>CM046670.1:61488758-62184758 GCA_025594165.1 Tamias sibiricus | reverse complement strand
CAAGCCCTGCCAACCCCTCACTTCCTGGTAGCCCCCCCAGAGAGCCTGGAAGAAGCCAGTGACACAGGAAGTGGTGGGACAGCAAGGCCTCACCCTGCTCAGAGTGGAATTGTTTCTGCTCCTCAGCTCTGAGTCGGGCCCCTGTCACCATATCTGTCCTTAGGAGGACACCCAGGAAGGGCAAGGCCACCCCTGCAGAGCCACCAGCAGCTTCCAGCCAGGGCTGGCTTGGGGCCTACGCCAGGGCCCCCAAAGCCATTGTCAGCCTCACCAGCACCTGAGGCATCCCCCTGTTGCTCAAAGCTCTGGTGAAAGAGGAGGGCCCTGGACAAGAGTCTTGCCTTCTCCAGGCAAATGACACCTTGGATGAGTTAGGTAGCCTCACCTGAGTGGGAATTAATCTAACTCCTTCCAAATCAGCATCCAGTTGGGACTGGACCAAAGAGGGGACAGGGCAAAGCAGGATTCTGGAGAAAGTGAGGTCCTGGCACAGGTGAGGGGGAGCCTGGGAATGATTTGGCAATGGCATCATTAGGATACCTTACTGGTCTGATCTGCCCAGGTCCCTGGGTCTGTTTCTCAGCCAGTGGAGCAAGGCTGCTTTCCTTACTCCTCCCTCTTCCTCTCCTCCCTCCCACCTCTCCTTTCTTTCTTTGTTTTTTGGTGGGGGGTACCGGGATTGAACTTAGGGGCGCTTGACCACTGAGCCACATCCCCAGCCCTTTTTTATATTTTATTTAGAGACAGGGTCTCACTGAGTTGCTTAGCGCCTCACTGTTACTGAGGCTGGCTTTGAACTCGAGATCCTCCTGCCTCAGCCTCCCAAGCTGCTGGGATTACAGGAGTGGGCCACCACACCCAGACCCCTCTTCTACTGCGGCCAGGATAGTGGACTAAACCCTCAAGATCCAGAGGTAACTAGGCATGAATTCAGTCTCCAGGTCCTCGCTGCCTGCTGAAGGAGCCTGCGTGAAAACCAGTAAAGAGCCCGGATGAATTGACTGATTCATTACGGAGTGTGAACCGCGTGCCAGCATGTTCTCGGCTATGGGATCCATCAGTGAACAGAACAGGCAAAGGCTCTGAAGCTGGCACTTTTTTGCAGGGGAGACCAGACTATAAACAATAAAAATAGAGCCCGGGTGTAGCTCAGCCGTGGAGTGTGTGCTTAGCATGTGTATGTCTCTGGGTTTGATCCTCAGAACTGTAAAAAAATTAAAATTAAAACACGAGTTCAAGAGCTGGGTGCCATGGGGCAGGCCTGCAATCCCAGCGATTCAGGAGGCTGAAGCAGGAGGGCTACAAGTTGGAGACTGGCCTCGGCAGCTGGGAAGACTCTGTCTCATAATAAAAAATAAAAAGGTCTTGGGGGTGTGGCTTAGTGGTAGAGAGCCCTTGGGTTCAATCTCCAGTACCCTCCCCCCCCCAAAAAGAGTTAAATAGTATGACTCAAAACTGGTGAGGGAGATGAGAATGGGAATCTGGGGGCCTGTGAAGGCCTAGAGGCAGGAGGGGCCAGCAGTATTGGGGTGCATTGAGGAGGCTGGCTTGGCTTGAGCCGAGAGGCAAAAGGGAGTAGTTAGTGATGGGGTGAGTGGGGCTCCACCAGGGAGGGTCTCAGAGGGCGCTGTGGGGTTTGGCTTTGACTCTGGGTGTGAGGTGCCAGCGTTCTGAGTAGAGAGACAAGCATTGATTGGCATTTTTGAGTGACCACTTGGGCTATTGAGTCTGCAGTAGATGGGGAGGGGAAAGGGCAGGGGCCAGTCAGGGGACAACTATGCCAGTACAAGCAAGAGACCATTGTCCTGTAGCCATCCAGGGCATCACGGTGGAGGGCGGGAGGGGTGCCGAGTGGAAAAACTCTAAAGAGGTTGCATGGTAACATGGTAATGGGGAGAAGAGGATGATTAATGCTGCCTCAGGACTTTTCTGGAATGGGGGGCTGTTGACTCAAGCAGGATCATGAAAGAGGAGAAGTTGAAAAGTCACTCCTGAGAGCCAGAGCCTCCAGCACTGCGTGCTGCTGGCTGGCCAAAGTGAAAGAGAGCCATGTCCTGCAGGAGAAGCTCACTGCCGCTGGAGCTGGAGCACCCTTCTTGTGCTATGAGGCAGCTGGTCCAGAGAAGGAAGGAGTTCTCCTCTCTGCCAAAGAGTATCCAGTGAACACTGGGAGTTAGCGAAGGGTCTAGAACCCATGAGGCCCACAGTCAAGACCAGACTTGCGTCACCAAGAAGGGGTTAGCAGCAGGCAGAACGAGAAGAACCAGGTGGGTAGGAGCAGATGAGAACCTGGCCCAATGTAGTAGTCAAAAAGGGAGGGAGGGAGGGCTGAGTAACACTGGGGGGGGGGGGGGGGATGCCCTGGGATAGGTAGGAAGAGGAGCAGGCACAGGAAGAAGGTGAGCCTGTCGGGATGAGCTGAATTGGAAGCAACTTTGGAAATGAGATGGAGAAGGCCTGGAGCAGCTGACCCAGCCCCGCAGAAGGGACTGGCTGGATAGCCTCTGAGAGCCCTCAGGGACAGAGGCTGACCCAGCCTTGGAAGTCCACCAGCCAGGGGGCATCCCCAGGTTTGAGTCTGCAGGAAGGTCTGACCTGAGACAGAACTCCTTCCTCTACCCTGCTTCCAAGGCCGTGGAGAAATAGGGTCAGAGAAAATATCTGGAGAGAGAACAGCAAGGGCCAGGAGGGGATCTTCTGGGATAATGCTGAGAAGTCACAGCTGAGCGCAGTCTAGACAGGCCCCAGGGCCTGCTCCAGGCCTACCAGATTGTGGAGTGGCCTTGTCTCCCCAGGGGTCTCGGTTCTGCATGCAAATGTGAGCTGGCTTGGAATGCAATGAGTCAAGGTACTCGGGAAAGAGAGAAGTGGTGTCTTTTCACTTCCCCATAAGATGAGGCTTCCTACCCAGGAAAGTAAATGGAGGACGGACTCAAACCAAGACATCTAGGGACAGGGACGCCATGTGAGAAGCTGCTAGGACAGCAGTAGGAAGACAAAGGTGAAAAGCAAAGGTCAGCTTCATCCCTCACCCTACCTTGGAGCTGGGGTCTGTGAGCAAAATCTCATGCCAGGTGGAGGTGGGGCTGGACTCTCAGATCGTAGCTGTGAGATAGTTTAGCGAACCCCCTCAGCAGTGCAGCGGTTCAGGACAGTGCCTGGCCATGCACAGCCACACAGGAGGTGGCTTAGAAATGGCGGAAGATGGGGTCTAGGAAGTGGCTTCACAGAATCTGCCTCTTCCGGTGTAGTGGGGAGAACGTGACCAGGTAGTCCAGGGTCCCGGGGGGCTGGGTAGGCGTCGAGCCCACAGAGGCAGGATCTGCATGGGGACCACACACTTCAACAGTACCTCATCTCCGCCACCACCGCCACCACAGAGAGCCTCAGGGACTGGGCCGGTGCAGCCCTGTCCTGTCCTGTGTGGGGAAGAACAAGGAAGACTCCACTCCAACTGTGAACCCTTCTTCCCACCCAGTTCATAAACGTTCCCTTGCACCAGGCTAAGAACACTGGGGTGGTGAGAAAACCCAGGAGTACAGCATTTTACTCAAAGGTGACTGAGTTAAACATGCACAAATAGATACCCATAATGGGTAAGTTAAAGATTTGTTTGTTTCCTATTCATTCATTCATTCATTCAGTCAGTTGTTCATTGCCTGTGAACAGCAGGAATGATGTCATCAGATCGAGATGAGTACAAGACAGCATTTCTAAAGATGATGGTTTAAACTGTCTGAGTTGTGTGTGATTTTCAACCCCACCACATGCATGTCTGTGTAACTTCATCTGGAAAGCTTTGTATTTTGGATCCCAGTCATCAGGCATTTTTTTGAGAGCCACTGTGGGCTTTGCTGTATGGTCAGCCGTTGACAATAGTTAAATCACCAAATTGTGCATTAATTATCTACTTTAGCACAATAAAGTACTCTGAACCTCAACAGCTGAAAACAACCATAAACACATGACTTCACACTCCTCCTGTGGGTCAGAATTTTGCAAAGAGCTTAACAGGGAGGTTGTGCTAGAATCCATCATGGGGCTATGTCAATGGGGGTCAGGGCTCCAGGCTTGTGAAGGTTCGCCTGGGGCTGGGGCTCAGAGTCCCACAGGCACACCTGCCATGTTGGCGCTGGCTACGGGCAGGACGCAGAGCTCTCCATAGGGCTCTGTGTGCCTCAGGCCTCCGTGGTTGGCTTCCTCCAGAATAAGCCATATGTAGGGCAAGGCAGAAACCGAGGTGTCTTTCATGACAACCCAGCCCTGGCAGCCACATGTCCCCACGCAATCTGTGCTTTCAAAGAAGTTATGGTGTCACAGGGTAGGTCCCTACCACAAAACCAGCTAGCCCTCTGAGGTCTAAGCTAAGTGACAGGGACTTTCTGAGCGAGCCATCTAATCAGACGGTCAGGGAGGCTTTCTGAGAGTGGGCAGAAGAGCTCCTGCCCCCTCGTCCTGCTCTGAGGGACGCTTCCTTGCAGGAGGAGGCCTGGTACCTGTCCACTGGTAAGATGGGGAAGACTTTGGGAATTTCTTCCTGGCCTCTGGCATCAGGGTAGGGGGCACTCTGAGAATGGAGGGGCTGCTGGGGAAAACTCAGAGGGGAGGAAGGGCAGGTCTCCTGAGGGACTTAGAAGTGCAACAAGCAAGTGAGGGACAGAGCCCAGAAAGGGAGGAGGTGCACAGGACATCCAGGCTGGGCCCTCTGGGTCCTCTGTTCAGCATGCCGTTTTTCTGGGCTGTCATTCCTGGCCACAGATTCATCCATTCATTCCTACACGACTACCCGTTGCTGGGGCCACTGTGGGATCCTTGTCCTCGGTGAGCTCACAGTTTAGTGGGGAGGACCCCAGCATGGAGGTGCCATCTGTCACATGTTCCAAGGGCAGAGAGAGAAGCGAGGGGCTCCGCGAGCAGGGAGGCACACCCTGCTGGGAGGGGCTGATGGGTCCCATCCCGAGGGGAGGTCGGAGATGCTTCTCCAAAGGGTGGAGAAGCAAGTGAAGTCAGGGGTGGCAGGCGCACACTGGGGAGGGTGCTGAGGGATGAAGAGGGAAGGGCCAGGAGAGGTGTGGCTCTGCTGGCCGCTGGGTGGGGTGTTTGGGTTTCCTCCAGAAGAACATAGTGAGATTATGCAGGAATTTTAGTGAGGTGGAAGGAATCAGCTTTGAGAGATCACGGGGTGGTAGGGAGGACGATCTGGGGAGGCCGGGGCTATGCACCAGAGAAGATAGAGGTGGTAGCTATGCAGGCGGGGACAGTAGGGGAGACTTGAGAGGTCTGTGGAAGAATGAGCAGTTCCAAGTCCAAACCTCCCACACCTCTACTTTGAAAGAGCTCCTGACCCAGCGGCCAGAGCCCACACCGCCCCAGGCAGCCCAGCCCCAGCTTCTGCCCTGCTCCCCCCTGGCTGCTCAGTCTAGTGCAAATTTGGCTTGCTCTGGAGTACCAGGAGGACTGTGGGTTGGGCAGCCCAGGGCAGAACCAGTAGGATGGGAGGCCAGGCAGGAGGCTCTGGACACAGGGTAGCCTTGAGCTACCCTCCTTGAGAGAGGGACTGGGCTGGGTGCAGAGAGCGAGGTCAGGTTCAGTCAAGGAAGAGAGGCCTGTCCAGGGTTCCAGATCCCCTCAGGTGGCCTAAGTGTGGGCCCTGGAAGGCAAGGGGGAAGGAGCCCGCCTCTGCAGCACTCTGGCCATCTGAGGGGCAGCTGGGCTGATGCAGAATGACCTACACTGAAGTCCATGTCCTGTAGCCCAAAATAGGGGGCCGTCCCTGTGGTGGGAGTAACTCTCTCCCCAAATCTCCCTTCCTGCAAGGAGAAAGCAGTGCTTCTCCCTCCCCACAGCAGGTGGCGCCAGCCTGCTGGGATTGGATTTGGGGGCCTGAGTCAGTCTGGCCAGGAAACTCCTTGGGTGTGGAAGCAAAGACCCCAGCCTCCCCACTGGGCCCTGTCCCCTGGACCCTCAACGTGGCCCGCCTGATGCACTCACTCCTGCCTCACCGCCAGCTCCTCTGGCCTCTCCAAAGGTCCCCACCCTCCATTCCTGCTCTCAGCTGGGGTCCAGGGAGAGGGTCAGGAGAGCTGGCTCACCTGTAGGCAGCATCAGTGGTAAAGGGAACTCCAGGACCAGTATAGGGGGGGTGTGAAGTCCCTGGGGGTGTCCTCTAAGCAGCCCCTAGTTCCCAATTGCTTGGCCCCTCTTACGCCCCTAGGAGGCCCCCAGGGCCCCTTGCTGGGCAAGGGCTTTTCAGGAGGTGACCTGGGATGCCTGCCAGTGGCAGGGGGAACTCAGCCGATGAAGGACGACGGCAGCTGTCAGCATGGTGCGAGCCTCCTCGTGAATGCACTGACCTCTAGTCCAGAAGGAAAATCCGAGGAGCCCAGGGGAGTCCCGTGGCGACGCCCAGGCCTCCCAGCACCCCTTCCCTCCCCACTTCTTCCTTCCTTGTCCTGATTCTCCTACTCTCCAGGCAGAGTCCGGTGGGCAGTGTACCCATGGCGGGTGGGCTGCAGGCGGGCAGTGCAGGTGAAAGTGGAGGATGCCCGGAGCAGAAAGACCGCTGGAAGGAGCAGGTAAGGGCCGTAGGGTTGTCATTTAGGGAAAGCTCCAAGGACCCACAGTCTCCAGGCTGGAGTCTTAGGGACAGAGGGGCCTGCAGGGGAGGAGCACAGAGGCAAGGAAGGAGAGGGTCTGGCGGGGGTCGGGTCCCAACCTGCCCTTGCCTGACCCTGGATTTCTTAAGGAGACCACCTACAGGCTTTAGACTCTACACTGGTGTCACTGGTTTGATAAGAATGGGGACACTCAGGAGACAAGGGGACAGAATATTTTAAAGAAGGGCCATCTGCAAGCACAGAGGCGTCCGCCCCCTGCTCCCCTCCCCCAGCTCCTGAGCTGCCACTCACGCCCTCACCTGGGCTGGCAGGGAGGAGGGTGTTGCAGGTCTCTGCACCTTGGTTCTATTTCAGCTTAAATAAATATCCCTTCTCACCGATCTAGTGATGGGAGGCCCTCTCTGAAGAGAGCTGGTTCAACCTGAACTTTCAGGTGGTCAGTGGAGTGCAGGGCTTGGGAGCCTGTGTCAAATATGAACTCTGGTTGCAAACAAAGCACACCTGGGCAGGGACAGGTGGGGTGGTGCCATGGGGACATGAGCAGGCGTTGAGAGGGGAGGGCAAGACCACTCAGGGTGGGGAGCGGGGCACTGGCAGCTGCCCTGTCACTGCTGGGAAAGGACGCTGTGGCACCTGCCTGTGAGCATCGGACTGCCACAGGGAGGAAGGGCCAGGAGGCAGCGGGGACGGCGGGACTCTGGTTCTGGTGGACAGCCAGAAATGTCCTTGTCTGTTTCAAAACCAGGGGCACTGGTGGGGCGGGGCCAGGAAGAGGATGATGGTAGGGTTCTCCAACCTCTCAGCCAGCCAGTGGGAGGGAGGCCTGGTGGGGCAAGGGTAACTTTGGGAATTCTGCTGTGAATCTGGAATTTTCTGACTGACGTGGAAGTCTTCTGAGTTGCTGTTCTGTAAGAAAATAACCTCTTGCCTGCTTTGCGGTTGAGGGTGACATTACTGATAAACCTCACTGTGCGTGTGGTGGGGCGGGGAGGGGGTGAGGTGCAGGCGGCACCCAGCTACAAGGACCCTGGCAGGAAGGTGCCCGGTTCTCTGGGCTCCTAGCCTGGTGGCCCCACTGAGGGACGGGGCAAATGCGCAGTGAGGTCTGAGGCATCAGAGAGCAGCCGCGTAGGGCGTGGGTGGGATCAGGAGGGCTCGAGGGGGACTGCCTAGAGGAAGAAGGGGATGAGGATGCAGAGGATTGTGGGAATACTAAAGGCAAGGCAGCAGGAAATACGGGAGGGTTTTGGGGAGGGGAGAGGGGACACTAAGAGCTGGCACAGAGAGGACAACAGATTTTGAAAGGAAGGCAGAAGGAGTCACAGGGAAAGAAGGAGGGACTGAGAACTACTCTCACAGGCAGGCACCCCCCTCCTTGCCCCTCTGGCAGACAGCTGTAGAAGTACCCCTGTCCCATCAGTCTCCATCCTAGGTGTGCATGCAAACATGAACCTGGGGCTTAAAGCCATGCCAGTGACCAAATCCCACCCCTTTGTCCTCCTCCTCCAGGGCCCACCTCCACCCGGTTCCTTGCTGGGTGGTTGCTACTCCAGCTCCCTGCAGGAGATGGGTGTTTGTCACTCTGAGTTGACTGAGCGGTCACTAACCCCCACTGACATGGCAGCTCAGCTAGACAGGAGGGCTTTTGTCTGGTCCTGACCCTGCTGGGAGGCCTGGCTGAGGCCTGGGTTTGCTCAGTGTTAATCATTGACCAGGTGCCCAGGGACAGAGCCCCTCTGGCCATCTGATGGGGAGCACCTGGGGCTGGAGCCTTGGCCTCCTGCAGCATCAGGTGGGGTAGGAGAAGAGGACAGGTCCAGGGGAATAGAGGGTTCTGGCCCCAGGTGAGGCCCAACGAGGCTCAAATGCCTCCCCTGCACTCCCCCAACCCAGCAGTAATGAGTTGGAGAAGATGTCCAGCCCAGAGTGACCAGAAATGCCATGTGGCATACATACTCCTACCAGCCCTCCAGAAAGAGGGGACAGGAGAAGCACTTTTTCCTAAAGAGGAAGAAGATGGGACCCTGGCAGGAAGGTGCCCGGTTCTCTGGGCTCCTAGCCTGGTGGCCCCACTGAGCAGCACCTGGCCACAGGCCCTCCTCAGACCCTCTGTTGGAAAACATGGGCTGAGTGGGAGTTTGGGGGCTTGATGCTTTCTGGGCCAGAGAGAAGAGGGATGAGACCCCAGGCCTGGCTGGACCTCCTCTGGTTTCTGGCCTGGGTAAGCATAACACTGCTGCCCCCGGTCACATCAGGGAAGCTCAGCCAGGAGCAAGAAGGAAGAGACGGGAGGGGGAGACTGTTCACAGGAGGACCAGCTCCCAACCTGAGTGGTGGCCCTCAGTCATCTCGAGTGACCTGTGAGCTGGGCGCTAAGAAGATGGCACGTTACACCTGAGGAAACTGAGGCACAAGTCATCACTTGTCCAAGTCCTAGAGTTAGGACAGAGCAAAGGTCTGAGCCCAGACCCGGGAGCTGTGACACTCTGCTGCCTGCTGGCGTTGGGGGGCAGGGCAAGCAGGGAGGAAGGGCCCCCAGCTGCAGGGGACTGCAGGGCCGAGTCCTGGGAGCCAGGCCGTGGCTCAGGGAAGGCCTTGGAGGCGAAGGTGGGGCGGGGATCTGGCTTCTCCAGATACTGAGGCATGGTCCCCCGCGGTCTCCACAGGGAAGGAGACCCGTGCGCTGGCCGCTGGGTGGCCGCTGGGTGGCATAACTGCGTCTCAGGTAGGCCTGCCCACCAGCCTCCACCTCCCCTTTTCCTTTGGCTTCACGTGTGAGGAGTCAATATTGGTGTTTTGTGAACCAGGAGCAGAGCTTTTTTTTCCTCCCATGGAGGGGGCGGGTTATCTGGTCTGAAGGGTTAATCAGTGACCACTTGGGAGCCTGAGAGAAGAAAGCAGCTATTCAGCTCTGGTCCTTGGGTCCAGCCTCTCCCTCTCCTCCTCTCCCCAGTGGAAACTGAGTTGGCCCCAGCAGTGGTGGGGGTGGGGGGTGGGGGGTGGGAGGGACAGGACCTTTGGGAATCTGAGGCTGGGTCCACAGAGGTGTGTTTAAAGAGCATCTCTGGAACAGAGTTTGCCCTGGGTACAGTCTGGCGGGGTGGGTGCCCTGCATATTGGCGGCCATGGGCCTGGCCTGGTTGGGGGTCAGGGGAAGAAGAAATAAGATGTCACACAGCACACAGAGATGAACCTTAATGATGTGGGTTCCTTCTCTCGAAGGCAAGGACCTTGGAGCCCAACATGAGGCCCAGTCTTGCCTTTCGCCTGCTGTGTGGCTTTGGACAGGTGGCTTAACACCTCTGGGCCTTGGGAGCCTCATCTCTCCCCCAGGGTGGTTTCTATCGGACCCAATGAGATCTTGAACTTATAAAGGGGACAAAATAAAATCACTAAAACTCAAACAGACTGTAGCCTCCTCTTCCTATGTAAAGAGCAAAATTCTTCTCTGGGGTTGACTGGCCTTTTGCTTAGGGAACCACAGTGATGAGCTGTTGGGGTTTAGGAAACTGAGGGCTCCAGGTGCCCCTGCCCTCAGGATGGGAAAGCCCGAGGTGAAGCAAGAGCTGATCTCCTCTGCACAATGAGGGAAAGGAATTTTGATACCCTGAGGACAACTCAAGGGAAGTGGCCAAGGGTCCCAGGAATGGGTGAAATAGAGAGAGATCCGGCCCGAGGAGAGAGCAGCAGGCAGAGCAGGTGCGAGGCAGAGCAGAGTGGACGAGGAACACGGTCCCTGAGAAGTCCCCTGTGGAAGGACCAGCACCTTCTGAGGAAGGAACGTGACCTTGAATTTGAAGTAATTTCCCCCTCGTTACTCCTGAACTGGGTTCAACATCCGTCACAGGAAGGGCCTTGGGAGCCTGGTACAATGGGAGGGAGGAAACAGGAGACTAGCATCAGCTTAGAGAGGGGATGGCAGGCGCAGGGCTGGGGACCACGAGGAGCAGAGACCTCGGAGAGCCACACCAAGTCAGGAGGACCAAAACGTCCACCTCAGAAGTCCTCCCAAATGTGGAGCATGGATGGAAGGTGATTCCACATAGCTGGAGAACATGGAGACACGAAGGCTGGAGACACCTCAGCCTCAGAGAAGAAGGTGGCTCTCAAACATAAGTCCCGTGACAAATGGCCGATGGACGACATAAAGGGTATGATGCAGTCCTCGCCCCTCAAATAGTTCTCTCAAGGGAAGACAGACCATGGCAGGATGACCAATTACCTCTTGCATCCTTTGTACCACGCTTTTCTCATCGTGATAGAACCCCCAGGTTTTTAACTGGGCACATGGTGTTCAAAATAAAGACTGCATTTCACAGCCTCCTTTGCAACTAAGTTGAACCATATAACCATGTTTTAGCCAAAGGGAGACAGTCTCCATCTGTTTTGGCTGCTGTAACAAAATTCCTGAGACTGGGTAATTTATCAACAACAGGATTTTTTTGCTCACAAATTCTGCAGCTTAGGAGGTACGAGATCAGGGCGCCAGCTGGTTCAGTGTCTGGTGAGGGCTGCTCTCTACTTTTAAAATGGAGCCTTCTTCATGAGAAAGATGATCAATCTCTCTCTCAACCTTATGAGATGCAATGAGATGACTGCCATCTGCAAACCAAGAAAAAGGTTCTTGCCAGACCCTAAATCTGCAAAAGCCTTGATCTTGGACTTTCTAGCCTCTAGATTTGTAAGAAATAAATTTCTGTTGCTTGAAAAAAACAAAAACAAACAAACAAACAAAAAAAAACGGAGGCTTCTTGCCATGTCTTCAAGGACAGAAGGGGAACAAATAAAAGAGACTAGGTTATGATGTCATTAACCCCCATTGTCTTAGCTCACTTTGTGATGCTATTATAAAATACCCAAAGCTGGATATTTTATAAAGAATAGAGGCTTATTTAGCTCACAGTTCTGGAGTTCAAAAGCATAATGCTGGTATCTTCTCTGCTGTGGTGAGGACCTCATGGTGGATGGCATCACATGGTAGCAGTGTATGTGGAAGAGAGAGGAGAGGGGCCAAGCTCACTCTTTTTTTTTTGTACTGGGGATTGAACTCAGGGGCACTTGACCACTGGGCCACCTCCCCAGCCCTTTTTTGTATTTTATTAGAGACAGGGTCTCACTGAGTTGCTAAGTGGTGCCTCGCCATTGCTGAGGCTGGCTTTGAACTCGAAATCCTCCTGCCTCAGCCTCCCAAGTGCTGGGATTATAGGTATACACCACCACGCCCGGCTCCAAGCTCACTCTTTGAAACAACCAAGTCTCATAGAAACTAAGCCTCGATCACCAGATCCAATCCCTCTGTGAGACCAGCCTTATTCCATTCATGAGGGTGAAACCCAGTGACTTAATTACTGCCTGTTAGCCTCCACCTCTTAAAGGCTCCACCACCTCAGCACCACCACATGGGGGATGGAGCTTCCAGCTCACAAACCTCTGGGAACAAACCATATCCAACCACAGTGCCCGTTCCTGAGGACTCTGCCCTGGTGTCTCAATCACCTCTTACACATCACACAAGCTAGATCATACACACCCCTGCTGGTTCCTCTTCTTGTTCACTGGGACGAGAACTTGGGGGTGAGCCACATTGGGCCAAGTGGATGAGAACAAGAACCTGGGATGGTGGAGGCTCGCAGAACCGTCATCATACCAGCTCAGGCTCCCTCATGACAGAGAAATAGACCCCCATCTTGGCCACATGGTTGTGTTTGGTCTCCAGTTACAACTGCCCACATCTATTTCACAACTCATTTAGAATACAGTCAGCGCTCCATATCCACCGGTTTTCCATCTATGGCGTCAACTAATATGAATTGAAAATATTCAAAGAATAAAAAAAGCATCTGTACTGAACATTCATGGACTTTGTTTTCTCATCATCATTCCCTAAACAGTACGGTGTAACCTGTATTTACATAGCATTTGCATTGTGTTAGGTATTAGGAGTAACCTGGAGAGGGTCTTAGTGCGTGGGAGGATGCGTGGCATTGACATGCAAATGCTCTGTCATTTTACAGAAGGGACTTGAGCATCCTCAGGTTTCAATATCCAGAGCGATCCTGGAATCAATTTTCCATGGATACTGAGAGACCCCCAGAAGTAGGGTAACTGTCAAACAAGAGCCTCACATACGTGGCATTGGCTTCACAGTCAGGTGGAGCAGACGCAGACATTGCAGACTAGAAAGTTGGTGACCCTTCTTATGCTCTGGCAAAGGATTTAGTGAAACCGTCCTCTGATACTTTGGCAGGAAGACTACTTACTCTCTGGGCTTGTAACTCTAGAAGAATTTGGGAATTGGCAAGTATTACTACTTTTTGCGGCTTTCAGGGAATTCTTAAAAAAAAAAAAAAAGAATAGAGAAAGAAAGAGATGAACTCAGGTTAGACCTGGCCCACTGGCCCATCTGCAGGTGGAGAGGGAAGGGAATATGGTTTAACCAAGCCTGTGGTCTAAGTGGAATGAGGGTCCGGTGACTTGGACGCTTGAAGAGTTATAAAGCCAAGTGCTTCTGTATCCCAATGGAAGTAGTGACCTAAATTGGCTCTGCAAAGACAGCCTCAGTGGGGTTAAGACTATGGCCCTGAGCCTTTCTCAGGCTTTCCCAGCTAAGAATTCTGTCAGACAATGGGTGTCAGCCTAGTAGCCAAGATCAGATTAAGGGTGTTCCCTTTCCACCCAAGCCTATTGTCTCAGATGGCCTGAAGATAATAGCCAGTAAGCCGAGAGAGGGGCCTGGGCAGAGCACAGAGGCCAGTAAAAATATAGCTAGAGTTTTCAAGTCAGAAGAACTCTGTCAAGACAAGACCTTTGGTTGCAGTTACGTGCAATGGAACTGACTAGAAGCAAATAATCTGGAAACCTGAGAGAGGCGTATTGCTCTGTGCCTGCTTCAGCTGTGGGTATGGAGGGCAATGACCTAGTAAGAGCCCAAAGGGCAAAGCCAAGGGCCAAGGAAGGCAGTGGACGAGGGAGCTACTTCCAGAAGATAGAAGGACAAGGAGTCTTTATAACTTCTAACTAGCATGATTTGGTAATCTCTATGGACTGGGGCCATCTGTATAGTTCCCATTGTTTTATTTTCCGAGTAAGCATTGTTTTTAAATTGTGGTGTGTGGTTCCTATTCCATCATTCCATCACACGCTGTTCCATCACTGTGTGTTGGAGGAGGGTGGGGGCAGATAACTTGTCTTTAGTGTGTTGGTCTCCAGGCCACAGAAGACCTGTGTTGGGTGCAGGCTGGAATGGCACATGACGTGGTTTCCCTTGGAAGGTAGCGTTTGTGTTTTGTGTGTGAGAAGAAGGGCGATTACAGATATTGGGTGGCTAAAGGGGTGGACTGTGACAGACCCTTAACTTGTCCCAAGATTGATTTTTCCTTTCCTTCCCGTAAAAACATAGCACTGACTTTAAGTGAAGCATGTGGCCCGCCAGGATAAAACTATTTCTCAGTCTCCTTGGCAGTTATAGGTGGCTATAACCTAAGTTTTGGCAAATGAACTGTGAATAGTTGATTCTATTGGTACAAGTTCTAGATCATACTTGAAAAGGTGGGAGACACTCTGCCTTCCCCTTTGCCCTGTCTTGATGGCTGGAAGGTGGACGTGTTGGGCACCATGTTGGATCATGCCTACCAAAGCAAACTCGTGAGGGCAGTGGAGAAAAAAGACAGAAGTATCTTGAATTTCAACAACTTTGCAGCACCAAGCGAGTGAGAAAGAAATAAACTGTAAATCACTGGTATTCTGAGGTTTCTTGGTATAGCAGCTGAGACTTTAACCAAACAAATACAGATGCACCTTAAATTACTGCTGGTCGGTGCAATCAGTGCTCTCAGGGACTGATGTGTAAGGTGACATGACAGTGCAGTGAAAAGTGATTAATTCTGTGTGGGAGCAGTCTGGGAGTCTTCTGGGGGGGAGGGTGATATTTGCAATGAGTCTTGAAGGAGGGGAGGCTTCTCCAGATGTGCAGGTGAAGAAAAAGGGGAGGTCAGCTGCACTCAGAGCAGTGGAGGCACCTGGGAGTGGTTTGGAGGCATAAGAAGGAGCAGTCCTGGGAGAGGGGACTGCGAGGTAGATGAGGCCGGTTACGAAGGATCTCGAAGGCTGTACTATGGAATTCAGACTTGAGCACTGGGAATCCTGGAGGGGTTTAACAGAGAAGTAATGTGATCTGATTTTTTTTCCTTTAGGTCTGGCAGTAGCGTCTAAGATGACTTTGAAAAGAGAAAATTTAGGGGCAGAGGAAAGGAACTATGTAAATGTAATGTAAATCAATTCTGAGTTTCCCATAGAAACAGTATTATAACAGAGGATTTTGTTCCTGGCCAGGGGCCTGATATGCAAATTTTTACAGAACTGACCACAGAACCAAAATCAAGTAGCTTTCAGGATGCACCCATAATCTGCACATCACAAAGATTTCTAAGTAGTGTATGAATAATCAAATAGGGCACACAGTAACTGCAAAAATATGTTTATATGATAAAATGCAATATCTTTCTTATCATATTTCTGACTTTAAAAATTTATCATATTTCTGACTTTAAAAATTTTCATTACAAGAACAATTTTTTCTAATTTTTAAGGTGATAAGTTTTGATATATTTATACACATCTGAAACTATCATCATACTCAATCATATAAATTTTCCCATCACCTTAAGTTTCCTCCTATATAATACTTCTTTCTGCCTCTTCCCCATTCCTCCCAACCCCAGAAAACCACTGATCTGCTTTCTGTCACTACAAGTTAGTTTGCATTTTGTAGAATTTTATGTAATTGGAATCATAGATTATGTACTCTTTTTTTTGGTCTGGCTTCTTTTTTCTCAGCATAATTGCTTTGACAGCTTCCATGTTAAAGCATGTATTAATAGTTAATTCCTTTTTAATACTGAGTAATATTTCATTGTATAGAAAAAAAAAAAACATTTTATCCATTCACATGTTGATGGACATTTGGGTTGTTTCTAAGTCTTAGGCTTTGCTATGAGAATTTGTGAATTAGTCTTTGTATAGACATATATTTTCATTTCCCTGAATAAATACCTAGGATTAGAATGCATAGGTCACATGGTATGTGCACATTCAACTTTTTAATAAATTGCCAAAATATTTTCTAGAATGGTTGGTGTTGAATCATTGTATAGTCTCAAACAGTTGTGTTTGAGAGTTCCAGTTCCTCCACAAGCTTGTCAACACTTAATATGGTCAGTCTTTTTATTTTAGCTACTGTAATAGTTAGTGGTATCTCAATTATTTTGTCTATTTTGGATAGTTTATTATTTATTTATTTATTTTACTAGGGATTGAACCCAGGAGCACTTAATCACTGAACCACATCTCTGGTATATCCCCGCTCCCTTTTAATTTTTTTTTTTTTTTAATTTTAAGACAGGGTCTTGTTAAGTTGCTTATAGCCTCGCTAAATTGCCGAGGCTGGCTCTGAATTTGCAATCCTCTTGCCTCAGCCTCCCAAGCTGCTGAGATTATAGGCGTGTGCCACTGTACCCAGCTCTTCTTCAGTTTTAAGAGTTCTTTATATTTTCTGGATGCAGTTCCTTTATCATATACATGATTTGAAAATAATTTCTCCCAACACGGGGCTTTTCTTTTCATTCTTTGAATGATATCTGTTAAGAGCAAAAGATTTAAATTTTGCTGAAGTCCAATTTGTCAATTTGGTCTTTTACAGACTAAGCTTTTGGTGTGGTGTCTGAGAAGTTTTTGCCTATCCCATGGTCACAGAGCTTTTCTTCTGGATATTTTATGGTTTTAGATTTTACAGTTAGTTCCAAAGTTCATTTTGGGTTATAGTTTCTATATGGGACACAATACAGTTTACTTTTTTGTTTATGGATCTATAATTGTTCCAGTGCTTTTGTTGAAAAAGACTTATCCTTTTTTATATTGTATGTGGTCTTTGTGTCTCTGCTGAAAATCTCTTGTCTATATGCAGTGGATCTATTTTTGGACTCTCAATTTTCTTCCATTGAATTTTTTTGGTCTATTTGTATGCCAATACCGCACTATCTTGATTACTGTAGCATTATAATAAATTTTGAAATGAGTGTTTGTCTTCTAGATTTATTTTTCAGAAATTATTTTGGATATTCCAGATCCTTTGAAATTCTATATAAATGCTAAAACTTTTTTTTTTTTTTTTTTTGGTGGTTCTATAGATTGAAACCAGGGTCTTGCACATGCTAGTTAAGCATACCACTGAGCCACATCCTCAGCCCTTTTGATTTTTAATTTTGAGACAAGTTCTCCCTAAATTGCTCAGGCTGGCCTGGAACTTGCAATCCTCTAGCCTCAGTCTCCCAAGCACCTGAGATTACAGGCATGACTTGATTTCTATTTTTTAGAAAGGCCTGTTTACTTTATGTTCAGCCAACGTAAAAAAGAAGTAAAAAAAATCATAGTAACCTTGCCACTTAAAGATAATTCCTGACAATCCTTTAGGTGTCAACGTTTAGACTTTTTCATGCTTTAAAATGCCCATTTTATCAAATGTTTATGTAACATCTAATATCTATGGTATGCTAAGCACTGTTTTTTAATATCAGATTTATTGAAAGGTAATTTACGTACAATAAAATTCTCCCTTTTCAAGTGTACAGTTTAGTGCATTTGGACAGATGTATGCAGACTTGTAACTTCCATCATGATCAAGATGTAGAACATTTTCATCACCCCAAGAAGTTCCTCATATCCTATTGCAGTTATTTCCCTCTTCCTACCCACAAGAATCACTGCTCTGATTTCTGTCCATATAATTTTGCATTTTTCTGGAATGACATGCAAGCGGACTCGTGTTATGTAATCTCTTGCTTCTGGCTTCTTTTGCTTGCCATGGTGCTTTTGAAATCCATTCATGTTGTGCATATGAGCAGTTTGTTCCTTTTTTTTGCAAAGTAGTTGCTATTGTTTAGATGTTAAATGTCCCCAAAGGTCCAAATGTTAAGGGCTCAATCCCCAAAGTGGTCCTGAGGGGAGGTGATGGAACATTGAGGAGGTGTGTGCTTTGAAGGGGTTTGTGAAACGGTGATCTCTTCTTCCTCTTTTGCTTCCTGGCCTGAGGTGGGAAATTTGCTCCACCATATCCTCCCTGCCATTGCCATCTGGCAGGCCTGCCAGCGACCCAAAGTTGCTGATGGTCTAGCTTGGACTGGAACCTCCAAAATTGTTATCTGAAATATTCCCTTTCTCTTTATAAGATAGTTATCTCAGGTATTTTGTTATAGTAACATGAAGCTAACACAGTACTACTGCATTGTATGAGCAGTCCACAGTTCATTCATCCACTCATCAGGTGATGGATATATGGGTTGTTTTTGGTCTGGGGCAATTACGAATGAATAAAGCTGCTATAAACATTTACATATTATATTTATGTACTTAATGTTTTTCTTGTGTAAATACATATAAGAAGAATTGCTAGATCATTTCATTTCATATGTGAATTTCTAAATTTATAAGAAACAGCCACACTTTTTGGCCCCGTGGCTGTACCATTTTGTATATCCACCAGCAACATATGAAAGTTCCTATTGCTCCAGATCTTCCTTGGGACATGGAATTATTGGTTCTATAAATTGTGGCCATTCTAGTTGGCATGTAATAGTGTAGCATTGTGTTTGTGTTTTCCCTAATAACTAATAAGGTTGAGTATCTTATGTGGGGTTTTTTTGTTGTTGTTTTTCGGTTTTTGGTTTTTTTTTTGGTCTTATCTGCTTGTCTTCTTTGGTGAAGCATCCCTTCAAATTTTGTGCCCATTTTTCAATTGGGTATTTTCTTTCTATTGAGTTTAAGAGTTCTTTATCTAGCCAGTCATGGTGGTGCATGCCTGTTATCTCAGCAACTCAGGAGACTGAGGCAGGAGGATAGCAAGTTCAAGGCCAATCTCAGCAACTAAGTGAGGCTCTAAGCAACTTAGTGAGACTCTTACTCAGGAAAAAAAAAAAAAAGACTGGGGATGTGGCTCAGTGGTAAATCACCCTTGGGTTCAATCCCTGGTGTCAAAAAAAAAAAAAATGTTCTTTATCTATATTCTGAACAGCATTGTCCTCAATGCTTTACAAATATGAACTACATTTCTTTTTTTAGTTGTAGATGGACATAATACCTTTATCTTGTTCATTTTTATGTGGTGCCAGGGATCAAACCCAGTACCTCACGCATGCTCTGCAAGCGCTCTACCACTGAACCACAACCCTGGCCCCCCAAAATGAACTACTTTTGTCTTCTTAAAACCCCTTTGATGGGGGCTGGGGTATAGCTCAGCGATAGAGCTCTCGCCTAGCACATGCATGGCCCGGGTTCCATCCTTAGCACCATATAAGAATAAAGGCATTGGGCTGGGGTTGTGGCTCAGTGGTAGAGCGCTCGCCTAGCATGTGCACGACCTGGGTTCAATCCTCACCACCACGTAAAGACCAATGCATTGTGTACAACTAAAGCAAATAAATAAATATTTAAAAAAAAAAATAAAGGCATTGTGTGCAACTAAAACAAATAAATAAATATATATTTTTAAAAAACCCTTTGATGTAGATACTATTTTTTCCCCTTATTTTATAGATGAGGAAATTGCAATATAAGAAAGCTAAGTAACTAGCCCAAGTTTCCTGAGTTAGAAATTGGCATTCCCAGGATGGGTCCCAGATGGCCCAGCTCCAGAGCTGCCCAGGTTACTAGCAGCCTGGTTGTGCCGCCTCGCCCCTGCGTGTTTTCCTGCCCTACTCTTGCCGTAGTTCATTAGGCAAAGGAGTGGCAGCATTTCTGTGTCCTCTGTTGGAGATATTCATAGGAGACTCTGAAGAGACTTTGGGGCAGCCTTTGAGCTGCCACTGTTTCTTTGAAAAAGTAGAACAGGGCTCTCTGCTCTCTTTAGATGCTAAATTCCAAAGTTGGGACTCTTGTCCTCAAATATGAGTGGATGATGTCATTATGGTTGTGACAGTCAGATGGATTGAATTTTATGGATGGTCATAAGTAAAACTCAATAAACAGAGACTTCTCTCTGCAGGGAATCCCTATAATTTAGATAGTCTCCCCTATCATCAAGCAAGAACACAAGGATTCAGGGCAATGCGGTGTAGCAGCTAAGGGTGAGGGGCAAGAGGGTGGATCTTATGTTACAACAAAACAACAAAAAACAGACAAAGAAGCATAAAGAAATTTTTGGAGGTGATGGCTACATTTCTTCCCTTGATGGTGGTGATGGTTTCACAAGCGTACCCATATTCCAAACTCATCCAGTTGTGTTAATATGTGCAACATTTTGTATATCAATTATATCTCAAGAAAGCTGCTTTTTAAAAAAGAGAGTAGAGAAATTGAACAGGGTTGTCTGTGTGGAAATACTGGCCCTGGTGTTTACAGCCGAAGGACTTTGGACAGCCTCTTTATGCACGGTGCCTTTACATGCACACAGCGGTAGAAGTAGCATCATCTCACCAGATTGTCATTGTCTGAAATGAGATGACACATGCCACACGCTTAGGACAGAGCCTAGCAAATAGTAAATGCTCAATAAATAGTTAACTTTTTATTACTTGTTTTATTGTCATCTTTAGGTCATGGGCTAGAACAGTCTGGAAAATTTTGCCATTTTCTCACAGAGCTGGTAAAGAAGGTGACTCCCAAATGCCTGGCTGCTGCTGGTGTTACTGCTCCCTGATCTCACGAACTGGCCCCTGGGATTCTGTCTGTAATACCACCCCAGGACCCAGTTGTGCTGAAGCCCTCAGGCTAACACCAACCTGGGACAGACAGGCTGATTTGAAGTGGTAGCTCAGGAAGCTTTTGCCTGCAAGTGATAGAAAATTCAATTTAATCCGTTTTAAAGAACAAGGACACTTCCTAATTATCTCATGGCACAGAGAGGTCAGAAGTAGGAGACTCTGGTTAGATGGATCCATGTTCTCAGGGATGTTATCAAAGTTCTTTTTATTAAAATGTGCTCTGCTCTCTCTGTGGTTGAATGAATTGCATTTTTCAAATCTTTCTTCAAAAACTACTTTGTGATACAGCAATTTGAAGACCTGGTTCAATTTAGTTTGAATATATATTCAAATACATATTTAGTGGCCACCATAATGGCCACCACTGTAAGAGAGACCTCCAATGATAGAGGCTTATCACTGACTGTGCCCATCAAATCATGATGTTGGAATTTCACTCCCAATCATCAATTGTGCACATTTAGCTAGTAAGTTTCCATCTTTCCTGATATCAAATTGTTGTTCTTGCAAAATAATTAAGATGGTATTACTTTATAATTTTAACAAACCAATTTGAAATTCTCTTAAATCCTCTATTTTGAAATTTTTTCAAGTGTATTTTTTTAACCATGTAGGTTTTTGTTGTTGTTGTTGTTGTTTTTTTTTTTTTTTTGGTACTGGGGATTGAACTTGGGGCACTTGACCACTGGGCCACATCCCCAGCCCTTTTTTTTTTTTTGTATTTTATTAGAGACAGAGTCTCACTGAGTTGCTAAGTGCCTCACCATTGCTGAGGCTAGCTTTGAACTCGTGATTCTCCTGCCTCAACCTCCCAAGTGCTGGGATTAAGGTGTGCACCATGTAGTTTTTAATAAATAACATGCTTACACAGTTTTCAGCCATAAGATCCCTTATGATGAAAACATTTCCAAATAATCATTTTCAAAATGCTGTCTCCCTGGCATACATTTTATTGGAAAAGCTGTTTTCCTCTTGCTGATTGTTTAAATGTCTTCTATGACTTGATGGGACAGACTGTGTTAGTCTGAAATATCTGCTGGGGTCACATATTACTAGTAGCCATTTGTCATAGAACTTAGAGCCCATTTATCTCTGTCACAGAAAAGTGAGCAAAGACGGCTGGGTTTGTAGCTCCGTGGCAGGGAATGTGTCTTGCATTCTCGAGGTCCTGGGTTCCACCCCTAGAACTGCAAAAAACAGAACAAAAAAACCCACAAATGTGATACCCAGAGGACCTAGGAAGTTTCCCATCATGCCCCTCTTATTTACAAAGTATGTAAATCCTCTGTTTGAGGCATCCTTTTTACAAAGCTGACCACACTGGCACAGCCTGGAGCCCTTGCCCAGCGATGAGCAAAGCTGTGCTCTGGTGGTGAGTCAGGACAGGAAGGCGCCCGATACACCGCACACCGGGAAACTCCCCTCACCCCCAGAACCCCTTACAGAACCTTCCAGAACTCAGGACAATCTGAAAGTGGGACTGAGGGAGGGCACAGTGACAATCCATTATTAAGTACTTCTTAAACCTTTCTTAAATTTTTAGATTAAAAAAGAAAAAAACTGACTCATGATATTTTCATACCTCACCCGGAGGATTGTAGTGCACCTCGCCCACTGCAGACCAAGACCGAGGGAGGACGCTGCAGTGGGGTGAGCCGGGAGACGCCTGCCGTTAGGCAGTGACCCCTGGTCTGCCTGCTGGGTGGGACCCTGAAGGCAGGAGGCCCTCTTGGGGGGTATAACAGCTTTTCCTTTAGTCAGAAGGAGGGCCCAGGTTTCCCAGCTCCTCATCAACCTGTACCATCTCATAAAATGGGCAGGGGACACCCGACCCCATGCCCCTCCTCTCTGGCTGCCCCTTACCAGGTCCTTGTGCCCTGGCAGCTGGGAAGAAGGCCCTGGAATGGGGGGGCATTAGTCCTGAAAGGCTCCCCACGCACCCTCAGGTGCACGGCTGGGGTGCCAGCAGCAGTTGTGAGGTGAGTCGGAGCAAAACCCTCATGTGGGGACTCTGCTCCTGAACCTGAGTCATCAGGAGGCAGGGCCCAGCAAAGGCCTCTCCCCGCACCGTCCAGCTGCACAGAGCCTCGTGCTTGGAAGATCTTCCGTGAGGATTTGTTGGATGTAATTGAGTGGCGTTGAAATCTCATTTTCTGATTCTGGTAAGGATGGAAAGACAGGCTGTGTGCATGGGCTCCCATTTATAGGGGTTTGGGTGGGAAGGATACAAGGACAGATTGGACAGTTCAGCCCTCAGGGGACATTGCAAGCCTGGAAGAGCTTCAGCCACCTGTCACTATTTGTACCAGTGTCACACTTAGACCAGGGTCTCTGATGTAGGGAATCATCAAGAGGGAGAGGCCAAATGACCGTGTGTGTGTGTGTGTGTGTGTGTGTGTGTGTGTGTGTGTGTTGCTGAGTGACAGGAGTGTCTGGGCAGCTGATACCCAGAAGACCCTCCCCCGTCCTATCTGCCCACCACCTAACACCATTGGCCAGAACTCAGCACCTCCACTCTGCTTGTGCGTGTGCGTGTGCGTGTGTGTGCGTATGTGCACATTCACACAGACCCTGAGTTTCCACTGGACAGAGCCATGTTCTCCATCTTCCGATACTTCTCACCCAAGGAAGCTCCAGACAGTCATCCTCCCTGGCCTGGGTCTTGGGGACGATGCCCCATTTGGGCACGTGAGCTACCACGTGCTCAGAAGCGTCACCTGCTCTCTGTGTGATACGTGTGCGCACGCGTACCCAGGCCCGCATGCAGGCAGACACGTGAGCACACACTTGCCTGCACTCAGTCAGACCTACTGCGTGAACCTGCAGCATGCACCCTCTGACACAGCCAGTGCCCCCAGATACATGCTGTCCCTTAGGCACAGAGGCCAGCCCACAGGTCGCACCCGGAGGGACATGAAACAGACGGGGTCCCCCAGGCTGTGTGCTTCTTCAAGGCTGGTGTCCACCTCGGTCGGAGCTGCACACAGCTGCTGCTAGGACACAGACTCCCATTGTGCTGCCAAGCCCAGGGGGACAAAGAGGGCTTGTTTCCTCCCAGAGCTGGACACCATCCCTCTCTCCACCACACTGCCTGGCAGCCTGGGGCCCTAGAGCCCAGGGGCCTCTTTCAGAGGGTTAGGGAAACTCCCCCTGGGCCTTTCTCTGCCTGAGGAGCTCTAGGGGAGCCCCAATCTAATAAGGGACAGTGACTCTTGCCTCAGAGACCCCAGGGGACCTGGTGGGCTTTTCTGCTGTTTGGAGGAGGTGGGGAGAATCTGTGTTTGCACTGTCCTGCCTTTGGGGGATCAAGTCAGGCTCAGGCCTAGAGTGGAAGTCCTGCTTGCCCTGCCCGAGGTGGGCACAGGCCCCTTCTATGCCTGGGAGGACAGTTCCTCATCGGAGTCCAAGTTTGGGGAGTGTAGCAACTATAGCTTGCAGGTCACTTAACCCCCTCAAATGCCCCTTGACCAAAGCCACTATTGTTACCCTAACCATTTCCATTTTGACAGCCTGGCTTCTTTTCCTACCATTCGATATCACCCCTCCGGCTGTGCTCTTTCATTCAGGCTCTGGATTACTAGCAACTTACGAGGGACTGGACAGCCAGGTACTGGACTTTTCTCATTTTGCTGCCTGTGACATCTTTGCACAAGTCTTGAGTTTTATGCAGATTGATTTTTGTTGCTTTCTTCCAAATTGCTTCTTGCTTTTCCTTTCTCTGTGCTTTTTGCTCATGACATTAGGCAATACGATCAATATTTATTATGCCTTGGATTGCCAAGAAAGGAAATATTTTAATTCATTATTTCATTGTTTCTCTGAAATTCAAATTTAACTAGGCATCCTATATTTTTATGCGTTAAATTTGGCAACCCTAATTGAGTACCTACTGTGAGCCATGCTCTGGAGATGCAGGGATGGCCCACCCAATGCCCACCCTCACGGAGCTCCCAGTCCAGTAGAGAGATCCCTAAACGAAGAGGGCCATGCCCCAAGGAAGGGGGGTCTTATAGAGAAACTTCAGGGTGCCATGGGTCCTCAGGGAAGGGGAGCCCAGCCTGGCCTTTGGAGGTCAGAGGAAGACTCCAGAAGGGAGTTAGCTTTCTTGAATTAAGTTCAGTTGGGCATGGTGGCACATGCCTGTAATCCTAGCTATTCAGGGGCTGAGGCAGGAGGGTCAAAGTTGGAGACTAGCCTGGGCAACTTAGCAAAACCCTGTCTCGCAATAAAAAAATAAAAAAGGACTGGGACTCTAGCTCAGAGATAGAGCACCCCTGGGCTTAATCCGCAGTACTGGACAGGGGGTAGAATCAGGTCTTAAAAACTAAGTGGGGAGATAGCCACAGTGAGCACTGGAATGGGTGAAACACGGCACGATTTGGGGCTTGATGCAGGCATCCCTGTCCTTAAGTGAGTGTCCACTGAGTGGGGGCAGCAGGCACAGGACTGGAGGTGTTTAAGGAGCTGCGGTGAAGGCCAGCATGCTAGCTTGGACAGAGTCAAAGGACACAGCAGCTGTGTGGCATAGCCTCTGCTTCTATAAAAGGCTGGGACAAAGAAGGACCCATGATTCTAGGTTGAGAGCTCGATACTCAGGAGGATGAGAGCCTGGTGTCTCCCTGGCCTGCTGCTGGCCTACTTTGCATCCCCCCCTCCAAGAGCTGGTCCCCAGCTGGGCCCTGGGTAGCCCACCTGTGGCTGGATGTGAGGGAGGGAGCTATGGCCAGGCATGGCCGTGTGTGTGCATGTGTGTATGCCCTAACGACAGTGCACACGCATGGCAGTGCAAAGGGGCTGGGTGCTTGTGTGTGCCGCATTTGTTGTTGCCTCCGTGGTTTGCACAAGACGAAGGCAGCAAAGAGTGTAATGGCTGTGGACATCGCTATTCAAAAGACCCGAGTTCAAATCCCAACTCTCACTAGCTGGAGAACCAACACAGAGTTGCTTAACATCAACACGAGGAAATTTTCTCCCAACCTATTTCGAGACAAATAAGCCAACAGATACATAAACTGAACGAATGTTAATTCTGCAGTTGTTCACAAGATTAAATGAGATGATGTATATATAATAACAGGCACTGAGGTTCCATGAAGATTTGTTTTTCTTTCCCTCCAAATACCACGCCTGCTATTCATTCAGCAGTCGCTAAATGAATAACAATAGAAGCAGCATTTATATAATGTGAACCAACCACTTAAGATTTTCTGAGGGTTCATAATTGAAAGATAGAAGATAGAATTTTTTTTCTACCCTAATGTGCTTTGCCCATAATTACATTTTTTTCTAAACTATGATGCATAAAGATTTGCTATCTACTGATGGTTAAGATTTAAAAACAAACTCTTGGGCAGTCAGATATTTCCATCATTAAGTTTCTACTTTCAGTAATGATAGTAAAAGCTATTTTTACCCCTTTATTCTCATTTAAGATTTTTTTTTTTTTGGGGGGGTGGTACCAGGGATTGAACTCAGGGCACTTGACCACTGGGCCACATCCCCAGCCCTTTTTTTTGTATTTTATTAGAGACAGGGTCTCACTGAGTTGCTAAGTGCCTCACCATTGCTGAGGCTGGCTTTGAACTTGCGATTCTCCTGCCTCAGCCTCCCAAGTGCTGGAATTACAGGCGTGTGCCACCGCGCTCGGCTCATTTTAGAATTTCTAATGAAACTATGCTCAGAGCTTCCAGGGAGCAATGCACCTTCTCCAGCTCTTCTAGGGCTTTCTTTTCTTTGGTGGTGGTGGGGAGAGGGGTACCGGGAATTGAACTCAAGGGCACTTGACCACTGAGCCACATCCCCAGCCTTATTTTGTATTTTATTTAGCGACAGGGTCTCACCAAGTTGCTTTGCACCTCACTTTTGCTGAGGCTGGCTTTGAACTCATGATCCTCCTACCTCAGCTTCCCGAGCCTCTGGGATTACAGGTGTGTGCCACCTCGCCTGGCTCTTCTCAGGCTTTCTGTCCGGCCCCCTCACTCCCACCCCCGGACTGTTCTGCCATTCCCAGGAAGGGCCTTAAATCCTTGCATACCATATGATCTTGTCTCTGCTTTGTACACCTAAGAAAGCCTCTGGTATGGACAGAATATTGGTGCCCCCTTCAAAATTCACATATCAAAGCCCCAAGCCCCAGTGTGGCTGTATTTGGAGATGGGGCCTCTAAGGAATTAATATTAAATGAGGTCACAGAGGTGGAGCATGAACTCAGCTGGGCTGAAGAAAAGGAAGGGACATGAGAGATCTCTCCCACCATGCAGAGGAAAGGCCATGTGAGCTCACAGTGGGAAGGCAGCCGTCTGCAAGCCAGCAGAGCCCTCACCAGACATTGAATCTGCCTCCACCTTCACCTTGGACTTCCCAGCCTCCACAGCCTGAGAAATTAATGTCTCGTGTTTGAAGCACCTGGTCTGTGGTATTTTGTTATGGCAGCCTGAGCCGACTACAACAACCTCTGTCCTTCCCCTGGGCCTCGTCTGTCCCTCACGGCGGCTCTGTTGCAGACTCACCTGCCTGCATGGTTTGCCTGCACAGGGCGGGACTCAGCCCACAGCTCCTTTCTAGTCAGCAGGTCTCCCCAGCAACCAGCCTGCCACTGCGTCCATCCCTGTCTTCCTAGTCCACATCTAGCCTTCACCAAATGGACTGCTTTACTCCTTGTTCGGGGGGTGGGGGGCAGTGGACTCTATCAGCTGACATTTTTCTAGGGATTTTTCATCTTTAACACAATCTGTCCAGCTCTTGTCTTCCAAATTTGAGTTTTGGAGCAAGCTTAAGTGGTGTGGGGAGTCACCATCTGCAGGAGTGGGAGGTAAAGGCCCTCTAGGTACATGGCCTCGCAGTGGGGTGGATGGGCCTATGAATGACCCCTCCCGCCACAGGCCGGGCTCCTCCTTTTCTTGCTCACACGCTTCCTCCTCCAGAGTGGGCTTCCCCTCCTTGCCCACTAAGCCACCCTACCCCACCACCCCAGCCCACTGCCCCAGCTTGGGTCTAGCCCACATCGTCCACATCTTTTCTCCCACCTTAGATGGTCACCGCCTGCCTGCAGATTGCGGGTCCTGATTTCTGTGGGGAACACTGTGTGCCACTGTGCTGGGTGCCATGCTTAGCACCTGCCGTTTTCTGGTCCTCAGCATGAACCCACATGGGTGTTTCCTCTCAGCTCCCCCATTTTATAGACGGTGGCCCATTGAGACAAACTTCCTTGCCTAGTAGCAATGGGTAGAAGAGGGAGCTGGGAATAATCTGCATTTCTCCTTCTGCTCCCAGCCCTGGTCCAATCTCCGAGGCCTTACTTGACTGTTCACTCCAGAGCCACCACCCACCGCCTGCTGTCTGGTCTGCCCTGTGTCCTGCTAGGTGCTGAGCTTCACAGATTTCTCTTTTCACCTACATTCCACAGACAGGCTCCAACTTGAACTTCACCCCCAAGATCTATTTCAGAGTCTGCATGTGGTGGGCTCCTGATTACATTTAGGTGAAGAAATGAACCATTTTTCCTAACTAGACCTCAGTCCTAGGAAGCAGAATGTCACACCTTGTTCCGGCCCCTGCACCATGACACCCAGCACAGGGCAGGACACTGGAGTTTCCTCCTCCAACCAGACTGCTGTACCCCTCCAGCTTCCTCCAGCTGCTCATTTTAAAAACCCCAGCTGGGCCAGTGAGCACCCTTGACCCCTGCCCTGTTGCTAGAACTGACTTTCACCATGATTGCTAATGTTTTCTTTCCTTTTTTTTTCCCCTCTGGATCAACATTAGCTCCGCTGGCTCCCTTCCCTCCGCTTGATAAGGATGGGTAACGGCATCTTGGGGTGTGCTTTTCTTGCCTCGTCAGAACAGCAGCTCCTATCTGGCTGGCGATGGGCTGGGAGCCAGACCTCAACAATGGAGGCCTTGTGAGCTGGTCCTGGTGGGGGTGCTGGGAGCCCACAGTTGAGCACACACACAACTCTTCCTGGTGCCACCTGCTTATCTCCTGCCACGGAGCCCTTGCCAGTGCTGGGGCTGAAACCCAGCCCCTGTAACTGCATGTCACAGATAGGGCATTCCTGGGCTTGAGCCATGGTTAAACATTGACCTGGGACACTGGGGCAGACCCCACCAACTGTGGGTGCTCCTGGCTGGGGGAGGCTCTGGCTGGGTGTTTACCACTCTCTTCCCCATGGCTTGAACTGACGGAGAAAGCCTCAGCACAAAGCAGGTGAGCTCAGCTCCCCCACCTTTGAGTTGGTGTGGTTTGGGGACTCATATTTCCCCATTTAAAAGAACTGCTTGCCTGGTGTGGTGGCACATGCCTATAATCCCAGAGGCTTGGGAAGCTGAGGCAGGAGGATTATGAGTTCAAAGCCAGCCTCTGCAACTTAGGGAGGCCCTAAGCAACTCAGTGAGACCCTGTCTCTAAATAAAATATAAAAAAGGCTTGGGGATGTGGCTCAGTGTTTAAGTGCCCCTGAGTTCAATCCTCCGTACCAAAAAACGTTCTCTTCCCCCCTCCCCTACCCACCCCCAAGCCCTTGGCCTCCTCGGGTTCTCCCTAGCTGCCTCTCTTAGGACGACCCCACCCCCCATCCTACTTCTGCTCCTCCCTTCTCCTCCTTCTTGCTCAGGCCCTCTCACTCTTCAGGCCTGGCT
This sequence comes from Tamias sibiricus, assembly GCA_025594165.1. Classification (NCBI taxonomy): domain Eukaryota; kingdom Metazoa; phylum Chordata; class Mammalia; order Rodentia; family Sciuridae; genus Tamias; species Tamias sibiricus. The sequence continues at coordinate 62,155,753 of CM046670.1, read as the reverse complement.
TCTCTCTTCCCATCTTCCTCATTCTTTCTGGGTCTTTTCCCATGGAGGGAGCTCAGATGTACCCAAAAAAGGGGCTCTGCTGTCTCTTCTGCCCATCCCTGACTCTGACCTCTCTGGGAAATCACAGGTGTGGTGGATAAGTAGATGACTCCGAGACCAAGATCCAAGGTCAGCATCAGCCTGAAGAGGCAGAGCCGCACCTCTCCCGGTGCTGGAGGCCGTGGTGAAGGCCCTACCCTGCTCCCTTCTTGCTAGAGTCAGGTGGTTCTTCCTCCTGCCCTTTGATGCACAGGAGGCCTGCTGCTGTCCCTGAGGTCTTGCAGGGAGTAGGACTGCGCATGCCCAGGATCCTTGTGTCTCATACTCCTGTGGGGCCCCTGCGTGCTGCCCTGTGTCTGGCCACCCTCTCCTCAGCCGCTCTTCCAAGCCCATTTTCAATGTAGGAGACCCAGCTGTGGGGCCCTTGGTGCACACTCTGCAGCACCCTGGGGCAGCTCCTGTTTGCCTCCGCTCTGCCTCCAGTGCGGAGGTCCTCATCAGGCCTCCCAGAGCCACGCCCAGGGGAGCCCCACAGCCTGCTTTCCTTGAGGAAAGAGGAGCCACATTATCTCCTCTCCTGGGGACACCCCAGAGAGGATGTGGACACCAGGCCTCCTTAGCAAGGGGTTGGCACCTTTACAGAATCTTCCAGAGGCTTCAAGGCTTGAAACCCTCCACTCCAGGGACAGCCGTCCACCTCCCCTAATGCACAGACAGGGCCTGGATCCCATTTCCTGCCTCAAGGACTTCAAGCCGGGCTCAGCTCTCTGGCATGGACCGAGTTGAGCAGATGGAATGCAGGCTGTGCTCAGGAGATAGCTGAGGCCACCTCAGGGTGACTCTGCACGTAGCTCTTAACAGATGCCCCATTTCAGCACCCATTCAGACCTTTTGTGTTGAAGGTTAAAGGTCACAGACAGCAGGATAGGCCCAGGGACATATGAATGGACCCCGTCTTGCAGCACCTATCATGAGCCTGAGGAGCCTGAGGAACTGGGCAAAGGATGTCTACAGCAAGCAGGCCCCGGGGCCTGGGAGCCAGAGGGGAGGAAGCAGGCAGGAAAGGGCTGAGGCAGCTTCAGGCCTTTGGGCACTGGTGGCTTAACCAGAGGCACAGCCTCAGAGCCTTGCCACTCAGCTTTCTCCTGGTTGGAACAAGGTGGCCTCAGAGCCAGGCCTTTACTTCCAGTGGTACACAGCAGGAGGTCCCACCAAGGACCCGCACACTCCTGCTTCTGAGGCTGGAGTCAGATCTCTCAGGTTCAAATCCTGGCTCCACACTTATTAGCTGAGTGGGTTTTGGAAAGTCACTTCCTTAACAGTCCAGAATCTCAGTGTTCCCATCTGTAACGTGGGTATAATAGAAGTTCATACTCACCAGGGGTTTGAAAAAGAGTGTAAGAGAAAATGCAGAAATATCTGATGAAAGAAGGTGCTACAAAAAGGCAGCAGCTCTGCTGGTTGTCCTTATGAGTAGTAGCAGTAGCAAGGGCAGAGTTGTAATGTGACTATAACCTTCGGGGGGCTTCTAGACAAGCGTCTTGCTCCCTAACCTGCAATACTTTCTCTTCTCATCGTCTTGATCATTCTGAGCCCTCCAGGGTCTCTCAAATCCTGCCCAAGTACCTGAGGTGTGTTTCTAATGTCCTATACCTGAACTAATAGACTACCCCTGTCAGACCCCACACCAACCCTCATGGTCCTCAAATGGACTCAGAATGAATCTTTCTCCCCATAAGCATGGTTGACTTCAGAGGAAGAACTTCTCTCTCCTTCATGCTTCTAGGGCAGCCCAGAGGACTGGGGCTGTGCTATGGACTACAGAAGAGACTTGGTGTATTAAGTATCTATGGCTATGTAACAAATTATCTCAAAACTTAGCAACTTAAAACATCAATAAAACATTTATCATCTTACACTATCTCTGGGGATCAGAAATTTGGGAGCAGTTTAGCTAATGATTCTGCTCAGGGTGGGCTGTGAAAATACATGCAACATGTCAACTGGGACTCCAGTCATCAAAGGCTCTGGGGCTAGAAAAACAACTTCCAAGATGGCGGACTCACACACCAGCTGTCATCCCTGGCTGTTGGCAGGAGGCCTCTGATCCTGGACACAGAGATCTTTCCTTAGGACTGCTTGAGCGTCCTCATGACAGTGCAGTTGGCTTCCCACTGAGCTAGTGATCAGAGAGACCAAGGCTGGAGCTGCAACGTCTTTCATTATGGCTGTGCCTCAGGAGTCATATGTGGCTATTTGCACAGTATCTTACTGTTTAAACAGAGCAGCCTTATTGTGGGAGGGGAGCATAGAGGAGCATGAATACAAGTAGGCATGGATCATTGGGAGACATATTGGAGCCTGGCCATCACATCAGGAAAAGGATGTTGGAGAGGAATAAAAAGAAACATACTTTGAGTTCTAGGAGATGACAACCTGAGGGGGCTGATGGGCAGGACGTGTAGACAGGCATCTTCACTCTGTGGAACACAGGTTCTCACAGCTTCCTGCATGGCCCTGGGGGGCCCTGCCCATACCTGCCGGCCCCACCACTGACCAACATCAGTTTTGGAACTAATTATGTAGAATTACATTTGATAGGGACATGAGGCATCATTACCAGCTGGACGGTGGACCCAAATGTGAAGAGAGCTCTGTCACTGTGGGTTTCAGTTGAAAGGAGAGGTGCTGTGACTAAAAGACCAGGCAAGAACAATTTTAGAGAAGGAAAAGCTTATTTGGGGGCATAGGGTTTCAGAGGTCTTAATCCACAGACAGCAGTTTATGTTCTTCAGGATTCAAGATGAGGCAGAACATCATGGCGGAAGACTGTGGTGGAGGGAGGTGGTCACATGATGATCAGGAGGCAGAGAAAAAGAGAGAGAGAGAGAGAGGGACTAAATATATACCCCAAAGCCACACCCCCAATGTCCCACCTCCTCCAGCCACACCCTCCCCACCTTCAGTTGCCACTTAGTTAATCCTGTCAGGGGATTAATTCACTGATTGGGTTAACCCAATTATTCTTCCTCTAAACCTTCTTAGATTGTCTCATACACGAGATTTTGGGGGACACATCACATCTAAACCATAACAGTGACCTTGAGAACCTCCCTGCAGGGTTCTCAGAGCGATCGATCAGGTTGGATTGGTTGCCCAGCCATGGTGTTCTGGGTACGGGAGGTGAGCAGGATATTGGAGCTATACTGCTGTCCCAGTAAGGAAGCTGGTGGGGGGGGGGGCATCTTGATTCCTCCTGCTCCTGGAGCATCATATCTTGACCTTGGATATCTGATGTTATGACATCCCCACTGTGCAGCTGGGAAAAAGCCAGAATCCTCTGCTTTGCATCCAGACCCGTGGGAGCTATGTGGCTGTCCTCCCCTCTCCTACCACCTGGAGGGGCTTTCCTCATTGAAGATGCCTCCCCTGAATTCTCTCCTTGGCAGAGCCCTCTTTCTCAAGGGCATAGCCCCTCTGTCTCCTCTCCAGAGCCTAGGGTCCCCTTGCCAAGAACACCTTCCTGGTTCTATCAAGTGCCCAGGGTGTGTGCTCCAAACAGTGTCGGGGTGTGGTGGTTCATGCACTCTTCCCTCAGAGTTTCCAGGGTAGGGGAGGAAAGGGATGCTGAGGCAGTCTTCAGGTGGTGAGTGCTGTGGTAAGTGACAAGTGAATTCTGATTTGGGGCTCACCCAGTGAACATAAGAATTGGATTCATCACCCTGAAGTCCATTTATTCCAGGTTCACCATTAGTCATGTTACACACAGTCCCACTGGTATGTTTCCAAAGGATACCTCTGGTTGCTATGTAAGGAGAAAGGGGACTGGGTCAAGAGATCCAGGCGGTAGAATCTGTCTTTACTGATTGGTGGGGATGCTGGGCAGAGGGACAGAGGTGTGAGGATGACACCCAATTTCTGACATGAGCAGCTGGGTAGATGGAGACGCCAGTTACCACATGGGAAGAGTGGGAACAGCACATTTGCGGGGGTTGGGGGGAGCCAAGAGTGCATTGTGGACATGTTCAGTTTGAGATGGTCCAGCATCCACATCCATTCCCCTCCTTTTTAGAAATAGGTCCCTACTTTTCTTTTAGGGCTTTAACCATCCCCCGCTCTGCAAAAATTCCTGGTTGGGCTATCAGTTATATGGCCTCACATTCTGCACCACATAGCAGGGTCCCACTCAGGCTGGATGATTGACAACCCAACCCCCTGGACACAGAGAGTGGTGCAGAGTCACCGGGGGGGGGGGGGGGGGGGAGGCTGAAGAAGAGAGGGTTGCACTCTGCTTTCAGTTTGTGAGCTATAAGGAAAGGTAAGCCGGGTGCTATCAGGTGGCCCCTTTGCCACACACTACATGGAATGAGGTGGCCAGAGAAGGAAAGCAGCACAGAGGACAGCTGAGTTGGAGACAGAGATGGACACCTGATCACATCCTGTGAACCTCTGGGTCTATCCATGCCTCAAGCTGGGTCCACTCTTGATCCATCACAGGAATGAATAAAATCTTTTTACTTCCCTGTCGCTAAGTTTAATACTGTCACATGCAAGAAAAAGAGGCAATCTAATTCAAGTGGCAGCATTCAAGAGGAGACGTCAGGTGGGCAGCTAGAGCAAGGACAGAGGAGGAAGTAGAGGAAGGCAAGGTTTGAGGACAGACAGGACAAAACCCGGAGGTGGACACAGAGTCAAGGAACACTTGGCACAGACTCCCAGATGACCTCAGTATTTGCTATTGCTTTTGGGGATTTTCGGAGTTTGTTTTGTTCTGTTTTGCTTTTCTTGAGATTTTAGCTGAGCTCAAGTCTCTTCCAGGTAGATACAGCTGACCAGGTTGCTAACTCTAGCCAATGATCTCTTTTCCCATTGGATGGGTTCGCTTCACAGTGAGACCCACAGGAGCTCTAGCAGACACTGTCATGGACTCCCTGAATCCTCATTTAAAACTCAGGCACTCCTTCCACCAGCTGCCAGGAGTGCTGTCAGCTCACAGTCCAGCTGTCTGTCCAGAGCCTGCTTTGCCCAAAGTTACCCTTCCTCCCTGGGGGTATCGAATGGAGCCTGAATCCAGTGGCTGCCCCAGCTGCAGAGTTCTCGTGGGTGGCCCAGGCTTTGGTTGCAACTGCAACAAGGTTCGGTTTCTCCCTCTGTCCAGTCCTGTTTCCCTCCCGTCCATAGAGCTGATCCCCAACCAAGCACCTGCTGGCAAATCCCTGTCTCAGAGCCTGTTTCCCAAGAAACCTAACCTACATGGAGACTCTTTTACTTGGACTCTGTTATGGAAGTGGCACGTGGAGAAGAATGAAGTAATAGGATACAAAAAGCTCAGGTCCTCCAAAACCACTAAACCGCTGATACAATCATCAGTCCTAGACCGTCATCAATTTATATGATAGAAAAACAAACTATTTTGTTTAACCCAGTATAGTTTGAGGTCTTTTTGTGACAGCAATCTAAACAATATTCTGATTAACTTAGAATTTGATATCTACAAGAAGAGTGTTGGTATGGGAAAATTTAAAATATTTTTAAAGTTGGGAGGCTGCTGTCAGACAGTGGGTAGATATATCTCAGGTTGGAAACTGGTGATGTGTGTTTTGCATAACATTTTGTAACACTATCTCCTGTGATATCTTGAAAGGCAGTCACATGCCTACTGAGCTTCTAGCTGTAAAGGAAGTGGTTAGAGAAGGTCCAAATATGGATGAGTATTGGCCTCATTCTACACCTAGCAATGTCCTGTAAGACACTCAAAACAGAGGCAGAGATGAAAGTGACTGCAGCTCTTCCAATACAGACCTTTTTCTGACTGTGGCCAATAATCTAAGTTGACTGGGAGTCCAGTTTCTGCAGCTTCAACATGTTGAGGAAACCAACTGCTTTTGTGCTCCAACTAAAGCAGCGGTATGAAGAGCAAGACCAGGGGATAAGACTGTGGCCTTGTGCAGTTTCCTTTCAACTCCAGTTAAGATTCCAATGATGCTCTTCATAGAAATAGAAAAAGCAGTCATGAAATTCATTTGGAAAAATAAGAGGCACCCTCCAAAATGAGAACCAGCCCAGGAACCAATATCAAATAAGGGTGTTGCATTTTGTTTCAGGCCTACATCAGAGAACCTCAGGAACTAGCATTAAGTCAAGCGAGGGTGGGATGGGAAGAGTATAGAGAGTACCCTGAGCCAGTAAATAATGTACAAACATGTGTCTTCAGGCATAAGAATTATATCAGGAACAGCTTTTGGGTTGGACTACTTGCTCATGGAATAGATTGGAAACAAACAGATTAGAAGTATATTACATTGCTTGAAAATAAAAATTATACTGAGATGTAGTACACATTCAACAAAGTTTACCCTTTTAAAGTGTACAATTCAGTGGTTTTCAGGATAGACACAGAATTGTGCAACCATCACCACTATCCAGTTCCAGGACCTTTCTTCATCACTAAAACAAACCCTGTATGCATCAGCACTCATTCCATCCCCCTTGTCCCACCCCTCCATCCCTAGTAGCCGCTGATCTACCTTCTGTGCCCATGATTTGCCTATTCTGGACATTTCATAGAAATGGAATCATACAATAAGTGGTTGTTGGAGTCTGGCTTCTTTCACTTAGCACAATGTTTTCAAGGTTCCTTCGTGTCATAGCATGTGTCAGTATTTCATTCCATTTTATGACTGTTCATCAGCTGGTGGATGTTTGGGTTGTTTCCACTTTTTTTTTTACTATTATAAATAGTGTTGCACAATGTTCATGTGTACGTTTTTGTGTGGTTACATGTTGTTGACTCTCTTAGCTATGTATACCTACGGATGGGATTACACGGTCATGGGAATTCTACACTTAAGTTCTTGAGGAACTGACGAACTGTTTCTAAAGTGGCTGCACCATTTTACATTACCACCAGCAGTACATGAGGGTTCTGAGTCCACCCCCCCCCCCTCATTCTCTCCAACACTTGTTATGACCTATTTTTTTGTTTTGTTTTGTTAGGACCACCCTAGCTCTTATGGAATGGACACATTGCTACCCAGACTCTATTCCCTAGTTTCCCTCACAATGTAGATATGTCTTTAAAAAACAAGATGAGATGAGAACGTGTTTTTGTGCTGGTGGACATGACCCATTAGGAGGGAGAGACTGATGGGGAAAGACAGCAAGGAGATCACCAAAGGAACAGTCGTTGGGAAGATAAGAAGGGATGGGATCCAGGGAACAAGTGATGAAATTTTTCTTCAACTGAAGAAACTGGGATCCTTCTTCAATTTTATTTAACTTATTGTTTTTAGTGATATAATAAGTGCTTGCAAAAACACCACCCACACAAAAGCCTTGACAAAGATCCATGTCTCACCACAGGCTCCTCCTCCCCTCCCTTCCCCTGCCTCCTTCCACTCAAAGTGGCCAACATCCATAATCTTCTGTGCAACATCCCATGCTTCCCATTTCTTAGAGTTTTAGTAATGTGTTTTTATGTTAGTTGCTATAACCCCACAAAAAGGGCACCATTCTTCATATCATCTCTTGGTACATTCTTTCTTAATTGGATATGGCTAGGATTCATCCATAGAATTTCATGCTGCTGTGGCTGGTTGGTTTAACCTGCTTTGTGATGCTGCATTGTATGACTAGGCCACACTTCATCCGTCCTAGGACACATGGATGCTAAGCCTTGGTCCTATCCCATGAGCAGCCCCCTGCTTCTCAGGGTGTGTGGTTATAGAAGAGTCAACACTCAGCCTCTTGCCCCTGTGCCACTATGTCACCAGCCTTGTTTATGCCTCAGGCTTGAGGTATCTCATGAGAGGGAAAACTAAAAAGTCACTGTTCTTCCCTTGAATCCAATTCTGGTGTCAGGGAAAACCAATATGGAGAATTGTCTTAGTTAGAGGTGGGAGCAGAGATCTAGCCTGGAAACCTAACACTGTATTCCACTGGCTAGCCTGATTTTCCCTCTCAACAGTCTTCTGGCCCCAGTCTGAAGCAAGAAGTACCATCTTTGTTCTTAGACTCCACCTAAGGAAATAGGTTTGGAGGAAGAGAAGGATAAGTGAAGCCAGCCATTTGGGAGCCAAGGAAGGCTCTAAGAAAGACGTGGGCCTGCCTGCCATTGTCCTTAAACACAGTACGAAAAGAGAGGAAGAGCCCAGCTCAGGTCCAGCCTGTATTTCTGTGGTCCAAGGCAATGTTTCCTTCTGAATTTTCCCAATCAAGTTTAACTCAACTTTGTTTCTTTAATTATAAAAGCCAGGAATGGGGGCGGGGGAGCTGGGGTTGTGGCTCAGTGGTAGAGTGCTTGCCTAGCATGTGTGAGGCACTGGTTTCAATACCTGGCACCACATTAAAAAAAATAAACAAATAAAATAAAGGTATTGTGTCCATCTACAACTAAAAATACATTTTAAAATGCTAGGAATGAGGGTGGGGAATCATTAGACACACATTCATTCAATTATTTTCGGTGCCTCATCTCCTACACTGACCTAGAACAAAACAAATCTATTGCTTCTCCCCCATTCCAGAGGCCCAGGACCTGCCAAGTTAGTGCTTTCATGACCTTGGGCACATGGGCCATATAGGGTCTGGGTAGGAGCCCAGGGGTGGAGCATTCCAAGGTACAGGACAAAAGACAATTAGCAGCAGTTTCTCCCAAGCCCCCCACTACTCAGCTCTTGGTAACTCATGGGAAGAAGGGCTGTCTGCTAGGTTAGCCCTTACACGAATGAGAGGCCCACACCTCCCATCCTCAGGGGAGGTTTTACCTTTCCCATGGCTCCAGCACTCAGGGGCCCCAAGTCTAAGGAGAAAGCCGCGGCCTTCACTCTACAGGAGCTCCTGAACTGGGGCAGAGACTGATCCAACCCACATGAAGAACACTTTGAAACATAACCAGTGAGATGGACTTGGGATATGGAAGAGGGGGAGGAACTAAAATAACTTCTAAGTTGGGGTAAAACAGGTCTGGTCTCATGATATAACTTGTCACAGTCTCAGCAAAGAGTGGTGGAACTTTCCTGGGTTCCAGGTGGAGGAATACATGGCAGGGAACTAATCTGGTCCCCATACAAAAGACAGTTTTCAGCCCATAGCACTGGGTACCAAGAGAAGGTCCCAAGATGTATTACCCAGGATCTAGCCGGGACTGATAGAACAGAAACCCAAAATAAGTGACTCCAAAAGACAGATGAATCCTCTCATGTAACAGTCCAGGCACAAAGAGTTTGGGGCCAAAATTATATCTGGGACTCGGGCTTCTTCTAACTCTCTTGCTGCAGTGCCATCTCTGTGGCCCTGTCCTCACCCGCATGATCTGGGATCACACAGGCTTCCCGCCTGCACCAAGTGGAGGAAAGTTGGCCAAGAAAGGCTGATTCCCCCCCCCCCTTTTAAATATTTATTTATTTGCTTTAGTTGTGCACAATGTGTTTATTTGTACATGGTGCTGAGGATCGAACCGGGTCGCGCACGTGCTAGGCGAGCACTCTACCACTGAGCCACAACCCCAGCCCCCTGATTCCCTTTTAAGGCACCATCTGGAAGTTGCACACCTTGCTTTTGCTCACATCCCATTGGCAGAGCTCTTAGACGTGTGGCTACACTTAGCTTCAAGGGAGTCTGGGAAGTGTAGTTTTTTTCCTCCCCTCCCTAGGCAGCTTACCCAGTAAACACCTTTTGGTCATGAGACCATGGATATGTGCCCCTGAATTGACCATGCTCATTTTCCCTGCAGGGGGATAAGGGCAGAGTGGGCAAGCAAAGCCCACCTACAAAAGAAGAAGCCCAGAGAAGAGGCAGGAAAATGTAGCTCAGCCTCAACCAGGCCTTCCTGGGGCCTGCTCCACCCTCGCCCTGATGGAGCCAGTTATCCACACTCCCTTTTCACCAAGCTGATTCAAGTTGAGTTTGGGCCATTGGCAGCCCTCAGTATTGACTGAAAGTGGTGTTTTTCTCCCTGGGGGGACGAGTGAATGAGGGGCGGGGGTGGACACAGCTAGATTCAAACCCAGAAGAAAAGCACGTGATCCCCCCACTCGGTGCTGGGGATGGAACCCAGAGCCGCTTGCATCTTAACAGGCCTCTCAGGCCTTCTTTGCATTTTCCCAGCAACCCCGTTTCTTGCCAGCCAGCACCCCCGGCCCCCAGGCTTGCTCCAGCCAGGCAGCTGTGGGGAGGGGGCTGAGGAGGTGCACCCTCACAAAGGACCTATTCTCCACTGCTGGGGGCTGTTATCAGCCAAACCTAAATCTGAATCACCTGCATCTGTGGGCCTCCTGTGGGTGGGGCCCCTAGATTTGCCTCTGGGCCTCCCTTGCCAGGACCTGTGAGTGGGGGCGGACTCTCAATAGAGGCCCATTGTTTTCTGTCCCTCAGTTGTGGAGGTTTTGTGCAAAGCCTTCCCGATCCCCTTTCCTCTTCGTCACTCACCGCCCCTCTCCGGCCCCACCACTCCGGACAGCATCCCATCCCCACCTCACCTTGTACAGCAGTATTAACCCCTCAGGGGAGACTGGAGTGGTGGCTAAGGAAGGCAGGGGATGCCTGTGTGGCCATCTTCTTCCAACACTGCCAGGATGAAGATGAATGGGAATCCCTGGCTGCCTTCCCCACTCCCCTGAGGCCCTCCTGAGTCCCCTCAACCTGCCACAGACTGCAACCATGCTGTCCTGCGCCTGCGGTGTCACCTGGTGGCCAGTCTTGGAATCAACTGGGAGACAGGGGTGGGGGTGGGGGTGTCACACATGGACCAAAATCTCTTTTCTCTCCTTTTGTTTTTAAAATCATGATCAGTTTGGGTTAACTCGTGCTTCTGCAGCCCCTCTTTAAAACCCAACTACGAGTCCTTTAACCTACTTTCTTCATCTCCCATTTTTCCACCCTACCTTTGTTACCTCGGGGAGGTCCTTTCCCCATAGTGTATCCTGTCTACCCAACCAATCTTGGCTGTCTGAGATAGAGCCAGACCTGCCCCTGTGTCAAGAAAAAGACAGGCCAAGAGCTGGAAAATAATTAGAATAATGAAGAATAGTTGGGTGTGGTGGTGCATGCCTATATCCCAGCTACTTGGAAAGTTGAGGCAGGAGGATCACAAGAAGTTCAAGGCCAGCCTGGGCAACTTAGTGAGACTCTGTCACAAAAAAAAAAGAAGTGCTGGGGATGTGGCTTGGAGCTTGGAGGTAAATCTCCACTGAGTTCAATTCTAGATACCCAGTAATGAAGAATGAAGTCTTCCAACTTCTAATACCCTTGAAAACTACTTCAAAGTTGCCTTTAGAAAGCCCCACCTGGGGGCGAGGGTTGTGGCTCAGCGGCAGAGCTCTTGCCTTGCATGTGCGCGGCCCGGTTCGATCCTCAGCACCATGTAAACATAAATGCATTGCATTGCGTACAACTAAAGTAAATAAATAAATATTAAAAAAAAAAGAAAGCCCCACCTGTCTACCCATACTCCTTCCTGCTTTCCTCCAACACCGGCTTTCAATTAAAAACGGGTAGGCTTTTCTAGATCCACATTATTATTTTTCGATTTCTACATACACATCTTGCAACAGTAGGGTTTTATTTTTCCCCTGTAGGTGTGTGGCTGCCCATCTTGGAGATGGGCTAAATGGGCATTTATGGCTCAACGTGGAAAACGGAGCCCCATTCATAACACCGAACCCTTGGTTTTTCTATCTGCTCATTGTCTGGAAAGCCAAACCACTTCCCATAAACAGTTTTGAACCCTAACCCATTGGTAAGGTGGGATAGACTGCCTGATTGTAGACATTTGAAGGAAAGATAATGAGGTACTTTCGGTGCTTGCTGTTGTTTTAAACAGGTTAATATATGTAAACAATGTGATTTCCCAAAAAATGGGAATCAAGATCCCTGCTAGAATCCTTGAGGTTTCCAGAATGTGCTGGGCCAGTGGCCTCAGGTTAGAGGCGGGATCATTGAGTGAAGAAGTAAATGACACTGTGGACACAAAGACCAGGGAGAGAAGCTGAGAGAGGGCCCAGCTGAGTGGAGGGCAGGAAAGAAGTCTTAGGGCAGAGGACCAGAGAGACATACCCAACATGCAGGTACCCCAGGCAGGCTAATAACCCATGTCCCACCAAACCAATATTGATTTACTTTCCATGCCACTTTAGTATAGTAGAAACAGAGTTCTGCTTGGAGGAATGAGGGAGCAGAGAAGAGATCCCTGTTAGCAATACCCCATCTCCTCTGAGCAGTGCAGTTCTGACCCCAGGCTTACGTGCTCAATCAGACAAGCAAAAACTGCCAAGACCCTATGCACCTCCTCCTTTAGAGACTGTTGCACTAGCCTGTTCTTTTGGGGTTCCCCCTACCACCCCACTGCAAAGATGTCCTCTGTCCCCTAGGGAGTTCCAGACATGGTTTTCTTCATTGTCCTATATTTCCAGTGATGTTGGAGTGCCTCAAAAGACAGCATCCTAGGCAGCTGCCTGACCCCGGGTACCAAGCGCGTTATCTCCCCTGCCACAGAAATGCCATGATCCCCATTCTGCCTGGGGAAACAGGCTGAGGGAAGTTAGGCCACAGCTGGTGAGCGAACCCTACTGTGAGCTGAGATCTGAGTTCAGATTCATCCATCTTATTCCAAGGCTCCATCTTCACCCCCCCACTCCCACCCCAAGAGGAAACAGACAGGAAAGGCCATTGAGAATAGGAGGCTAGGACCCGTGAGGGGGCACAGAAGGTGGAGGTTTGGACCAGAAGATATATCAAGCTGAGTCAGAGCCAGTAGGCAGCAGGGAGAGGACTTGGTGCCCAGCAGCACCCCAGAACAGTCCAGAAGGGATGAGGGGAGTGGGGGAGCTACTGTAGGCTCCCAGAGTTGGGGTCGGGATAAGTCTTGTTCTGGAGAGAGATGAGCCAGCCTGGGGTCCCTTCTCCATGCCAGGCACTTTAGTAGTTCCTACTGATAGGACAGGGTAGGCCTGGGCCTTGCAAAAAGCCCAAGGGAGGTCTTTGCAGGAGAAATCTCCCCTTCTGTGCTGGCATCGAGGCTGCAGAAAGTCCTGGAGGGTCTCTCCTCTCTCCTCTCCCTCAGTCTAGCCCTGCACAGCTCCAGGGCCAAGGAGGGCCTGGTGGCCAGTTCCCGGCTCCACCAGCAGAGGTCTCCAGAGCAGAGCAGTGGGGAGCTTGACACGGGCGAGGGTGTCACAGGATGTGCTGGACCTTTCGCCCTGGTCACAGGTGTCCAGCTGTCCCCATGCATGGCTGGTCTTTACTAGTGCATAGGTGTGTCTGTGTTTGTGTGCGTTCTTGTGGGTTGTGTGAAGTGAGCGTATCTGCATTTGTGGGTGTGTATCTACAAACACAAGCATGATTGTTTATTTGTGTTGGGAGTGTCTGTGCATGTGTTTGCCCACTTCCTCTTTGTGCAGGTTGGCACCGTTTGTGGCCATGGGAATGTTTGTGTGCACTTGGCTGCCGTATGATCTGTGCATATGTATCCATGCTTGGGCTTGTAAGGAGAGGAGAAAATAAGTGACATAATCACATCTGCAAAGTCCTTTTGCCTAAGGGGTGGGGGTTTTTGAAATCCTTACATTCTTAGGGTCAGGGATATAGGGCCCCATATCCCAATACCCTCACCCAGACTGACCACCTCCTGCCACTCACTCAGCACAGCCCCCGAGTTTGTTTGTAGAAACCCCCTTTCCAACAGGTGTTGCTCACATCCAGTTCCCAGAAGCGGAGGTTTCCAGATCCCCCCCTCCCCCCGATTCCCTGTAGACTCTGTCTCCTTGTGAGGACAGGGGAGTGGTGTCCCGAGCATGGAAGAGAAGGTGGACAGTTGCCCTGGAGGAACGACACAGGCAGGGCTGGTCCTCCCGTGAGTGACCGGAGGCAGCAGCCGTGGGGACAGGGCCTGCTGGAGGGCAGCTTCTGCTCTGGTCTCCTGGATGCAGCCTGGGCTGGTGCTCTGCCAGGGGTGTGGAGACAGGAGGGACAGGAGGCTCCCTCACCCTGTGGCAGCTTGCAGCAGGGAGTAGGCAGGCCCCGGAGCCACCGCGCCATGGGAAGCTGTTGGTTTCCTATGACTGCTGTCCCTGAGTTGCGTACAACAAGGCAAATTTATTATCATACAGCGCTGGAAGCCCAAAATCCCAGATCAGCATCACTGGGCTAAACCAACCAGTTGCAGGGCTGGTTCTTTCTGGAAGCTCTGCAGGAAGCGTCCTGTCTTTCCCGGCCTCTCCACCTTCAGATTCAGCAGCACACAGGACATTCAGAGGCTCTCACCTGCCTTTTGTCCTGCCCTTGACGTTCCGGCCTCCCTCTTATGAGGATTCTCGTGATGACATGGTCCCTCCCAGATGAACTCAGGTGATCTCTCCATCTCCAGATCCTTAGCATAATCACATCTTCAAAGTCCCTTTGCCTAAGGTGTGACACACTCTCAGGTTCTGGGGATGGGGATGTGACATCTTTTGGGAGGGGCATTAGTTTGATTATCAAAGAGGGCACCCACAGACAGGCTGACAAAAGAAGAAAGAAGGTGACCTTTTTAATCCATCCGGTTTCACTGAGGCACCGGAGAGGGACCCTCACTCCTCCTGAGAGCCCTCTGGTTCTGCTAGTCTGGTCTGGAGGACTGAGCAGTCCTAGGCATCAGGAAGAAGGGTTCTCCGGCTGAGCAAAGGGCCTTCTCCTCTTCCCACCCTCCTAGCTGCTCCAGGCCAGGCACTCACTATTACCCTGGTTCAGACTGACCCCTGCCCTCCCGCCCCCGAACTCCCTCACCCCTTTCATACCCAACCTCTGGCCAGGCCTGGGCCTGTATGCACTTTCCCAGAGGGCTCCTCACCAGCTCCCTCAGTCTCCTTTTCTCCTCCTGTCCTGTCATGGCCTCCAATCCCAGCCCCAAAGGGCCTCTTGACTGTGGCGCTCCAGCTGGCCAGCTTCAGGCCTCCCCTTAGCCTTCTCCGCAGGATGAAAACCACACCTGTGGGTTCCTCCAACATTCAACAGAAAGCCCGACTACAGGGTCCAGAGTGAGGAGGGGGACATGCATGATGGTGCGGGCCAGCACTAGGGATCCGAGGGGACTCATGGCCTCCCAGATACTTCCCAAGGCCAGACTTCCACCCCACTCAGCCCCACATCTGGAATCAGCCTGGAAATTCCAATGGCTCAACACTGCTAGGAGATGTGTCAAACCTTCCCACAGATTTCATGGAAGCGGAGGGCACTGGGGAGGGGGGCTCACTCCACAGAACCCCAAGAGTCTTGGGGAAATCCAGACAGCACCTCAAGTTCACGGGCCTGAACTTGGTGGATCCTCCTACCCTTCAGCTCTACTCCCAGTTCTGTGAAAATTAAAGACACCTGGAGCAAGTGGCAGAGTTTGTGTCTCGCTGGGACCCGCGAGTCTGTCCGTGTGTGCGTGTGAAACTCTGACTTTTTTTCAATAGAGACTGAGTTATTTTTTCCTGGAGAGAAAAATGTTGACATGCCTTTAAAGGATCGTCTGCCCAGAAAACCCCTGATGCATGAAGAAGACACATTCTTCCCTTGTCTCTGACACATGTGTGTGCACACACACTCACACACACACACATCTCCCAGAGGCCCAGGCTTACCAGGCAGGGCATATGGGCATCCTCAGGGTCTTACCTCCACTTCTTGCCCAGCCCATCCAGTGTCCAGGGGGAACTGCGTAGAGCTGGGCTCCCAGAATAGCCTCAGCCACCAGCTCTGTCTGCATCTCTAGGCCAGTAGTTTTAGTTTCGTGTGGCTGCTGTACCAAAGCACCGCAAGGCCAGGGCTGAGCTAACACAACATTTATTCTTTTATGGCTCTGGAAGCCAGAGGTCCCAGTCAGTGCCACTGGGCTAAAGTCAGGGTGTCTTCAGGGCCATTCCTTCTGGAGGCCCTAGAGGAGACTCTGCGCCCTTGCCCTTTCAGCATCTAGTGGCTGCCTGCATCCTTGGCTGGTGGCCTCTGCCTCCATCTTCCAAGACGTCACTCCCTCTCTGCTTCCTTCACCGCATCGCTGTCTTCTCTAATTCTGACTCCCTTGAACTTCTCTTTAGGATACTGTGGTTCTAGTGGGCCCACCTGGATAATCCCCACCTCAAGATCTGTAACTTACAGCATATTACAGTGATGCAGCCACATCCATGATTGTAGCAGCTCAATTCATAATAGCTGAACTATGGAACCAACCTAGGTGCCCTTCAACAGATGAACGGATTGAGAAATTTTGATATTTATACATAATGGAATATTATTCAACCTTAAAGAAGAAAGAAATTATGGCATTTACTGGCAAATAGATGGAACTGGAGAATATTATGCTAAGTGAAATAAACCAATCCCAAAGAAACAAAGGCTGAGTGTTTTCTCTGATGTGCGGATGCTAATTCATAGTAAGGGGAGGGGGAGAATAGAGGTACTTTGGATTAGACAGAGAGGAGTGAGGAGGTATGGGGGTAGGAGTGATGGTAGAATGAATTGAACATTACTACCCTGTGTGTATATATGACTACATGACTGGTGTAACTCTACATCATGTACAACCAGAAGAATGAGAAAGTTATACTCCATTTATGAATAATGTGTCAAAATACATTTTACTGTCATGTATAGCTAATTAGAACACATAAAAAATTTTTAAAAGAATGAAAAGTAATTATGGAAAATATGAAAGGAAAAAGAAAACAAAAAAATTTATTTTAAGAATTGTAACTTAGCCGGGCGCGGTGGCACACGCCTGTAATCTCAGCACTTGGGAGGCTGAGACAGGAGGATTGCAAGTTCACAGCCAGCCTCAGCAATGGTGAGGCACTTAGCAACTCAGTGAGACCCTGTCTCTAATAAATTACAAAAAAGGGCTGGGGATGTGGCCCAGTGGTCGAATGCCCCTGAGTTCAATCCCTGGCACCAAAAAAAAAAAAAAAGAATTGTAACTTAATCACAACTACAAAGTCCCTTTTTAAAAAAAAAAAAAAAATTTATTATTTGTTCTTTGGTTGAACACAATGTCTTTGTTTTTACGTGGTGCTGAGGATCGAACCCGGGCCGCGCACGTGCTAGGCAAGCGTTCTACCGCTGAGCCATAACCCCAGCCCCTACAAAGTCCCTTTTGACATATTAAGGTAATATATCCACAGGTTCTGGGGTTAGGGCATGAACACGGGGGATTCGTTATTCAGCCTTCCGCAGCAAGTTTTTCCCTGTACATCTCAGTTTTTTCATCTTAGCTTCAGAGGGTCAATCTCCAGCTCTGAAGCTAAGACACTGAGTCTCTTGCCTTATTGGACCCCTGGAAGAATGGGCTAGGCCCCCTCCTCTCCTTCACCTCCTCTCTCTACTCTGCCACCAGCACCAACAGTCTGATGCCCCACTTTGAGGCCCTCTGCCCTCAGTCTGTATCTGAGGAGCATCCTCCATCTGTGAAAACGTCACTCCAGCCCCGACAGGATTTAGGGTTGTCATTATGAATTTCTCCAAGGCAAGGCCCTCAACTGCCCATCCATATGATGTGGGCAGAAGCATCCTGGACCCTGTCAGAGGAGGCTGGGGGTGGCAGGGTGTGGAAGCAGGGCTATGGGAGCTCATTCCTGGCAGCTGTCCTGTGGTCTCAGCATCCCAGAGCTCGGGCCACCTCAGGCCCAGCCTGGCCTCCCCAGCAGAGTGCCCAGAAGCTCTTGGAAGCCAGGTGGGCTGCCTGAGGTGTCGGGTGGGGGGAGGCCTCGGGGACAGGTGCTACTGCCCTTTAGGCCCAGAAACACTGACACGCCTAGTCCACGGGCACACCTGTGGGGAGGGCAGCCATGGATGGGCTCCTGCTGGGCCACTGCTTGACCTCTCCCTTTCCTCAACAGCTGCATCCTCCAGCGAGACCTCCCTGAAGTCCAAGGGGGCTAGTGCCCTCCGCGATGCCCCAGAACGCCACAGAGGGGCTTGCTGTGTCCAGGCCAGGGACGAATCCTATCCTGCAGACAAGGGGAAACCACTGCCGTGGGGGGGCTTGGCGTGGGGGAGGGGCAGTGCCTGGGGGATGGCTCTGGGTTCTCCCAGTGGACCCCTCCCTGGCAACAGATGCGCCCCTCTTGCCAGGCCGCCACGACTGCCACGCAGAGCTCAGACCTGGGTGGGAGGCCACCTGATCCCCAGAGGGAGGTGCCAAAGGGCCCACCCTGTCTGCCAGGCCTAAGGGCAGGACAAAGTCAGAGCCAGGCGCGTGCAGCGGGAGGCAGGGCCAGCACACCTGCCCTGCCTGGCATCCTCGTTTACGCCTGTCAGTGCACCCCACCAAGGCTGTGATCTTACCAGAACCCCCAGGGCGGCTCCCCCTGCATTTTCTCTATCCATTAGTCACCCAAGTGACCTTCCCTGGCCAGGACCTGAACCACACGTCCCGAAGTCCTACTCAGGACAATAACGTGAATTTTAAGCCTTTCTCATTGCACGAAGGGGAACGTTCCAAGTTCTTACTGCAAGACCCTGATGACCCAGCCCAGCCCTCTTCTCCAGTGCCCACTGTTGCTCCCCTCCTGCCTGCTCACCTGGCTGTCAGTCTGTCCATCATCTCTACCTCAGGGCCTTTGCACCTGTTTCTCCCTTAGCCTAGAGCACTCTCCCTATCCCCACCTCACCTTAGTTTTTTATTTGGCTCCCATTCACCCTTCAGGGCTCAGATGAAATGTTTCTAATGAAGAGAGGCCTTTGTCGGTCCCTCAGTTTAAACTATGACCCCCTCCCAACTCTAACCCCACTCTCAAACTACCCTCTTCTTTTCCTTCCTAGCACTCTGCACAATTGTAATTCCTTCACTCATTGTCCTCTGTCTTGCTCCCTCCCTGGGCTCTAAGCTCCACGGGGGTGGGGGTCCTCTCCGAATCCCTGGTGTCTTAGCCTGGTGCCCATGGCTGTCACTAGGTGTTCATTCATAACTGCTGGTTGTCAGCCAGTGAAGGGCCACCTTCCTGAGCACCTAGTATGTGTCAGAAGCTGTGTCCGGTGACACAACCCACCAGCCCCTTTGGGTAGACAGACGTGTGTGGAGAGGGCCCCGTCCGTGGCAGAATAAAGGCAGCCGGGCAGGTGGGGCAGGTTCTGCTCTTTAAGAGCTAATATGTCCCCAGAAATCACCCAGCCAAGCCTCCCCTGTGCAAAAGGACACTGAGGCTCCTTTCAGAGCTCTGGGGTGGGGAGTGGTCCCAAGAGCTCCTTCCCAGTTCCAACCCAAGCCCCTTCCCAGGGACCGCCCTGCCTCCGTGACGGCCATGTCCTGACCTCCTCTGTGTCCCCAGGTGCACAGTGAACTGACAAGAGGGGAGAGAGCAAGGGGCAGCTGAACCCTGAGACAGAGAGGACCCGCCAGAGTCGAGTGTCTGGAATGCAGCGGTGCTAATGTCACAATTTGGTCCTGGACTAGCCTGATTCCCAAGGTGGTTCCCCCGGGGTTCACATCAACACTTCCACAGCAGAGGAGTCAGGAGAAAGATCTGGATCCGGGTTCTGGCTCTGCCTCTCTTTAGCTCTGTGTGTGGCCTCTTTGAGCTCCTCAACGGCAAATGGGGGTGAAAATTGGACCTACCTCACAGGTTGATTTTTTTTTTTTTTTTTTTTTTTTTTTTTTTGGTACCGGGGATTGAACTCAGGGGCACTTGACCACTGGGCCACATCCCCAGACCTTTTTTGTATTTTATTAGAAGCAGGGTCTCACTGAGTTACTAAGTGCCTCGCCATTGCTGAGGCTGGCTTTGAACTCGCAATCCTCCTGCCTCAGCCTCCCAAAGTGCTGGGATTACAGGTGTGCACCACCGCGCCCGGCTCTCACAGGTGGATTTTGGAGACTAAATACGATGAGGTAGGAGACATCTACCAATCTCCAGCAGCAGTAGGTCTCTAATGAAGGGCGACTCCAGGTATTCTTCTCCACCAACCTGAGCCCCCGCCATCCCATCTGCTTTCTCTCATTCTACAGACGCAATCTTTTGGAATCAGGGAAGCCATCAGATTAAACCAAGTCACACTGATCCCAGCCCACGCCAACCCACAGAGATTCTGATTGATTAGGTCTGGGATGGGTTCTAATTCGCTTTATTTTTTACTAATCTTTATTTCTAAATAAACATCCTGGGTGAGCCTGATGTTAGCCAGGACTGGAAGCCGCTGGAATAAGCGATGATGAGATTTTATTTTAATGAAAGCCACCTGTGCCTTCAAAAGTGGCTTAGAGGTACCTTCCCACGGCCCCTGGAGCCGCAGTAAGTAAGCCCCCGCTCCCCAGGGGCAGGGTGGCGTTCCTCCAGTGGAAGGGGTGGGGGCAGACCAGCTGTGTCCCCTCCTGCAGCTGTCTCGGTGCCCTGACCCAGTGGAGATCACTGTGAAATTCATTCTCCACATCTCCCAAAGCTGGACCAGGTGGCCACTGTCAGGAGGAGCAGATCCCACCAGACACGAGGCCTCTGTGGGCCGGGGAAATACAGCTACCCACCTCTGCCCAGCACAAGGTGCCCCCAGATCCTGCCTCCCCAGGCCAACAACTGCCTTTTGTCCCAGTTCGGCTCATCTCCCCTCACCTCCCCCAGCCCACACTGACTGGGAGACCTTTGCTGGGCCCCGCTCCTGCATTTCTGTGTGTCCATGCAGAGCCGCTGGTTTGGGGAGGTGATCATGGCTGAGCCCCCCCAAGGCCTGGGACAGAGCTGCTCTGGAAAAACGTGGGTGAAGGAGGAAAGTGAAGCTGCAGATGGGGACAAGTACGGCCTCCCAGATGCCACTCCTCCCCGTGCATGGCAGGGGACAGTTACCTCAGGTAACTGGGCCTTATTTGCCTCTGGGAGGTGACAAGGCACAGAGAAGAGCCCTGTCTTTTGCCAAGGAAGGACCGCGCTGTGGGAGAGATGGGCCAGCCTCTGTACCACCATGAGGAGGGCCTGGTGTTCATTAAAAAAACAAAGTTTCAAAACAGTTTACTGAAGGGAAGAAAAAGAGGAAAGAGAGAAAGAAAAAGAACCTATCTCAAACCAATGATCAAAATCACCTGGGTAGCTTGTAAAACTCCAGATTCCAAAACTCATTCCAAGTCAATAAAATCTTATTCTTAGTAGCTCTGGGTTTCTCTTCCTTATGTCTTAAAATGTAGGGCCCAACTCACCCAACTTGGAAGCCCCCCCAGGTCAATGGGTGTCAGGGGTGAGAGGAAGCAACACAGTGGATTCTGGGTCTACTTTTCCAGTTGGGTTTGAGGAAGGAGAGCCAGAAGGAGACACAACAGACCGCTGTCCAGTGAGGCTGCGTCACCCTCTGGCAGAAACGGTTCCCTCCCGTCTTCCTTTCTCATTCACATCTCCTGAGCATGAATTACCTCTCCATTTCCTCCTTCCTTCCCCTTCCACCATCAGCCCCTTGCCTCCTGTGGAAGGCCCCAGATGTTGCAGTTCTCATACCTGGAGTCTGCCCAGGTCACCTTGTGTAGGACTCTGCCCTTGTGATTAAATTAAGGATCTTGAGGTGGGAGATTACCTGGGGTTGTCTGAGTGGGCCTTATGTGATTGTAAGTGTCCTTATAAAAGGGATGCAGGTGGGGTCAGTACTCAAGAAGGCGGTGCGGTGAAGGAAGCAGAGAGGGAGTGATGCCCTTTGAAGACGGAGACAGGGGCCACCAGCCAAGGATGCAGGCAGCCACTAGAAGCTGAAAGGGCAAGGGCGCGCGGCGTCTCCTCTAGGGCCTCCAGAAGGAACGGCCCTGCAGACACTTAGCCCAGTGGCACTGATTGGGACCTCTGGCTTCCAGAGTCGTAGAAGGATCAATGTGTGTTAGCTCAGCCCCTGGTGTTGCGGTGCGTTGTTACAGCAGCCACAGGAGCCTCAGACACTCTGGCTACCCTGCCCACACCACCAGCTAGGCCCTCCCTTCCAGGAGCCTCCAGGGACCAAACTCCCACCCACCTGGGGCCCTTCTCCATGCTTCTCTCAGCCTCTTGTCTATATTGATGTCTTCCCTGTCGCTCTTCCTTCAGTCTTGTCATGGCTGCTCTGCTGGCCTTCTTCTTCCTCTTGGCCTTCCTCCTCCTCCTCCTCCTCCTCCTCCTCCTCTCTCTCTCTCCTCCTCCAAGCACTTTCTGACCTCACTTTCGATGTGGCTCTGTGGGCTAGGGTTCTCTACCAACCCTCTTCCTTTTTCACTCTCTCTCCTTCCCAATGGTAATCCTAAATCAAGGCCTTGCCTTCCACACCCTAATATCCAGCTGCTGGAAGGGCCCCCGTGCCCTTCCACAGCAAATAAACATTTCTACTGAAGCGCAGTTCCCACCCTCCCCCAGCAGAGGTGCAGCTCACCTGTTCATCCCTCAGCACTCCAGTCAGACGTGCCCTCCTCCAGGAAGCCTACCCTGCCCATCATGCCTTGTGCTGGTTAACAGTGCCCGTCTGTCAGCCCCTGAGATTGTGCGCCTCTTGGAAGCAGACGTGTGGCCTACTCGGCTGCAGACCCGTGGCATTGGCACAGGGGGGTGGGCCCAGCACTAGGACATGGCTTCCTCCTCACAGCCTCGATGCAGACACAGCCAGTGTGTCAGGACTGGCTTCTGTGTGTCAGAACAGCCGGCCTCTGCCGTTCTCTTTGGCCTAGACCAGGCGCCACAGTCTCAGATTCGTGAGAACTGACGTCAAGTGAGCTACGTGGTGTTTGTGTCCCAGTGAGAGCTCACGAGTGGTAGCCTGTGGTCTGGTGGGGCCCTGGCTAGCTTGGGAATCTTGTTCCCTGCACTGTCCCCTCATTCCCTAGGTTCTGGTCACACTGGCACATGCCTCACTCGCACATGCTGATCTTGCTCCTGCGTTGGGTCCTTTGGACCTTGCTGCTGCCTCTGCTCGACGGGTTCCAGGTACCCACAGGGAGCTCCTTCACTTCGCTCAGGCCTGTGCTAAAAACCAACCCATCCCAAAGTTATTGGCCCCTCCATGACACTCTCCATCACTTCTTCTGCTGTTTTCTTCACAGCTCTGAACACCATGAGGTATGGGTTTGGGGTTTATTACCTGTATTCCCCTCTCGAATGTTAATTTTCTTGGGGGTAGGAGCTTTGCCTCTCTTTTGGGTTCTGCCACTTCCTCGGTGCCTAGAATTTAATAGGTGCTCAAGAAATACTTGTTGAAAACCGAAATCTGGCACAAGCCCAGCGGCCTCCTCTCTGAGCCTCTGCCTTGGGTTGTTCTTGGCCACATTTCTGCAGAGGCAGTGGGAAGAAAAGTGACCAAAGAGAGGGTGAGAAGAGGGAGATAGAGCGGGACTATTTGACCCAGTTGTCCCTCCACCAGAAAATACTTCCTCCTGAGCTACACCTTGTAGATTTTGTCTTGTAAAATAATAATAATAATTTGTTATGTTCATATTTTGTGTATCAATTTTTCTTTTTTTTTCCATTTGTTCAGCCATTTATTAAATTGAACACTTTATGAGAATAATTGTCATCCAGGTACCATGTTACATTAAGGAATAGGGATATAAGATGTTGTTCCAAGGCTCTACCTGTCTTCTGGACTGCAACAGCCCGCCCTAAGGCACACAGGACATTGAGAGGCAGCAACAACCTCAGTTGCCCAGATCACACTTCCTTCAATAAAGTATTTCCAAGAGCTGAATAGACTCAGCAAGGCAATGCAGATATATCACCACACCATTTATGAACTTAGCTGACCTTATCAGAGTAAGCATGAAAAACATGGGTTTATAAGCTTCAGAAATTTTCAAATGAGCATATTTATACTAACAAAATAAAGCTGTTTTGTGATCAGCCTTCTACCTAAACTATCACTTTTTTTCCTCCTCTTTTTTTGAAAATTATTTCTTTATTCTAATTTGTTATATGTGATGGCAGAATGCAATTCAATTCATATTACACATATAGAGCACAATTTTTCAAGTCTCTGGTTGTACACAAAGTAGTGTCACACCATACGTGTCTTCATACATGTACTTAGGGTAATGATGTCCATCTCATTCCACCGTCTTTCCTATGCCCATGCCCCCTCCCTTAATAAAATAGTTAAAAATTCAGGCAAGAAAAACATAATAAAAGCAAAGGAAACTAAAATGACCCCTTATCTCTCAATTAGTCCATGTTTTGTTGTGTATCCTTCCAACATTTTTAGTGAATTGACATTTTAAAAATCAGATTATTTAGTATATTTATCAGCCTTTTCTTTTTCTGCTTACCATGTGACAAATTTATTTCTGCAACATTAAATGTTTTTCTACCAGATCATTTAAAGGCTGATTTATGTTTTGGTTTCTGATGTTTAGTAATCTATTTAACCAATTCCTTCCTGTTGGACATTCAGGTTGCTTGCAGTTTTTCAGGCTGGTAAGTAATACAGCAAAGAACAACCTCGTAGCTAAACATTACACATGGTCATATGCACATTCCCTTAGCATAAGTGCCAGAAATAGACCCTGAGTCAAAGGATACTAGGCTTTCTTTCCACCCCTGAGATGGTCCTGAAGAAAGCTAGACTGGTTATTCAGGAGGTGTTGAAACTGAGCCCTGCTCACCAAGCTCCAGGGCCTCCCCACCCCCCAGTCTGCATGTCTCACACATCTCAAGCCATCCTGTGCCTCTTCCCCCCACCCCGCTTCAGGCTTCAAACTCACCCAGGAGAATGGATTACACCGCCAGGTGTGGTGGCGCACGCCTGTAATCCTAGCTCTTGGGAGGCTGAGGCAGGAGGATCGCAAGTTCAAAGCCAGCCTCAGCAATGGCGAGGCACTTAGCAACTCAGTGAGACCCTGTCTCTAATAAAATACAAAAAAGGGCTGGGGATGTGGCCCAGTGGTCGAGTGCCCCTGAGTTCAATCCCCAGTACAAAAAAAAAAAAAAAAAAAAAAAAAGAGAGAGAGAGAATGGATTACACCTGCCAGTTGGACAGGAGGCCATTTGTCTTGGGCTCAGGAATCCTGGTTAGATAACATCTAAGCAGAGCACACTTATTTATTTATTTAAGGTTTTTCTGGGCAGGCAAGTCCTAGCCCTCGGGGATCACCTTCTCCAGATCGAGGTTAAGAGTTTGTGGGGAGGAGGGACAAGTCACAAGAGGCAGAGAGGACAGCCAATTCAAGGAATACTCCACGTAGGCCAGAGAGGACCCCATGTCCCCACCTCAGACCAGTCCTACCTTCAGCCTCTCATTCCTGCCTCCCCACCTCGGGCGAAGGAAGCTTCCAGAGTGGGTGTTGGTTCCTTGTCACACAGCTCAGGTGGCAGAAAGGGTTCTGCTTCCTCGGTGCCCAGATAATGTGCTCAGGTCTGGAGAGAAGTGGACTGTCTCTGACCCTTGTTGTGGGGTGCTACCTACCTCTGCAAGGCCTTGGTGCTGGGACCTGGGGTCCTGCTGCGGCATTGGGTTTGCCTGAGCACCCATAGCCCTCCCCATCTCTGGGGTGTCATCCCTTGACTCAGACTCCTAGAGACCCTTCAGGGATCCAGGTTCTCTTGTTCTGAGAGCACACCTCCTAACCCTGCCTGCCACTGGTCCTAGGTGTCCCAGCTTGGTGCTCTTTCATGAGGATAGTGTGAAGAGTTGTGTCCTTGAGGCTGGGGCTTCCCAAACCCCAGCAGATCATCGGGGGGGGGGGGGCTGTGTAAATGTACAGGCACCAGGCCCTCTCCCCAGAGACACAGACTGTAGGTCTGGAGAAATGCCTGCATTCTCACAAAGGGTGGTCCTCCTGGCCTTTCTGCAGAGCCCTCTTCTTGTCCCCCATCTCCATGAATGTGGGGGGTGGGGACAAGGCATGATCCCATGGGTCAAGTAGGCCCAAGGTGGTGACACAGTGAGAAATACAGCTGCTTCCTCGGGTAAGCTCAGTTCAGGGAGTTGGGCAGCCCTGCTGGCCTCTCCTGGCCACGGCGCAGCAGCAAAAAGCCACCTCACAGCCTGTCTAGCTGAGTGGCCTGGGCACTTGCTTGTCAAGGATGCACAGGATCCTTCTGGCCCAGCTGGCCTGCAGGGGTTTGTGGCTGGGAGAATCCAAGAAGCCGCCCTTGACTCCTGAGAGCACTCTCTACAGGGCTCTGGTAGCAGCACACCTGCTCTGAGGAGGAACACACTCGGACCAGAGGTGCAGCTGTGCAGAGACCCCCCCCAGCCCTCCTGTTCTAATACACCCTTGCCTGGCCCCAGGGGACTCAGAAAGGCCCAATCCCTCCATGCTGCTGCCCCTGCCTGGTATGATAGGTGGGAAGGTGGACCTCTCCCTTTTCCTCTAGGACCCCCCTAGAGTGGGTGGTGTCCCTATGTGTGGTGATTCCACAAGTGTCTTGCTCAGTTTGGGACAATAGAAGCAATTTATTCTATGTACGACAAAATTCATTTTCTCATTAGAGTTGCTGAGGCCAAAACCTTGCAGCAC
The DNA here is from genome assembly GCA_025594165.1 of Tamias sibiricus. Lineage (NCBI taxonomy): Eukaryota > Metazoa > Chordata > Mammalia > Rodentia > Sciuridae > Tamias > Tamias sibiricus. The sequence goes on along the minus strand of CM046670.1, from coordinate 62,129,328 downwards.
TGTCCTTGAGTCTTTGCTCTCAGACCCACATCAAATCTGTCAATGGACCCTGTCCGCTAGACCCCAACCTTTCACAGAGCTGCCACTTCTGCTCTGGATTACTGCTGCAATCTCCTGCCTATGTCCCCATTCAGCAGAGCAGCGGGGGGCCAAGATAGAGTTGGGGAGGGTTGGGGAGAGTCTAGTCCAGGGTCAAGCTATGCCAGTGGCCCTATCTGTGCTCGTATGCAAGGACCCTCCATCCAGGTTTGGTCTCATTTTGGCTATTACAAAGAAAAGCTGTTAGTCATGATGAACAAGATTTCTTTCATACACTTTTACAAAGTTCAAGTCCCTAGATTCTCTTACAGATCTCATGTCTTAACTTGGGGTTTATGAAATCTACCATCTTAGTAGGAACGCCTTTCTGGCCTGGGGACATTCAACCTTGATTCAGAGCAAGACACACAAAGCAATCTGGAGGCCCCTCTGAAGACACTGAGGCCAGAGCCAGTGGAGGCCAACACAGTGACAGCCTTCTTGGAATCTGCTACAGCATGATCCTGCAACAGATGTGATGTGCAACAGATGTCCACGAGTGACATGGGAAAGTAGGCCCCATCTCCTGTGGGGACCCTCCCATCAAGCTCTGTCAGCAGGACAGGGGTCCTCCCAGGGGCTTGCATCAGGACAGCATTCTGTGGGATCCCAGGCTTAGTGCTGGGAGATATGGACAGAACTTGAACTCTGTGGGGAGGGGTGTAATTACACACCCTGCCCTCCTCCCTCCCCTCCCAGCTCCTCCAACATGGAGGTGGCAGTAACCAGGCTCAGCCTGTCCCTGGCCCCACATCCCTGTCATGTCCCTGCAGGAGCCTTCAGAGGGCAGCTGTCGGGTGGCTCTCCTGGGCTTGCTTTTGCTTAGCCTTGTTCCCCAGGCCACCACCACCAGACTGGACTCCCAGGAGTCACTGGAGCACCCCCAAATCAGGACGAGGAGGAACCAGGCCACCTTGTCCAAGGGAGGACTTGAGGTTTAGAGAGCAGAAGGTAATGAGCCTGATTGCCCAGGGCATCAGACCCCAGATCGGCTTTTCAATCCAGGCTAGGAAGGGACAAGAGCCAGCAAAGAAGGGAGGACTGGGCATGCTCAGGCCAACCCCAAATTAGCCCTGAAGTTGGACCAACCCACCCCCTACTGGCGCACCCCTCGGTCTTCCCCACTTTTGCCATCTTGTGTCCATCTTCCGCAGTCCCCGACCCTGGCTGCAGCATAGTAGGCTCCAGGCCAGGGGAGGCTGACAGAGAAGTCTGTGCTAGACTCAGCCAGACTCACTTCCGGCAGTCAGCTGCCCTCCCCTCAACAGACTGCCTAGAGACCGAAAGCCCCTTACCCCACCCCACCACCCCCACAGCCCCTGGCCCTGACTCAGCCCATAAATTACCTAGAGATGGTCGCTGACTCAGCCAGGAAGCCCAGAGCCCCCAGCCCCAACCCCAGGCCTCAACCCAACAGCTGGCTCTCATTCCAGGGTGCTTGGCCCCTCCTCTCAGGAAATTCCTGGAAAATATCAGGCTTCTTGGAGGAGAGATCTACTAACCACAGCCCCAGCAGGGAACGAAGCTGCTGCAGCCTCGTCCATCATTCTGCTGTCCTGCCCCTCCTCCCCTGCCTGTGGGGTTTTGTGGAGCTGAGTGTGGAGGGGTCAGTCGCTGTAAAGCAATAGGCACACGGCCCTGAAGGGAACTCAGAGTGCAGGTGGCGGAGCGGGCAGCCAGAGCAGGCTGCTGGGAGGTGGCGGGCTAGTCCTGGGCCAGGGGGGATGATGAGAACAGACGGATGAAGAGGCCCAGGCGATGGCATGAGCAGGGCAGTGGGTGGGAACAGACTGGTATGTGTAGGGGTTGGGAGGGAACCAGGCTAGAGGGGCTGCTGGACAGGGGAGCCCAGGCTGAGGAGGCCAGGGCTGGGGCCACGTTGTGGAATCTGCAGTGGATCTCCAAGGCAAAGGCTCGGGGATTCTGGGGAACTGGGAACATAGGACAGGGCTGGGGTGGCCCAGGGATTGTTGAGGAGAGCAATCTGGGATAAGATAGACCTTGGCCAGCCCAAGGAACACGGGTCCTAATGACATCTGTGGACAGCCTTGGGCTTCCAGTGCCTGCCAGGCCCAGGGGTTGGTGCAGGCCTCTGCATCATCCCCCTCCAGTCAGATAGCCAAGGCAGGGCTCCCGCCTTCAAGGAGCCCAGATGGAGGGACGTGATCATGAGCTCTGGAAACCCCCAGTCTGAGAAGGAGGAAGAGACACTGCTCACGCGTCCTTTCTTAGGGAGCGTCTGCTCTAAGGGAGAGAACTCCCAGGTCCTTGCTGCCCTCTCTGGGCTCCAATGTCCCTTCCATCCTTTCCTCCGAAATCTCATTCATTTGTGAGGAACACCCAAGTCCAGTCCTTAGATAAAATGTGCTTCCCCTCAGACAACAAAAATTTCTCAAGCCAGGTGCGGTGGCGCACGCCTGTAATCCCAGCACTTGGAGGCTGAGGCAGGAGGATCTCGAGTTCAAAGCCAGCCTCAGCAATGGCGAGGCACTTAGCAACTCAGTGAGATCCTGTCTCTAATAAAATATAAAAAAGGGCTGGGGATGTGGCCCAGTGGTCGAGTGCCCCTGAGTTCAAGCCCTGGTACCCCCCAAAAAAAAAAAAATCTCAAAGTCTGAAAATTCCTGCTCAACTTTTTACCGGGAAAAATGGCTGAGTGGTTGTAGCCACAGCCATGGAGTCACAGGAGAGAGAAATCCATAAATGAGCTGGCCAGAGGGTGGACTTGGATGGGGGCACCTTCCTTCCCACTCCCTGGCCAGGGTGTCAAGGAGAGGGGTCTGCTGAGTTTCTAGCATCTGCTCCCTTTCCTGGTAATAGCAGTTTTACAGTGGCATGGTGAGGTCAGGGAGACGTGGGGACACAGCTGCCCAAACAAACAAAAGGAAAAGAGAGAAAGACGTGGGGCGGAAGAGTGACACAATGGAAATTCCTTGAAAGCGAGGGATCCTCGTGTACCCTGGACTCTGAAGCCAGGAAGCTCTTCAATAAATGGGTGTCCCGGGAAGGCCTTCCTCGACCCCTGGCTGGAATAAAGCCCTCGCAGCACCGGTGCCTGTAGAAGCCCTACGTCCCCAAGTTGCCTGTTGGACCACCCAACCCCCAGAGACAGAGCTGCCTTGGTCACTGTGACATTCCAGCATCTAGTAGAGGCACTTCCTCTTACATCTGTCCTCAAGATATGGAAGAAAGAGGGAAGGACTGGACCAGAGAAGGCCGGATAGGCCCATCCTGGGACTGGCCTCTGGAGAAGGCCCAGGATGCTCACCCTCCTTCCTGTTCCTGCTTCAGGTCCTATTCTGTTCCTGAAGGATGAGGTGGGGAAGGACTGGTTGGCCTTCTCCTCTGAGAGGGGAACCCCAGTTTACCTCTAGAGGCCCAGCCCCTAACTTCTACAGACCCAGATGTGCAGGCTCACAACATTTCCATAAATTCTTCCTGCCATTAAGAAAAGTGAGAGGAAACTGGGTGGCCTTGAAGGGGTCCCCAGAGCTCTCACGGCCAGAAATCCAAGGCCTCCTGCCTGGGACAAAGGGTCAGCACCCTAGGACAAAGATACGTCAGGAAGAACTGACTAATGGACCCAGGACTCACCATATCCATGCCAGGCCAGGCTGCACTTGGCCCAGGAAGAAAATGGCCTGGACATTGCTGGGTTTCCCACAGAACTTACTAAATTCTGGCATCAGGGAAGACTAAAGCTTATCGTCAATCCAGAGGGTTTATCTGCCTCCTCTCTTTTAGTGTCTTATCATCTACTAGGTTTTGGGGGTGACACAGGAACAATTATTATTATTATCCTCCCATGAAGCATTTCCCTAGCGTACCCTGCTCAGAACCAGCCTGAACAGGCAAGGTTGCAGAGCTGAGCGTAACAGCCACCCTCTTAAGGACTCCGGGTGCTCTAAGTAAATAACAAAGTCTACAAGAAACCCCAGAGGGGCTAGGATATAGCTCAGTTGGTAGAGTGCTTGCCTTGCATGCACAAGGCCCTGGGTTCAATCCCCAGAACCACAAAAACAATCAAACAAAAAAAACAGAAACACAACTCAGTTTGGTTAATCCAGTGTTTCTCAAACTTATTTAACCATAGAACCCCCTTTTTATGGGAACAGAAGATCATGAAATAGTGTCTCCTACATTTGGGGGAAGGCTGCTTGCGAGTTTTTGATAGGTGGTTTTCTTGGTGCTGATCTTTGCTCCACCGCTGAAGGTGCCCCAGGGTGGACTAAGGATAAGGGGGAATTGAGTCAGCGGCACTGTGTCTTGTTCCACCCCACCCACGCACCCCAATTCAACCACCAGTCCTTTATTCTGCTTTGAGTTCCTGACAATACATTTTTACTTGATGAAAGGACTTTGCTGCTAAAATTAAGTTTCAGAGTTGCCTGGAAGTTGGTGCCCCCACCCTGCCCATTCATAGGTTGGAACCCAACATCCAAGGTGATAGCACTAAGAGGTGGGGGCCTTTACAGGGTAATTAAGTTGTTGTGAATGCAGAGTCCTCCTGAATGAGATTAGTGCCCTTATAAAAAAGCCCTCTGAAGGAGCCCTCTGGCCATGTGAGGTGTGGCAAGAAGACACGATTTTGAAGCAGACAGCAGTCCTCATAGACACTAAGTCTGTTGGCACTTTGATCTCGGACTTCCAAGTTTTCAGAACTGTGAGCAATAAATTTCCTTGTTCATTAATTCTCCAGTCTGTTTTGTTATCGCAGCCTAACCTAAGACAAGAGCCATTGCTTTATGGCTCCTCGTGAGTATATGAAAAAACAAACAAAAAAAAAATAAATAAATAAAAAGAACAGGCAGAATTGTCAGGAAAGCTAGAAATAAAAATAATAAAATTTAAAAACTCAACGGAGGGGCTGGGGTTGTGGCTCAGCGGTAGAGCACTCGCCTAGCCTGTGCGTGGCCCGGGCTCGATCCTCAGCACCATGTACAAATAAACGCATTGTGCACAACTAAAGCAAATGGATAAGTATTTGAAAAAATAAAAAATTAAAAAAAAAAATAAAAACTCAATGGAACAAGTGGAATAGGAACAGAGTGTACGTGGGAATCACCCAGTGCATAAATCTCAGATGCTCTGACCAGGCTTTTCTCTGCCTGGTCGGATGAGGAAAACTGGTACAGGAGGAGTTGAGCTGCCTGCCAGGGACTCTAACTAGCTCTCTGACCAGGTATCTGGCCATCTTTCCCCAGACCTGGGCTGAGAGAAGGACGCCTGCCCTCAGGAGGCTCCTGATTCATGGAGGAGGTGAAACTCTTCCACCAAAGAATCGCCACTGAAAGGCACCTGAGATTCCAGGCTGCAGGAAAGCCCAGTGGCCGGAGCTGTAGGAGGTCAGGAGAAAGGGATCTCAAGTCTCAAAGTTCCGAAAGGTCTCTCTTGGAGATCTGAAATTGCACCACAACATGGCCCAGATCCTGGTGTGATGTTTCTGTATGAAACTTGTGCCTTTCTTTATTTTTAGAGAGTTCTTAGCGTTGTCTCTCTGGAAAATGCCTCTCCTCCTTTCCAGTCTCTCTTCCTGGAATTCTACTTGGCGTAGGTTGGAACTTCTCATTCTGTTCTTCGTACTTCTCAACCAAAAATTTATTCTTGTTTTCTATTTATTCACCTCTCTCTTCTGTATTTTGGATAAATTCTCTGATCTCCTTTTCTAGCTCTATTTAACCCCAGTGAGTTTAAATTCCAATCACTGTTATTTTTTTTTTTTTTTTTAATTTTAGAAGTCCCCAGCCCAGCTTTTTGAAACCCCAAATCCAAGAATTCTAGCCTATTCCCTTGTAAGCTGCCTGGTACCGTAAACCGGGAGGAAAAACTCTCGGAGGCAGAGTTAAGCTTTTACTACTTTTACTTCTACTTTCTTAGAGCTTAGAGAGGGAAAGAAAGATTTTTCTTCTTAGCTTAGAGTAGAGTAGCTTAGAGTAAAGAAAGATAGAGCTTAGCTTTTCTTCTTAGCTTAGAGTAGAGTAAAGAAAGATAGAGCTTAGCTTAGAGAAAGACTAGAGCTTCTTTCTTCTCTCTTCTTTCTTCCTTCTTCTGTCTTCTGTCTTCTGTCTTCCTCGGGAGCCTCGGCCTTACTCTGACCAGTCCTCTGGAGCCTCGGCCTAACTCTGGCCAGTCATTACTTCTTCTATCTGGTTTCTCTTCTGTAACCGCTCTGCCTACGTTCTGGCCGCTCTGATTCTTCTGACCGACCGAGTGACTGCCCGGCTGACTGAATTCTCCGTTCTCCTAACTCGGACCGCTTTCACCCGGTTATATACCTTCAGGTTTGCGGGTGCCTACAGGTGCGTCACATACATATCAGGTGGAACCCATGGCTTCCAGCTAGCTACAACAGCCCTTCCTAATTAGGGCTCCTTCATTCCCTAAAGTGACAAATGCTGAAAGATCAAGCTCAGGCTTTCCACCCAGGGTTCCCAGATAGTTCTAGCCCCCAGCAGGCTCCTGAGGTCCCTTCTAGTAATCCAGGAGCCATGCAAATACTCTTTTTTTGTGTGTGTGTGTGTGTGTGTGGTACCGGGGATTGAACTCAGGGGCACTCAACCACTGGGTTACATCCCCAGCTCTTTTTTGTATTTTATTTAGAGACAGGGTCTCACTGAGTTGCTAAGTGCCTCACCATTGCTGAGGCTGGCTTTGAACTCGCGATCCTCCTGCCTCAGCCTCCCAAAGTGCTGGGATTACAGGCGTGCGCCACCGTGCCCGGCTGCAAATACTCTTTTTAAAACTTATATACATATTTGTACAGGAGCTGAAATCCAGAGATGTTTTGCCACTAAGCTACATCTCCAGTCCTTTTTATTTGTTTATTTTGAGTTGCTTAGGGCCTTGCTAGAATCACTGAGGCTGGCGATCCTCCTGTCTCAGCCTCCTAAGTCACTGGGATTATAGATTTGCACCACTGCATCAGGCTAAATATTCACATCCTCTATGCATGCCTCAGCAAACTCACTAAAGGACATGAGGTAAGGGCAGAGCTAAGTGCAAGAAAACATGGGAGGAAAATACTAGCTAATGGTTTTACAGATACCATTCTAGTATCCTACTGGACCATTAGCATTATGATAAATGTTTTTATTCTACTGTCTTTTGGTGTAACTTTGGGAATCTCCCTAGTCCTCTCTAAACCTTGTTCCTTACCAATCAGATGCATTTGGAATTTGAGGCTTCCTTTCTTCACTACTTGAAGCTTCCCTTCTCCACAATCTGCCTTTCCCTTTTTTCCGGGTCCAGTGAGTGTTTAGGCTGGCGGAGGCCTGGGCCCAGATAACAGCCAGACAATGGTAGCCGAAGCCTAGAGTGAGTGAGGCCGTGGGAACCAGCTGAGGTTCTGGGGAGAGGGGCCGGAAAAGGGGGGGGGGGGGTAGGAAACCAGGCAGCTGGACAGGCAGCAGCGTCCGCCCCCAGCCCTAACCCTGGAAGCCCTGCTCCAAGTCGGTGGAAATGGGACTGTTTCTCTTGGACAGCCCCTGCTGGGCCGCTCATTCATTCAATAGCTATTTACTGGACACCTACTAGGTACTGGGCCCTGTGCCAGGAACAACCTTGCCCCTCGGGACAGTCCCTTCCACTCTGCAAAAATATTCATGGCTGTTGCCTCTGGGCTCACCCCACAGTCCTGTGTGACAGCAAATCTGAGATCAACAGCTAATTATCACTCTTCCTAAAAATTCCTCTTCACTATCACCAATGAAGGCCACAAATCCATCACGGAAATTGCTCAACTTTCCAGTGAAGGCTAATGGGACCCTTTCCCCATCTTTGCGGAAGAGGAGAAAATTCTAGAAGGTCTGATGAGCAATGTTTCTTGGAAACTGCGAAGCACAAGTTTTTCATCAGGCTTCGTGAGCTGGCAGCTGGGTTTCTACTGGACTCTGGTCACTTTCTGCTTGTCTGGGTTTTTAGGGTACATCAAGCAGACTTCAGAAATTCCTGACTTCCTTCTAGAAATGTAAGCCTGAAAAACTTTCCAGGGCTCTGTGCTTTCATTTTGTGCTGTGGCCTATTTCAACCAGCAGCTATTTCAACTTCCAACGTTACTTCATGTCATTGCTGGGCCCTGCTCAAGGCCTCTCAGAGCAAGGACACCACATGCTTCCCCAGAATATGCATGTCACTGGTCACATTCACATACACAATGCATATAACTCTTCTACACATTCATTCCACACTACCTTTTCTATATGTTTGCTATATGAACAATACACATAGTGTATATCCACACTGAAAGCACACACTTCCATGTTTTACAGACACTGCGTGGACCACACACACACACACACACACACACACACACTAAATTCATACATTGACATCACGTTTACGCTACATGAACATAGGCTTTGTACATCAACATACACCATAAACACACACTACATTCACAAACACACACATTGATAGACACACAACCAAATGCATACACATTTCACAAACATACTCTTATTTTCTGATTAAAGTTCTTTTCAAGATTTGGGGTTCTACTAAAACTCAGTTACAGAACCCATCAGTTTCCTTTGATCTCTTCTTTTCTATCTTGACAATACTTGCAGGGTTTCTTCCCCGCCTTGGTTTCAGCAACAAACAGAACAACTAAACTTCCCTTCCTATTAGCTATAAATAAATGCGGCTAGGCACAAATTTCTGGAAATGCCAGAAAAATAAATGAATCAAGAACTCTGATTTGCGGGTGTTTACCCTCCCTCTTCTTCCCTTTGAAACTGGCTCTGCCTTTGTCTGCATGAGGCCAAGCATCAGATGCTAGGGGACACCTGCCCTGCATTAGATGTTTGGCCCTGAGGGGAACACACATAAGATTTGTCACAGTAATCGGAGATCCACTTCTCATGGAAAGTTGGTCCTCTGCCTACTGTTAGAGCACAGGATGTCACGATGGGTGTTGGGAAGATGGGAGATATGAGATATGTGTGCCACCAACACACTTCAGGCCCTAGCAGACAGCACTGCGATCACAGCCTCTGTCCCTCCAAGCCTAGACTTGCCTTTGAAATCCTCTGCACAGCCCTCCAACATTACCAGCTAATCAGGGCTGGCAAGGGAGGTGGGGACTTAGTGAGGAAACTAAGGCACAGAGAGAGGATAATTTGTGTGTGGTCACCTGGCACAATTCACGCTGTTGGGTCAAAATGAGGTGACCCTCGCAGAGCCTCCTGCTCCACGCCGTGCTTCACAGAGGTGGCCCATGTAAGGGTAAGAACCTCCCCAGGAGCTGAAGAGGAGGGGTCAGAGGAAGGCTACACTAGGCCTAAGTCCCTGAGATACGCTGACACTTCATTTCTCTAGCCTGAGCCATGGTCATCTTCACTGGGACAAAGTAAGAGTCCCTGCTGTCTCAGTTATAGCTCCCTTGGTCCCCAATCCCTAGGTCTCTGACCTTCCAGTTCAAGGCTAGGAATGGGGGGCCCAATAGTTTATGAGTGCCACCCCCTGCAGTACTCATCTGTCCCCAGCTGAGACCTCTTCTCTCCAAAGCCTTTCCAGCTCAACTAGGTCTCACCAGGTGCCTCTCGCTGTAATTGCTGCACCTTCCAAACAGATATTTGTCCTTATACTGGCACTTACTGGCCCCTTAACTGGCACCAGTGTTGGTCCCACAACTACACTGGAAGTGCTCCTAAGGCCACCATGCCTTTGATCATGGTGTGCCTCTGCCAAGAGTGCTCTTCCCACCTTCTTTGCCTCCCACCCACCCTTTACCACCCATCGCAGGTGCTGTCCCGCCTCCCCACTCCTCCCACAGGGCACACATGGGCCTCTCTCTAAACCACTGAACTCCATCTCTGGGCTTTTTTTCACAACCCTGCTCAGGTCTCACTTGCTGTTGTCATAAAAAGTTAATTGTGTCTTCTTTTTATGCCCTTTATGCTGTGGGTTTGGGACTTTGAAGAACCAGTGACTTCTCTAAGAGGAGTCCCCACTCCCAGAAATCCCCCCATCTTGGGTCTGGCATGGGGACATCTGCCTGCCTGTGTGGAGAGCTCTTCAGCCCGGCCCCAGCTCCAGCAGGTGCTGAGGAAATGTCCACGGATGGGGCATCAAGGCATGCGGAGGTGATGGACGACCCTCCAGGGGTTCCCAGCCAACCCACTCCCCTGGACAGGGGTCCAGGCAGGGGACAGGGCGCCTGGCCTCCAGGCCCCTTCTCTCAGGACAGTCCTGTCTTTCAAGACAACAGCTGCTGCAGGCAGTACTAGTGGGGGAGCCCCCTCCTGGGAGGCCCTGTGCTGGGGCCAGCTGGATGCAGAGGCCCCACCTGTGCCACTGCTCCCAGCCTGGGGTGGGCATCATGGATGCCAGGAACATTCTTTTCCAGGGGAGGCGGGTACAGCTGCTACAAGAGCTGCAGAGTGATGAGGAAGGGCTGGTGGGGGCAGTGCTAAGAAACTGTGAGGCTCAGCATTTGAGTCACATCACACCCAGACAGACAGACAGATGCTTGCTTACACACACCGGCAGATGCGCCACGATGTGTGCTCATGCCTCAGTCACGCAGATACCCCCACCCAGTCACACACCACACAGTGGCACCCTGCCAGGCCTCCTAGACCATAAGTGTGGGCAAAGCCACCGCTGGGAGAGGCTGAATTGTTTCAGATGACAAAGGAAGAAAATCCAGCAATCCGAGGCTGAACAGGAAACCTCTGCCCCTACTGTGGGAAAATCCTCAGATCCCGGAGTTTCCATCTCAACTTCAACTGGAAGACATGGAATAATGAAACTGTTTCTATCTTCTCCATCTTTTTTGACTTTAAGATTTGTCTCAATCTCCTCTGGATCCAGAGCTCAGAGTCCAGAACTCAGCCCAGCCCAACTCGACAGCCCTGGGATGATTTCATGTGGTGGGAAAATGTTGGACTAGGACCCCAGAAATCTGGGTCCTCCAAGCCCTGAAGTGCCCAGCAGGGAAACCTTGGGCCAGTGCCTTGACTTTTCTGCTTCCTGGTCTCTGTGCATAGGGCAGCTCCAAAGTCCTTTCAGATTTGAAATTATATAAAAGGAGAGTGGAGTCGTTTATAAAAAAAAAAAAAAAAAAAAAAAAAAAGAGGGGCTGGGGAGGACAGGAGCTTAGAAAGAGTAATCCTCTGACTGTGATATCTGGAAATTACTAAGAACATCATAGAAACCCCTTTAAGGTTTCCTAGAGAGGACAGGTGGAGGTGGATGGAGGAGATAGAAGAGGAGGCTGAAGAGGGGGAGAGGTCAGGGTAGCAACCTCCAGCCAGGGGAGAGAGGTGCAGGCAGCCCAGCCTAAAAGAATGTGCCTTCCCTCCACAACTGCTCTATATCTTTGTTGTAGAACCAGATTCTGGGCTTGTTATGATGACTCATCAAATGAGATGAGCCATGGATAGGGCTCAGGTGTGTGTGCACCTGGCTCCGTAGGGTCAGTAATCAGTGCCGTTGCTGTTGTTGTCCTGACAACTCTTACTATGAGTCTCTTTCTGTATTTTCAGGGGCCTCTCTGTCCCCATCCAAGGCTGAGACTCTCCTGATTTTAAAAGTCCATCATGACTAATTAAGCTACTTCTTGCCTTCGAAATTTTGGAAATGCATGATTTTTATGACTTTTTGTCAAAAATGATACCTTCTGCATAAGTTTGCTTTTTCTACCTCATATCTCACCCCAAAACTTCATGAGTTCTAAATGACAAGCATTTAGAAGTTCATGAGTCTGTAGGTGGGCTTAGCAATTGGAGCTGGGCTTAGCAGGATGGTTCTTCAGTGTCCTCACCGGGACTCACTGTTAACTAGTGGGTCAGCTGGGGACAGTTTGCTTAGGGCAATCACATGTGTCTGGTGTTTGGAACTGGCCATTGTTTGGTTATGTGCTTGGGTAACAGGAGTGGCTGGGACACGTCTCCAGCCAGCCAGCCTGGGCTTGTTCACATGGTGGCAATCACTAGAACAGCAAGAAAGGAAAGGCCCAGTGTGCAAGGTCTTTTCCAGCCTCTGCCTTCTTCTTCATGTTTGTTAATGGCCAGAGCAAGTCATAGGGACAAGCTCAGGCTCAAGGGGTGGAAAAATAAGACTCCATTTCTTTTTTTTTTTTTTAATATTTATTTATTTGCTTTTAGTTGTACACAATGCGTTTATTTGTATGTGGTGCTGAGGATCGAACCCGGGTCGCGCACGTGCTAGACGAGTGCTCTACCGCTGAGCCACAATCCCAGCCCCAAGACTCCATTTCTTGATGGGAGAAGCTAAAAAGTCACACAGGAAGAGTGTTCTTGCAGAAATGGGAGGAAATAGAGTGCTTTGCTAGCAATCTACCACACCCCTTTTTTGTTCCTCTCCATGTGCTTGCTTATAGAATTTCAGTGCTAGAGCATAGGATTAAGGATCTAGCCATAGCTCTTCCTTAGGGGACTCTGGAAAGAATTTTGTTGATTATTTTTGCAGAAATGGGATGGAACCCAGGGCCTTGCACATGCCAGGCAAGTGCTCTACCACTGAACTCCATCCCCAGCCAGGGACTCTGGATATCTCATTGGCCCCTATCATCTGACAATTTTGGTTTTTCTTTCTTTTTTCTTTTCTTTTTTTTAAATATTTACCTGTATGTTTTGTTTTGGTTGTGCACAATGCCTTTATTTGTACGTGGTGCTGAGGATCAAACCTGGGCCATGCATGTGCTAGGCAAGCGCTCTACCGCTGAGCCACAACCCCAGCCCCTGGTTTGTTTTCTTAATGCAGTGCTGGGGCTTGAACCTGAGGCCTCAGGTGTACTGAGCTTCTCCCATGAGGTAACATCTGGCCCTTGACTTTATGAATCAGAGTTGGAAGGAACACTAATGACCAGCTCATCCAACACCCTGTAGAGGCCCTCTCTCTGAGGCGATGTCTGGTTTTCTTTTTAGTTTCCTTTCTCTTTTGTATGGTTTTGTTTTTGTTTGTTTGTTTGGTGTTAGGAACTGAACCTAGGGTCTTGGGCCTACAAAGCACAAGCTCCACCACTGAGTTGCCTTCCCAGCCCCTTCTTTGTGCTTCCTTTTCTAATAACACAAAATAAGTGTAAGACCTTATCCATATGGTCTTTAAATGCTGGGAAACACTTGCTTCTAAGTTTTCTCCTTTCCAGGTTACATATCCCAAATTTCTTTAGCTGTTTCCATTTTGACTAATTTACAGACTTTCCTATCTTCTAATGGCCCTCGAGATATATAACTTATTATCATTCCTCCAAAAGGTGGTACTGAGAGGCTAAAATATTTGAATTCCTCATCAACGTACCATTGAGTTTCTTATCTCTGGATAATTGTTTCAATGTCCTTTGAATCCTTTTCAAAGAATATTATTCAGTATAAAACCCACATTTTAAAAGAAATATTTATTTATTTGCTTTAGTTGTACACAATTTGTTTATTTGTACGTGGTGCTGAGGATCGAACCCGGGCCGCGCACGTGCTAGGCGAGCGCTCTACTGTTGAGCCACAACCCCAGCCCAAAACCCACATTTTTATATTAACTTAAAATGAGATACACTGGTGTGCTGGAGATGTAGCTCCGTGCTAGAGCACTTGCCTAGCATGGGTGAGGCCCTGGGTTGGATCCCCAGAAACACATTAAAAAGAGAAAGAGATACACTGGATTTTCACCAAAGAAAGTCTCAGGAGGGAAGCCCTAGAATTTTGTGATCTGTTTTTTTACATTTTATTTTGAACATAATTCTGGGTTCATCAGTATAGATACATTATTTTCCCTCTTTTTGGTAAATATCTCGATTTTTTCCTATATGAGTAGATGTTATGCTAAGTTATTAAATTTGACAAAAAATTACATAAGTATACACTCATTTTACTACTACCTAGACCAAGGTCTCAAGCATTTCCAGAAAGTTCCCTCATCTTCTTCCTCACCTGTACTCCCCATCCCCATGGGCAACTGCTCTGACCACTGTTACCTTAGGTTTGCTTTCCCTGTTTTGGAATTGTAGATAAGTGGAATCAAATAGTATGTACTCTTTTGAATACAATTTGCATATAATTATTATTTTTTTAAGTTTATCCATGTAAGTTTTGTGAATTGGTAGTTCACTCTTTTCAACTGCTGGGTGGATTTCCATCTTCTATATAATTTGTTTATCTATTTTCCTGTTGACATATGCTTAGACATGTAGAGGAAAGCCACAATGCAAACTCTTTGCACATTCACTGGATGAGCCAAGATGAAATGCGCTGACAATCCTAAGTGTTGGCAAAGGTACTGGAGCAACCAGAGCTCTCATAAGCTGGGTGTGGGAGTGTTCATCAGAACAATCACTGTTTTGCAGCATCAACTCAAATCGAATATACACAATCCTTTGAACCCAGCAATCCCTTCTATACCCATGAGAAAGGCATGCTTATGCCGGCCAAAAGACATGTACCAGAATGTTCTTGGCAGCTTTATTGATAATTCCATCACTGTGTAAATGGAACACAAGTTCTCCATTGTGTGAATGTTCCAATCTCCTATTGAGTGGTATCAGTTCTAAACAAGGCTGAGATAAGCATCCTTATAGAGACTCCTTGTGTGAACTCACTATTACTTCCTTAGGATCAATTCCCAGAAGTGGATTGCTGAGTCAGAAGCCATGTACCTCTTAGGGCTTGAGACTCACATTGCTAAGCTGCCCCACAAAGGCTGGCATCAGTTCCCCTCCTGTGTTCACCTGTGCCTATGAAAGAGGCTTTCCCCCACCCCAAGTCACTCGTGTTTAAACACGGCCTGCCCCCACCCCCACCCTGGAGTCCAGGGGCCACAGCTTTCCCGGCAGAGAGTGGAAGGAAGTGCTGGGTCGATACGCCACAGAGCACAAGGGCCACAGCGCCCAGGCCCAGGCTCCCAAGGCTGTAGGACCGCTGGCCTTCTGCTGCCGCTGCCCAAGACTGAGCTTATCAGAGCAGCCGCAGAGCCAGAGCATTCACTGGTGCTGGCAGCCCTGGCCTCTGCAGCTGCCGCACAGTCTGGGCACAGGAAGCACGTAAGCGACCAGCTGCACAGGCCCAGGGGTGCTGATGCAGACCGGTCCACCATGGGAACGTTAGCAGGTCAGCAAAACACCCAGCACTTCCTCTTCCTTTGCCTGAGCACTCTCAGCTGGGCACCCAGTCCCTCCCCTGAGCTTCTTCCAGATTCCCCTTCCCCAGTGCCCAGAGGACGTCCCCATGTTCAGGCAGCCAGTGGTATGTGCAGGGGTCTGGGGGCAGGAGGTGGGAATGGTCCCAGTGTCGAAGGCCTTCCCTCCTGTTTGAGATCAGGGTGATGTGAAGGCCCCAGGAAGTCCTCATCCTGAGAGTTTCCTATTCCACCACAGTGCCTGCAGTGCCCCCCCGGTTGTACCTCAGTCTTCTTGCCCCTTTGTGCACTGCCTGACCCATCCACCCATGGGGGATGGGTGGGGGGAGGCGGCAGGAGGGAGGGAGGTTAAAGGCAGGAAAGGGGAAGGAAGGAGGCAGGAGGCTGCCAGCGGGTGGGTCAGGCCAGCTGCTCTAGCCCTTCCAACAGGGCCAGGCCCTTTCCCACACCAGAAGAAGGCCCCGGATCCAATCTCCCCCAAGTACTTTCTTGCCAAGGGCTTCGCTTCTGCCAACCCTGCAGGGCAGGACTGGGCAAGGACTGGGGGCAGCCAGCAGGACACAGGCTTTGGAGTCTGGCAGAGGCACTCAATTCACTGGGTGACCCGGGTTTAAAGAAGAGGTGACTGACTAGCTGCTGGCTGCCGCATCCATGAGATAGAACTAAATACGTGGCTGCCAGAGGCTAGGCTTGGGGTGGGGGTGGAGGGAGGGAAAAGAGAAAGGCTGGGCAGCCCCTTTCGGCCTCCTGCCCAGACTGCTGCCCCAGCTCAGGCTCCAGAGCTTCCCACTCTCTCCTCACCTGCTCTGAGCTTCTGAGGCCAAGGGCAGTGTTGTGCCCTGACCAGTTTCTTCCCCACCCGCTGTCCACTGGCTCCTGCAGCTGCAGGGCCTTAGAGTTCTGCATGTAGGGTTAGGAGCCCAGAAGCAGAGGCTGAGGTGGGTGTCCCTGGAGAAGTGGTCTGTGGCGTAGTGCTCTCAGGGGCAGGGCTGTGTGGAAGCAGGACAGGGCGAGGAGGTGCCTAAACAAGGCCACGGCCTCGAGCTTCAGCCTGTCCCAGGGAGCTCGGAGACCACAGGTGGGTCTGAGAAGGCAAAGGCCCAGCTTATGAGATCCTGAGTGAGGAATGGTTTGGGGATGGGCTGAGGCCAGTAGGTGGGCACCCGGGAGGGATAATCTCCAGACTGTTCGGCCAGGACAGTTCTCAGGGCAGCAGCAAGCCCCGGCAGCGCTCTCACCCAGCAACTGGGATACAAACTGCAGGCTGACTGGGGGGACATAGCAGGGCAGCTGCAGTGGCCACTACATCACCCCACTTAGAGTGGGGAGCCCCCAGGTGGCCAGCCAGGTGCTGGCCCTGATACTCACCTGGAGCCCTGCAGGGGAGGGCAAGAGCCGGGTCTCCAGATGGCACACAGAGGCCCCAGGAGCAGGTGAAGAAAGAGCTGCAGAGCCAGATCCAGAACCTGGGCAAACGCCCTCGCTTCTAGAGCAGGGCCTTGAACTTGGGGTTATCCACCTGGGCCATTTCAGGCTGGCTGTGGCATGGGCAGGCATTTCTGGAGAGAATCCGCACACATGCCATGGACTCTCACAGCACAGTTGGAAGGGTGGGTATCGGACCCCACCTGGTTATGCCCACAGATAAACCACTGGCGGTGGGGGGTGTGATGGGGATCCTAGGCTCATAGAAGGGAGAAGGGCTCCAACAGCCATGCCCTGTGTCCACCCTTCCTGGGCTTGGTGGGGGACATGGCTGCCTTGGAACCAGGGAGAAGGTGCTCCCTCTCCTCATCTGGGGCTGAACAGAGCCAGAGTCTCCCCTTGGGTGGGGGTGGGGGAGTTAGGGCCAAACCCCACAAGCTACCAGAAGGCAGTTCAAGCACCCATTCACCATTTAGACATATGACGCTTTTGTAAGGATTAAAATAAGGGCCCTCACCAGGGGAGACAAATCTCAGAAAAACACCCCCTCTCAGCCAGTGAACATCAGAAAGGGCCCTTTCTTCAGGGTGGGCCTGCCCTGGCTTCCCTACCCCCAACCCATGCCAAGCCTTGCTTCTGCTGGGCCTCTCCCCGCCTCAGCCAGCCAGCTTGCTCCCCACTCAGACCCCATCCTGCTGCCATTCTCCCTGGGCCCCTAGAAACTGAGAGCTGTTTCCAGGGTGATGGAGGGAGCAGGGCAAGGCTGGGGTGGGGGCCTTAAGGCTCTGAAACCCTGAACTAGGGCAGAGCAGGGGCAGCATCCCAATGAAGCTGCTGACAGATTCCAGGCCTCATGCCAGCTGCACACCAGAGCGACAGGGCAATCCGCACCGTGCCCAGCTCCAAAGGCAGCAGAGGCTGCGGGAATGAGAGTCTGGGAGGTCAGAAACCTGAGCCTCCATTCAATGAAGGGAGCCACCAAGCCCTGCTAGGAGCTGGTGGCAGCTAGAGAGGCCCCTGACGCCATCCTGCCTGAGGGAGGTGGACTTCTGGTTGCCTCCCCTGGCTGATCACCTAGCATGCCCCGGGGCCGGGGAGGCAGCCCCTTTCCTTAACCAAAGTTTCCTTGACTTGAGATCCACTCGGTTTGGGAAGTGCCTCTTGTTCCAGCCCCTCTTGCTGATTCATAGGACACACTGACATATCAAAGAGATTTTCAAGCAAAAAAAAAAAATCTTGAAACTGTTGGGGGTGGGGTGAATATGAATGCTCCCACACATGTGTGTGCAATATTGTTCCTGTTTCATAAGTGTAACTCCCAGAGGTTAAGGAATCTGCCTGCTGTCATCGCCATGGTCAGTGGCGAAGTGTGGATTCAGACTGGGGCTGTCTCCACACATCCCCCCCCCCAACATGAAGGAGCCCCAATTAGGGAGATGGCTATTGCGGTCAGCTGGAAGCCATAAGTTCCACCTGATAATAAGTATGTATGTGACGCACCTGTAAATGCACGTGAGGCACCCGCAAAGCTAAAGGTATATAACCGGGTGAAAGCGGTCGGAGTCAGGAGAAGAATGAATTCATTCAGTCAGTCATGCAGTCGCTCGGTCGGAAGAAGAGTTCGGGTCGGAGAAGAAGAAAAGAATCAGAGCAGCCAGAACGTAGGCAGAGCGGTTACAGAAGAGAAACCAGATAGAAGAAGTAATTCCTGGTCAGAGTCAGGCCGAGGCTCCCGAGGAAGAAAGAAGAAAGAACAAAGAAGAAAGAAGCTCTAAAAGCTAAGCTCTCTCTCTCTCTCTAAAGAAGAAATCTCTCTCTTTCAAGCTCTCTCTCTTTCTCTCTAAGCTCTAAGAAGAAGAAGAAAAAGCTATCTCTAATCTTTCTCTCTAAGCTCTTTCTAAGAAGAAGAAAAAATCTTTCTTTCTCTCTCTAAGCTCTCTCTAAGAAAGTAGAAGTAAAAGTAGTAATAGCTTTACTCTGCCTCCGAGAGTTTTCCTCCCGCGGCGTTTGTGGCTGGCCACGACAGGCAGCTTACACCAACACACACTCAATATGTCTCGGACGCGTCCAGAACAGGAGACTCTGGGACTCTTCCTGGGGCTGGTGGTCTGCTGCACACACCTCCCTGGCCTAGCTGGACTCATGCTCTCCGTGCTGTGGGGCCCCTATCCTACTGGGGCCAGGACCTTCCGGCCCCCATGGACCCTGAACCCCTCAGTGCTTCCTGCTTCCCGTCTCCCTGAGGGGGTGGAACGTGGGATACAGTTACAAATTCTATTCCTGCGCTGCAGGTGAACACGGCATAGTGGCTTTCCCAGCATGAAGAAGCGGGTCGTTCTTCTAGGCCGAGGGGAGGAACTGCTGGAGGCGGGGTGACCAATCTGCTCTCTGCCCCTCAGGGGCGGTGGCTCCCCCTGTCAAAGGCCCTGGCGCCCTAGTGGAGTCTCGATTCCTCCCTCTATGCCCACCTTGGTTGGAAAAGCTGTAATGGGGGGCGGGGGCTGTTGTGTTCTTCAGCTAAGGGGAGCCCCTAGAGCTGGTGAAACCTGAGTCCTGGGGTACAAAGAACTTGTGAGTTCTCAGAACCTGCACGAAGACGTGGGAAAATCTTTCAGGGCAAGTTCATTTCTCTTGGGCTAAATCTAATTAAGACAAAACCTTAGCTTTCTCAGGCATAGCCACATGCCATCAGGCACTTCCTTTCAAAAACTCCCTGACAACTCTCCTGTTTTTCTCAGCAAGACCTGCTCATATTATGCACCCTCCTCTCTTACCTCTTAGTTCAGTAACAAAATCAGTGTCTTCCCGTGAGATACGTGGATGATAAGGTTTCTGTTTCCCAGAGAAGCTAATGAACGCAAGTCTCCCCCATCCACCCATCCACCTAGCCCCATAGTAGGGTCTTTATGTCCACCTAGACAACTCTCTTACTCCCTAACATCCCAGCCAAAAGGAAGCCAGAGAAGCAGGCAGCACCAGAGAGGTGCGGGGGTGGGAGGTGAGGTGGATAGAAAATGTCATGGGAATGAGCATGGCCAGCCTCACAGGCAGAGCTAGGCACTGGTGAGAAGAGGGACAGCTCGTAGTCTGGAGGGACAGGCTGGTGGTGCCTGAGAAGTCTGATTGGGGGCTCAAGTAGCCGGCATTTTAGATGATAGGACCCAGCAGACCAGCACCCCAGACATGGCAGGATGAACATGTCCATGTCAGGTGATTTCCATTTAATCTTCCCAGTAAGACTATCATATCCACTATTATTCCCTCCATCTTTTAGCTGAAGCAACTGAGGCACAGAGGGACTAAGCAGCTTACTTAGAGTCATACAGTTGATACATGGTAGAGTCAGGCAATCTGGCTCCAGAGTCCATGCACTAAACCATCACACCACACACAACCTGGGCACGTGGAGGAGGAAGAAGAATCCTGGACACAAGTTCAAACAACCATGGATTCACAAGTGCAAATCTTAGTGGCTTAAAACATCATCAATCAGTCGGGCAAGGTGGCGCATGCCTGTAATCCCAGCACTTGGGAGGCTGAGGAAGGAGGATTGCAAGTTCAAAGCCAGCCTCAGCAATGGCGAGGCACTTAGCAACTCAGTGAGACCCCGTCTCTAATAAAATACAAAAAAATGGCTGGGGATGTGGCCCAGTGGTCGAGTGCCCCTGAGTTCAATTCCCGGTACCAAACAAACAAACAAACAAAATCATCTATCATTGATTTTGCTCTTGAGTCTACCGTTTAGACCAGACATGGTGGGAAAGGTTAGTTTCTGCTCTATAAGATGGGAGCTGGGCAACTCATCTCCAGGCTGGAGGATTCACTTGCAAGATGATTCACACGGCTAACAAGTAAGAACTGGCTGTTGGCTGGGAGCAGGACTGAGAGCCAGGGGCCTCCAGCTCTACACGTGGGCCCTCCATGGGCTGTTCAGGCTTCCTCCCAGCCTGATGCCTGGGCCCCAAGGGTGAGAATCCCAACAGACAGGAAGTGGATGCTGACAGTTTCTAAAAGCCTAGGTCCAGAAACAGACAACAGCATCACTTGTACCATATCTTATTCACTGAAGCAGCCATACACCCACATTCAACAGGAGGAGATGTGAACCTCACCTCTAGAGAGAAAGGGTATCAGAATAGGTCACCATGCACTCACCTGCTCCAGAGGCCTTCCCAGATCTGGGAAAGGCCCCAAGATATCCTGTCCCAGGGATTTGAAATTTCATATAAAATTTTTATTTTGGCATTGTTTTAGATTTTCAGGAAAAAATTCTAAAGGTGGTCATGGAGAATTTCTATAGTCTCTATACCCAATTTCCCCCCTTATTATCATCTCACACTGGTATGGTACATTTGCCACATTTACTAAACCTTGATTGATACATTATTATAGGACTTTATTGACACACTATTATTAATGTTTTTATTAAAGTATAAGTTCATACTTCATTCAGATTTCCTTAGTTTTTTACCTAGTGCTTTATTCCTGTTCTAGGATACCACTTTTATTTGGTCATCATGTCTTCTTGGCTGTGACAGTTTCTCAGGCTTTCCTTGTTTTGATGGTTTTGAGGAGTACTGGTTGGTATTTTGTGGAATGTCCCTCGGTTGGGATTTGTCCCTCTGATGTTTTTCTCATTGTTACACTGGAGTTACAGGTGTGTGGGGGGGGGGGACCAGAGAGGTACATGGCACCTCCTTTATGTCATACCACAGCTACACACACCAACATGACATACCACTGTTATGTTAACTTTGACAGCTGGCTGAAGTAGGGTCTATCTGTTCTCCCCACTGGTATAAAAGTCTGTTTTCTTCCTCTTTTTATACTGTTCTCTTTAGAAGTTACTCTGCACAGCCACTTTTAAGTTATTTTCATCTTTTAGTATTTATATAAATCATCTGAAAGCCTGCACTGGAGTTTTATCTTCTCCCCCATTTATTTATTTAGTCATCATTTATTATGTATGGACACATGGAAATTTATTCTTGGGGTCATAATCCAATACCACTGTATTTATTTTATTGTGAAAATTATTCTAGCTTTGACCACCAGAGCTGTTTTACATGACTTCTGTGTCCCTCTGACATATTCCCAACAATTTTTTTTTAGTACTTCCTTATCTTTCTGGCACTAGAAGATACTCCAGGTTCCTCTTGTACATTTCCTGTCCCAGTCCCAGAATCAGTCATTTCTCCAAGAAGCCCTGGTTCCTTTAATTTGAGAATGATATTAGAAACCAAGATCTGGGCACTAGTGTGCTCACTGTTACTGGGTTGTCATTCCTTCTAGACACTTTCAACTGACAGAGCACGGAAATAGATAGATGCAGGCATACTAATTTGCATATACATATAATTAGATAAACAAGAATCCATAAATATTTCTATATGCAATCATCTACATCTATATTAAGGTAAACTGATCTCACACTATTACAACTCTAATCCATTCTCACAAGGATCATTCCAGCCTTTTCCCCTTGTCTGTTACCTCCCATTCCCACAATGAGAAACCTACCATCCACCAGTCATTTGCTAAATTATTCAGTTTCAATAAACGTGCATGGTGGTTGGGGGCTTGTAAACCCATACTCCAAGGGAAACAGTTAGATCAACAAGAGTGCAGTGCATAGGCAGGGTTTTTTGTTTGTGTGTTTTTGTTTTGCCACTGTCTTATAGATGCCACTCATTTCCAAAGTCACTTAGATCACAGAAATTTCCCTCTACTCACTTCAGTGAGGTTGTCTCATATAAAATAGTCTTATTATTCTGCATTCCATCCTGGGATCCTTTAACCTCCTAAGTGACTTTTGAAATTTGCAAAAAGATTCACTCTTTGTGCCGTAAAGTTCTGTGGGTTGTGACAAATGTAGAGTGTCACAAATCTATCATTGCAATATCATACAGAATAATTTCACCCTCCCAAGAAAACCCCTTACCTTCACCTATTAAATCCTTTTGCCACTCTGAGGACCTTTTGATTCTAAAGTATATTTAAAAGATTTTTCAAAGTCCTTTATATGGAGCCGGGCGCGGTGGCGCACGCCTGTAATCCCAGCACTTTGGGAGGCTGAGGCAGGAGGATCGTGAGTTCAAAGCCAGCCTCAGCAATGGCGAGGCACTTAACAACTCAGTGAGACCCTGTCTCTAAATAAAATACAAAAAAGGGCTGGGGATGTGACCCAGTGGTCGAGTGCCCCTGAGTTCAATCCCTGGTACCACAAAAAAAAAAAAAAAAAAAAAAAAAAAGTCCTTTATATGTACATTGTTTCATTTAATCTGCCAAGCAACCCTGTGTGTTGGGAAAAGCAGAGAGTATCACTTGCACTCTACAGAGGAAGAGACTGAGGCTCAGAAGTACGAACAGGCTTGCCTTTGGCCACGTGGCTGGTGTGTGCAGACTCCAGGCCAAACCTGCCGCTTTATTCCTGCTCAGGCCAAGGGTGGTTCCCAGACTCTAGAAGTAGAGAGAAAGGAAGGTTGGATTTGCAATCAAGCAGAAAAGCAGGCTGAAGGTGAAAATAAGCCCTGGACTGACAGATGACCCTCTGAGCCTGGTTCTGGTTCTACCACCTATTACTGGGAGGTCAGGAATAAATCACTTCCCTTGACTGGGCCTGTTTTCCGCTATATGAGTGAAAGATGAGGTGACCCCTGAAGAGCCCATGCTGTGTCTAGCTTTTGGCATGAAGCTGACCAGTCGGCAGGAAGGTGTGGAGAGCAAGTAGGGGAGGAAGATGGAGAAGCAGAGCTCAAGCTGACCTCTGAGAAGCAGGCCCAACCAAGGCCAGTGACAGGCTGCACAGCAGTCAGGGTGGAGGCGCCCAGGGCAGCAACTCCTAAGGCCACGCCATGCCCTGCCTCCAGCAAGCTTTCCAAGTAGTGAAACCACAGATGCTTTTATATGCCATTCTATGTTTTTTCAGACTGTAGGCCAAGACCAGTGGGTTGCAACTTTGAAAGAGTATAGAACAGAATAGACCAACATATTTAACATAATAAGGATAAGTATAAACTTTTGTTTTGATTATATGTGTGGGCAGCACTTCAAAAAAAATGTATTAATCCAAAAACATTGGAAGTCTCTGGCTGACAGAGTATGTGTGACATTCTTATCACATTTATCCTTGCTCTAACCCCTGTGAGGAGGAATTATTGATATCCATATTCTCCAAGTGAGGCAACAGAGGCTCAGACAGGTTGAGTGACATACTCATGTCCCTCAGTCAGTGAGGGTCAAGGTTATGAAAATACTCTTGCCTCAGACCCAGCCAGAATTTCCTGCATTTGATCCCAAACGGGACCATGGTACTTGTCTGTATCACACAGTCCCCAACGGCACAGCCCATGGGGAGAAGTTTCAGGTGGGAGGACATCTGGGTCCCTACCCTGGCGAGGCCCACTTTAGATAGGCAGGGTGAGGGATTATGCAGAGGTAGTCCGTCCAGAACTAGGACCTGCCAGATCAGGGCAACAAGAGTGGGAGCTATAGAGAGAGGCTGGGGAAGGTCACATGGGCCTCCTCTGTGCCCACAGGTGCCACAGACACTACACTTAGCCAACACACCCCCAACTGTACTTCCTGGCTGGGGCTCCCAGACTCCCTCAGTGGCCTAAATTCCAGCCCTGAGCAACTGTGGGTCCTACAGTGTTTCCATTTATTCCGCCTCTGCTATTCTCCAGGTTCTCCTGCTTTGTCTGAGGCCAACGTACGCCCCACTGGAGGCCATGTTTTGCCCCTTTAATTCTTGTTCCCCTGATCTGAATATCTACAACACTTGTTTTGTGATTTCTGAGCTCACAAAATTCACCAATCCTATTTCCTCAATTAGCTCCATGTAAAGAAGTCCTTGGTTTTTCTATAGACAGAAGGGCCCTACCTCTCCCTGGGACAGGTCCCTCCCCCAGGACTACGTGGTTCATTTGTGGTCTGTCTACTCAAAGGTCACCATGTCAGAACACCCCTGACAATAGTGTAGAAAAGGCAAGCAAAATAATGGACAGGAGTTCCCTGCAGCCCAGGTCTTTCCAGCCAACCTCTTCCTGGTCACTGCCCTACAGTGAGCTGGGAACATCCACCAGGCCACAGTAGAGCTCATCACCTCCCTGTGACTAGGTCCTGAAGGCTCTGGGAAGAGTCACCTGGCATCTCCAGCGGGGACCTGTCTGGAAACCTAGTCATTGCCCCAGAGGAAGAGCACCCTGACATCACTTCCAACTTCCACTCAGGTGCCACCAACCCAGAGATGCCCCTTCTGTCCCCCTCACCTAGGTCCCAACACCCCTCCCTGGTTTTGCATCTTTCCTTCCCACCGCCTGCCGGTCTGTTTTCCTTACTTGTCACCCACAGCCTCCCCTGCCAGGATGCAGCGCAGGTGTCTTTATTTTGTTCACGTCTCTCTCCTTGCTGCTTAGAACAGTTTCTGGCACATAGTAAGTACTCAGTATTTGGTGAGCGAATGAATGAATGTCTTGACTGCTAAAATAGCCAAAAGGACCATTCTATGACCTGCCCGGCACCCTTTGGAGACGTACTCCCAGTGAGTTCTAGAAGAGCAGTTGTCCAGACTTGATGGGGGCTGGTCCAGACTCAGCTAAGCACAGCCCAGACCCTCTGCTTGGACAACTTCATTGAGGTTGAGGCTCCCCTCAAGAATGGAGGAGTTCAGAGCCACTCCCCTTTTTGGCCTGGCAGCAAGACACTGAGCCTCCTGGGTCCACTCAGCCTTCTGTACCCACAGACTGCTATAGGAACCCCGTCACTCCTTCCCTGGCCCAGGACAAACATCTCAGACATTTGTCACTGCTTTGGAGCTGCCCCCCAGTAGAGATGATAGAGCTTCCCGCCAAACCATTCAAGACCCATGTCTGGGCCCCAGAGCTTCCTTGGTTTCCTTCCATTTAGAAGGGGCCAAGACCCTGGGGTCCCCAGGAAGGAAGGGAGAGGGCCTGGGGTTGCTGGGCTAGGGCAGTGAGGCTCCATTTGATGGGATGCCCCCCAATGGACCTGTGACTGGGGAGTCTGAACCCTGGCATGAGAGAGGTTCAGGGAACCGCGAGACAGCCTGCATGTGGACAGGCAGAGAGAGAGCCAAAGCCAGAGACCAGGACACCCCGAGACACCTAAGACGGGGAGAGAGAGACCGAGAGACGGAGATGGGGCCAGAAAGAGGCTCAGAGAGAGACAAGCAGCCGCCGCTGGTCGGCCTGGGGATGAACCGGGAGCAGAGACAGAGAACCAGAGCAGGGCAGAGGACGCGGCCGCCGAGGCTGCGGAGGGGCCGGCAGCGAGCGGCCGGCTGAATCGCCCTCTGTTCTCGGCGCCGCACTGAGGGGCTTTCTTCGCGGCCGTGGGAAAGTGGTGGGCGAGCGCGCGGCCCCGGCCGCCATGTGGACGGTAATTAGCCGGATTAGGGCGGGAGCCGCGCGGGCCCGGCCCGGGAACAAAAGGCCCCTCTTTGCCCGCGCAAACGGCGGGTCGCGAGGTCACCGGGCAGGGTCCCCCAGGAGCGAGCGAGGGGACGCGCGCGGAGAGAATGGGGCCTCTGTGCACCTGGCGGAGGCCCAGCGGGGGCCGCGCGCCGGCCGGGGACCCCGGGGAGGCTGCAGCCTGGATCGGGGAGCAGACTTGGGGGCGCAGGAAGAGAAGCGGCATGAAGTGGGAGTGGCGCAGGGACAGCGACCAAGGGCAGGGACCTGAGCCTTCTTAGTAATAATAGTACCAGTGCCTGTTACACGGCCTCTGGACACGGATAACCTTCATTGATCTGCTCCATGCCCTGCACAGGAGAGGCTTCATCTTATTTAATCCTGAAAAGGAATTTAAGAAGGAGATCCTGTAATATCCAGATTTTACACATGAGAGAGGTGGGGTGCAGGGACCGTGACTTGCCTAAGGTCACACGGAAGGAAGGGGTGCCTCATACATTCAGTGACAGTAGGATTCAGCGATTATGTGATGGATGAATGAATGAATGAATGAATGACAAGGTATTTGGAAAAGGCAGAGACCAAGAGCCCCTGACCTCACTCCTATGTGCCACCCAAAACCTGAGAAGTTTGGGAAGTGGGGCTCCCCACCTGACACGGAGGTCCATGGGAGACCCACACAGGAGTGTGTGAGTACTGCCACCCCCTCACCTGGGGCATTATAGGATCACTAATACTGGGGTCTCAGGAGGTGGGGAAGGTGACTACCTAGTTTCTTTCCAGCTGTCCCAGCTGAACTCTGCACCTGCAGCCCCAGGATCCCTCCAAAGCAATGTGAAGGGCTAATGGTGCCCATGGGGACAGGGAGAGGAGGACCAGGGGCCTTCCCCAGCCACCTGGCTCCACCAGACATGCCAGAGAGTCAGAGCTGCTCTGATTTCAGTGGACAGCACTCTCTGAGCTGTGGGCTTTGTGCCCCAGCTGACCAGGCGTCTCTCCTTACAGGAGATTTTGAGACCACACCTCCTGCCACAGTGGCCAGCAGGTAATAACCATGGTGGAGGTGGACAGATGGGCATGGTGCAAGACACTCATGGGACCTGTGGCCGAAACTGCTGTAAAAGTGTCAGTCTCTGCCCACTTTGGCCCATTAATGCCATGTGGACCAAACTGGCCAGGCCTGAACTTTTTGAGAAAAAGAAGGAAATCTGGCTTTTCAGGTGGGATTCCAAGTTTGAAAGGATGGTGTGTACCAGGCTAACACAGGTAAGCTCCAGATTCGGCTTGTAGGTTGGCTGCTCACAGTCTCCTTGCTAGTACTCTGAGAATGTGTGGTACCCTCTTCCAAATCATTTGCCCTCACCCCAGATACTGCATGGTGAGAGATGGAGTTGGAGTGGGTGATGGAAGCTACTCAGGCCCTGCCTGAATACTATGCCCTGTTGAAGGCCATCCCCATCCTGGGGACACTGCACCTGCTCTGGGGTCTGCAAGTTGGAGAGGGCAGGCCACTGGGATATGGGCAACCAAGCCCAGGCCTAGTGGACAAAGACTGTCACACCGTGCTCAGCTGGAGGAAGCCCAGTGAGCCATTACGTGAGGGTTTTCTCCTGGGGTAGCACCACTGACCTGTGCAAGCTCCAGGCCCTGGAGGATGAACAGCCCCTCCCCGCCCACCTCCCTTCACCCTCACATTGGATTAGCATCATCCCACTTCTCTACTGAGGAAACTGAGGCAAGAGGACTGGTGAACAGACAACCCCCAACCTCCCATTTTCTGACAGGATTTTTCAACCATACGATGATGCAATCGTGATCCACATTCAGTAGAAACCATACTTCAGATCTTCAGTGTTGATCTTTCCCAGGGCTGGTGATGTGCGGTCTTTCGCTGCCAGGCAGCAGCAGGCAGCCCAGCTCCCCGCCAGCCAGGAGATCACGTGGGAGGAACAACAGACACTCCACAGTGTGCCGTGCGGCTAAGCTGTGACGTTCAGAGGTTCCGTGTATTAAATGCATTTTCACTTTACCATGGGTTTATTGGGACGGAGCAGCGGCGTAGACAGGACCGTCCAGATTTGTCTGAAGCGGGTAGAGAGTGAGCATCTCTGGAAGGGCTTCGGGTTCGAAATTTGTTTAAGAAGTGGTGTGCTCTTAAACACGGACATGGTGTTTGCATTCTTCATAAGTGATCTGGTAAACCTGATGCTGGGGACTATGAGCCACATTTTCCCTGCCACATATGGAACCCCTGACACTGTGTTGTGAACACTCAGCAGTCCACACCCACAAGAGAGAAGCCTGGGCTGGGAACCCGTCCCTGGAGTCAGCTCATGACAAAGTGGACAAAAACCCAGGCACCTTACTTTCTCGAGGGGCAGGACAAGTGTGACAGTCTCTGTGTGGCTCATGCTTTTCTGAGGCTCCCCACTTCTAGCATATGGAAAATTAGGGGGACATGTCTTCCTGCTTCTGTGGCACAGGTACAGCAATGGCTCAAAGCTGGTCCCTGGCGGCAACTTGTTCAACTAGATACGGTCTTCTCCTTTCTCTTCCTCCAACTATCTTCATGTTCCTTCCTTTGCCAGACCCACAAAGGCAAGGGGTCAGGACCCTGTCTCCTCTGGCCCATGAAAAAGCAGGAGTCAGGGATCCAGAGGCCAAAGGGTGGGCACCCGGAGAATGGGAGGAGTTAGTTACAAAACGACTGTCCTCAAACTGAGGGAATTCCTCAGGGTGGAGGACAGTGCAGCCTAAGCTCTGTGAAGGAAACTGAGCGTCAGAGAAGCAGGAGGAACGTGGTCACTGCACCCCAGCAGCTCAGTGGTGAATTGCGGGGATGGGGGCTCCCACCTCTTCTGCAAGGCTTCTCCTTCTTCCCTCCCTGTAGCTGATGGTGGTTACAGAGACCGGCAGCCCAGAATCCCTTAGGGCATGATAAATGCTTGCCTCCTGCTTCCTTCCCTACCCCCCACCCCTTTAGGGTGGGGCCAGGTTAGGGGGAAGGGTTACTCAAAAGAAAGCCAAGCTCTGGCGAGAAAGCCCTCCAAGAAATGTGGGAAATGTCTGGAGCTGTTTCAGTCCCTGATCAAGTTTCTGCTCTCAGCCTTCCCAGCCAGGCCCAGAATAAGTTAGTTGCAGAGTCCGTCTTCCTCTTTCTCCACTTTGCACACAACTAGCTGGGGGCTCAAGTTCCCACCTGGAAGCAGAAGGTGGCAACTCACCCTTTTCTACCAGTGAAAAGGGAGGGATTTCATTCCAAGGCTTATGGACAATCACATGGACCACTCACATTTCCTCCAGCCCGGAAGAAAACCAAATCCCCATGAGTGGTGTCCCTCCCCCACTCTCCGCCCACCCCCTGCTCACCCCATCTTCTGGATCACAGCATGTACCCAGGACTCCTGGCTTAGAGATTGTCAAACTACATGGTGGACACCAGGGCAGGCCTGAGCCTTGGGAGAGGGTGCAGAGAGAAACCTGCTCTGCCTGCCTATAAGCTTGATGTCACCATTCTGGACGTGCACATGAGAAGACAGGTCTGTGCATCCAAAATGCAGTGAGCAATAAGTTCAGGGCCTGAGCTGGGCTGCCAGGTGTACACTGCTGATGAGATGGAGAACACCGCAGCGGGCAGTCCTCCAGGGCTGGATTCCAGGAAGCCTTTTGGAGCATCCATTCTACAGGGTGGAGGGATCTACCTTGAAAGACTTGCGACAGTTGTCAAGGCCCATGGCAGCATGGAGAGAGAGGCTTATACTGCCTTGGTTCTGATCCCCTTGACATGTTTATCTGGGACTTGGGTGAAGATGTGGACTATAGAATTCTCAAATTTGCAGACTGAAAAGAATGGGAAATACACTGAATAATAAAATTGAAATCCAAAAAGTTGGGTCACAATAGGTGAATGGGCCGCATTTGAAGAGGGGGCTCTAAAGGTGTCTCAGTATAAGGATCTGTGTATGTCTAAGGAATTGAGTTAATTTCTTAGACATACATTGATACATGGGAAAAAACAAAACATTAAATGATGTGGGCATCCAGCCTGTGCCCACAATCCGGCCTACGCTCACTGTGTGGCAACTCTGCACAAGACAGCGATGGGACCCTCAGGTGCAGTGAATGAAGCCTTATTTTGAGTCAGCTTCTTGTTGGTCCTCTGACCACCCACATCAAAAACCTTTGGATTGTTAAAACTTCACACTTGGGCTGGGGTTGTGGCTCAGTGGTAGAGCGTTTGCCTAGCATGTGCGCGGCCCGGGTTCGATCCTCAGCACCACGTAAACATAAATGCATTGCATTGTGTACAACTAAAGCAAATAAATAAATATTTAAGAAAAAAAAAAAAAAAAACTTCAGACTTCTGGCTGGGCTCAGTGGCACACACCTATAATCCCAGCGGCTCAGGAGGCTGAGACAAAAGGATTGTGAGTTCAAAGCCAGCCTCAGCAAAAGCAAGGCACTAAGCAACTCAGTGAGACCCTGTCTTTAAATAAAATACAAAATAGGGCTGGGAATGTAGCTCAGTGGTCGAGTGACCCTGAGTTCAATCCCCAGTACCCACCCCCACCCCCAAAAAACAACAAAAAAAAAAACAAAACTTCAGACTTCTGGGCCCACTCCAGACTACTCAGTGGGACTCTATGGAGCTGTGACCCCAGAATATGCATTTTAGCCACCATCCCAGGTGATTTTGGAGAACATTTTCAGCTCTTACTCCTGTGCTGGATCCTCTTGGCCAAGTAAGAGGATCCCTGTGCTAGAAATTCTACTCTCCAAGCTTTGATCCCTTAAGTTAGGACCTTATCCCTGCAAATGGCCTGTCAGGAAAGATTTTAGAAGATAAAGAGCTGGTCTAGAGCAGAATTGTGGTGAGGGCACCCGGTGGGGACACAGGCTGAACTCCCCAGACAGAGAACAAGGCTTCATCATATTGCCCAAGGGCCACGATCCAGCTCAGCCTGAAGCCGTGGAGAGACTGAGAAATAAGCCATTTGTTCCTCCCTGGCGTGGGAAGAGCTTGGGCTAGAGAGGCAGCCTGACCTGAGTGTAAATCCCAGCTCGGGCCCTTACCAGCTGTGTGACCCTGAACACTGACTTCAACTTCTCTGAGGCTCAGCTTCCCCCTCTGAGATAATGACGCATTCCCACACAGCTGTTGTGAGGAGTAGATGAATTAATGTATGTAAAGCTCCCAGGGCTTTGGCATACAGCAGATGCTCAATGCCGCCTGAATGGGTGAGTAAACAGTGGATGGCTGGAGAAGTGGAAGGATGGAAAGATGGATGGACGCACAGACAGACAGCCTCAGTGAAGTCTTCATTCTTACTTGTGTCTCTTCCTGCCTCTGAATTGATTGTCCTCACCCTGTGTAGTCCTCTGACGTCTCACAGATGTCTCCATCTATGGTCCAAGCCATGCCTCCTAGGAGAAGCCGCCCATTCCCCCATTTCTTCCCCAGAATGCCCTTCTCTCAGCCCCCAATTCAACTGCCAAGACATTCCTGTCTGCGCTGGGTCTCAAATTCAGAGCAGGCACGTCTCAGGACACGGGTTCCCTCGTTGGGCGGGCAGCAGGCTGCAGAAGAAGCCAGCCCAGTGCCCCTTTCTGGCCAGCATCCAGGGTCGGCCCCATGTTGAGGCTGGCTGGGGCTCGTGGAGGGAGTCAGCTGCAAGTGGGAGGCACACGTTCTGCTTCTTGGAACTTGGAGTCCAGGAGGGAGAACCGGAGGCAGTCAACGGGTGCTCACTGCTGAGCCTGAGCAGGCGCTCCTGGCTGGCAGAATTAGGAAAGACTTCCCGAGGCAGGTGGCATTTAGATCTCCAAGAACGGATGGATTTGGATATGCAGAGTTGGGGGAAGTGCATTCTGGGCAGAGGGAACAGCCTAAGCAAAGGCAGGGTGGGCACAGTAGGGGGAGCTTCTGTCTGGCAGGAACATGGGTGAAGGGATGTTGCTGCCTGAAGCGATTGCCGCTTGGAGCAACGACGCTGCGGGAGAAAATTCAGAGGCAGGATGGAAATGAAAAAGTTCTTTTATTCTTCTCTCTTCTAACTTCTCTCTCCAGCTCCAGCAACCTCTGGAACTACAACTACAACTCCAACTACTATCACACTCTAACTCTAATCCACACAGCCACTAACCCTCACCTGGTTAAATACATTTTGCTTTAACAAGGACAAATGCTTACAGCTCGAGCTTACAGGTGCGTCACACAGTGTTCACGGGCATAAAAAGATTCTTAGATAAATGTATGAACATCAGGTGGAAATGCTGGGACACCTTTATGGCTCACAGCTAACCGCCATCTTAGCTATCTCCTCAATTAGGGCTCTTACAAGGGGAGGTGGGTGAGAACCGAGATCGGTTGGGGGAGGCCACTGTGCAAGGCTGCGAATGCCAAACTGGGGCGTCTGCTTGACCCCCTGGCTGTCCATCCAGGAAGGAGCAGGGGCTGTGGCCTGGGTGTGGCCTCCCTCCACCTCCCTTCAAGGCTCCAACCACAACCTCTTTCTCCATCCCTTTTTCTATGTTCCGGCAGGCATTTATGAACTCTGGCTTGGCACCCAGGGGAAGAGGTCATTCATGGGCCTTCGGTGATTCACAGAGACATGGTGGGCCACGTCTGGGGTCATCTGCATTTACAAAGCTGCACAGACTCTGCCCGTCACCAGTCCCAAAGGAGCGAATGGAGAAAGCGCAGGCCTTGGGATGGCATTGGGGGATCCGCGGAGGCCCCGCAGGCCTGTAAGGTGAGGGCCTTCTCGGCCCCAGGCACATGCTGCTGCTGCTTTGGTTGTAGGTCACCAACCCTCCCCACTCCCTGAAGCCTGCAAGTGGCAGGTCTCACCCTCCCTGCACTCTCCCCAGCTAATCCAAGCCACACAGAGCAGCCCGCCCGCCCGCGGGTCTTGTTTCACTGGAATGTTGGCATCAAACTTGAGATCGGAAATGAACTCATTATCTGATTATTTTTATTTATGAAAATATAACTGCTCTGGGAGAGGCCTTTCTTGAATAGCGTTCTGAGTGGATGAGTAATTCTCTCCCCTTCACACACACCCTGAAACACACACACTACTTAGAAGCTCAGACCCATTTTCAGACGGACAGACAGACACACGCAGAGGCAGCCACACGTTCCAGCACATACATACCTCCAGGTGTACACACATCATGTGGAGTCAAGTGTTCTGGGTCTAATCAGCTCCTTGGAGGGCACAGACCTTGTCTCTTTTATTCACTGTGGAATCCCCAGTGGTACCTAACAGGCAAATAGTAAGTATTTGCTGAACAAATGAAGGAATGGTTGTTCTAGATGCTCGCACACAGGAGACACTATTACTCACACACACACATGCATGCATAGCACACCCAGACTCTCTCCCTGCCTGCAACAAAGAGGATCCCTGATTCCACGGCCTGAAGTCTTCACACCATGAGCCACACCTGGCATCAGTTGAGAACATGCCATCCCGATCCTTCCAGTGGAGCTGTTCATTGTCAGTTCCGGGGAGACCAAGGCAGAGCTTCTCCTAACCTGCTAAGGCCTCCCCAACCCAGGCTTTGCCTGCTTTAGACTAAATGGGCTGGGCTGGCCAATGAAGCCTGAGGGGGTTAGAAAGGGCAGACTGTTTTCCAGGAATGTTTTCTGGGGGCTGCCCCCACTCACCCATGGCTGGCTTGCAGGCAGGTCCTGGCATGGGGTCTTGGGCAATACCACCAGCCCCCAGGCTCTGCCTCTCTCTCTCTCTCTCTCTCTCTCTCTCTCTCTCTCTCCCCTCTCCTCCAGCTCATGGCCATGACTCAGCCTGTCCAAGGCCTGTGACTATCTCCCTGGGAGGGACTGGGCCAGAGGCAGGGCTGGTGACCAAGGAGGGGAGAAGAGCCCGGGAGGGGGTTGCCTAGAAGCTAAGCTGAGGGCAGAGCACTCAGCAGGTCCCTGGCTGTCCCTAAGTGCCTCTGCCATAGAGGGAGCAGCCTGCTGTGGTTGGAAGGACTCTGGGATGGCAGGAGGCTCACCTGAGTTGACATCACCACTGGCCACATACTGGCCACCTGACTTTGGACAGGTCATTAATCCTGGAGCTTCAGCTGCCTCCAGCATGTTGGGCAATGGCCTCCTTCCTGACTCCACGCCCTAGGCCGCGCCCTCTTCTGACCTTCATTCCAGCCCCTGAAAAAAAAAGGAAAAGAGCCCTCTGCTCCCTCTGTATCACCTCAGGCTTCATCAAGTGGCTCCTTAAAGATGCAGGCTCTTCAGGGCATGTCACCCAGCTCCTCGCAGCCAGCAGTGTGCAAAAGCTGCCTGACCCTCCCAATATGCTACACCTGGTTAGGGGACAATGAGAGGAGAGACTGCTTGTTCACTCACATTGTGTCCCAGAACCTAGCCAGGGAGAAGGAAGGACTGTGACCTCTTAAAATTCCAAATGGCCCAGCAATTCCACTCCTATATACTCAAGAGAAAATAACGCAGGGTCTGTGAATAGGTTTACACGAGAATACTTTAGTCATAGAAAGTCATAGTACCTCAAACTGCAACAACCCGAGTACCCATGCACAGGAGAGTGGTTAAACAACCGCAGTATGCTCACATACTGGAACACAACACAGTGACAAAAACACAACAAAAAGCATCAGCCACGCACAACAGCGTGGGTGACTCTCACAAGCCCCATGTTGAGTAAAAAGAGCCAGACACAAAGAGACCATGTGACACCATTTGTATGAAGGCCATGGATCTATGGTAATAAAAGTCAGACCAGCAGTGACCTTCAGGGGTGGTATTTACTGGAGAGGAGCACAAGCAGAGTTTGAAATGTCCTAAGCTTTGATCTCTGGTTACCCAGGGTGGACACATCAGTGACGATCTGTCCAGCTGTGCACTTAAGCTCTGGGAACCTATTGCTTATGAATTATACTGGTGAGAGAGACTCAGGTCACAAAGGATCTAACCCACGTAGACGGGAGGAGTTCTGAGGGCAACTTTAGAGGGGTTCAAGGGAGGAAGGCCAGGGAATAAGAAGAAGCTGGTAGTAGGAAAGGGAAGGCCCAGAGCATTCTCCCCTGAGAGGCTGAGTGACTTGACCAGATGGGACAGAGCAGGGACCTGACCCTCTAGCTGCTCCCCTGAACCAGATCAGCTTAGGTTCCCTTCAGTGGGTCTTCTGCACTGGGCTGGTGCCTTGGGTTTGGGGCCCAAGGTGGAAGCAGATTTCAGTGTACTTTATCTATGCCCTACTTTCTTCCCTGTCCACAGCTGCAGGGCCAAGAAGGGCCTGGGCCTCAAGCTTCTCTTGTAGCTCGAGTTAATAGGCAAACTCCATCTGTACTTAAATAAAAAAGAGCCTTGTTTCAAACTAAACTTCTGGATGGAATCTCTCATTCGAGAATATTCTAGAAAACTTCATGCTGGTAAGCCATTCTCTGGACCTCTGGAAGGTGATCTGTGAGCCTGTGAGTGGGCAAGAATGCATGTCTAGGTGTGTGTATCCTGTGCATACTGTGTTCCCTTACAATGGGGTTCTCTGATTATCTTCACATACCCAGCCTCTCCTAATTCTGTTCTGCCACCCCTGTTCTGCACCCCTACCCCTCCTACATCCTCCTGCTGCCCCTAGACCTTCCTGTCTTGGCATTGAGATCCGATTACCTTTCCACAAGGATGTGGAGAACCAAGTCCCCAGTCCTCGCCCCTCTTGGATACTTTTTCTTTTTCTTTTTTTCCCCCCTGGTACTGGGGAGTGAACCCAGGGCCTTAAGCATGCTAGGCAAGCACTCTACCACTGAGTTCCATAGCCAGTCCTTGAACATTTCTTTAAGGAACTCAGAGAAGGTGAAAGCTAACCTTAAAACATTGCTTAAAACAATTGCACTTTTGAGGGCCATGCAATGGCGAGGCACTAAAGACCCTGCAAATAAAATACTCCAAAGTCCTGTCAAGCCACAAAAAAAAAAAAAAAAAAAAAAAAAAAAAAAAAAAAAAAACATTGTGGGCCATGTAAAGCCCCAAATCCTGTAGCTGGTCCCTGTAGCCTGGTCACGGGTAGCTGGTGGCGTTTGAGGACTGAAGAGTTGAAAGGCATGGAACACCCCCAACCTTGGGGTCCTTTGAGGGACAGAGCTGCCAGCTTCCCAGCATCTGCATTAGTGACATGTCCAGTGAGGAGCAGCTGCTAAACTGTGGGCTGCTCTGGACACGTCTACCACATCTTCCTCTCTGGAATAATGGAGGACACTTGGGACCAATGGTCCATTGCTGGGGGTCCCTTGCCCCAGGCCCAGCCTTGGCCTCCTTCCCCTCTCTGACAGGCACTGCTCCAGCCAGGCTGCTCTCCTTACGTGCCCTCAGCAAGCCATTCCCATGCCTCCCCCCTCAGTCCCCACCCAGCACAGACACGTACTGCACAGTTACCATGGTGCCGGTGACTCAGATTTCCCCAACGCAGGTGCCCTTCTCATGCTCATTCCACAGGTGAGACAACCTCCCTTGAGAAAGCAGGTAGCTTCCATGGAGTCACACAGCTGATGATAGTTTGAGCCGGGACCTGAATTCAGGCAGTGGTCTCCAGAGCTGACGCGGCCACCCCAGACTGTCAGCTCCTTCCCTGAACCTTCCATGACAGTCTATGGAGTGCAGTGGTCAAGGGCACAAGCCAAGGAGCCAGGCTGCCTCTGCAGACCCCAGCTCTTCCTCTTCCCGTGTGGACTCCTGAACACATTACCAACCCTTCCGCCTTCGTCTTCTCATCTGTGTCATCTGGACGGGGGTGGCCACACTGGGTCAGGCGTGACAGCCACCTCACTAAGGCTGCTTTTGGCTACGGCTCCCACTTGGCCCAATCTGTGGAGACGGCGAGCAGGCCAGTGGTCCAGGGGAAGACGACACCATGAGGGCCTGCTCCACAGAGAGACCTGGGACCCAGGGGGTTGATGCCACAGACCTCTTCTCCAACACTGTGGCCAGTACATGCCAGCCTTGTGCCAGAGACCCTGGTGCTCACAGCCCACCTGAGCGGCCACCCAAACACCAGCACCCCACGTGTACAACCACTGCACTCATCAGTATCCCCTCTGATGCCTTTCCTTGGATCTCACCACGAGTTTTCTCTCCCTGGCTTGGCTAGGAGTACCCTAAGAGCAAGGACTCGATGTTCCTCATCCTCCATCTCCCTGAAGGCCCCTGATCATGTCTTGAAAACATATTTGAAATGAATGGAATTGGGTTTGGGGACGTCAATACTACAACTTAAATATTTTAGTTTTAGTAGAACAGTGTGTGTATGGGGGGAGTGGATGTGGCCTTGGATGGATGCAAATGTATGCAAACCACTCTGCAATGACATGCAGATGTGTACGCTGGATTTGTGGGAAGCAGTCCTATGACTTCAGAATTCTGGTTCTTTGCTCTCTGAGGGGCTCATTGCCTGCTGAGGATCGTGCGATCTTGCGTGGCAAAGGCTGGGAGCTGGCTGCCACACGGCATCCCGGCGCCGGTGGAAACCATTTGGGGATCAATGTCATCTTCTGATCCTCTGTGAAGCTGCTTCCACCACCAAGGCAGACTAGCTGAGGGGAGGCTGTGGGACAGAGGCCTGCCCTGAGGAAGAGCTGGGGTGTAACCAGAGCTGGGGCCTCCCATGTTCCAGGGACACAACTCTGGGGAAATGCAGAGCACTGGACCCGGGAGGAAAGACCACCCTGGCATCAATTCTACGTTTTCAAACTCTGTCCCAACTCTGCTGTGACCATCACTCCCACCCCTGCCCTGTGCTGGCCATAGGTCCTTAGCCTGTGTCCCCCAAGTGGGCAGTGGGTCATGGTAACCAGGAGACCTAGGAATTCCCCACAGATGATAACCACCAAGTATGGGGAATCCTTTAACCAAATATCACTCAGTCCTCAACAATCCTACCATAGGCAGTGCTGATATGATGATCATATGGATGATAAAACAGGCCAAGGTCACCCAACTTGCAGATGGTAGAGGAGGGATTCAAATCCAAATTTGTCAGACTCCAAAACGTCCCTCTTAACCGCCCCTCCCAGCCACCCTCCCCATGCCACAATGGTCCTATACACGCAGCTCACATGGGAGACACTTGGGGAGGAGGCCAAGTCCAGAGCTGGGAGGGGGAAAGTTCCAGTGAAGTGATAGGAGTTTCCCCTCCATGCAAAGATGGAAGCGATCGAAACTAAGCCCCTCCTCTGGCTTAGAATCTCCCCCACTCAACTACAACAGTGCCTGTCAACCCATCCTAAGAACTCATGTCTCCGGGACAAGCATTGTTTTCTATCCTCTCATATTTTTTTTTCCACATTTTTTATTTGCATTATAGTTGTACAATGAGGGCCTGCTCCACAGAGCGACCTTAGGACACTGGGAAATTGTTACATATTTGTACATGCACACAATATAACAATATAATTTGGCCAATATCACTCCCCAGCATATTCTCTCCAATTTTTGAATATAAATCCTATTGGGAGGCAGAAAAGCCCCAGGTCAGGGAGGTTCTGGTGCTTGCTAAGAGGAGGGTAAAGTGTCTACTAAAGGGAGGAGAGTCCAGAAGGCAAATTCTGCCATCAAATTCAGTGATGCTATGGTCCTGAAATGATGACGTCAGTGACAATTATCCTGGGCACCCTTCCCAGAGCACCTTGTACACTTTTCAAACAATTCCATATCATATTTCATGCCCAGAAGACACCCAATAAATGGTATTTATTCTAATTAGTAGGAGGAAGAGGGAAACCCTAAGACATTATAGTCGAACTAGAATTATCATCCCATTTTACAGCCAGGAAACTGAGGCCCAGAGAAATAACTCAAAACTGACAATGGGCCAGGTAAAAACCAGATCAGACACGGTCTCCTTCAGAAAAGTCATGATGGAGAACTGGAGACGTGGGGACGGGAGCCGAGAGGAAAACCCCAGCAGCGCCTGGGAATCTTCAGGGGGCTAGGCAAGGCAACCCAAGAACAGGGTTCCCACAGCGGCAGGTGGGCATCAAGCAGGCCAGGCCGGACAGGGCTGGCACCAACTCCAGCAGGGTGGAGGTGCCAGCTCTCACCCGCCAGCCGGCCTGCCAGCTGGGGAAGCTTAATTAGAATTCCTCAGCCCTCCAACCCATTTCCTTCCTGGCTAACGGGACAGCTAATGGCCCCTGTCGCCTGCTGCCAGGGTGAGGTGGGCTGTGCTGGCAGCTTCAGGTCAGGTTGGGGGTGGGGTGACCCCTAACAAGCCCAGGAAGCGTGCCTTTCCCCTGCCTTGGAGAAGGGAGCAGTCCCCAATGTGACCCGAAATTTCCCCAAGTCAGAGACCATCTGCCTGTCTGTCTATCCATCCCCCAGGGCCCCAGGGGATGGTGAGTGTGGATAGACAGACACAGGCTGTGGGAGCGTCAGTGATTAATGGGTGATGAAAACCAGACTCCGGCAGGATGGGGGTGGGAACAGAGAGGCAGAGAGAGGCTGTCTGTTTTATGCTTGGCTCAGCTTTGAGCCCACAGCCCAGGGGAGGAGGGGGAGGCAGCTGAGGGCAGCGCTGGCCCTGGCCTCGAAGTCCCAGCCAAGACAGACAGCACCACTTCATGGACGCCCACCAACACTTCCTTCACCTCTACCCTGGAGGGTAGCCCCCAAGAGGAACCCGCTTTGCTCCCAACATCCCAGGGACTTGCAGTTGTCCCTGAAATACCCTCCTTCCCAGAATCCTCCCCCAGCCCTACACAGGTAACAGAGAAAAAGTGCAGCAGCCTGGTCACCCCAGGCCTTCATCTTTGTCACATTGGGCCAACAGTCCTGGACCTAGACCCAAAGCACCTATCGACCTTCGTCCCTCCAACACATGACAATTCCATGGCCTACACACAACCCCAGACTCTGTCCCCAGGCTTTGCCCAGCCCTGCATAAACTTCACCTTGGGAATTTTGAAAAGTTTAAATGGAGCAGATTTTTCCTCCAGAGAGTCCTTGACAGAAAAAGGCTGCATGTGAGAACGTTTAGATTAAACCTGCCAAACTGCAGGCTGACAGTCAAGAGGAACCCAGGCAGGAGCAAAGCCCTGCTGCTCAGGGACCTCCAGAGAGACACCTGGAGGGACCCAGATGACAGTCCCCTCCCCTGTGGGAAGATACACCAGCACTGGCCTGTCCACCTGGGATTCCGCCTGTCAGCCCGGGAGTGAGCCTCTCTCATGGATGCCGAGTGCAAGAGCCTCCCAGAGGGTCCTCCCCATGCCTGCCCCCAGGGCCCTGGGATCTAGCCAGGGGGGCCTGGAAGAAGGAGCCAGGCTACAGATAAAGGAAGTGGCTTTGGGAAGAAGAGCACGAAAGCAAACTTTGCTGACTGAAGACTTTCACTGCCGCTGACCAGGCCTGCCTGTCACGAGAATGAAAATTATTTTCTGCTTGTCAAAAAAATATTTCCAGGGTAGATCTTGTGTTGTAAGTCAGACAGATAAGGACAGCAATTTCGATTGCTTCTTATACATTTGCTGGCTCATACAGCTTAGACACTATCTGCAGAGACCGAGCCTTGGGAAGGTTGCCCCACCCCCACAACATCTCCCCTCCAGGTAAGTGACAGAGCTGAGATCCTGGGTCTGGCAACAGGAACTCTCCTGTTCTCTGAAGCCCCACTCTCCCAGAGACTGGGGAGAGAGAACTAGTCACCATCTGGGAAGAATTAGAGATTTTTATAAAAGGCCTGATGTGGGAATGAGAAAACCTTCATTTGGGGCTTTGTAATCAGTGAAGCAGAAACATAACCTTCCTCCTGGCAGACATTTCTGGACTCCCCGGAGATACCTGACTGTGTACCCAACAAATTGTTAAGGAATCGAGTGTACGGTTTTAAACCTCCCCATCCCCACTAGCCAGAGAATGCGGTTTGCTGGGGGGGGGGGAGGGGGAGGGTGAACTTTACTGCTTCTTGGATCCCAGTTCCGGTCTCTTGCCTTAACAGAGCCCAGACTTGTCATCCGAGAGGAAGGGGGAGGCTGAGGTCACTGCCCTTCTCTTGTTTCTGCTCAGAGTGCTGCTCCTCCCCAGGGAGGTGGCAGGGCTGGGGCAGCTTTGCCCCTGCTGGCTGTGGGGTGGGAGCAGGTTCTTAAAAAGGGAAGTGGGAGATGCAGGCCCCCCACCCTGGGTGGGAAGACAAGGCACCCTCGGCCAAAGCCAAGCGGCTAGGCTTCATTTGTGATACAAAGAGTCCTAAAACCAGCTGGGCCTGGCCTGAGCCCCAGCTGGATACTTGCAAACTGAACTGAACACCTCACCTTACCACTTCCAGCCTGCACAGAGGGAGTCACTGGACTTTCCCATAGTCCTTCTCGGGTGCAGCGATAAAGCAGGAATATATTCATTTTCTATTATTGCTGAACAAATTGCCACAAAGTTAGCTACTGTTTAGACCAACACCCATTTATTATTTTATAATTTCATACCTTTACAGATCAGAAGTTCGGGTGGGCTCAGCTGGATTCCCACTGAGGCTCTCACAAGGCCAAAAATCAAGGAGTGAACTTCTAGAAGCTCTGGAGAGAATCTGCTCCCAAGCACACTGAGGTTGTAGCAGAATTCTGCTCTCAGATCCTTTTCATATGGTCCCTCCATCTTCAAGTCGTTGAAGGTACACTGACCACCCCCCCATGCTTGAAACCAGTGACTTCTTGTCATGCTTGTCATGCCACCAGCCAGAGAAGAAAGACCCTCTGTTTCTATGAGGCTTCTGGGACGGATTTCAGGCCACCTACCTGGCAATATCTCTCTTGATAACTCACTCACCTAATTCATAGTCTTTTAATTATGTCTTGGAAATCCCTTCTCCCACATAATGGTACAGAGTCATGAGCTTGCTGCCTCATTCTATTCAGGGATCAGAATGGGGAATCCTGGGAGCCACAGTGAGACTTCTACCAGCCACTGGGAGCAAAAGCACTTGTCATCTCTAAACTGCTGGATTTGGATTTTTTGGGGGTGAGGAGGGGGGCACCAGGGATTGAACTCAGGGGCACTTGACCACTGAGCCACATCCCCAGGCCTATTTTGTATTTTATTTAGAGACAGGGTCTCACTGCGTTGCTTAGCACCTTGCCGTTGCTGAGGCTGCTTTTGAACTCGTGATCCTCCTGCCTCAGCCTCCTGAGCTACTAGGATTACAGGTGAGCACTACCCTCCAGGCTGGATTTGGATTCTTATCATGGACTTTCCTCCTCCTGCCCCAATTGCTCAGAGGAGAGGGTGGCCCTGAGTTGGGTGGCTTTCACCCCTGACTCCTTTGTCTCCTCCTCTTCTCTCGTCTGCACCTGGGCTTTTCACGACCTGACAAGGCAGCCCTGCATCAGCACCCCTGGGACTTTGCTCCTGTCCATCAAGTCTGCCTTCCAGAGCCTCAGCCATCTCATCCTACCCAGGTTCTTGCCTGGGCCCTGACCCTCCTTTGCACTTTGGAACCGTGCCATCTACGTGCCCTGTGCCACCAGCAACACTCTCCTGCTCCCTTCCTGCCCACTGGAGTCACCTCTACCAGCTCCCACTGCCTTCACCTGCTCTCTGTCCCCTTACCCCAGTGGGCACCTGACGGGCCACGTTTCCCAGGCCTATGGTGACAAAGCAGATGGAGTCTGCCTGGTCCCCTGCTGTGTTCCCCAACACC
Source organism: Tamias sibiricus (assembly GCA_025594165.1). Lineage (NCBI taxonomy): Eukaryota > Metazoa > Chordata > Mammalia > Rodentia > Sciuridae > Tamias > Tamias sibiricus. The sequence goes on along the minus strand of CM046670.1, from coordinate 62,086,640 downwards.
CAGCCGCGTGCCAGGACTGTAGCAGGCACTCTAGCAAACATCTGTCGTGGTTTCTCTAAGTTCATGTATCTGTGAGGTCCATTTGCCCCAACCTGAGCGTATGTCACCACGGCCCTCCCATCATGTGAAGCCCCAGGTCCCTTTCTGCCTCAGCCAGAGGGCAGTGACCAAAGGGAAGGCTGAGTAAGTGGGCCCATGAGGAGGAAATGCTGCCACTGTCCCTACTCTGTCCTACACCACAGGTCACACACACACACACACACACACACACACACACACACACATAGACCAGACTCTCTGTGTTCCCTAGGTTGTGGCCGGGGAGGGCAAGAGGCGGCCCCCCACATACTCTCCATACCTGGCTTCACTCATCCCATCTCTGGGGGTTTCCTTGTGCTGGCCTTGATCTTTATTCATTCCATCCCTGAATCTAGGCCTGTGTTCTCTTCCCCCAGGGACCCACCCACTTCCTCTTGGGAGTCCAGCCGAGGACAGTGTGGTTTGAAGAACGTCCTAATCCCAGCCCCAAAGCTCTGAAAGAAAAAATGACTAAAAACTCTGGAATGTGGAGGCCTGCTGCTTCCTGCGAAGCATTTTGAATGAAACACGTAACCAACAGCTGCAGCGCAGAGAATGGAAACTCTGAGGGACGTCATGGCTCCTGGACCCAAAGAGTAGGGTTGTGAGCAGACCAAGGCCTCGATTTCTGCCCAGCCCAGGCTCTCAGTGCACATCCCTCCTGCTCTACTCTCCTTCCAGGAACCAGGACATGATGCTAAGGACCTGCTTCTGTTGCTCACTCATCCCAAACACGCCACGACCCCCAGCAGCCCTGGGTCTTTCAGTGTGGCAGGTCAGATCCTACACGCATTCACCAGTGCCCACCGCCCTGCCCCTCTGCCGTCTCAGGGGCAGAGGGTGAACATGGCGCCCGTGCTGGGACTCAGCCCCAGGCCATGCCTGATGGTGAAACGCAGCTCATACAAGCAAGAAGATATGCTTACCCAGGCCGGGCACCAGGACACACACCTGTAATCCCAGCAGTTTAGGAGGCTGAGGCAGGAGGATCCCAAGTCCAAAGCCAGCCTCAGCAACTTAGTGAGATCTTGTCTCAAAAATAATAGGAGTTGAGGATGTGGCTCAGTGGTTAAGTGCTCTGGGTTCAATCCCTGTTAAAAAAAAAAAAAAAAAAAAAAAAAAAAAAAAAAAAAAGTTGCTGTTACTCAGTTACTCTGGCTTCTCTAGGGGAATAGGGAACTGAGGGCCTGAATTCCTAAAGATCACTTCTGAGTGAAGGGAGGACACACTAACATGTTTTCAACTTCTTTAGGGAGGGAGTAGACACAGGAACGCACACTGATCTTGATGGTGTGGCTCCATACATTTTATGTACATACGTCTCACCTGCGTGAAATACAGAGCATCGCAAATACTCCAGAAGGTTTCCTGGAGCCCCTTCCCAGGCATTATCCATCCCCCTTGAGGTAACCACCCTTATGAATTTCTCTCACCATCGGTTAATTTTGCCTGTTTTTGAATTTCATTAACATGGAACCACAAATAGTCCACGCCCTTGTGATCGACTAATTCTGCTCCCTGTCACGTCTAGGAGTCCTGGCCCTGCCGCACGCAGCACACTAGCAGCTCACTGGCACCTCCTATGTGCCAGGTGCTGCAGAGAGAATGTGATGTTTGCTTTTTGCACTGAAGCTTTGATGTTGAACCCATTTCACAGATAAGGAAGTTGGCGGGATCCGCAGTTCACTACCACACAATCGGCACACGGAGGAGCTCGATTTCAAACCCAGGATAGATCGACCCCAGAGCTGATCCTTCTCTTTTCTCTTTACAGACACAAGGAGACTTGTTCCCACTGTAAGTAGGAAAACATTGCCCTGGAGAGCCACACCTGGAATTTTCTTATAAAGGAAACTTTCATTTCAGGCATCTATTTTAGCCCCTCATTCCACAGGGGACAAAGAGAAAGCAGAGGAGGGGTCCGGGAATGCATCATGGGAGCCCCAGGCTGAGGAGGAGGAGATTTGGGAGGAAACGAAGGAGGGTCATTCAGTCATTAACCACTGTTTACTGAATCCCTGCTGTATGCCAGCTTCTGCCCAGGCGCCTACTTTGGGGTTATCTGCTGCATGTACCACCCTAACATGCAATGAGTAAAATGAACAATAAGCATTCTCTCTCACAATGTCAGAAGTTGACTGGGCAGTTCTTCTACTGGGGGTCTCTCATGCCGCTGCAGCCAGGTCACAGGCGTGACTACAGGTATACAGCTCCGCTGCACTGGCTGAGTCAAGAGGAGAGACTCCCACGCCAGGCATCCAGCAAGGATCCCGGGAGGTTGGGCTCGGCTGGAACGGGAGGATTCTGGGATTCCCTCTCTCTGTGTCCCCTCAGGGCTTCTCCCTCTCCCTGCGGCCTTCCAGGTCTCCCCTCCATGCAGATCCTTCCAGGAAGATATCCAGACTTCTCCCCAAAGTGGAAATCACCACACTTTATAAAATGTCAGGACTGGCATCATTTTGGCCATCTTCTGTTGGGTAAAGTGAGCCACAGGCTAGCTCGGGGTGGAAGGGGACTCTGAAAGGGGGCATGAATATCAGGAGGCATGGCCATCAGAGGCCATCTTGGGAGACTAGTGTCCACTCCCCCAAAATAATAAAGTGATTTTTAATTTTTTACTTATTCAACAAAAAGTCACCGTCAAACACACAGTCGGTTGCTTCTAAAATAAAGTGTACTTAAACTAAATGTCATTTTTGTTTGATTCATGGTTATCATTCAGGAAAACAGCCTCTGAGAAACTCCACAAAGAAGTGTTTATGTGCCAGTCCCTGAGCTTAGTGATTTACAAACTTTAACTCATTTACTCCTTGCTCATTTACCTTTTGACGTAAGGCTGATTGTTAGCCCTATTTTTAGACAAATAAAATGTTGCTTGAAGAGGTTATCTATAGCTGGATACTAACAAACCTTAGAAGCTTAAAAATAATCACCTTTCTCCCCATTCACGGTTTCTGTGTGTGAGCTGGGCTGTTCTGACTCGGGGTTGGGCTTGACTAAAGTTGGACTGCCTTAAACACTCCTCTCACATCTCTGCCACCTGGACTGGGAGGACTCAACAGATGGGGGCTGGAGCAGTTGGGCTCCCTCAGGCCTCTCTGTCTTTCTGTGGCCTCTTCACATGAGCTCCCCAACATGGCAGTGGACTTCCTACATGGAAGGAAGAACTGGACTTGCTGCACAAAACTCAGGGATCTGAAGGCATGCAATTTTTTAAATGTACTTTTTAGTTGTTGATGGACTCTTTATTTATTTATATGTGGTGCTGAAAATCGAACCCAGGGCCTCACACAGGCTAGGCAAATGCTTTATCACTGAGCCACAACCCCAGCCCAGAAGGCATGCTATCTTAAGATAGAGAGCAATGGGAGGCTGAGGCAGGAGGATCATGAATTCAAAGCCAGCTTCAGCAATGGCGAGGCACTTAGCAACTCAGTGAGACCCTGTATCTAATAAAATGTAAAAAAAAAAAAAAAAAAAAAAAAAAAGGGCTGGGGATGTGGCCCAGTGGTCGAGTGCCTCTGAGTTCAATCTCCAGTACCAAAAGAGAGAGAGAGAGAGAGTGCGCACAAGACAGAATCTGTGCCACTTCTTCTAACCCAGCCTTAGAAGTCATGTAGTGTCAATTCCTACCATGTTCTGTTTGTTAAAGTGGGAACACAGGTCTGTCCAGGTACAGGGAGTGAGGATGTCACTTCCATTTCTTGATAGGGAATGTGCTGACCAATTTAAGCTCTGTTTAAAATGACCACTGTTTATCCTCTGGATATAAATTATTCACACTCCTCTCTCATACAAAATATACTCCCTCCCTCCCAGTGATCCCTGAAAGTCTTATCTATTATGGTATCAGGTTGAGGCCAGTGATCCCAATCCCATCATCCAAACCTTCCAGGTGTAGAGGAGATTCCTCAGATGCAATTCCACAGGCACAGCTCCTTGATTCTATCCCTCTTTATATAAAGACTTTTGAACGAAAAGGACAAGTTATCTGTTTCTTACATAACCTGTTTTAGTCAGCCTTGTGTCACTGTGACCAAAAGACCTGACAAGAAAAAGATAGGAGGAAAATTTTATTTGGGCTCATGGTTTCATAGGTTCAGTCCATGGTTGGTCCACTCCAAAGCTCTGGGCAAGAGGTGAGACAGAACGTGGAAGGGTGTGGCAGAGGAAAGCAGCTCAGGACACGGCAAGCAGGAAGCAGAAAGAGCTCCACTCTCTGCGGACAAAATACAAACATAAAAGACATGCCCCCAGTGCCCTACTTCCTTCAGTCTCACCCTACCTGACTACTGTTACCACCCAGTTAATCCATATGCATGGATTAATCCACTGATTAGGTTAAGGCTTTCATAGTCTAATTTTCTGTGAAAATTCTTGCACTGTCTCATACATGAGCTTTTGGGGGTCACCTCATATCTAAACCACAAAACAACTACTACACAATGACAGAACAGGACTAGGATGACCATTATGAACACTCCCATTTAAAAAGGAGGCACACAACCATCATTGGACCATAACAATTTTGAAATCCCTCCAAGTACACGTTGCCAGTTTCTGGATTAGAGTGCACTCCTACTCCCTGGGGATGATTCTCTGTGGCTCTTGGCTCTGTTCTCTGGGTTCTACTTTCTGAAAATCATCCTTCCTTTTCTATAAAATACCACTGGTGTTTGCGGCTGAGTAGTTTTTTCCACTTGCTTCTTTTCCACAGAATTTTGGGTGTCCAAAGGCCTTTTCTCATTTTGCACTAGTCCATCCCTTTCGGTTCAAGTTGATGGTGTTTCGACAATATGATTCCACTTGCAACATCGTGGGTTTCCTATGGATCCTACTGGGGTTCACTTCATCAGCCAAAAGTCACACTCACAAATTTTATCAAAATAAACCCTTCTCTACCCTGAGCTTCTTGTGAGGATATTGTGGGACAATTCCCTAGAGATTCTGTTCAATGAAAAGAATCTGTGAAGCATGCTTGTGAAATGTTTAGAGGGCCTTTGCCTGTATGAAAGGTTTTATGAAGCATTAGCTCTTTTTGAGGTTTTAATGAAGAGTCTTATCTGGATTTTCTCTTTGTCCTGAAGCCTCTTCATAGCATGAGGACATTTCCCCATCAGTGGAAGCTATGCATGAGAAACAGATTTATTTGCAAACCCAGCAAGTCCTTGGCTTTTATATTCTCTGTAAATTTTCCTTAAAAGTCAAAAGTTTCCTCTTTAATTCATCTTTCCCTGTCCTTGTCTTGTGCAATTAAAATAATTCAATTGGCACTTCCAAAGCTCTGCTTAAAAATTTCATTAGCCCAAACAATTCTTTGGGCACATTTTCTATTGTCCATATCATGTCAAGTGATCGTGTTGCTAAACTTTCTTGTACTACATAATAAAGGTCCTCTTTTCTCCTGCTTCCAATAACATTTTCTCACTTTCCATCAAGCCTTTCCCAGTAGCTTCCCATCACAGCACCTTCAAAGCCTTGATCATTTCTGTCCATACCTCATCCTTAAAGCCATATGATTAGGAAGGTGTTGTTATGGTAACAATCTGATTCCAGGCATCAAAAATCTGTATCAGCTATTCATTGCATTAGAGCAAAACAACCCAAAACAGTGGTCTTAAAACAATACTAGTCATTTATTTCGCCCATGAATTTGGGGAGTTAATGAGAACCAAGCAAGGCAGTTCTCACTCCTGATCTCTGGTGGGTTTGCAGTCCACTGGGAACTGCAGCTGGGATCATCTCAAATGTGTCTCCATACTCGTATCTGGGGCCTGGGCAAGGGAATCAGTTTGAGGCAGGATGGCAGGGCTTCTTGGGCCATCTCACACTTCATATATGCTCTCCCTATGGTGCAGCTCAGGGTAGCTGGATTTTTTTTTTTCATGGCAGCTGAAGGATCCCAGCATGAGTGGCCCAAAAGGAACTCTCAGAAGCTGCATGGGACCAGGCATGCTGGTGGCACACACCTGTAATCCCAGCAACTCTGGAGGTTGAGGCAGGAGGATCACAAGTTTTAGGCCAGCCTCAGCAATTTAGCAAGATCCTCAGTAACTTAGGGAAAAACCTATTTCAAATTTTTTTAATTAAAAAAAAAAAAAAAGTCACAGTTTTTAAAGTGCCCTTGGATTCAATCCCCAGTACCAAAAAGAAAAAAAAGAAAACGGCATGGACTTTTCCAACGTAGCCTTGGAAAGTACCCAGTGTCATTATTGCTATGTTTTTTCTTTCTTTCTTTCTTTTTGGAGATTTTGGTGTTCCCTAATTCTCACTATGTTTCAAAGGGAGGGGGAACATAGACCTTCTTTTTAATGGGAATAAAGTCAAAGGACTGTGTACATGTTTCAAAACACTTAAGGGGTTAAGTAATGTACCCAAGGCCACCCAGCTGGAAAGTGACAAGAGTTCAGGTGAACCCAGGCATTCTGGTCCTGGACTTAAATCCTTCACTGCTAGTCTACAGTGCTTCTTCTTCTCCTCTCCTCCTCCTGCCTTTCTTCCTCACCCTCCCTGCTCCTTCTTGGGCCATATACATGCTAGGATGCACTCGAGCACCACGCTACACGCCCAGCCCTACACGGCCTCCTGTCATTACACAGGTGGTCTACATACTTCAGGAGTTCGGGTTGGGGAGTGGGGGCTCCCCTTCCTTGGAACAGTCCCCGACTTGCTTTGACCTACTCAGCTTTCTCAGAAAAGTAGCAGGATTCCTACTGACCGTGAGCATCTTCCAGGGTATGGAGCGGCTGCCGACCATTAAAAGAGTGAGTGACCCAGAGCTGGGCAGCCTCCTCTGAAGTCCTCTCTCCTCGGGATCATGCTCTTCACTGTGGCCATCAGTGCCTCAGGGGTGGTTTCCCTGTCACTTTCCCTGTGGCCCGCAGACACCTCCTTGTCCACTGGCCCCTGCGATCCTGCTTGCACCTCCTCTCCAGTTTTGTTGCCACAGGGAATAGAGGAGTATTCTTAGATCTTTCGAGAATGTCTGCCAGGGCCTGGGGGATAACTCAGTGGTGGAGCACTGGCCTAGCAGGCAAAACAAAAACAATAACAAAAATCCTGCTGACTGTTCAGGCTTCCTCTGAAGCCTGAAGATTATTCATCAGAAGAAGGTAAGGTTCAGTGGACTTCACCATGCCGTAGAGTTTTCTTAAATTTCCTTTAGGGCTTGACTTTAAACAAATTTTCATCCATGGAGATTTAACAATGCTTTATATATTAAGTGACACCTTGATGCAGAGGAGAAATCCACGTGGAAACTAGAGGCAGGCAGACCGCCCACCATGAATGCTCATGTAGCCTGCATATTGCACAAAAGGGGCAAAATGAGGCCCGAAACCCAGCCCCACATTCCGCTGGCCAAACCTTTCACCCTGGCGAGGGGCTTGTTGGCTGAGAGGAAAGAACAGCTTTTTCTAATTTGTTTGCCCAGAAAGCGGGGGGCCCTTTTCTAACTCAATAAAGATACCATCTGTATTAGCCGCAGCACTGGGAGACGGCTGGAAGATAATAAAATAATATACTAACCTCCTCCATAGGACAAGTCATAGAAATCAACCCTGACAAATAATAATAATAAATTTATTAAATTTCAAGAAAAGAGTGAGAAATTGAGCCTCTGGGAAGGCCAGAGCTATGGCAGTTCTAAGGACCTAAGCATCTGGAGTCAATGAATCTCTCCACTAGGACATTCCCACTGGAGCAACCCCATCCCCAAAGCTCCCAAACTCTGCCTCGTTCAAAATGCAGAAATCTTGAGAGGAAGAATCTTATTGGTCCAGCCTGGTTCCAATGCTCCCTCTTAGCCAATGAGCTAAGAGGGAGCATTGAGAATACAGTCTATACTCCAGACACTGTTGAGTACCTGCACCACAGTGTCAGGGCGGCTCCCAGAGAAAAGGTCTTTATTGTGAGCTGGGAAGCCCTCCAAGAGCTGCCTACAGAAGTTCTAGATAGTTGTCTAGGATTTGTCAGGAAGGCCAATAGATAGTGTAAGACCTACCCAGTAAGTCCTGATCTAACCACTCAGGAGCAAGAGCCCTGTAGTGTTCATCCATCTCATTTCACCCTCTATGTAGCATCTCTTTTATCCAATGATCTTAGCATCAATGAAAAGTTGAAGTCTTCATATTCTTCTCCTTATTGGAATTGTCACCAAAGAAGAGAACAGTCATTCAACTCTATGAAATTGTTCAGAGGGCAACCAAGGATCAGAAATGAATTAAGAAAGAGGCAGAATTAGCTGGCTTGGCAAGCCACAGTCTTGCCTTGTAAAATATTTATTTAAATTATGATATATTTAAAATGTGTACAAAGTGCTCTAACAGAAATCCACATATTAACCAATATTAACATTTTGCCATTTGGATTCAGATACCTTATCTCTTTTAAAGAAATAAAACATTACAGCTACAGCTAAATTCCTGCCCCATGTTCCTTCTCCCTCCCACTCATGCAGATATGAGTGTTGTCCTAACCAGGGTGGTGTCATTTCCAAGAGTGAGTTTGGTTCTGACTTTTTGTTTGGTCCTCGGGTGTAGAAGTGCAATTAATTATTCTCCATGGCACATTGTTATCACTGTTCTAAGCAAAGACCCTCTTTTGTCTCATTTATTTATTCCTTTAATTTTCATTCACTACCCTAAGTCTCCCCAATCTCTCCATTAAGCAACCGCATTAGCAAGTTTGACATCACATCTTTGTATGTGTCCCTGTCAAAAATATCACTGCTGTTCTGTGCGCATGCAATTTGAGTTTCCATAAATGGTATTGTGCCATGGATTTCATTCTGTTCCTGACTTTCTTCAGTCAGCACTGTTTCTGAGGGCCACCCACATTGTGTTAGTCAGCTTCTTATCACTGTAACAAAATACCTGAGAAAAACAACTTAAAGGAGTAAAGATTTACTTTGGCTCACAGTTCCAGAGGTTTTAATCTATGGTTGGCTGGCAGAACATCATCGCAGAAGTGCACGGGGGAAGAAAGCTGCTCAGCTTATGGCAGCTCAGAAGCAGGGAGGGGCTGTGGGGGGCAGGGAGGAAAACTCCAGGGACATGACATACCTTTCCAGAATACGTGCTCAGGGGCCTACTTCTTTGAACCCACCTCACAAAGTTTCCAACACCTCCCAATAATGCCATCAAATTATTAATCCATCAACGGAGATTTTCCATTGATAACATCACAGCCTTCATAATCCAATCACATCCCAAAAGCTTCATCTCTGAACATAGCTGCATTGGGGATCAAGCCTTCAATATATGAGGCTTTGGGGGACATTCCAGATCCAAACCATAGCACGCATTGTAGGGCGTGCGTCCAGCTGGTTGTACAAACACCTCATTTTATTGATCCTATTCTTCTTTCAGCCTGCAAGAGAGGCGGAAGAGAGGGGGGAAACCAAGGAGACAGTTAAGACTGGGCTTGTCCCTGAGCCTCTCTCCCAGGAGGGAGTTGTGCCAATGGCCTTTCCCCAATTCACATGGGCGTGCGCACGCGCGCACACACACACACACACAGCTTCAGCTGGGGACTCACCAAGGTGGGGTTGAAGGAAGCAAGCTGGGAATTCTATCAGAGGAGGGCCTGTCCTAGAGCTCTGGCACTATTAAGTCCAAGTCCTTGGCTCCTCCAGGAAGCCTCCTCTGGCCACCCATCCCATGCACGTCTCTCTCCCTCTGGGGACTACATTTCACCATGTGCTAGTCTAATTCTAGTCTTTCTGTTACTCTCCCAAATCACAGTGGAAATCCACTGAAGGGAAAGACCTTGTTCTTCTGGTTACTCTTGCTCAAGCTCTGGCCCAGAGAAAATGGGAACAGAGAACAGGAAGTTGAATTTTGCTTAATTAGGACCCTACTCCCTCTGTTTGGGAGACTCGCCATCTTCCAACATGTAATATGCCAGAATCTCAGAAACCCAGAAGGAAACGTCTTCGGTGACAGCTCTTGGGGAGCCCTTTTTTTATGGAGGATTCAAACATCCAAATGAGAAGTTGAAACACAGAGTGGAAGGTACAAAGATCTGGGCAGGTACCTGAGGTTCAGAGGAGGAACATCCAACTCGGTGCAGGAGGAGGTGAGGGAGGGCTCAGCGGAAGTGCCCTCGGAGCGTTCCCTCTGTTGTGTGGGGCGAGGGGAGTGTGAACTAACACTGAGGCGGTGTAAGAAATATTGTGTGATTCAGTTCCTGTCGCTTCAAAACAAATTATCATAATATTGGACTAAAACAACCATTTAGTATGAGGAATCCAAGCAGGGCACACAGGAAGGGCTCGTCTTTGCTCTCTGGTCGGGGCCTTGTCTGGAAGCACTGAAATCTGAGATGTGGGGTCATCCGAAGTCTCATTCACCCACAAATCCAATGTCAGAATGATTGTAAGTTAGGGCCTCCGTTCTCCTCCACATGGGCTTCTTCATAGCATGTGGCTTAGGTTCCAACCCCCAAAAAAGAGAGAACTAGGTAGAAATGATAGCCTTTATATAAATTAGCATTAAAAATCCGCACTTTTGCCATAGTCTGTAGGTCAGAGTAGTTATAAGCCCCTGCCCAAATTCAATGAGACCTCTCCTATCAGTGGGAGAAGTATTACAGGGCAAGAAGAGGAGCACGTGGTGAAGATAATATGTTGGTGTGACTATATGATGAAGACATACCATCTTTGGAGAAAGCAATCTCACAGTCTGTAGGGACCTCATGGATTATATGGATGGGGGTGGCAACAGTGGATAGTCGGGAGTCCATTATTGCAGGAGTCCATTATTGCACACAATGAGGGAAGCCAAGTACAAAGATACAAGGACACGGCAGACCACACGCTGAAGATCTTAAAAACCACACTGATAGACAAGAGAGGACTTTGGAAGTCCCAGGAATCCTGTCGCCTCCTTCCTACCACCCTGCATCCCTTCTGCATTTGGTTAGAAAATTCCCAAGTCTCTCCTCTATGGGTGGCTGAAATAGAGGGAACACTGGGGTTAGTCTGTGTCCTTGGAGTAAGAGTCAAGGGGTAGCCAGCCACCAGTCCCCTACCCCTGTATACACAATTGTAAACTCTCTTTCTCTCTCAACTCTGAGCCCTGAGCCCAATCTGTCAATCCAGGGCCCATGGATGCTGCAGGGACTCTCCATAAACACTTTTTTCAGGTCCATTTTGAATGGTCCTGGGCAGACCAAGATCCAGACTTCTCACACATACAGGTTCACCAGGTGTAGGCCAAAGGGGCAGCATGACATCATGACATTAAGGAGACAGCACTTGTTTGGTAGTCAGGAATCCTGTATTCTCCTCCTGCCTCTGCCCAACCAGCCATGGGTCTGCAGGAGATCATGTCCCCTAATGGACCTTGCAGGACAAATGTAAGAATTAGATTAGACAGGGGTTTTTTTTTCCCAGTCCTTGGAGCTCATTCATTAAAAAGCACCCAATACAAACACTACAGTGAAATGCTACCTCATGTGGACTAGAATGGCTAAAATTAAAAAGATTGACAACACCAAGTGCTGACAAGGATGTAGAGCAACTGGAATGCTCATACTTTTCTGGTGAAGATGCCAAATTTTACAGCACACAGGGGCTTTATAAAGGAGGCCAGCAGTATCTTTTGAAACTAAACACCCTCTCTATGACCCAGCAATTCCACTCCTAGATATTTGCCCAAAAGACACAAAAACATACCTTTACAAAAAAAGACTTGCACTACATGATCCTAGCAGCACCAAATGAGAAACAGTTTAGGCATCCATCAACAGGAGAACAGATAAACTATTTAATAAAAGAAATCAACTATGAACACACATACCATGGATGGATTTCAAAAACTTTATGTTGAATGATAAAAGTCAGAAACAACACAGCATATATTGTATGGCTCTGTTCATTGTGAAGTCAAAAGCCAGGTGAAATTCAAGGGATAGGGATAGATATAAGAACAGTAGTGCCTGGGAGGGTGGAGGAGTAGAGGAGAGAGACTAGAAAGAGCACTGGTGGAACTTTCTGGAGTGATGGAACTGTTCTATATCTTCGTGGGATGTAGGTGACACAGGGGTATACATTTGTCAAAATGCACACTTAAGATCCATGCATTTCATTTCACGGTTACACTTCCATTTTTAAAAAAATAAACATTCTCTCAAGCCATGCGCGGTGGCGCACGCCTGTAATCCCAGCACTTGGGAGGCTGAGGCAGGAGGATCACGAGTTCAAAGCCAGCGCCAGCAATGGCGAGGCACTTAGCAACTCAGTGAGACCCTGTCTCTAATAAAATATAAAAAAGGTCTGGGGATGTGGCCCAGTGGTCGAGTGCCCCTGAGTTCAATCCCCGGTTAAAATAAATAAATAAGTAAATAACATTCTCTGGACTGTTTAAAAATACAGTTCTCCGGGGAACCCCAGCCCTATTGAGTCAAGGAGTTCACTGCAGTGGGGCCCAGGAACCTGCATTCTGAGCGAGCTCCCGCTTTAGAGACAGCATTAGACTTGAGGCCCGTGTCCCTGGACACCCCACCCACCCCTCCCCCACCCCGGGACGCCCCCCCCACCCCCGCTGCACACGATCCCACTTGGCCCTTGGAGCTGCCCCCTCTCCCCGAGCCCCCAGCCTCTGCCCAGTCGCCCCTGGTAACCAAGAAAGGACTTGAAAATCCTCAAAGTGCAGCCGCCCGGGGAGGGGCGGTGCACAGTGTCAGCGAGACAAGGGCAAATACAAAATGCGGGGTAATTGCCGGTTTTCTAATTCGCGGCCCTTTGTGCGGCGGCGCGGAGCCGGCGGCCGCGCTCCCAAGCCCGGCCTTTCAGGCGCGCAGGGGGCCGGGCGGCCGCGCTCCCCGCGCTCCGCGGCGCATAATTAATCGGGCTTCACAGGGCCGGGGACAAAGGCGCCCATTCACCCCGCCGCTCCTCCCCCCGGGATATTGTTATTTCTGAAAACTGCAGCCAGCTGGGCCGCAGGGCAACGTCAGCTCTGTGGGAGAATGAGCGGCCGCGAGGAGACTGGGCGCTCTGTCTCCAGCCCTGCGCGGGATTAGAGCGGCGGGCGGGCGGCCCCGGGGCGGGCAGGCCCGGGCCTTCTGAAGTCTGTGCGACTCCTCGGAACGCCTCGTGATTTCCATGGGGCCCTCAGGAGCGCGCCATGGAAATGGTAATGCGGCCACGGAGGCAGGCTCGGGAAGGAGAGGGCAGCGTCCAAACGGGAGGAACCGGGGATGGCCGGGTGGGGGATGGCCTAGCCAGGCCAGAGGCCCTCACCTGGACCACGCCTTCCCAGACGCCATGGAAAATGCATCAAGGAGTAAACGCCTGGGTCTGGATCTGGATCTGCAGAGCCTGCAGTTAAAATCGGGGGTTCTGGATGCCATGACTGCATGGCTACCCAGCTTCTGCTCCAAAGACAGCCTGGAAGCTTGCTCCAAACAGCGCCTAACTAGGCCTGGCCTCACCTCCAGAGATGGGACTCCCAAAGCAGAGACTGGGGCCCAGGCATCTGTATATCTGGGAAGCCCTCCTAGGTTTGACTACCACTCAGCACAGCCTCAGGAGATGGCTCACATGCACTGCTTCCCCTATGAGGAGACAGGCCCAAGGTGGTAAACTGACTTGCCCAAGGTCACAGAACAGGGCTGGCAGTGCACCCTGGGCTGCTGATTGTGCAGAAAAAATGGAACAGAAATGGGAGATGGTTCTAGGAAAGGATGCTTAGGCCTGCCTTCCTCCCCCGAGGCCTTCCCTGACTGCTCAGGCCTACTCTGAGCTCCCCTTCCCTGGCCTCTCCTTGCAATGAGACTGATCTGCCTGGTCAAAGGCCTTCAGCATGTTCTGGCTCATGGGTGCACACTGGGAGTACTACCTGCTTCATTAAGAGGCACCCTTGTGTGCAGGCCCAAAGGCCCCATTGGCTTTGTGTGAGGATGAGTGCCTAGCAGAGCTCCAGCCGAGGCTGCCTCATGGTAGCAGCATCTGGTGACTCCAGGGGCTGAATCCTCTAGGCTACATCTCTTCAAGTGCAATGTCTTCCTCAGGCCAACAGAGGCCTAAGTCCCAGTTCAGCATGGCTGGGCTTCACCTTTGCCACTGAATTCAAGGTATTAGGCACCCGTCCATTCCTCTCCCAAAGCTGGGAGCAGTTGTGAAGAGCTGCCATGGATTTCCAAAACCTCAGCGTCCTGAACACTTCCCAGAACAAGCAGGGGCTTTTCCAAAACTCTGCCTATTCCCAGCCCATCTCACTGAGACGTTCTGTCCCTCAACTGTACCCTGGCAAATGTTCCCTCAGCCTAAGACTGCCAGTCCCGAGCAGGACCACAGGCCTCAGAACCAGACCATGCCGCAGAGCCTCACTCCTCCCTGCAAGGCAGAGACAGGAAGCCTCCTATGTTTTTAGAGGAGTGCAGGCTGGCCTCCAGGCCCAGAGAAGGTACCCAACAAGCTTTCTTCTGCTTCCACCAAGCCATGCTGGAAAGCCGACATCATGGGACATTCACATCTGTGGGTGGGAAAACGCACAGAAAGCTCCAGGAGAACAAAGTGGAGGAAAACAAAGTGAAACAGGGTTCAGCCAAGGCCTGCCTGGCCAGGCCTCTAAGTGGACAGTCCAGCTGTCCAGTAACAAGCAGACTCAGCATAGCCCCTGAGGCCAGTGGAATTTCCCCTGGGACCCTGGGGCAGAGGCGGTCCCCAAATGGCCAGGGCCCCAGCATGGCATCAAGCAGAAAAATAATCTAGCTGTCTCCCCTTCAGTATACTTTGAGATCTAGAACAATCCAATACTGTCTGGAAATGAGAGGAATAAGATTTAGCTGAAAGGAAGTCAGACTATATTTAAAAAATGCCGGACTGGGGTTGTGGCTCAGCGGCAGAGAGCTCGCCTCGCACGTGCTTGGCCCGAGTTCGATCCTCAGCACCACGTAAATGCATTGCATTGTGTACAACTAAAGTAAATAAATAAATATTTTTTTTAAAAAATGCCCTTGAAAATGTTTATATACAGCAAATTGTTTTAAAGGTTAAAGGGCAAGATGTCTCTTTTTCTCAAATTGTTTTATAAGTGTAAATAATTGGGAAAAGACTATTCAGGACTCTCTTGTAATAGTCCCATGGCTCTTCTGAAGTTTGACATCTAAAAATCAAATAGCAGGCAATGCACACATGTACACACACACACACACACACACATTATAACATCAGTACTCTAATTTCTATATGCAGGGATGGGACCAAATCTCCTTTACCCTCACCCACACCCACACATCTTTTGCTGTCTTCTGTGATAGCACTTAGTGAGTCCAAACTGGTTTGATTGTCCCTAAGGTCCCTGTGTTGTTAATCTCTGATTCCCATTGCAGCGAGCACTGTGCTTTGTGAATAGGCAACAGTCCCCAAACCTGGAATCCGATCATTTGTCATGGAAAGTTTCCAGCTCTGAGGAAGGGACAAGATGGAGTAAGAGAAGTGGGTGGTCCCTGGGAAGAAGGAACCAAGAAAGATAGCAGAGTGCACAGGAATTTTATAGGCCAAGGCATTCAAGTCAGAACTGGTGTTTTTTTTTTAATTCAAAGCTAGTTAGTAATCAGGTCCGCTTAATCACATCCTTCCATCTTTCCATGAAGCTTGGGAAGTCGTTCAGGCTGCCCCCTGGGTCCACCCAGAGCACTTACAGGCACACATCAACATGTGGTTACCAGAGTCAACCATATACCTGCTAATCATTGCCTTGTTCTCTGAGTGTTTCCTGTATGGGAATCTTGCTTGTCTCCCCAGGGAGCTCACAGAGGGAAGAACCTTGCTTCCTCCCACCTTCCCCCGGCCGTCGTGAGAGTTTAGAGAGGTACAGGCTCATGATGAACTCTCAGGGGCTTCTGTCAGACTCCAAGCTCCATGAAGGTTGGTGCTCAATAAATACTCAGTGAATAACAGCGGGTGGGAACCTTGTTGAGTTGGGTTGAGTTGAGCAGCCTTCTCCAGAAGGGAATGCTGAGCTCTTTGGGAATTGTACTACTTTCCTCAGATGCTCAGCTGCGCAGTCAGAACTATTACCGACTCTCCCACCTGCTCATCTCTAACTCCCATCCTCAGAGCAAGTCCTATGTCCCAGAGAAAGGCAGAAGCACCATCTCTGTGGCCAGTGTAACAAAATCAGTGTTGAAACAGGGTTCTCTTCTCTTGGTCCTCTGGGTGGGTCTGCCTTGGGAAGAACGACTTTGCTCGTGCACATTTCTGGCAGGGGCCGGACTTTCTGTAAAAGCATTCTGGGCCCAGGTACAGTGGTGCATGCCTGCAATCCCAGCTATGTGGGAGCCTGGCACAGGAGGACCTCAAGTTCAAGGTCAGCCTCAGGAACTTACAAGACTCTGTCTCAAAATAAAAAATGAAAGGGGATGGGTATGTGGCTCAGTGGTAGAGCAGCCCTGGGCTCTATCCCCAGTACTAAAAACAGCTCTCCACAGGTACCTAGATTTGAAAGAGAAAGCACCAGGCCTGCTGGAGGCAAGAAGGTGTGACTGGAATGGTCTGTCTGCAGGAACTTCATTTTCCTCCCCTCCTTGGGACAAAGACACTATTACAGGCCAGAGGGCTACTGCTCCCAGTGGCTAGTTGGAATAGGAACCGGAGGCCTAGGGAAATTCCAGGCTCTCTAGCCCCTTTCAGGCCTCTGAGCCAAGGCTAGGAGCCTATCTAGTCTTCTTGCTGCTACCATGGTAGCCTGAGTCCCACATCAGCCCAGGGAAGAACTGGAGGAGACGTTCCTAGCACAGGGAATGGGACATTGCAGGCTACCCCGATGCTTATGTCCCTCCAGAATTCCTAAGTTGAAATCCTCACTGCCGAGGTAATGGTGTTAAGAGGTGGGGCCTTTGGGAGGTGTTGAGGTCCTTGGGTGGCGTCCTCATGAATGGGATAAGGTCCCATAAGTGAGGCCTGAGACAGGCCCCCACCCCTTCCACCACGTGAGGTTAGAGGGAGAAGGCACTCTCTGTGAGGAAGGGGACCCTCACCACACTCTGCTCTGCTGGCACCTCCATCTTGGACTTCCAGCCTCCAGAACTGTGAGCAATGAGCAGCTGTGATCTATAAGCCACCCAATCTAGGGTACTTTGTTATGGTGACCTGAGTGGACTAGCATCTTGGGAGAGATAAGAGTTTCCCTTTTAACCTCCCTCCTGTGGGAGCTTCTCCCTCCCAGCACCTCACCCATCTCTCTGTCCCCTTTAGAGGAAACCACTGCCTGGGCCTCTAGAGCAGCTGGGCACACTCCCAGCACACTGAGCATTTGCTCCCAGCCTAAGAAAAAGCCAGGCTCCCTGGCTGGAAACTCTGTCTCCTCCCCCTTCCCCCTTCTTCTCTTTCTCTCTCCCCCTCCATCTCACCCACTCCCCATCACCTCAACCTCAAAGCTTCCAAAGTGACAACATGTGGGCCCAAATCAAACCCTTGTCCTCAGGACCCTGTTGGCATCCCTCCTGGGTCTCCTGCCTTCCTCCCCCAGCTCCCTCACCCAGCCACCCTCCTAGCCTCACTCCCACCCCCACCATTCCTCTTTGTGGACAACTTTCTAAATACAGCCAAACTTCCCCTTTCGGTCCACAGGGCCTATAAAACAGCTGCAGAAGGTCAGCAACTCTGCAGAAGTTTTCTTGCACAGCTTGGCTGAGACCCACACCCTCTAGCTCTAGATGTCACTTCCCCACCCAGGCTCTGGAAGACCAGCCAGCGTCCTCTTCCAGTAAACAGAGGACAGGCACGGCCTCCCCACAGATCAATCAAATCTAAAGAGAACCCGCTAAGGGGCCCAGGAGAGTGCAGTCACGGAAGGAGACGGCCCAAAGGCTGGCCTGGCTTCTGCCTGTCCCTGCGAAGCACCCAGGGGCCCTGCCAGCCACTAACGCCCTCCAGACACAGCCATTCTCTTTTGTGGGGTGAGGGGCTAACTTGGGGGACTCAGGGGGGCAGAGTGGAGGGGGCTTTGTTGCCTAAAATGTCATTCACATGATCAGGGTTGGTTTCCTTGGCCTTGTCCAAGTCTAAAATTCCACAACTTGGTAGTTTTTCTTTAGGATGCTCCTGTCCCATGTCTGGAGAGAGAAGAGACTTGCCCAGGGACACACCACTACCTGAGGGCCATTCAGACTTGAGCCTGGGTCTCTTTTTTTTTTTTTTTTTTTTTTTATTTTTTAGTTGTACACAATGCCTTTATTCTTACGTGGTGCTGAGGATCGAACCTGGGCCGCGCACGTGCTAGGCGAGCGCTCTGCCGCTGAGCCACAATCCCAGCCCCGAGCCTGGGTCTCTTGAACTGTCGTCAGTGCTTTGTGGCAGCACTCTGCCTTCAGTAAAACAGTCACTCAATCCTGGCGACGGATCTTTGAGCATCCCTGGAGTAGGGCCCACTCCAAACCAATGAAGTCACCATCTGGGCCTGGAGAATCAGGTTGCCTGGAAAGTTACTGATGATTCTGACTGTGCTAAGGGGTGAGGGCCACTGTGGATAGACTTCTGGAGGCTGAAGAAGGTACTCTAAGTCAGAGGTGACATATTTCCACCCTTATTCTCTGCTGAGCAGGAGCTTGAGGCTGGTGGGAAGAGACCTGGGATGAGCTTGGCATGTCTGTCAGGGATGCATGGGACGTGGCCGGAGCCTGGACCATGTATCTGCTGTCCGGTTGAGAGGTTCGGAGGCCCTGTGGGGTGGGTACCACACAGGGCCAGCCTCTGGGTGCTGGCTCATCAACTCGCCCACTTCCTACCTGGACCCCAAGGCCTCCCATGGCCCTCCAGGACAGGCAGCCCAGGGCCGCATCTGGGAACTGGCAGCTGACCTAAGCCAGAGGCAGGAGGCCCCTGGTCAGCTCCAGCACGCAAGAGCTTTGTGCAGACTGAGAAAAGGAAAATAAGGAAGGAAAACCAAAGCAGGGCGGGATGCAGTGAAGGGGAAAAGGACAAGAGAAAGGGGAAGGGCTTGAGGTCAGAGAGTCATGTGAATGGCATTCAAGCAACAAAGCCCCCTCGCCTCTGCCCCCCTGGCTGCCCTCCATCAATCATCCCCTGAGCCTGGAGAGAAGCACTCTGCTGCCAGGGCCAGGGCACCGAGGACATCGCTGCCCACAGAGGCCCAGGCCAGAAAGTCCAAATTCAGAAATTTGCCAGCTTTGAGCCTTTGAGCCCTGCGTGTCCTCTCCCAAACAGAGTTAGTGCAGAGCACCTGCCAGGTCCTCTCAGATGCCCACCTGCTCATCGGACCCTCCGTCTCCTTTCAGACATCGAAGCCAGACCACTTGGCCATTCCTAAACCAAAGGAAATGTTAGATCCTATTCCAAGACACTGGGCATCACATCAAGGGGGTCCAGGTGATGCTGTGGACAGTCTGTGTGACCCTGTGTGAGCCACCTCCCTCCCCTCCCTGGGCTTCAGGGTCTAGTCTCATCTCCCTCTTGTGAGGTCACACTTGAGGCAAAAGAGGCCACTGTAGCCCAGGGTTCAAGATCTCCACCCCTGGGTAGCAGGTTGGGCAGTGAGGTGAGCGTTGGCAGCTCCAGCTCTGCACCTGTTCCCTCACCTGCGAGGTGAGAGCAGACAGATGAAGGAAATGGAGAAGACAACAACTCAAGTCCAAACCAACGTGGTGCTCGTGTCTAGACTACATGAGGGCTACCCTTTGCAAATCAAATGAAGATACAATTCCATTAGAAAATGCTCAAGGAGCCGGGTGCGGCGGCACATGCCTATAATCCCAGTGGCTTGGGAGGCCGAGGCAGGAGGATCGAGAGTTCAAGGCCTCAGCAACTCAGTGAGGCCCTAAACAACTCGGTGAGACCCTGTCTCTAAATAAAACATAAAAAAGGGCTGGGGATAAGGCTCAGTGGTTAAGTGCCTCCCAGTTCAATCCCTGGTACAAAAAAAAAAAAAAAGAAAGAGCAAAGAATGTGAACGGGCAGTTAAGAGAGCTGTGAGAATGTCTGCTAAAAGGAAGACACGCAGCTACTGCCTTCAAGAGGCTTCCATCAGGAGGGGCAGAGGAGTGAGGAATGGGGACACGAACAGTTCTCAACCTGGAGGTGATTTTCAAGAGGACATTTGGCGATGTCTGGAGATGTTTTTTGATGGTCACACATGAGGGGTGGAGGGTTGATCACATGTAATGGGGCCAGACCAGGTCATTGCCCAGCAGTCTGCGGTGCACAGGGCAGCCTCACAGGAGGAATTGCCTGGCCTGAAATGTCAGTGGTGCTGAGGTAGAGAAACCCTGGACTAGACCAATGGGAAACAGATAAAGCGGACTTTCTAGTGCAATTAATACTTGCTAATTTTTTTTTAAAAAGGCCTTGCTAGCCGGGTGTGGTGGCGCACGCCTGTAATCCCAGCACTTGGGAGGCTGAGGCAGGAGGATCGCGAGTTCAAAGCCAGCCTCAGCAATGGCGAGGCACTTAGCAACTCAGTGAGACCCTGTCTCTAATAAAATACAAAAAAGGGCTGGGGATGTGACCCAGTGGTCAAGTGCCCCTGAGTTCAATCCCCGGTACAAAAAACAAACAAACAAACAAAAAAAACCACAGCAGTAACAATGGTTTTTAAATGGTGCACAGTAGAATGTTCAGCTCACCTTCATGCTTTTGGGCCATGTGCATTGAGGGGCCTGAACTCCCAGCCCTCTTCTGCTTGCCCCAGCAGCAGGGCCTCAGGTCAGAGGAGTCACGGTGGGCAGCCTATCACGCACCCCAGAAAGAAAAAGGATGGGCGGGAGTGACAAAGGAGGGAGCCAAGAGGAAGAGGAAGGGACCCGCAAGTTTCAGTGTTTCACAATGTTACAAAAATACCCCCGAAGCCTGGGTACCACAGGGAGAAGTTTCAGTTGAGCAATGGTTATGGTTCTCTTTTCAAATTCATGGAAAATTCTCTTTTCACATCCCTGGGCCAGTGAAGCCAGACCCTTCACCAGTGGCCAAGAAAGGGACACTTATCCAGAGCCACCAGGCCTTGAACCGTCTCTCCCCTCACTGCTTCTCCACTCACCCTGACCAAAGCGCCATCCCCTGTTTTCCAGGATGTACATTATTTTATTTACTTACACCCACTCTGGCCCCCCTAGGGCCCTGAAGCAGTTGACAAGATACATACAAACAAGGCCGGGCGCGGTTATAATCCTGCCACCTGGAAAAAGCCAGCATCGGAAAGAAGTTGTCTCCCTTAAGTGACAGGCCAGGAGATCCTCTAGGAGTCTTCAAATGGAGCTCCAGATTTGGCTCTGAGCCTCCTGGCAACCCAGGTAAAGTGGGAATCGGGGCAAGTCTCTTGAGTCACATCCCCCAGGAGGTGTCAGAAGCGTACTAGGTCCTCCACAGATGCAGAGCGTTCCTGGAAACAGGAGCCTAAAATATATTCCACTCCTAGATCTTATGGGGAACCCTAGATGAGGGGTAATCACAGGACAGCAGCATCCCAAAATAAATGCAATTGAGGGACTCCTCGGCAGTTTCCCATAAAACTCCATCCTAAGGGAGCGTCCTAATAAAGATTCTGTGGTGACTAAATAACATGGCCCAAGAACAACTCCGTTTCGTGAGAGTCCCATTCTGTTCAGGGATAAATCTCGTCTGGAAGAATGGATGGAATGCGTGGCCTTTAAATAACCCCCATGAACTTTATTTCTCTCAACTGAGCCTTTGATAAAACTCGGGCCGCAGAAGGCAGTTGGAGGTTGTAACCGCTGACAAGGGTCTGGCCGGCAGCGTCCTGGCACCGGGCGAGGGTGGAGCCCTGGGTCCCTGGCACCTGCAGGGGAACCAGTCATGGATGCAGACTTCTCCAAAGGCCTGCAACAGGCCGGGCTTTTGTAGTGTACTCTGCCCTGAAGCAGACTGGGCTGAGAGGCCTGCAGAAGCAGGGGCACGCCTGGGAACGGGCGGGGGCCGCGGGGGGCCTGCACCCAGCTTTGAGACCCTGCCTCACTTTGGGTTGTCGGGAAGGCTGATGACCGTTCTCACTCTCTCACAGTCGAGCTATTCAGTGGATGCTATGATGGGCTCATTCCACAGAGGAGTAAACTGGGGCTCAGAGGACCTTGCCAGGTGTAATGCAGCCAAGGAGGGCAGAAGCTACGCGGCCCGCTCAAATCTGCCCCATTCCAAAGTTCACACGCTTTTAACCGCTGCCCTGTGAGACACCCCCAACACACACACACAAAGAGAGATAAACCTGTGGGAAAAGCGAAAAGGCAGTTGATTTGTGGCATGAGACAGCAGGAAATTCAGAACTCTCAAGAAAGTGTGAGGAGGAGAAAGCCGGAAGCTGCCACCGTGTTCGACTGGATGCTGCAGGGCTGGGGGAGGTCTAGCAGGAGGTCCCCCAAAACGAGCCGGCTGGGTGGTAAGCATCCCTTGCACTCAAGTTCCTATAAAAGTCAAGGGTCAACAGTTGCTATAGGGAAGGGCCCAGCTTAAACACAGACTGCAGGACAGTGGATGAAGGATACCCCAAAACCAAGCTCAAGGTGTTCCCCAAAGCCATTAGGGGTCCTTCCTGCAAGTCAGTGAGTGAGCCATGCACAACCCGACATTCCCTCTCTGAGCACAGGGACAGGCTGGGTAGGGCCAGCGATATGAGCCAGACACTGTTCTACGTGCATCCCGTCACTTCCCTGGGAAGCCACTAGACAGGCTCTTCGGAGACAAAGCAGACCTGGAGGCCAGGTGCGCGGTGCACTCCTATAACCCCAGTGACTTAGGAGGCTGAAGCAGGAGCACAGCAAATTCAAGGCCAGACTCAGAAACCTCATGAGACCCTGTCTCAAAATGAAAATAAAAAAGGACTGGGAATGTAGTTCAGTGGTACAGCACCCCTAGATTCAATCCCCAATTATCCTCCATACACACATACACACACACAAGGGAAAAAAAAAAAAAAAAAAAACAGAACCTGGGAAATTGAGGTCCTGAGCACTGCACAGCTAGGCCCCATGCTCCTGTGACTATGTATATCTTGGGAATGCAAATCTGATCCGCCAACTCCCAGGTGAAGATGGCCCCATGGCTTTCCACTGCTCAATGACAAAGCCTTGGTTGAGACCCACAGTCTGTCTGACCTGGGAGATCCAGCATCTTCCTGAACCCCACCTGTCCTGCCCTCCTCTCTGCCGCAGTCAGGGCGGCCTTCTTCCAAGGCCTGAACCCTGCTGCTCCCTCCCTGGGGGAAGCATCCTTTGCACAAGCTCTTCCTTCTGCACAGAGCACCCTGTCTTCCCCTCTTCATTCACCAGCCTGCAGACCTCGGGTCTGTCATTTCAGGGACTTTCCCCTGGCCTCCTTGATGTCCCCTACAGCACACCTCAGTGTTATTTGTTCGCTTGGGTGACGAGTGCGCCTCTCCTTACAGAACCTTAAGCTCCTGGAGGACGGAGCTGCGTCCATTTTGCTCACATTGGAACCCAGTGTCCCACACTGGTGGGTACATCGTAGAACACAGACACTGGTGGAATGAATGAATCGGTGAAGGCTAGAATTGAAATCTGAGTCTGCATAGCTCCTCACTTACCAATTGTGGTGGGGAATGGGTTACAGACCATCCCTGACTTGTGATGGTCTGACTTAGGAATTTTCAACATTACAATGGTACAAAAGAAATGTGCAATCAGTAGAAATTATATTTTGAATTTCGATCAAAATTAATATATTAATATATGGTATGATTTTCTTTATTGATTATGCGTAAGGTCAGTGAGCCACAGGTCCCAGTCAGCCTAGATAGATAGCTAAATAAATAGGGATTTGTTATAAAGCATTGACTCAAACAATTTTGAGGACTGGCAAGTCCCAGATCTGCAGAGCTGATGTCCCAGTTTTAGTCTAAAGGGCAGCAGGTTGCTGCAGAACCAGAAAGAACTGATATCCCAATTCAAGGGTCTCTGTCAGGTGGGAGAATGCTCTCTTACTGAGGGTCCACCTTTTGTTCTCTTTAGTCCTTTAACTGACTGCGTGAGGTTCCTGCACATTATGCAGGGCAATCTGCTTCACTAAATCCACATATCTAAATGTTAATTACATCAAAAATGTCCTCACAGAAACACCCAAAATGTTTGCTCAAATAACTGGGCACCTGGTAACCCAATCAAGTTGACACAGAGAATTAACTACCATAGGACTCATATCAGAAAATAGATGCGACCAAAGGTTTTGGCCAATGTAAGATATTAGCATTGGAACACAGAGTGCTAATTTCACCCCCAAACTTAGAGTTTCTATGTGCTTCCATGTGAAATGTCCCCAAGAGGTCGGCCATTTAGAGACAGGTGGAGATAGGGAAGTGACACCAACCCTGAGCTGTGGCCCTTGCTAATGTCCACTGCAGGAAGGGCGCAGGTGGCTGGCAGCCAGAAATTCAAGTCATCTCACATGCCAAGCAGACTTGTTTTTCAGACTATCTATATAAATATAGAGGTACACGTCTTTCTCTTACAACTCCACAGACAATTTGCCTTTACACATTCTCACAGAACAAACCCCTGAGATTAAATCTTTGGAGTTGTATTTTGAAAAAGAAGAGGAAATGGGATCCTGGTTCCCAGTAGGAGAAGGGGAGAAGGGAGAGGAACTTCAGAAAGGAGACGGAAGGCACAGATTTCCAGAAACTTCCTCCTGGTTTCCTCCAGCATGCTTCTTATCCAGGGCACTCCTACCACCACCACCACCACCACCACCACCACCACCACCACACTCAGGACAAAACCCAGCTCTGGTGTGGAGACGGTCCTCCCTCCTTCCTGCCTTCCTTCCCCTCGCCACTCCAAAGCACCTTTCAGAATGACGACCTTTGGCCTCACTCAGCCACCAGCACTGTGGACAGCCCTGTGCTCCGAGCCTTCTCCCCTGGACACCCCAGGTCCCAGGCTCTGTGCTGCCAGGCTGGCTGCTAGCGGGGACAGGGTTTGACCACACACTCAACACTGCATGGCCAGGACCCTGGAGGGCAATGCTTAACCCAAAGACCACTACACCCAGTCATACTAGGGGACTTCCTTGGGGTCCCCGAGACAGCCATGGGGTCTCCATACCCACGGCCTGACCTACGCCTCAGGCTGCCCCTCACATTCGTGTCTGATGTTTCCCTGTTTCTGAGTGTGGATGACTCCGGCCCACACCCTTCCTACTGCTCTCCTGGGTTTCCGTCTCAAACAGCTGCTCTAAACCCAGGACTCAGATGTCCCCTCCCCCCTAGAGGTATGTGAAGATAATTCAGTTCATGAATTTTGGTGCAAAAATATATATATATATATTTAATAGCCTTTAACTGAAATGTAGCACTTCCTTTCAATGTGAATGTAAGAAAACTCTACAGCAGAGTTAACAGAACCCAAAGCTTTGTCATCTGGAGAAATCACATTTTTTAGCTCACTTTTGAGTTCTTGCAGATCTGTTAAAATATCATTTATACCACTCATGGGGTGGTGCACGCCTATAATCCCAGCGGCCTGGGAGGCTGAGACAGGAGGATCGTGAGTTCAAAGCCAGCCTCAGCAACAGCCAGGCACTAAGCAACTCAGTAAGACCCTGTCTCTAAATAAAATACAAAATAGGGCTGGGATGTGGCTCAGTGGTTGAGTGCCCCTGAGTTCAATACCCAGTACCCACCCCCAATATATATATAAATCATTTATACCCATTGCCATTGTAAAATGATCACCACTGAAGTGTTGATAAAGAAGCACCTCCATTATAATACGGTTCCGTACTGTTTGGATGTCTGTATTTTAATGTTATTGGTATCTTTGGCAATCCTGACTGTTTTCGTGTGCTTGAAAACATCATTCTAAGAAGGAGTTCACAGGCTTCACCAAATGCCCACAGGGTGCAGGGCATATGAAAGGTCAAGTCCTGGGGTTCTCACACTCTTCAGCAGGGGAAGCCATGCCCCTCCCCACCACACACACACACAAAAAAAGCCTTCTTGTTTGCTACACTTTTTTTTATATTTATTTATTTACTTTAGTTGTACACAATGCAATGCATTTATGTTTACGTGGTGCTGAGGATCGAACGCGGGCCGCGCACGTGTGAGGCGAGCGCTCTGCCCCTGAGCCACACCCCCAGCCCTGCTACACTTTTTTTTAAAATACTTTTGGTGCTCTCTTGATTGAGAAAGATCAATTTAATCACCAAAAATCAATTTACTCACCAAAGCGATTATGTAATGCTTACCTTGGAACAAATGTGCCCTGGACTCGTCACAACAGCATCTCTTGACATTCGCAAAGCAGCAGCCACAGCAGCAGGAAGGCTCTCGCTGGCCAGGCTGGTTCCCAGAGCTTCACACAGTTGCCCTGACCCACTGCCTGGGCACACTGAGTGAGACGATGTGGCTCTCCCAGGCAGAGGCTGTGGTCCCACAGTGAGCCACACCATGCTCCGGGCACCACCTGGGCCCCAGGAGACACTCGACGTGTATGAGTTGACTTGGGGCAACCTCGGTTGGCTGGGACATGGCGGGAGCCTCCCAAATTCTCCACCAGTCCTTTTGCCCATTTCGCACTGTTACCATCTCAGCAAATAGAAATATAGAATACCTAGTTATAGTTGACCCCAGACAAATAACTTTTTAGTATAAAAATGTCCCATGCAAATTTTTTTTTTTTTTTTTTTTTTTTTTTTTTTTTTTTTTTTTTGGTACTGGGGATTGAATTCAGGGGCACTCGACCACTGGGCCACATCCCCAGCTCTTTTTTGTATTTTATTTAGAGACAGGGTCTCACTGAGTTGTTAAGTGCCTCGCCATTGCTCAGGCTGGCTTTGAACTCGTGATCCTCCTGCCTCAGCCTCCCAAGTGCTGGGATTACAGGCGTATGCCACCGTGCCTGGCCCATACAATATTTGTGACATACGTACACTGAAACTCATTTGCTGTTTGTTAGGAACCCTGCCTTCTGGGGGCTGTTGCGGAAGCCCCAGCCCGGGTCCACCTGAAGGGTGACCCAAGCCCAGATTCTCCATGAGCCCTGCCTTTGCCAGGGGTCTGGTCCTGGAAAGGAACTGTTCAGGGTGGACGTGAGGCAGTGAAGGCTCCTGACAGTGGTCCATGGCCCTGGTGGCCCCTACCTCAAACCACTCCCCACCCTAAACCCCATCTGTCAAATGAGTCCAAGATAGTACTCTAGACTGGCTCCTTGCTCAGATATAACGAGTACTGTTTACTTCAGGTAATTTCTTCCCTGATGAATAGGATGTTTGCAGACCCAGCATGGCCTCCAAGCCCAGCCCTTCTGAGCAGCAGGCCTGTGCTGCCTCTATTCAGCCCAGCCCTGGGCCTCTCGCTCAACTGAAACCCCACAATTCAGCCTGCAAGGACAGTTAAAGAGGGCCCCATGGCCGGGTAACCCCCGCCACGCGCACACACACACACACACACACAGCCCAAGCACAGACACTCTCAGAGGGAAGAGGGAAGCAGATAAGCCCAGGGGTCACGCCTGGAACCCTCACACTCAGGGCAAGAGCTGTGCCCATGCAGCATACACGCCGAGGCACGCACAGCCCCCACCCAGATTCCACACGCACCGCACACACCCAAACAGCCCAAATTAAGCTCACGCATCCTCACACATGCCACACTTGCTCACACATTCCCTGAAGGTGTCAGGGACATGGCCAGTCTCAGCTCTGTGCCCAGCCACCCCACATCTGTACTTTCCATCCTGAATCCCAAATGTCCAAAGTGTTCCTGGGGCTCAGATTTCTCCCAACTGTGCTTCTGCAAGTTGGGGGGCCGGGGGAGAGAGCGAGAAGAAAGAAGGAAAAGAAAACCAACATCCTGACGTGCTTTTGAAGCAAAAACTTCACATCCGGCTAAAATGACAGATGACCTAAAAGTTACATTCTGGAAACCAAGTGTTAACCTGAACTGTGAGCAACAAAACCAAGCTTGCCAACAGTTCTTGAAACAAGCTGCTCCCCAACAATGATGCTAAGTGCTTCACGTGCACCCCTCCCACCCTCCCAACTGCCTAGCAGGTAGGACCTGTCATCAGGCCTCACCGTGCAGTGGAATACCAGGGGTGCAGCCTGCAGCCCCTGGCCCAGCCTCGACTCCAGGATATGCCCCCACCACCACTAAGCAGCCCAGCCCCAGGCAGCCTGCGCAGGCGCACAGCTCACCTGCCGGAGATGCCGAGGGCAACCACCTCTGGGAAGTGCGGAGAGGTACTGCCCGGCAGAGAGATTTCAGGCCAGTCCGACCTCCTGTTTGCTCTCCTCTTCCCAGTCAGGTTTGGACCCGGGACAGAGATCACCCCGAAGCCGGGCGCGGTGGCGCACGCCTGTAATCCCAGCACTTTGGGAGGCTGAGGCAGGAGGATCGCGAGTTCAAAGCCAGCCTCAGCAATGGCGAGGCACTTAGCAACTCAGTGAGACCCTGTCTCTAAATAAAAAATACAAAAAAGGGCTGGGGATGTGACCCAGTGGTCAAGTGCCCCTGAGTTCAATCCCCGGTACTACAAAAAAAAAGAGATCACCCCGAGAAGCATGTCTGTGAGGGTCCATGGAGGGAGTCGTTCAGGGTCCCCACGTTACCCAGAGACAGGCTCCTCCCGGGTTGAGAAGGCTGAGGGCCTGCGGAGGCTCGGGTCCCCTGCTGTCCTTCACACCCACCCCAGGGAATGGAAGCCAGGCCCCCACCGTGAAAGAGTTCTTCACAAGAGAAGAAAGCCACCTCCACTCAGCCACCAAGGGCCCTGGGTCACCAGAGCCCAACCAGGCAGGCTGTAAAAAGGGCCCAAGAAAGCCTCCAGAGAGGCCTCCAGACAAAGGGGACACCCTCTGGGGCCACCACCTCTGCCCTGTGGCCTGGCCAGCAGCTCGGGGCTCTCCAAGCCCCGCCCACCCACCCCTTGAGTCCCCAGGGGACACGGAGGCAGCTTTGATGGAGCTTATGAAAGTGCTCTTGTTCTCGCAGCGCCTTCCCGCGAGGGCATTCACAGCCACGAGAACCCCGACTTCTGGCCCAGGGGCTGGGGGCTGGTACTCCATCCTCAGCGCCGCTGGGGGATCCTGCGCTCGTAGAGGGGGGAAATGACTTGGGCATGTCAGAGAGACCGTTTAGGACCTTTGACCACCAGAACGGAAAAGGGGCCACTCCCTCCCCATTTCAGATGAGGCCAGGGCACCCTGTGCTCCCAAGGGATTCTCCACACTGAGCCCACTGCCCCGGGGCTCCTCCTCCAGCCTCCCCTTCCACAGCCTCCCCTTCCACAGCCCAGCGGGCCCAGAGAAGGCGTGGGAGGCTCCTGGGGCAGCAAGGGCCACATGAAGGGGCACCCAGCTCAGAGGCACCTGTCCTGTCCCCTCTGTGGGATAAACAAGTCTGTGTGACTAACGCCCCTTCTTGACCACGATGTGATTTAATGCCTGAGTCACAGATCCATTTAAGTCAGGGTTTCTCAGCCTGAGCACTGTCCACACCTCGGGCTGAATGATCCTCTGTTGTAGGGTGCTGTTCTGTGCACCGGAGGGTGGTTACAGTGTCTCTTACACTAGGTGCCAGCAGCACCTACCCCTATAGTTTGTGACAACCAAAATTATCTCCAGACTTTGCAGTGTGGGCACAAAACCGTACCCAGTTGAAAACAGCTGATTTTAAAGGACAAAATCAGTGGCCTGCCTCCTGGGTCTTGTCACACAGGCAGGAAAGAAGGTGACATAGGTGTCCCCTCCAGAGGCTTGGAGCTTCTGTGGGGACAGAGATAATTAAAAACAACAATAATAATAATAATAAAAGTACCCAGGTCAGGGGCCGGGGTCCTGGCTCAGTGGTAGAGCGCTTGCCTAGCACGTGTGAGGCACTGGGTTCGATTCTTAGCACCACATGTAAATAAATAAAAATAAAGCTCTATCAACAGCTAAAAAGGAATATAAAAATAAATAAATAAAATACCCAGGACACATCAGCGTCTGCCAGGAGATCTTGCCAAAGCCTGGAGCAAGGGAAAACCAGCGTCTGGGGCCCATGGGGGAGGCCACCCGGAGGAGGAGGGATCTGAGGGGCCTTATAGTCTGGGGAAGAAGCCCTTTGAGGGAAGAGGGTCAAGGACAGTAAGCAGGGCCCAGGGTGGGGACGATGGGAGGCCACGCGGGGAGGGAGGAGGGCCGCAGCCGCGGGGTTTGCCTGCCTCCCTCCCAGCGCAGGGCCCAGGGCCCGGGCACTGGGGGTGAAGGAGGTGTGGCAGTTGAGGGATGGCCATGGTGGCATGTCTCTGGTCTTGGGGGGCCAGGTAGGGGCTTCTTCCTCTCTAAATCCCCCGATGCCCAACCCGGCATCAGGCCCAGGCAGTGCCCCACAATCATGAAGCCGCTGCCCGTGGACGAAGGCCTGCTGGAGGGTGGGCACCGGATCCTGGGGGCCTGGGGGCGCGCGGCCAGGGAGCACCCGCCAGCCCCTGTCCCTGGTTTCCCAGGGTCTGCCCTTGCCTGAGGGTCCCACAGTCCACGTGGGCCTGGCTGGGGCAGTGGGAGGCCCCTGAGGGGTCTGGGGTCCTGGGCTCAGGCAGAGCGCCGCCTTCCTGCCCCGCTGCAGACCTTTCTCTACGGGAGAGATTTCAAGGGGTCCGAGGTGCTGAGCTCCTCGGCCGAGGGAGCCCCTTATCAGACCAAGGCCCGGCTCCCCACCCCAGATCCGTGCTTCCTGACGCCGGGGTGCAGTCTCCACTCAGACTGAGCTCCTGGAGCTGAGGCGGCTCCTTCCTGGGCTCAAGTGGGAGTGGCGCTGTGAGGCTGTGCTGCCCACAGGGAGCTTCTGGGCGGGCCTGCCAGCAGGGGGCGCTGTGGACTCAGGCAAGGCGCTCCAGCTGGAAGGGAAGAGGCTGGCCACGTGGTGGGGGCCCCTGGGGCCTCCTGGGGTTTCTTTCTCCACTCCAGCCAGGCTTACCTGCCTTGTGCACAGCTGGGTCTCCACCTCCGGGCAACTTCCCAGCCCCACCCTATTCTTTTCCCCCTGCTCTGGCCGAGGAAAAAGGAGAAACAGTGATCGTGCCCATTTTGCAGATGAGGAGACTGAGCTCATACAGATACAACCAAAAGAGTGGAAGGAGCAGCAACATGACACAGCCGGTGAAGTCTGGCTTGGAAGCCCGAAGACCCGGGCTTACTAGAGCACCGGGTCAGCATCTCACTCTCCGGAGGTCAGGGCAAGCTTCGAGGCCTTGCTGAGCAAACCACCCCAGGAGCAGGCGTGCCCCTGGGCTGAGGAGGACGGTGCTGAAACCCAGACTGTAGCCGGGGTGGACAGCACCAGGTCCTGAGAGGAAGTGCCGCAAAGGGGAAGAGGTGGCTTTGCCCACACCCTCGTCTGGGTGGACAGCGGCGCAGGACAGACGGCCAGAAAGGGGAAGGAAGGGAGGGAGGTGTGAGCTGGGGCAGAGGGCTGAGCTGGGAGCCAGGGAGGGGGGCTGGCTGAGCTGCACTGTCCCCACCTCCCCATCATTGGTGACAGCAGGGGGTGCCTGGGATGCCGTCTGCCAGGCCAGGTGCCCGCACCTGCAGGCTCCACTGCCCATCCTGAGAGGTGGCTATGTCATCGTTCCATTTGGCAGATGAGGAAAGGAGGTCTCAGAAGGAGAAAGTGACCTCAAGGACCTTGTCTGGGACCCCATAGGAAGCCAGTAAAGCTGGAGCCCGCTGTCTGCCTGGAACCTACCCTCCTCCCTCTGGGCTGGCTGGGGTCTGGGTGGAGAGAGGATGAAGCCCTGCCTGTCACCCAGGAGGCTCCACGGGGAGGTATCTGCTGAGGGTGGAGTGGACAGGGTGGAGGCCCAGGCAGGAGGTCAGCCCTCTCTCTGTTCAGGGAGGCCTCCTGGTGAAGGGGACCCTCCAGGGAGGGGAGGGCTTTTCCAGGGAGGGATTGGGACCCAGCTGCTTCCAGCACGTGCATGGTCTGTCTGTGTCCAGCCTGCTCAGAGCGCGATGCTGGGGAGGCAGGCAGAGAGCCACCCAAGGGAGAGCGCATCAGAATAGAGCCCCTCTGCCCCACCCTGCACCCTGTGACTGTGTGACACTGACCCAGGGCCCAGGGGCTTCCACTAACCATTCTTAAGAGAGGAGGACCTAAACTGTCACAGACAGTGAGGGGGGTGGGAAAGAGGAGATGAAGCTTCCAGATAAAAAGTGTTAGAATCTAGCCAGGGTGCGACTCGGGAGGCTGAGACAGGAGGATGGTGAATTCAAAGACAGCCTCAGCAATGGTGAGGTGCTAAACAACTCAGTGAGACCCTGTCTCTAAATAAAATACAAAATAGGGCTGGGGACATGGCTCAGTGGTCAAGTGCCCCTGAGTTCAATCCCTGGTACAAAAAAATAAATAAATACATGTTAGAATCTACCAAAGAGATGGTTGATCAGATAAGATGGTGAGTAGAAGACAGTGGTCAAGGATGACTCAGCCTCTGGCTTGGGCATTGAGAACTCAGATCCAAGTGGAGGAATGGGCTGGGGGAGGGAGGTAAGTTCAGTCTGGGATGAGTGAGTCTGAGGTATGTGTGGGCTGTGCAAGTCGTGGTGAGTTTGAGGCTTAAGGTTAAAGGAGTACTATAGCAAAAGTCAGGCTATTCTAACCAACTAAGGAAAGCAATCAGGGTTGACTAGAATTGGAGCTTAGTCTGCAGCCAAGGAGAGAAGGACGACAGCAAAAGTACCCCTTTAGACCTGCCTAGTTTATGTTCTGGAACTTGGAAGAGGATCCAGGGGTCTGAGAAGACCACAAGCCAAATTCAGCAGTTAGGAACATCAGTGAGAACTCAACTCAGGATATAAAGGGAGCCTAACAGATCTAAGAGCAGGTGTAATTAACTGACCTTAAATTATCAAGGTGAGGCCTCTTCTCAAAACTCTCCCTAACTCCATCTTTCCTCCCCCGTGGGACCCCAGCTGGCTAGAGGAGTTCCCAAGCACTTTCACATCACTGGTTCCTCAGTAGCTTCCCATCTGACAGGAGAGAAAACCCAAGTCTGGTGAGCGGGGGAGGATGTGGGGCTAAAGCCAGGCTTCTCCTCCAGGCCTGTCCCTGGGTCCTGGGAGGCAGGGGTAAGTGTGACCTCAGTGGGGGTGCGTTTGTTTTTGTGGTTTTCTTTTTTCTTTTTCCTTCTAAGGAACAATTCCTTTTGGTCAAATAACCTGAGTAAAAGTGTCTGCTGTTTAGAAACCTGCCCTTCCCCGGCAGGCATTGACATTCTAGGAGCTGTCTGCGGGGGGGTCACAGAGGATGCCTTTAGGCAGCTCCCTGGGGTGGCTCTTCTCCCCACCCAGCCCCACCCACTTCCCCTCCAGCCTCCCTTGCCTACAGCAGCCTCCCAGCACAGACTGAGGTCCAGCCTTTCCTTGAGGCCTCTCTGCCTCCCTCTTGCCATCCAGCTCAAATGATGGGGAGCAGGAGGTGAGGGAGAAGGCATTTCAGGGCAGCCTCTGAAATGGAACAGCCCCTACCTCGGTCCCCTCTGTCACCTTCCATGTGTCACTAACCACAGGGCAGCACAGAGAAGGGTGAGGAGGGGCAGGGAGAAGAGCCACCCCACCAGCTGCCTAAAGGCACCCTCTGTGACCCCTGCAGACAGCTCCTAGAGGAGCTCCCAGGAGGCTGCCCAGGGAAACCGGGGCAGAGAACAGGAGAGTGGGTGGACAGGGAGGGGCGAGGCCAGAGGGTGGCCGTCTGGGCCTGAGAGAACCCGGGACCCCAAAGACCCACCCAGAGGCTCAGGAGCAGGGAGCCTGCCCAAGGCCGCACTTAGGAGAGGGGCTGGACTGGGGGACCGCCCTCCAAGGGCACGGTGAAGGGCGAGTGGCCTGGCCCGGTGGAGGCCGGGCTGCGCGGAGAGGGCAGGGGAGGGCAGGAGGCCTCCGCACTTGACCCCGGGAGGTGAACTGAGGCCCCTGGCAGGAGAGCCCGGAGGCCGTCGAGGCCCTCGGGGCTGCGGCCACCTCTGAAGGTCCCGTGGCCGGCCTGGCAGCTCCTGGCGAGGCGCCTGCCCCGTGCCCCCTTCCAGGACGTGCCCGGCCGCAGGCCTCGGTGCCGAGGAGGGGAGGAGGCGGGTGACGTCACCAGGAGTGGAGCAAGAGCGGCAGATAGCATCGCCGGAGGCCGGGTGACTCACCGCCCCGCGGGCCGTGGTGGTTGTGCCCAGCGGTGGGCCTGGGCGGAGGGGCCTGGCCGCCGCAGCCGCAGCTGGGCAGGCCCTCGCGGGGACCGGGCACACCGTGTCCTCCGCCTGGGGCCCTCCGGAAGCGCCCCTCCCCCGGGGCTGTTATCTGTGTCCGCAGCGTTTGGCGTGGGGGGGCGCGGGGTGACTTCCCCGCCCGCGCCCTGCCGCCGCTCCAGGTAGGGAGATTGCGAACAGCGCAGCAGTCGCTCCCCTGTGGGGGCAACACCGGATGGCAAACTGCTAACCGCGACCACATGGCGTCCTCGCGGAAGATACAGCCTGTTCCCCCTGCGACAGGCACCTGCAGCCCTGCTCCCTGCAGCCCTGCTGAGGGGTCAAAGCTGTGGCGTCCTTCCCCAACGCCAGGGGTGCCGTGGATGGTTGTCCACGTTGAGAACTGCGCAACCAGAGAGGGCACGGTTTGTTTTGTCAGGCCGAGGGGCTATGCGGGGTGGCCCTGCCCCTTCCCTTTTCTAAATTACTTCTCATTCCCCTCCTCTGCCTAGAATTATCTGTTTGACTTGCCCTTGACAGATTCATCCTTACAAAAAATCTTTCCTCTACTTAGGCTTCTTCTTTGACCGCCTCACTCCCTCTATTCATTTATTTTCTTCACTAATTGAACAAAAAGTACTGAGTCTGTTCAGGTTAGCATTGGGGCTGGGGATGTAGCTCAGTGGTAGAGAGATTGCCTAGCACTTGTGAGGCCCTGGGTTCCATCCCCTGCACAACAAAAATTAAAATAAAATAAAATAACAGATCACTATTCTAGGCCAGGCCTCAGACAGGCAGGCCCCCCTGAGCTCTGCAGTTCACATCCTTGTTGAAGGAAGAAACAGTAAATAAGTAACTGGATGCATGAAATGGTAAGTGACAATAAAAGCCACCAAGGAAACAAAGCCAAGCCAAGGGTGGGTGACAGGGCCCAGCTTCACCAAGGACGCTCTGGAGAGGGTTCTTCCTGGGGAGGCGGCCTCTGAATGGAGGCCTGGAGGCAGGGAAAGAGGGAGCCTTCCCAGCAGAGCCCTCCCATTGAGCACCCGATGCCAAAGAAGGTTCTAGAGCCCAGCTGGGCTCTGCCAGGAGCCGGTGGCCTGGCCCGGGGCACTCGCTTCCCAGCAGGTGTCCGTTTCCTCCTTGATAAAGTGGAGGCCTGTAGCCTGGCCCTCGGAGGGCACCTGCAGCGAGCGCCCTCACCAGCGGTAAGGGGAACTTCACCGCCAGGGCCTGAGTGGGGACCCAGCTCAGCCACCTGCAGGCTGTGTAAGCCCAGGCAGGTTCCTTAGCCTCTCTGAGCCAGTTGTTTTTCACCTGTGAAATGCCAGGCTGCTGTGGAGGAGTAAGTGCAGGTGTGGCCATGAAATCCCCCGGTGTCACGGTGCTGAGCCGACACTCTCGGGGGAAGAGGGTGAGGCGTGGGGGAGGCTGGGAGGGCGAGGCTGACCCA
The DNA here is from genome assembly GCA_025594165.1 of Tamias sibiricus. NCBI lineage: Eukaryota > Metazoa > Chordata > Mammalia > Rodentia > Sciuridae > Tamias > Tamias sibiricus. The sequence goes on along the minus strand of CM046670.1, from coordinate 62,050,960 downwards.
GAGCCACGGACCTCTGCTGGTTGCCCGGCTGGACCTGCAGCACAGCAACCAGGGGCCGGCCCGAGGCAGGGACCCTGCCCCTACCGTCGGGAGGCCAGGCAGCCCCCCTGACGTCAGCGGGTGGGGTGCAGGAGCTGCGGCGTGGGCCTGGCCAGCACAGCCCAGCCCTCAGCTCCCGGGGGGCTCGGGCCTCTTCCTTCCTCCTTCCTCGGCTGTTTTGGCGACACCGTCTGCCCTCAGGTCTAGTCCTCCCGCTCCCTCAGCTCCCGGGGCCAGGGCAAGGCTGTGGACCGTCCTCTGGGGTCCACCCTGGTCAGTGAGTCTTTCCTGAGGCCTGAAGTCAGTCTGGGCTCTCGGGCCGGCGGGTGCGGGCCAGGTGCGAAGCCTGCCGTAATAGCACAGCCCTGGTGACGTCATGGTCACCCAGAGCGGGCTGGCACTCCAGCCACCGCCGCCCTGGAGTTCGGCCCTGCAGTGTGGGGGTTCCCACACCCTCTCCTGCTTGAGGGAAGCTGGGCTCCAGGCAGGGGGGCTGTGGGGGGCTGGAGGCAGCAGCAGAGGATCCTTGTGAGGTGGCCCCCCTGAGGCCCGGAAGCCAAGGCCCAGGTGGGTGGGCCAGCCGGCGGTGGGGAGGGGCCCTGCCCCTGGCCCCGAGCGCCTGCTGCTTTTGGATCCCAGTGTGGCCTTGGACTCCCAGGTGACCTGGAAGCAGCTGGCTTAGTCTGGGAGGCCAGAGTTGACGGCAAGCTGGCCGAGGCCATTAGCGGGGCCCTCCTGGCTCCAAGGCAGGAAACAATAACAGTAGCAGCCAATGGTCACTGACAGTTCCCACACAGTAGGTGCTGCACTAAGCACTTCGGCACATGAACTTGTTTCACCCTTGCTGAGAGCTTTGCAGGAGAGGAAACTGGGGCAGGAGAGGCTCTGTGACTCCTGAGGTCGGCAGAGCAGGGTGCGGGAGTGCAGCCGCAGCCGCAGCGGGCAGGGGTGAGCGCGGCTCGGAGGCCGGGCTGCTCCGGGCGGCCCTGGGGAGCTAGGCAGGGGTCTGGGCAGGGAAGCACCCCCCAAAAAAACCACACTCCCACATGCACCTGACACACCACTGGGGCCAAACAAACTGGGCCCACTGAGGACGGAACACGGAACCCAGCTACAGGAAAGTGGTTTTGTCACCAGAAGGCAAAAGAGAGTAATGCTTCCCCCAAAGGCAAGAAGTCACAAAGCCTGGTGCCCGCAGGGCACGGAGCACAGAGGTGGAAGTTCAGAGCCAAGGAAGGGCGGCCGCAGCCACTTCCCTGCCTCCCTCTCCCAGCCGGGCCTCGTGCAGAGAGGCGCAGGGCTCCTGGGCCTGAGGCCCACAGGCAGCCGGCCTGGGGCAGCTGCCCGTCCATCTGTCTGGGTCACACACGTGTGCTGAAGTGTGCAAGGAGGGCAGGGTGCAGGGCCCTCCGCCTGTGCGTGTTTGCAGGGGGACTGTCCCCACCTCCACCTGCTGCGGCAGCCACAGAGGACAGGACGCTCTGTCTCTGATCTGCACCCCTGGGGCCTCAAAACCACAGCCCCACGTCAGCGGCACGTGTGAGGGGCCGGGTGGGAGGTGGGGCCGTGTACTCAGGGCACACAGGGTGTGCCACAGGCCTGCCCAGGGCAGGCGCAGAGGCCGGGACCCCAAGCCCGCTCCTGCCTCCCCGCCCAGGAGCAGCTGGGGACTTGGAGGACAGGAGGACCCCCTGTTTCTCCCACAATGTGACCTCAGCTCAGCTCCAGCCTCGAGGACAACTGAAACACGGCCTGACGCAGTTCCAGGCACCGGAAACACCAGGGAACCCAGCAAAGGCCCTGCCCTGGTGGGGGCCCTGCTTTTGTGGGGGGGGTGGACAATGGACAGGATGAACCCGGTCCACAGCATAGAAGTGCCCGGGGGGTCATGAGAGAAAGAGAAGAGCAGGCCTGGAGGTGAGGAGGGCCGGGTGGAGTGGGCTTGTGCCCACAGTCACAGTGTTAGCCCAGGTGGCCCAGGCAGGCCCCACTGAGAAAACAGCATTTCATCAGACACCTGGGGAGGAAGGAGGGGAGCAGGGTCTGGGAAGAACCTTCCAGAGAGGGGCGACAGCCCAGAGGCAGCACTGTGCCCCTCCAGGACCGATGGCCCGCACCCCCAGGGCTCCCAAGGGGCTCCCGAGGGCCTGACCAAGCCTTGGCAAACCGACTGTCCCCTCCTCCAGGCTACTCAAGCCAGAAGCAAAGGCCTGACGCCCCAAAAGTTAGAGAAAAGGACCCTCTGGCGCAGATGGGAGGGGTTAGGGTTCACAGGGTCGTGAGGGAAAGTGGGGGAGAGGACCAAAGCGCTCAGGCTCGAGGAGCCCGGGCCACTCTGGGGACTGAGCACGCGAGCAGGTCCCTGGAAGTTGTCCGGAGCAAGGTGCCCTGAGGTCCACAGGCCTGTCAGGGGGACGCGTTTCTGGGTCCCAGGGACCAAGAAGCCCAGGGAGCTCCCTGAGAGAGTGCAGGCTGGCGTTTGTGGCTCCGCCAGCTGCCCCAGGGCCGGAGGGAGCCTGCTGCTCCTCTGCCCACCTGCCCCCGCAGACTGGAGACCCCCACCCACCACCAGGCCCTCCTGCCGACGATGCTCGCTCATCAGAGCGCTTGCAGATCACCCTGGGGGGGTGGCGGCTGACTAGCTTAATGGTCGCAGGGGTGCATGCACATCCAACCTGCCCTGCAGCTCGGGGGCAGCTGGCCCCCCAGGAGAAGGGCCACCCTCCACCGGCCTCCAGAGAGTAGCCCCAACAGACAGCGCGGTGGGAAGTTGGAGAGTGAGTACCCCCGGCCTAGAAGAGTCAGGGAGCTGCTTGGAGTTTGGGCTGGCCCTGGCCCTCTGAGGATGGGAACAAGGATAGAGGGGTGAGGAGAGAGGGCACCTCCACCTCTCACGCTCACACCCCCTGCATCCAGTCCCTTGAGCCCCCACACACGTGGCAAAGCAGAGTGCGCAGACACCGACCCCGCCCACGAGCCCCAGCAGCAGCACGCCAGCTCTGCGTGGGTCGCCCACCCGCGCACGGTGCGTAAGCACAGGGCACTGCAGAGGCCCTGAGGGCTCAAGGAAAGAGCAAGATGTGTGTGCAGAGCCCCAGAAGAGCAGGGGTGGTGAGACGGGGTAGGAGCCCCGAGGAGGCCCAGGCAAGGCGGGGCAGGCAGGCAGGCACACCCACGCCCCGACCCTGCAGCCTCAGCCAGACCTGCAACCTCCCACGTGGGGACAGTGGGACTGCCACCAAGGCCCTGGCCTCTCCAGGGTTTGAGTCTGCGCCTGTCACAGGAAGGCTTGCGAACACTGCCTCACGTCAGTTTCCTGTGAGTTGACAGGTAAATCCTGCCTGTCTGAACTCCCCAAGCCCACTCAGATTCTGGCCGTTTTCCTCCCTCCACGAAAGCCACCCACCAGGCCGCCACCCCACTGGCCTCCGGCCTCCTGTCTTACACCTGAATCAGGCTCTGCTCCTGTCCTCTGAGTGGGCCACCAGAGTCTCATCTCAGTCAAAGACAAAGTTCTTGCAGTGGTGGCCAACGGGACCCACCCACCTCAGCTCCCCTGCCTCTCCCCTCCATCCCTGCTTCAACCCTGAGACCTGCCCCCACCTCAGAGCCTGCACCAGGGCCAGGGCCCTTCCCTCTGCTTGGAGTGTCCTTGAGCCTCCTCCTTGAAGACCTACCCCAGCAACATCCTCCCAGCCAGGCCATCTGGCTAGACCAGCCAACCCTGAGGCCCCTGCCCCAGCACCCCCTCCCCAGCCCTGTGTTCCTCTCCTTCTTAGGATCTTTCACGGCTCAAAACATCCCACACGTTTTACTTTGGTGCCTCACTTATTGTCTGCTTTCTTGTCAAAACGAACTCCACGGGGGCCAGGGACTTTCCTCTGTTTCATCCCTAGTTTCCAGAACAATGCCTGGGTCATAGGACTTAATACGTATAAAGAATGAATGAATGGATGGAAGAAACGAGATGGCAACCAGGTAAACATTTACAAGACCAGACTGGCAGACGGAGGGGCAGGGACTAACCTAAGAAAGCAGTCACCATATTCCAGGAATTGCAACCATGGCAATTTGTTCTCCTCAAATAACCCTGAAAGGTAAAGAGAATCATTCCCATTTTACAGATGAGAAGGCTGGAGATCAGAAAGTTTAGGACCTATGGTTGTTGCATTGCCCGTAAAGATGGCCATCAGCAATTCCTCCCTCTCTGTGTAGAAATGCTGCTCCACCGGTCATCCCAGCAGCTCTGGAGGCTGATGCAGGAGGCTCCCAAGTTCAAGGCCAGTTTTAGTTTTAGCAACTCAGTGAGGCCCTAAGCAACTTAGCGAGATTCTGTCTCAAAATAAAAAATAAATAGGACTGGGGATGTGGCTCAGTGGTAAAGCATCCCTGGGTTCAATTCCCAGTACCAAAAAAAAAAAAAAAAAAACAAAGAGGTGGAGCCAACCCTTGCCCCACCCCAACCCCACACTGCCGGACTCTGGGCTGCCCTGACGACTTGCTTTGACCAACAGAATGTGGCCAAACTGATGCTCCATCGCATTGGCCTCGGTCTTCGGGGACCTGGCTGCTGGGCCAGCTGCACGGTTCACAGGATCCAAAGCAAAACCAAAATGTGGGGCCTCCTATTTAAAAAAGCACGATAAAATTTTGTTAGCAATATTGAAGTATAAAGTGTTCTCCTTTCTTTGGTAGCCTTTCTCTCAACTCATTATAGTGTTTATGATGAGTTCATCAAATTTGTTATTTGACGTTATCCTAAGAAAAAATTTTCAGCTGTGTTTTTGTTTAATGTTTAAATGATCCTCTTTATGTTGTCCAATGTCAGTTTTATTATTATTATTATATTATTGTTACTATTATCTTGGTACTAGGGATTGAACACAGAGATGCTCTACTTCTGAGCGACATCCTCTGTCCTTTTTAATTTTTTATTTTGAGACAGGGTCTAAGTTGCCCAAGCTGCCCTCAAAGTGTGATCCCCCTGCCTCAGACTCCCAAGTCGCTGGAATTACCAGCTTGTGCCACCACACCCAGCCCAACAGCAATTTTAAATGCAAAGGCAAAAGCATTAAACCGTGACGTAGATTCACCAAAATTATACAACTCGTGTTTCGTAGCTCCAGTGGGCAGATACATTTTATCTTCGTCGGTATGGAGGAAATGCCACAGAACTGACCCAACGTCTTCTTTCTCTTCCTGCTGTGCACAAATCCTACCCACATCCTCCCTTGGCTTGCGAATGTATAAGGAGGAACCGAGAAGAAGGGACACAGCCCCTCTGGGAAGGCAGGGAACAGGCTGGACGTGTGTGTCTCCTCCTCGGCTCACAGGCCCACGCGGCTGTCCCATCAGACTTAATTTACAAAACACAACACTGTTGTGGAGAACAAATGAGTGTCCCGCCATGCCTTGCCCCAAATTCAGAACTAAGTAAGTGGTTGTTGTCTTGGCCACTAAGTCTTGTGGCCGCTTGTTATACAGCAGACGGTGACTGATGCAGCGGTGGCAGCACAGGCCTGTGAGATCCTGGGCCTGTGGCCAAGTCCTCGTGGGTCTGACTCTGGAGTCTACCGTCCTCTCAGGCACCCAGGTTTCCTTACAGATGTCCCACAGCGTCACTCTTCTACCTCCCCTCGGTGAATCGGTGTGTTTTAGGGTTGAGGGGGGCGGGGGCAAAGGTCTCTGAGTCTCAACAAATCAAAAGTATTATTAGAACTTGGAAGAAGCCGCATCTGGACTTGATGTGGGGAACCGGGGGTGGGTGGATGGGTCAGAGCTGAGAACAGGCCTGGCCTCTGTTCAGGGTGAGCCTGGCCCCAGCAGGGTTCCTAGACATCTGTTTTCCATCCTGATTCAGTAAATAAAGCTGCTTTCCTCTGCCTGGCGCTGTGCTCCCACTCCACTGACCCTACAGGAAACAGGAGTCCGGCGGGCAGGGTGTGGGCCCCTTCTCTGGTGAGAGCTCCCCCTGCTAGGAAGAGGAGCAGAGTAGGGTCTCCCTCTCTCCCTCCTCCCCCTCTGAACCAGCAGGGAAGGGGCCTCCCTTGGTCAAGGAATCAGATTTCCCTCATTTAAAGGACGGTTGCGTTCCTGCTGGCAGCTATTAGCATATCAAATTTGATATGTTGTGCGTGTTGGGTGCTTGTTCTTTTGATCCTGCGGTTCACACATCCGTAAAGATGTTTTAGTGATAAGAAATAGAGAACCTCGATTCCGTTGCCTTAGACAATCAGAATAAGAACAGAACAAGAAGTACAGAGGAAGGGCAGTTTCAGGAGAGGTTGGTCCTGGAGCGCAGCGTCATCAAGGATCCAGGTTATTTCCTCTTTCTCTTCCCCGTGCTGTTTTCAGCATGTGGCCTTGACCTTGGCTAGCTCACCTTCTGCTTACAATCTGGCTGCCACCACCCCCAGACATCACATCCTTGCATAACAATGTCCATAAGCAGCAAAACAAAGAGCAGGAAGCATCTCATCCTTATAGCTCACTTTAAGATTAAGGAAAACTTTACCCAGAAGTATTCAGGAGACTGTCCCCCATGGTCATTGGCTGGAATTGTGCCACATCTCATGCCTGAATCTGTCCTGAGCAAGGGGGATATTGCCACTATTACTGCCTCAGCACTGCCCTACAGCCAGGAAAGAGAAGAACAAACACATGGAACAAATCTGGGCTCCATGGATGCCAAAGGGAAGTTAGTGGGAGGGAGAAGGGGCATTGGGTGGGATTGACAGCATGGCCCCCCAGTGGTAGAGTGCTTGCTGGACATGTGTGAGGCCCTGGGCCCAATCCCCAGCACTGTGGGGGTGGGGGTGGGAAGGGCGGAGGGAGCATACTTTATTATCCAGAAATCTACTAAAAGGGTGAATTCCTTCAATATGCACAAAAAGATAGTATAATATTTTTTGTATAATATTTTTTTCATGCTAACTTATTTGTAATAGGCAAATCAAGTAATTTGCACATCTACTAATATAACATTAAATGAATGAAACGGGAATGGGCAGCTGGGTGCGGTGGTGCATGCCTGTAATCCCAGCACTTGGGAGGCTGAGGCAGGAGGATAACGAGTTCAAAGCCAGCCTCAGCAATGGCGAGGCACTTAGCAACTCAGTGAGACCCTGTCTCTAATAAAATACAAAAAAAGGGCTGGGGATGTGGCCCAGTGGTCCAGTTCCCCTGAATTCAATCCCCAGTACCAAAAAAATAAAAAAAAAAAAGGGAATGGGTTATGGGCTATGAAAAATCTAGGGTTCTTGGGTGTGTGTATCTGATTGGTTGAGCCCAGTCACATGCCTGCACTGGAGCTGCAAAGGAGGCTGGGAAAGTGACGTCTGGTTTCTATACTGAGATTGGGACTCTGCTCCTAAAGAGACTCACAAGGTAGGGTCTCTGCAGAGCATAAAGGTCCCCTCTGAGCCCTGTGAGGTGGCGCGCACCTGTAATCCCAGTGGCTCGGGAGGCTGAGGCAGGAGAATTGCGAGTTCAAAGCCAGCCTCAGCAACAGCCAGACACTAAGCAACTCAGTGAGACCCTGTCTCTAAATAAAATGCAAAATAGGGCTGGAGTTGTGGCTCAGTGGTTGAGTGCCCCTGAGTTCAATCCCCGGTACCCCCCCCAAAAAAAAATTTAAAGAAAATAATAAAATAAAAGGAAAGAAGAACATGATTTTAGAATAATTCACATGAAGCTAAGGAAAACTCATTGTTGTATCATTCTGATTTTTCAACTCTTGCTGGAAACCCTCGAAAACATGCCTGAATTTGAATGCGAACAGAGGATTGGATAACAGCATTGTCTGGGTGCTGAATTTCCGGCTGTTAAATGAGCAGAGTTATGTAAGTGTTGCATCCTAAGAGAAAAGTCCTTGCTCTTGGGAAATAACCCCTGTGCTTAGAGGTGAAAGGGCACAGTGTCTGCAACTCACTGTCACGTTGGGAAAGGGGAAAATGTTACACCCGAATGCGCACACAAACAGAGAGAGAGAGAGAGTGCTAGAGCACAAGAGGCCAAGTGCGAGCTGTCGGTAAATCTGAGGGAGAGTTCTACCAGATTCTTTGGACTCTTCTTGCAACTTTTCTGTAACTTGGAAATTAGATCAAATCAAAAGGTAACCAAAAAAGCAGTAAGTTAGCAGCAATTCTCAGTACAGGCTGGGATCCCCTTGGTCCCCGACCTAGTTTGGTACTGTTTGAATTTTTATAAAACATATGACATTTATCATAAAAAAGACAACAATTAGAAAAACTTTAAAGAGAGGGCCACGACTGACCAGGGCTGACATTGGACACTTGCTCCTCGATCCTAAGCTCACATTCCACAAGCAGGAAACTGAGGCAGGGCTTGTGGCCTTTCCGTGGGGCCTGGTGGGCGTCTGAAAGTTAGGAGGCCGTCAGGACGCCTGCTCCCAGCAGTTTCCTCCCACGCCGGGAGGCTGCCCGTGAGGCTGACTTGAGGGCCCAAGTAGCCAGAGGGCCAGGCAGGACTGACCAGACGCTGGGACCGGGCCCTCTGAGGACACCAGGTTCCATAAGGATGTATTCCTTCAACCCCTAGGTCCCTGCAAACCAGGGAAGGTGATCAGGAGTAGCTGCTGCCTGGGTGGGGGTGCAGCCGGTGGTAGAGCACCCACACAGGAAAAATAAATGCTCCCTCCACGTCTTCTCCTCCTCATACAGGGACACCGAGACCCAGAGGGCTTCTGGGACTTAAGCTCATACTGCAAATTCCAGGCTCTGAAGTCAAGGGACAGGGCAAATGGCCAGATTTGGCTAAATCACCTGAGCCCAAGTTAGAAAGGAAGAAAGAAGGCCGGGCACGGTGGTGCATGCCTGTAATCCCAGCACTTGGGAGGCTGAGGCAGGAGGATCACAAGTTCAAAGCCAGCCTCAGCAGTGATGAGGCACTTAGCAACTCGGTGAGACCCTGTCTCTAATAAAATACAAAAAAGGGCTGGGGATGTGGCTCAGTGGTTGAGTGCCCCTGAGTTCAACCCCCGGTAACAAAAAGAAAAAAAGAAAGGAACAAAGAAGGAGACCTCAGGAACTAACGAGAAAAGTGTCAGGGTTGGCAGGTTCCCCTTCCCTTTCCCCTTTCACTTTTAATGTGAATTCAGTCTTAATGAGCTTAAAAGGAGGAATAAATAGTGTTTCGAACGTGTATTGTGTCCCCCAACTTCAGGAGGCTTTGCTCATGTGGTTGTCTATGGTAACGGCAGCTCCTGAAGTTGTGCAGTAGACAGCCTGCACAGCTGTTCCTGATGGCCCTGGGAGAGTTATTTGTTGTTGTTGAGGTGTGGAAGATGTCTGGGGAGGAGGTGGGAGTGACTAACACTGGCCTGCATTGACTGGTGACTGAGTCCATCCATTCCATCAACCACTTTTTTTTTTTTTTTTTTTGCCACAGACATATGCCAGGACCATGCTAGGAGGTGGGACTTTCCAGGCTTGAAATACATTCTAGGGAGGAATGGGATAGTAACAGGGGTGGAGCAAAAACCCCACAAACCTCCTCCCACCACTCCTCTTTTCCTTCTGCTCAGCCTTCTCCATCCTCCAGCCTTCCTGGGAGAGCCCTGCTGACGCCTCCCTCCCCCTGCCCACACTCGCAGAGATCACCAGGCCTTTGCCCTTTCTGAGGGCTCCAGGCTGCAGACCCTTTCCCCATCCAGCCATCCTTCATTCATTCCTTTGTTGGGTTGTTTTATATCTTATTCCACAGGCATTTATTTGTGTAACTATATTTTTTTAATAAAAAAGAAAAGAGAGGTAAGTGTTTATGATTTAAAAAATAAAATTAAGGGCAAGGGATGTAACTCCAGGGTAGAACACTTGCCTAGCTTGCAAGAGGCCCTGGGTTTGATCCCCAGTACCAGACACACAAAAGAAAGACAAGGAAAACTAAGCCAGGTGTGGAGGCAGATGCCTGTAATCCCAGCTGATTAGGAGGCTGAGGGAGGAGGATTGTGAGTTCAAGGCCAGCCTCGGCAACTTAATGAGACCTGTCTCAAAAGAAAAAAAAGGGCTGGGAATGTAGTTCAGTAGTACTACTGGGTTCAATCCTCAGTATGGCTAAAATCTTCAAAAAATAATAAAATGAAGGGCTGGGGGTATAGCTCAGTGGTAGAGCATGTGCTTAGCACAAGCAAGGCCACAGGTTCTATTCCAGCAATGACAAATTTTCATGTAATTTAAAAGCTGGGCACAGGGGCATGTACCTGTAGTCCCAGCTTTTCCAGAAACTGAGGCAGAAGCATCTAGTGAGTTCAGGAGTTCAAGGCCAGCCTAGGCAAATAGCCAGATGCTATTGCAAAAACAAATAAATAATAAAAATACCCAAGTATGCATGGCATGATGCTTTTCAAGAAATTAGCCAATCTTTTTATTGATGGATTCGTTTTTTGCCTGCTGGGGTGAAACCTTGGTTTTCACAAATGGAGTGCTCTACCACTGAGCTACAACCCCAGCCCCAAAGTCAACCAGTAAATATGTTCTAGTTAGGTAAACTCATAATCACAATGATTGGAAAACCCTTTGAATTTTTTTTTTTTTTTTACCAAAAAATTACATTCCCTGTGAGATCAGAGCCTTCTCAGAGTGCTCTTGAGCGTATTTGATGAGTTTAGGATGGGGCCTCTGGGAGTGTGCACCAAGGGCCGTGGGTGGTTTTTATTTAGAAGTCTGGAAATCTATGAACTGGCAGAGAAGGTCTCTGCCCTCAGGGAGAGCTCTGGGTCCACAAACAAGCCCACCTTTCAACAAAAGTAGGAGACACTGAAGGGAACCAGATCTGAGCCTTAGACTAACCAAAACCCCAGACATCTCTCCCACCCGGTGATGGTCATAGGGAAGAGAGCCTCTGTGTGCCGCCCGCACCCCAGCCTAGTGGCTCAGCACTGGGCACTGGGATTTGGGAGCCAGTGGTAGTGGCCTGGGCAAGGAAGGATGGGGTCGTGGGTGATGCCATTTTTGTGGTCTTAGGACCAGCCTGGGTGGAGGTGGAAGAGGAGGGAGACAGAGACAGGGAGTTTGAAAAGGGACAAATTGTCCCCTGAAGCATCTTGAAACTGCAGAACAAAATGTGTTTCCTCTTTCCTACCCCCACCCCCTAAAGGGAAACAGAGTTCCTCCTTTGAAAGGGACCATCTGGAGGGCTGGCGCAGGTGTGAAGGGTCGGAGGCTGGAGGTGGGTGATTCGGCACCTCCCCTCCTCCCTGGCAGTCCTCCCTCCCTTCAGAAACCCAGAGGGGAAGGGGCAGAGGGCCAAAGGCCATCCCCCCACCTTCTTGTGGAGAATGGCATCGAACGCCATGTGTGCCACGGGTTGGTCTTCGGGCCCAGACCTTGGCACCAGGCTTGGCCTCCTTATGCCTGAAGAGGTTCTGCAGTGGGGGTGGGGGTGGGACAAGGGTGGGAGTGGCGGGATCACGGGCGGCCACTTACTGCCAAGGCCACTGCCTGGATCCTAAATGTGTCTGTGGGTCCCTCCTCCTTCTCTGCCCTCAGGGAGGGACTCCCGAGCCTCAGCTCCACTCCACCAAGAAAGCCCTGGGGGAGAAGAGCAGAGGGTGAGGCCCAGGGCCAAGTTGAACCCAGGACTCTCCTGTGCTGGGCTGGACCCCGACGTGAGCGGTCCTCGCTGGGTGACTGGATCCCCTGGGCCCTGTGGCTTGCCCTCTGTACAGTGGGGTCCCAGTGCTGATGTCCAGAGCCCTTATGAGGGCTAAAGAAGAAAATACCCATAAAGCACCTGGCACACACCTAACATAGTGGTCCCCACGTGCATTGCTATTCACTCAGAGACCACGAGGGACAGGGTAGTTGGGATAGACAGCACTCAGGTGGGGAGTGACAGGGTATCCCAGGCAGGGGAGGGTGACACCCAGGCAACCCCAAAGTCTCTCTGTCTCTCTGATGCAGCCAGGAAAGAAGTCCCCTTGGAAAGAGAGGGGATGAGGGAGGGGCAGCTCTTTGGCAACCCCCTTCTCTTCTACCACCTGCAGCCCTAGCCTGGCCCGGCCCTCAGGGGCCCCAGCAGGGTATGGTGCTAAGCCTGGGGGGTTCTACACCTGGGCCTCCTGAACAGGCGCCATGCCTGAGAGACAGGAGGTGGGCCGGCAGGTGAGAGGCAGGGGAACTGGGATTCCCCATCAAGTGGCAGGGCCCAGGGCGCAGCCCACCCTAGTTAACCAGAGGCCAGAGGCTGCTCCATTTGAAGGGTAGACCTGTGTGGCCAAGCCTGTGGCGCTGACTGAGACAGGTTCCCTCTGCAGGCGGGCCAGCTGGGTCCTCCCTGCGGCTGAGCACCTGAGCAGGTGTGTGTGTGTGGGGGGGGGGGGTCTGCAGGCTGTCACTTCTAAAAATAGAGCCCTGCAACCCGGGAGTCAGCCAGGTGTGGCTGCCCGCGGTCTCCCAAACAGGCTGACACACACACCAGTTCTGAGCGTCGCACAAACACTCCGGGCACAGCCCCACAGCCCGGGGCGCACAGGCCAATGCGGGCTCTGGGGTCTAGCGCTCCCGTGCTCAGCCCCACCGGCTGGTGCGTAGCCCCTCAGCCACATGCTCCCCAGCGCAGGCTGCCACGCACAGCCCCGCGGCCCCCTGGGTCTCCCCGGCTGGGACATCAGCCTCCTTAGGGCCAGGCCCTGGTGGCTTTGTCACTGCTGTCTCTCCAGTGTCCGTAGCAGTGCCTGGCAGGTCCCCGTTCTCGGGGAACGCATGGTGCATAAATTCATGCCACACACATGCACCCCTTCTGCCACTAAGCCCCCCACCGCACCCACCCACCCCTGCCCTGGTGCCGAGAGTTCTACAGGTCCTAGAGAGGGCAGCTCCAGGACGCTGTGCCCCTGGCGGACCCTCTCACCAGAGTGCAGGTGAGGGTGGCGCCAGAGACTCCCAGGGACACATGAGGGCCGTGGGGAGCTGGAGCCTTGGAGCTACGTGTGGAGGTGAGTGGGGACCCTGGTTTCCTACAAGAGAAACCTGTAGAGAGGCTCCTGGGGAGTACCGGGGTTGTGCTGGAATTCAGGGGAGGGAGTGTCTGGCTGGGCCTGTGTCCCAGGTAACCCGTGGTGGGAAGGAACCTGTGTCCCACAGGCTGCTCACGGCCGTCTCCCATGGCGATCGAGATCTCGGGGTGCATGGGCTGAGGGTGTCCGGGCGACCAGTCACAGGTGAGTGGTCAAGGAGACTCCCTGGAGGAGAGGGACCGCATGCAGATGAGGACAGAGGACCTCTGGGAGGAGGGTTGAGGGGCAGCGAAAGCTGATGGTGGGGCCGTCATTGAGCACAGATGGCGAGGGAGCACCAGACCCCTGCTAGGGTCTCATGACGTCCAGGGTGAAGGGGCAGTTGATGGCACAGCCTGAGCACTAGGGACAAGTGGTGTGCTGGGACCAGGGGAGCCCCCAAGGGGCCGAGGGGGGGCCCTGCTGACAGCCTGTATCAGACAGGTCAAGAATAAGGTGCCTGAGGTAGGCAGGTAATGGAGAGGAGAGTCAGAGACAGAGAGGGGGCCAGTGGATGGACAAATGGGCAGATGAACAGAAAGATGGAGGAGAATGGATGGACAAATGGAAAGGCAGAATGGGTGGGCGGGGACTGGGTATTTGGGATGGGGGTGGACGGGGAGCGGAAAGGCGGGAAGATATGCCAAGAGAGCTGCCGGATGTCTCTCCCTCTGTCCCTGAAGGCACTGTTGGGAGCCCCCGAGGCTACTCCCACACCGACCCTCCTGCCTCTGCCCCATTCGGCATCCTCTCCAACAAGGGATGCCAACACATGCTTGGCCTGGTGCCCAGACACACCTTCTAGCCAGGTATGGTCCTGCTGTTGTCTCTGCTGTAAGCCCAGATGTGGAAACCCCTCCAGGTGTGCTCAGATGAGCACAGGTGCATGGAATAGGGTAGGGGCAGGCCTGTGTCTACGTGCCACACCTCCAAGATTAGCCCCAGCTTCTGGGAAGTGCCCAGTCATGGTGGACGTGCTCACACATGGCCTCCCTCCCTCCCTCTCTCTCTCTCTCCCCTCTCACACACATACACAGGCTGAACCGCAGCCCCACCCACACTTGCTATCACTCACAGGTGGGCAGCAGTCACTGACACCCAGATCCCAGGCTCCCAGATGCCACAGGGCCACCATGTTACACAATTCCAGAATGAGCCAATAATATGGTCTACAATGGATGGGGCAGCTGGGACCCTCAGTCCCCTGATGCTCATGCTGTCATGAGCCAGCAAAGGCTCCCTGGACAGCTCCTGGCCCAGCCTCCTGGGATGGCAGGAATGCCATCCTCTTCTCTGGAGGGGTGAAGTCTCGCCTGCAGGGGTCCTGACTCCTGGGGCGCCTCCTGATCTCACTTCAATCTGCCTCCCTTCTCCTCACACGTGCCCTCCAACTGGCCACATGCCACACCTCCTGCCCTCTGCTTGCCATGGAAAAGATGCACAACTGTGACCCATCAGCCAGGCCCAGCCCACAGCAAGGGCTGCAGAGGCCAGCAGGCCATGGAAGGAGCCTTCAGCCAAGGCCCCTAGTACCCTGTTTCCTCCACCTTCTGACCTCTCAGGAGGCCGAGGCACTTTTCTAGGCTGTTCTTTTATGCTAAGGAGTGCCAGCACAGGCCCGCTGCCAACTCAGCAGGTCAGAGGACTTTGGATGTGCTGACGTTGGTGGCCCTTCCATGTCCCCGTGTGCCAGAGATCTGCACCAGCCTAGGCCTGGGCTTGGTCCTGGCAATAACTGACTGACATGGAATTTCATTCCTTCTGCAAGGACCAACACACCCAGTACCATGTTTACTCAGTGTGAAGCCCGTTTCCAAATAATTTGTCTATATTTGCTCCTTTAATCATTGTAATGGCCCTATGAGATAGACACTATTCTGTTGCCCATTTCACAGTTGTGGAACTGAGGCCCAGAGACAGATGAACTAACTTCCTGAAATCACAGAAGCTAGAAATAATTAGTCAGGTTTCAAACCCAGGCTGTCTAGCTCCAGAGTCTGTACGTTTTTTTTTTTTTTTTTTTTAATACCAGGGATTGAACCCAGAGGCACCTTACAACTGAGCCAAATCCCCAGCCCTTTTTTATATTTTATTTAGAGAGAGGGTCTCACTGAGTTGCTTAGGGCCTCACTAAATTGCTGAGGCTGGCTTTGAACTCACAATCCTCCTGCCTCAGCCTCCCGAGCTGCTGGGATTATAGGCATGCACCACCACGCCCCACAAGAGTCTGTACTTTAAACTATTATACTATACCATGTCTCTCCTTTAACTTATTTTTTAAAAAGAAAAAGTGACATTACTTGGTCCAGGTAGCCTTTGGCATTGGGGACACAGACATGTGACACTCCAGGCCATTCCCAACCCTATGTCATACACACCCAAAGCGTGCTTCACCCTGGTGTTGCCAGGTACACCCGTGTGACCTCCTGTTTCCTCTGCAGCCAAGTGTCAGGTCCATGGGAACGGGTTTGGGTCCAAGTCTATTCTGGAACATACCACCCCCACATCCACCCCCTCCCCTGCCACCAGCTGCACTCCGGGCCAGCATTCCTGGAAAGCTCAAAGGCACTTTCTTTCAGGGGAGATCTCACATGGCCAGAATTGGGATAAGAGGGGTCCCACCTACAGTCCCCAAAAGACTGCCTCTTGAGACCCAGAAAGCTCGGAGTGGCCCTGGGGCATCAGTGCCGTCCTGTGGCAAGGCCTCTCTCCTCAGAGTGCCCCTTCCCATCCTGGTGCGTCTACAGGGGCTGCTTCTGGATTGTCCCAGAGTTCAGGCCTCAAGCCCTTGTTCCCTCCAGTGTTTCCCAATCCTGGCCCATCACCAGGACTGTGTGGCCTGTGGTCCTAGCCTGGTGCTGCAGGGCCTGCCCCCGATGCTCACCACACAAGATGTGCGGGCCCAGCCTCGCAGGAGCTGCTCATGACAGGCCTGCACACCAAATCCCCAGCATGGGCCTGCTCCGCTGCGATCCGGGCAGTGCAGGGGGCAAAAGCCTGTTCTCTCCTGCCCCCTGCCCCACCCCTGGCCCCATGAACATAGACCTGGGTTGCCTGTTGTTTCAGCTGCAGGAAAGTCCCCAAGGCAGCGCTGTCCCCACCCCTGAGGCTAAGCTCAGAGCAACCACTCAGCGAGGAGGAGCCCTGGCCCTTCCAGCCCCTCCTCCTGGCCCAGGCTGACTCAGAGGCTTGTCAGCTGCCCCTGTGCCCTAGTGGATTCTGGTGGGAAGGAGCTGGGTACCAGGACCCGAGGGGTTGGGACAGGCCCCCGCCCCTCACTGACCTGATCTTTAGGAGGGCCTGTGAGCTCTCATGCGCACACGAACACACTCACGCCAGATCAAACAGTCCGCGTATGGGACTGGGGCGGGCCAGAGAGGGCAATAGGGCTGAGCAAGCACAGGGTGTGTGGGGTGCAGCCTCCCGGCCTCTGCTATAGGGAGCCCTGCACCTCTGGGCACTGGACAGCCGAGGCCAGAGCTGCCTGATCCCTCCCCAGAACAAGCTGCGATTCTGCCCCAACCCTACAGTTATTCGCCTCTCCCTCAACCCACACAGACTCCTCTGTGACTCCCTCAAAATCCCATGCCATCCACCCAAGCCCTACGGAGAGAGGATCAAATCCCTACACAGCCGTGAGCCCCTCCCTCAGCCCCCTGAAGTTGGGACCCGGCCCAGTCTCAGGGACTTTCCCCTCCCACTCTTCCCTGAGGCACCTGCTCCCTCCAGCTCGGTTGGGCCCAGCACTGCCACAGTGGCCTCCACACACCCTGACCACACCTGCTCCTACCCAGGGAGGCCTACTCAGCCACTCCGTGCTGCCTCCAGGCCGGCCCAACTCCTTTGTGAAAGTGTGTTTTGTTTTGTTTTGTTTTGTTTTGGTACCCGGGATTGAACCCAGGGGCCTTAATCACTGAGCCACATACCCAGCCCCTTTTAATATTTTATTTAGAGACAGGGTCTTGCTGAGTTGCCGGAGGCTGGCTTTGAACTCGCAATCCTCCTGCCTCAACCTCCCGAGAGCTGCTGGGATTACAGGCAGGCCTGCGCCCCCCCCCCACCCGTGAACTGGCTGTTTTGTTTGTCCACTCCATGTCCGCGCTTCCTGCTCTGCTTACAGCGCCCCCCACCCACATCCCCAGCCTTCCTGACTCCCGTCAGCAGTGACCGTGTCTTAACGTCTGAGCATTTTCACCCATCAGGCCCTGCACCTGGGGCTTTACGCGCATTGATCCATTTGCCCTTCTCAACAAGGCCTGTGACAAAAGTACCACTAGAGTACCCATCGTTCAGATGAGGAAACGGCAGCTGGTGAGAGATGCATTTCCACCACTGGCCAGGTTCACTCTGCAGGCTCCTTCCAAAGACTCTCCCTCCTCTTCATCATGGCTGCCCAGGCAGAACTGCTGCCGGCCTCCAGCCACTGCCTTTCGCAGCAGCTTCTGTGGGGCCGTGACCTCAGCCCCCTCCCTCTGTCATGCATGGGGCTGTCCCCTCCCTGCCTCACCTGCCTAGTGCTGAGCCAGGCGAGCTGGTGTGGCAGGTGGTCGCTGGGAAGGACAGCAGAGCCCTCCCCCCTCCTATCACTTGCTCCCTGCTCCAGGGCCCCAGGTCCCCAGCCCCTTTCCCTTGGCTCTCTCCACCCCTGCGTCAGCCCTGCTCAACCCTGGCCACGAGTTTCCTGCCAGATCCCAGGAAAAAGCCCAGCCCCTGCCCTGCGCTCAGGTTGGACCTCAATGATGGGAAGGGAAGTCTGCACCTGGGAGAGGGGTGGGACTGGGGTCCCAGGAGCTCTCCCACCACCCTGCTCAGAGGGAGCCCAGTTGGGTGCTCTGCCCGGGGCCACCTGTGGCATGCACACTTCAGTGCATGTGTACTTAGTGAAAGGCAGGGGAGGCAGACCCCAGCTCCAACACCGGACTTATTTAATGGGCACCAAGTTAAAAACAGACCCCAAGAAGGCTGTCACCTTAGCGCACGCCTGTAATCCCAGCAGCTCCGGAGGCTGTGGCAGGAGGGTTGCAAGTTCAAAGCCGGCCTCAGCAATTTAGCAAGGCCCTGAGCGACTCAGCAAGACCCTGACTCTAAATAAAATATAAAAAGGGGCTGGGGATGTGGCTCAGTGGTTAGGCACCCCTGGGTTCAATCCCCAGTACCCCCACCCCCCCAAAAAACACATAGAGCCCAAGAGCAGGCAGCAGATAGAGGGAGTCCTGGAGCCCTGGGAACCGAGCCTTGGAGCGCTCCATGTGACCAACGTCTGCTGAGATGTGTTTGTGATCCTGTCAAGTGTCACGTGTGCCCCTGCGTTGCTGGGTGGCACCAGGGATCTGTTTGGGGCTCTTCACAGATTGCAGTGCTTTGTAACAGAAGGACTGGACTTCAGTCCCTGACGGGACCTCAGGAAAGGATGACCGTCTAACTGTCCCGATTTCCCTCCCATTTTACAGAGGCAGAGACTGAGGTTCACAGAGCAGTGAACCAGGTCTAGAACCAGGTCTCTCGGCTCCCAGCTCGGGACTCTTTCCACTGTGTTATATCATGCGATCGTGTCAGATTGCACAATGTCGGAATATATTTTATTTCATGTTATATCAGCAGCAAGGTTGGGGCTAGGGGATGGAAAGTGGTTGGAAGGTGACAGAAAGGCAATAAGACTGAGGTGCAGGCCCAGAGCCCACATCCTCCCCCTGAGATTTCCCTGTCAGGTGTAGCGGGCGGGCGGGGCTCAGCACCCAGTGCCCTAATTAGCTCCTGTTGACAGTTTCTGGTTTGTGTGTTATCACCTAGGGCGGCTTATCTTTATCAGAGACAAAGGTTGATTGGAGCACTCTGGCTGGGGCTCAAAGCAACTCCACTCCAATTCCACAGAGCATTTATGACCCCCCCCGTAAATAATCACCCTCTTTCCTCCAGAGGAGGCCTGATTGGCACTCTCCCTGAGAAGATCAGGTGCAGGCTTTCTCCCCTTTGGCCAGAGGAGAACAGGGTGCCCCGGGCCGGGACGCAGCCTCCCGAGAGCTACCCTCGGCGCCCCACAGGACTCAGGGACCTACCGAGCGAGACCTCCTGACCAGGTCCCTGGCCCCTGCTCCTCCGGGCGCTCTGGTTGGTTCAAAGGTTCTAGCCTTATCAGCCCGAGGTAGAAGATTAATCTGGCCATCTCTGCCCCAGCCCTGACCCCTGATGGCCGGGCCTTTGCTCTCAGGGTGGGTGGGTTGTCTACACATCAGGAGCTGTGAGGGAGCCGCCTTGAGGGGGGCTCACTTCTGGTCTTTTCCCAGCATCAGCCTCGGAGCCAAGCCCTTGGGTCCTCCCCAGCTCCCCACTGACATCTTCTCTGAGAAATGACCATTGAGATTCCTGCCTGGACCCCTCAGGGTCATTGACCTCAGAGTCCAACGATGTCAGGGAGGACCTGGGTCCTACTACCAGCTCAGCCTCAGTCTCCATCCTCAGGACGGAGGGCAGGTCCCTGCCCCCCAGACCCCAGCTGCACCTATAAAGTGCAGTTGGACTTTGATTTGTCCTAGGAGACCCTCCTTCTGCGGAGACTTGTCTGCTGAGCCCAGGGGGAACCCCTGCCTCTGCACTGACCCACCCAAGTCAGGACCCAAGCCCTGGCTTTTGCGTTTTGCCCCTCACCAGGCTCACGGCCACCCAAACCCCTTTGGCTCCAGGGCCAGATCTCCAGGGACTGCCCTGTGAGCCAGGGAGAGAGAGAGAGAGAGCAATATGAGGGTGTCCTCAGAGACCTCAGTGGAAACAGGTCCCTGAGCGACAGGTGTGTATGCGCGCCCACCCTCCCAAGACATTGTCTAGAGGGGCATTGTCCAGAGGGCTGGGCGGTGGCCTTTATGGCCAGGCATAAAAGGTAATCATTGACCATATCAATGCCGCCTTGCGCGTCAGTGCCCGCCCAGGCTCGACTCTGCCAGGCCCTGGATTACTTTACAGTCACATAAAAGGAGCCTCCAGACTGGCCCCTGGGGACTTTGGCCCTCAGGAAGGAGAAGGAGGGGAGCGGTGTCCTGGAGACAGCCTCTTCTTATAATATTTACTTGGCCAGAGAAGAGCCCCCGCCTTTTATCAAACACTGGGATTGTCTCAGCCCAGCCTGCTATGCCACAGTCAGTAGGGCCTCCCTCTCCCTCTCCCTCCTTCACCTCTGTCAAGGCCCACCTGCAGCCAGAGGCACCCAGCATGTCATTCTCCAGGCTGGAGCCTGGGGCACATAAGGGAGGTGCTCTTGCCTTTACAAGCTTTGTATCTTTGAGTCCTTGCTAAGCCCAGGAGGTGGGCACCAAGATAATTCCCATTTTACAGACAGGAAAACTTGGGCCCAGAGAGGCCAAGTAACTGACCCATATCACACAGGCAGGTAACAACCAACCTCAAACAACTCCTGAAATCACAGCATGGTCTCTCAACATGTTTGTTTAGGTAGTACTATCAGCAAAAGACAGCTCTTTTTTTTTTTTTTTTTTTTTCAAAAGACAGCTCTTAACACGCACCTTCATGTATTTATATATGCCCATAAATCATGTAGCTGTAAGATGGAAAATCTGTGTATTAAACATTAGCAAATACCTGCGCCCCAACAGAACAACCTATTCTCATCCCTTCATTCAAACCAGATCAAGTCACCTCAACCCTCCACCCCCATCCTGTGTCTTCATTCCAGCAGGGACACCTGGGCACACAGCCAAGGTGCTGAATTTGCAAGGACAGGTGGGCCTCAGGCAGGTGAATATATTAGGCAAGGGCATTCCAGAAGAAGAAACAACTTGGGCAAAACTGAAGAGGCAGGAAATAGCAGGGAATGTTCTGCACAGTCAAGAACCCTGGGAACATGAATGGGTGTAGCCAGCTGGAAAGGTTGGGAGGGGCCCAAAGTAGGCCGCCCAAGACTGCCAGCCCTTGTCTAGAATGCAGCGGGAGCCACAGAGGGTTCATGAACAGGAGTGTGATTACCAGAGCCATGTTTTAGAAACCGCACTCAAGCCACAGAAAGGGGCATGGACCACAATCTTAGACTGGAGTGTAGCCTTGTGGGAGGCACTAGATGGAAGGCCAGTTAGGAGTCACCACACCTGGGTCTGTGTCCCTGCTCTGCTGTTCACCAGATGCCCAACCATGGGCAGATTCTGCAACCTCAGTGGCTTCAGTTTTCTCATCTGTGAAATGAAGATAACAGTAGAAGCCACATCACAGATGCTATCTAGTTCAGACTTCAGTGTGAGGACCCCGATGAACTTACTACTCACTCCCCCCAGGCTTACTTAGTTCTGGGTTCATGCCAGTAATATAGCACTTAGCCTGTCATGTAACAGTTACTTGCATACATATCTGTTGCCCCCACCAACCCTGTGCTCTTGCATCAGAGACTTAGTGGCCCCAGGGAAGTTTTTGTGACTTGATTCAAAGTGGCATAAAAAGTGAAATAACATTAGAAAAGCAGCCTATTTAGGGACACTTTGCAAGTTCCTCATGTGCATGAGGTAGTGAATTCTCTCATCAACCTTATAAGGTAGATGTGTCAGGCAGGAGAGGGTAGTGTATGCTGCAAAAACAAATGTTCCAGAGCTAGGGATGTAGTTTAGCGCTAAGGCACTCGCCTAGCATGTTTGAGGCAGGCCCTTGGTTCAATATCCAGCACCACCAAAAAAATAAAAATAAAAAATACCAATACTCTGGTGTCTTAAAACAGCTATTTTACATGTCTACATTATACACCTGTAGTCCCAGCTACCTGGGAGGCTGAGGCTGGAGGCACAAGTTCAAGGTCAGCCTGGGCAACTCAGCAAGACCCTGTTTCAAAATAAAATTTGAAAAAAAAAAAGGAGAGGGGAGCTCAGGATGTAGCTCAGTGGTCAAGTACTTGTCTAGCACGTGCAAGGTCCTGAGTTCAATCCCTAGCACAGAAAAAAAAAAAATAATATATATATATATATATATATATATATATATATATATATATATATATATATATAAAAACAGCAAAGTTTTACTTTTCTCTCCAAATGAGCACTGCAGATCACCTAGAGGCTCCTGAGCTATGTTGTCTTCAGGCACACAGGCTGAAGCACCACACCAACATCACTGTTCGTACCATCAGGAACCACGGCATCAAGAAGGGGGTACAAGAAAATAAAAATTTGAAAATTAAAAAATATCTGCTCTCTAAAACATAAAAAAATGAAAGAATAAAAAATTAGAACCTGTCCCTAGAAGCGGGAGAGGGAGAGGTGGAAGGGGAGGGAGACGGTACAAAGACTCACGTGTTAGCTTTGATTGCTGTTGCTTGGAAGTGGCAGCTATGGATTCTACCAACCACATTTTATTGGCTGAAGCCTCTCATGGCCACACTCACCTCAAGGGTGCCATGACATACAGTCCTGCCAGGCTCCAGCCTCCGACTCTGTGTCAGGAAGACCAACATCCCCTGCTGCACCGACAGCCACTCCCAACTGGGCCAGTCAAAGCCTCCTTGAGGTCCAGAGTCCACCCCACCCTTCCCTCCAAGGGCTACTCATCTCCCCCGTCCCTGGGAACATTCCTCCAAAGCACCAACACCTGAGAATCTGGGTCAGTCCTTATCTTCCAGCAAAACTGAACTCATGGAGGAATCCGGCCTTGACTTTGGTTAGGCATGAAAATCACAACAATATTTCACGCCCGGCACCAAGACATTGTGGGTCTAGCGAGGACAAGGGAGAAAGAATAAAACCAGGGACAGCTGGCTTGGGATTGGAATGTGATTTATTACCAAATAATTACATGCTATCTGCAGTCTGGGATCACACACTTGAGTTTATGCCACAAGGAGAGTCTGCCCCATGCCTTTCCCAGTACCCATTACCTGTTTTTTCCATCAACATTTGCAACGGGGATTTTGTAGGCTCTGAAGGCAAGCCAGCTGCTATGGTGAGTGTGTGTGTGTGTGTGGGGGGGTTGTGGGCGGGTGTGAGAGACAGTGTGCCAGGAAGAGAGGCATGCACAGGCAAGGGGAGTCTCCTGGGAGTGCCACCCCTCCTGACACTGAGCAGAGGAAAGGACACATCCCTGTCTAGCTTCTGATCCCAGGTTTAAGAAAAGCCTCCCATGTCCAAACTGTGCACTGAGCCTGGCTCCCAGTGAGAAGCAGCACGCAGAAATGCTCTCAACCACGGGCGATCATCATTCTGCCGCAAAGGAGATGGACCCAGGCACAAGGGGTGGGGGCAGAGGAGGGTGGCAGTTCAGGCAGACAAGGCAGAGCCGAAGTTTGAGGTCAGTGACCAATTACTGTCAGAAGGCAAACTGGGCATGAAGGACAGGGGATGTGGGTACAGTGGGAGGAAGGGACACAGGCTCAGGGGCTCTGCTGCTCACCACCTAGGTGGGCTGGACCATCCCCAAGACCCTCTAATTCTCAGTTTCCTGAGAATTACGGGAGCCCATAAGTCCTAGGGCTACTGTGGGCACCAGCATGCTCATGAGGAAAGCTGACACAGGCCTGGCACCTGGTAGCTGGGCCGCAGAAGAGGCCCAGCCCTGCTCTCTGAGCTGTGGCACCCCTGAGCCCTGGTGTGGGGCAGGGCCTGGGGAGAAACCCTCACCGTCCCAGCCCCTGTGAGCTGCAGAGTCGTGAGGGCCCTGCCTGAGGCGAGTTCACCTGGCCTGCCCAGCCCCTCCATTCGCACTCCTCACTACCCCTCTCTCAAGACCTTGGGATGGGGGCACTCGCTGGCTTCCAGAGCCCTTTGGGCTTCTCGTGGGGGCGGGGGGGGGGGTCTGGAGGCAGAAGAAGAAATTCTAGAGCCTGCCCTTTAAAAGCTCACAGGCCAACCTGGAGGAGGGGTGGCTTCATGTCCAGAAAACAAGGGAAAGGAACTGATTTGGGAGCAGAAGGTTCAGGGCGAGGGCCGAGAGGCAGAGGCCGGGAAGGAGGTGGAGTTGAGAATGGGAGGATTGAGGGGGCAGCAGAGGGGCCCTGCAGGCAGGGGGCATGGCTGTGAGAAAGGCCTGGAAAAGTGCCTAGGGAGCAGGTGGGTGGCAAATGCAGGACCCTAGAGACAGGCGCAGTGGGCTGGGCTGTGAGCAGCAGGTGGCCTGACCTCAGGAGTTAGAGTGAGGGTAGACAGAAGGGTCTCGGGTGTTTTCTTGACCCAGCAGTGGGAAGCACAGCCAAAGCACCCAGGTAGGTGCCCAGGAGGTAAGGCGGGCACTGGGGATCTGGGGTGCTCTGTTTGGGGTGCAGACAGGGGAATATCCTCTAGTGACCAACAGGACCTCAGTTGACTGTCCCACGCCAGGCTCCAGCTGTTGACAAATGGGCTGTCCCCCGGCCTGAGGAGCTGAGATGTGGCATTGTTAAGCTGGAAGTGACTCACAGTGCTTTTCCTTCCTTCTCTTCCTCTGCTTTGCTTGCCGACACCCAGCGCGATCCTCTCTCTTTCTCTCTCTCACACAGACACCCAGCCATTCAAATATCCACGATCTACCTCTATAAATACCTCCATGGAGCAGGGGTTGAAGAGGGGCTCCGCTAGGGTCCTGGGCGTGTGCACAGGTGTATACATGTGTCAGTCCCAGACACAGCAGGTGTGGGGATCTCTTGGCTTATTGAGGATGGCAGGGGCATCTGCACAGGCAGCTGAGGCATCTCTCTCTGTGTCTGGGAGGTTGTCCTTGGAGGGAGGCGCCCAGGGGACTGTGGACAGGAGTATGTATTCGTTGCTTGCTGTGCCACTGCAGGGGCAGGACTTGAGTGGGGAGTGTATCTGTCCTGTATGCCCTGTGGCAATTTCAGCTGCATGTGTGGGGAAGGTGGTCACCAGACGAGGAGAAGGTGCCTTTCCATAGTGGGGGGAGGTCTGTGCCTGGACAGCCAGCCCTGCAGGGCCTCTGGCTCTCTAGGATTGGGATTGAGGCCAAGGTCACATCTTCCTATCTATTTCCCTCAGGGGAGCCAGAGTGTCAGAGATCACCCCAAGTGAGCCAGCAAGCACTGGTGGCTGTGGTTGGGGACTCCAGAGGGTAGGGAAGCTCCTCCAACTTCCTGAGGGCCTGGCAACCCCCACCCCAACCCTTGCTCACAGGCGGTCCTCCCTGCATGACAGCCCAGCTGGACAGAAGGGGCACTGGGCACATGAGGCCCACAACCACCTCCAGGCAGGTCCTTGGTCTCTTCAGAGCCACCAGCTCTGTCCCAATCCCTCTACCAAAGACACAGTTCAGCAGGGACCTCCCTGGGCTGGGGATGCACACCCTCGGGCCATCTCTAGGGGTTGCTGACAGGCACGTGCTGTTGGCTGTAGGTAAATGAGTAAAAGTTAAAACAAGACAGCAAAACAAAATCACAGGGCAGGGCTAGGGGAGGGGGAGAGGGGCTTGAGGCTATGTGTGAACAGGGGACGGAAGTTCAGTGGGGCCTGCTGGGGTCTGTCTGTGGGATGTGTGACTTCTGTCACCCACTGGTCTCAGGAAGGACACCAGAGGCTCTGAGAATAAAATCCCAGGCTAACAGGGGCTAGGCTCCATGCAGGGGAGGGTCGGTTGTCCCTTGGATTCTTGATGTAGGCCCCACTCCTGGGATCATGGAGGGAGGACAGTGAGGAAGAATTAGGGTCTACCTTCTCCCCCTCTTCTCTGTGGGTCTCACCCAGGGGTCATTGGTCTCCTACAGCACCTCAAAATGAGAATTCCTCAATCTCAGTGATAGAAGCATCCCCAGCAGGGCCCGGAGGGAGGACTCCCTGGGGGAACGTGGCTGCCCTCTCCTGTGATCACTCCCATCACCAGGGGGTCCTGGGGGCAGAGCTTTCTGTGACCAGGCCCCCAGGGGGCTTGTGTGCCAAGAGGAAGGCAGCTCCAGGGTCGATTCTGAATTCTGGGGGTGGTCCCGGCCCCAGGAGGTGCTGCCTTCCTCTGGCACTGCCCATCCATAAAGGGCATTTGTGCCCAGGCAACACCCGCCCACCTGGGGCTGCTGCAAACACAGTGCCGCAGTGAGAGCGGGACAAACGCGCCTGTGTGCGACCGGCCGAGGTGCCGGAGGAAGCGCGGCTGGGCGAAGTGTTAATGGGCCTCCTTCCTGCCCTACCCATGCCAGCTCCTCCCTGCTCATCCCTTCTCCCCTGAAACGCTCGCTTCCGTTGGTCCCTGCACACTCCCTCCACGTCCCTGGCTGCAGATCTGTCCCGCTCTGACAAACATCCCACTCGGCCCTCCAGTTTATGGCTTTTCCGTGTGCCTTCCTTCATGTGGTTGGGAACCAGCAATCGGGGCCTGGAGCAGAGACTGGGCCCAGCGCAGAGGAGGCCGGGGATGGGATGGGGGCTGAGCCTGGCCAAGCCGCAGGGTCCCACCGAGAAAGCCTGGAATCCTGCTGCCCGGGAAGAGGAGGCCCAGCCAGGAGGGCACACTCGCTGAGGCATGCTCTGTGTGCTGAAGCAGCACGGAGCAGAGACGGGCCATCAGGGACAGGCTGCAGGGCTGGGAGGGGTTCCCAGAGCAGGTCAAGCTTGGAAGATGGAGAGGACAAAGGAGACCATTCCAGAAAGGGACAACACCGGTCCACATGATGTCAAGCAGCAACTGCAAGAAGAGAAGCTGGGTTTGTATTTAAATGTAATTTTTGTTAAGTGCGAACTGTGCCCTGTGCTTAGTCCCATGAATTCATGCTTTCATTAATTTTCACAAAAACTTGCAAGTACCATCAACCCCATTTTGCAGATGATAACACTGGGGCCCAGAGAGGGCAAATAGTAGGCAGAACTAGAGCAAGCATTGAAACCCAGGCCAGAAAATCACTACACTGTCTGCATTCTTGTCAGTCACTGTAGGGCTTTTGTATCTGGGCCTCTGACTACTAGTTCAGTGTCCCTGACTCCCTGGGTCAGACCAGCAGGGCTAAAGGGGGACCATCTTATTCCAGGACTACCAGTGTCCTCAGAGACTCCAGGGCCTCCTCAGAGCCTTAGGCCCCTTAAGAATCCATCATCTTCTTTCTTCAAGCTGACGTCTCCCACTGAGGGTAACGTTTTAAATGGACACAGAGGCTGTTGAATGAAATACACACTCTAAAACAATCACTGAATGTACACGTGCTTAGAGTCATTTGCAGATTTTTTTTTTTTCCCAAAATATTTTAAAGGTACAACTGCTATCATGGAAAGCAGGTCTGTAAAAGAGGGCTTTTATTTTCAAAGT
Source organism: Tamias sibiricus (assembly GCA_025594165.1). Taxonomy (NCBI): domain Eukaryota; kingdom Metazoa; phylum Chordata; class Mammalia; order Rodentia; family Sciuridae; genus Tamias; species Tamias sibiricus. The sequence continues at coordinate 62,023,710 of CM046670.1, read as the reverse complement.
TCAGGAGCCATCTTCCAAACTGACTCCTAGGCTCTGAGAAATAGTATGACTTGGCCAAGTTTCAGGGCTGGGCTGGGCTCCCTGTCCCTCTGGTCAGGGCAGTCCCTCATCTTTTCCAAAAAGGGGCCCTGTCCCAGGATGGTAGGGCAGGCCTTGAGGGCTACAACCTGGAAAGGCATGGAGCTTGTGGAACAAAGAGGCCAGGAGGAGTGCGGGGGGGGGGGGGCAAACCTCGCATGTCTCCCAGCACAGCAGGGACAATTCCAGGAACCTAGACAGCCCCCAGCCTTACCTGCCACTTACTTGTAGAAGCCCAGCATGTCAAATATTTGCAGACCCTGCTATGGAAGAAGCTAGATATGTGTGGGCAAGCAGAAGACAGGAGGGTGGCCCCACAGCACAGTGTGGGGAATGAGGCAAAGAAAAGACCTTTCTGGAACATTTACTGCATGCCTAGCTCTATTTATACAAGTTCATGTTTTTGTTTTGCTTTTAACCTCAACAATCCTATAAAGTAAATGTGATGACTCCCATTTTTATATACACCAGAGGTCAAAAGCAATTAAAAGGCAGAGCCAGCACTTAAATCTGACCCTGAACTGTGAGATGCGCATTTGGGGGCCTCCCCGGCACAGAGACTGAGAGAGGAGAGGAGAGAGGAGGAGGTGTGGGCCCAGCAAACATCCTCTCCGCCTGCCTTTATTGTTCATAGAAACCGAAAAAGTGATGATGCCTTTCCTTCCTCTCTTGAAGAAAACAACAGAATCAAAACAAACAGAGAAGGGGAACTCCCCTCCTGTGCCCTGTGCCAGAAATGAAAGGAAGAAGTAGTCCCAGGCAGGACCTGGGCCGCCGGCCCACTGCTGGTTCAGGGTCTGTCAGGGAAAGAGCGAGCACCCCCTCACCCAGGCCCAGCGTTTCAATGTCCCCCACTTCCTGATACTGATCTGAGCTCACAAGACAGGACACACACAGCTTTAGTAAATCCTAAGGACAAAGAGGAAATGAAACCAGGCACGTCCAAGAAATAAAATCAGGCCCCAAAATGCATGCCAGCATTTTTTTGGAGGGAGGTTCTGGGGGTTGAACCCAGGGGTGCTTAACCACTAAGCCATGTCTCCAATCCTCCTTTTTAAAATATATTTTATTTAGAGACAGGGTTTTGCTACAATTGCTTAGGGCCTAAGTTACTGAGGCTGGCTTTGAACTTATAATCCTCTTGCCTCAGCCTTCGGAGCCGCTGGGATTGCAGGCATAGGCCACCATGCCCCATGCCAGCATTTTTGACATTTTACAGCCAGTTCTCACTCAGAGCTCCCAGGTCCTGCCCCATCTCTCACACTTGAGCTGCCTACACTGAAGTCCCCCAAGGGCAAGAATAGCCTCACAAGGTCCTTTCCTTCCAAGCCCCAGCTGCCTCAGTCAAAGTCTAGAGCAGATGGGCTCATGGTAATGCAGAATGTTTCTGGCTGTCCCAGTCATCACCTGGCTCAAGTTTTGGTCCCGGAGAACTGGTGCAAATGGCTTATTTGGGGTGACTGGCAGTCTTCAGAGATCTCTGCTTGCTCCCCACCCACAAGACTGTGGCCTTAAAGGCTCAGCAATGTCATCATTACTAAGCCTACAATAACAGGACCATGGTCTCACAGTATTGGCCCATTCAGTCAGTCTCTGCTTTAACAGGGACTCTATGGCCATCTGTACCTTGGGAAAACTGTCTAGATTGATTCAAGAACTTATCTGTGGTCTGGGTTCAAGGTCAGACTATAGCTGGAGAATAGTTCTTCTCCATTGAGACTAATTAGTATCAGCAAATATTGAATGAATACATAGTTATGTACTGTACCTGGTCCTGTGGGAAATGTAAAGAGACAAATAAGGCTCAGAGTCTCCCCGGGGCCTCAGAGAGGTGGCGGTGGGAAAGGATTGTGCCTGGACAATTAGGAAAGAGTCCATACGGAAAGTCCTGTACTCCTGGAGCTGTGGGGGCTTGCAGGAAGAGCAGTGTATGTGCCAGTTCCTAACTGGATCCCTAACTGGTGGAGGATCACTGACCACAAGACTCTGGGCTTCCTGAGGGCAGGGGCTGCTTGCCCATCCCCCACCCCAGGTCCTGCACTTTGTAGTTTCTCAGTTGGTGTCTGTTGGATGAGGGGCCACTGTGTGGGCTTCACTGGCAGCAGATGGTCAGAGGAGGTCAAGCAAGGACTACTGTCCTGAGACAAGGCCAGGGCAGATGTCCCAGTCCTGAACACTCCCTTTCCTTAGCACCCTATTGCCCTGCTCAGCTGCCATCCTTCCTCATCTGGTCACTACAGCAGTCATCCTCTTTTGCATTGTGCCTTCTATCCATCCTCAAGTGACCTCTGGAGTTACTGTTCCACAACACGGGTCAGATTGTGCTATGTCCTCCCACAAAAGCCTTTGCTGACTCCCTGTTGCCCGCTGAATCAAATTCTGGCTCCCTGAGCCGGGTGCGGTGGCACAGGCCTGTAATCCCAGCACTTGGGAGGCTGAGGCAGGAGGATGGCGAGTTCAAAGCCAGCCTCAGCAGTGGTGAGGCACTTAGCAACTCAGTGAGACCCTGTCTCTAATAAAATACAACAAAGGGCTGGGGATGTGGCTCAGTGGTTGAGTGCTCCTGAGTTCAATCCCCGGTACCAAAAATAAAAAATAAAAAAATTCTGGCTTCCAGCCGGGTGCGGTGGCACAGGCCTGTAATCCCAGCACTTTGGGAGGCTGAGGCAGGAGGATCGCGAGTTCAAAGCCAGCCTCAGCAATGGCGAGGCACTTAGCAACTCAGTGAGACCCTGTCTCTAAATAAAATACAAAAAAAGGTCTGGGGATGTGACCCAGTGGACGAGTGCCCCTGAGTTCAATCCCCAGCGCCACAAAAAAAAAAAAAAAAAAAAAAAAAAAAATTCTGGCTTCCTGGCCAAGGGATCAAGGCTGTAACTGCAACCTACTGGGATGCGGCCCTCTCCTCCACAGTGAGTGATCCCAGCAATTGAAGGCTTAGGCTCCAAGGCTGGGTCCTCCGTCTAGGTTCAACACCTCTGGGGTGTTGACTTAGGACAAGTTACCTATATTTCCTGAGCCTCTGTTTCCTCCTACTGTCCACCTCATAGAGGTTTTGTGAGGGTTAGAGAGGTATATTCTGCAGAGAGACACATGGTTCTGCTCCCAACACTTGGTGGCTCTCTTCCATCTTAAGAGGATGTCTGTCTTCCCCACTAGCCCAGGAAGCTTCTTGAGGGCCAGTGCCACGTGAGTGGCCTTGCTTCTGCTTCCTGTCTCCCAGGCCCCACCTCAGTGTCATGCCATGGTAGGAGCTCAGTAATGTTGACCGAGTGGCTCTATGAACCAGAGGGTGGAGCCCACCAGGGGACCCTGGAGCTGTGGACATGCTCCCTCCCTGACACCCAGTATCTGCTTCTGCCACCCTCTGCCCTGGCGCACTCCTACTTGTTCTTTAAGATGTGGCTCTCACTGGGCGCAGTGGCACACACCTGTAATCCCAGCACTTGGGAGGCTGAGTCAGGAGGATCGAGAGTTCAAAGCCAGCCTCAGCAACGGTGAGGCATTTAGCAATTCAGTGAGACCCTGTCTCTAATAAAATACAAAAAAGGGCTGGGGATGTGGCCCAGTGGTCGAGTGCCCCTGAGTTCAATCCCCGGTACCAAAAAAAAAATAAAATAAAATAAAAAAGATGTGGCTCTCTCTGCCTCCTCTGCCTTCCAATCCCTTAGGTTGGGACAGGTCCCTCAGTGTCCTGCACACGTGGCAGATAAGCCTTGGCCGATGCTCTCATGTAGAGCAGTTATCTGTCTGTGCAGCTGGATTCCAAGGAGCCTGGACCCTGCTCTCTCCTCCTCTGCGGAGTCTGGCTCAGTAGCAGCCCAACAGGTTTGGATGAACAAATGAATTAATGAATTTGCTTGGTGGCTTTGAGCAGATTCTCTCTGTGCTGTTCTGCACCAGCGGAGGGCATTCTCTTTCCTGGGTAGCTGGGAGGAAAAGCCCAGAGGTAAAGGGGGCAGGGCCACGAGAGTGACTTGTGATACCCTCTATGGCCCTATGGGATCCTTCTGGAGTAACCACATTGCTTCATCAGTGAGGGCCAGGGGAGAAAATGGTCCTGTGTCCCGACATGGCTTTGGAGGGGAACTCTGGGGCCACAAGAGAATGGAAGCACATGATCCTTTGGCAAGGTTAATTTTTTAAAAAAGGAAGTATAGGCTGTGGGTGTGGCTCAGTGGTAGAGTGCTTGCCTGTCATGTGCAATGCCCTGGGTTCAGTCCCCACGATTGAAAAAAAAAAAAAAAATTTTTTTTTTAGAAAGAAGCCTGTATTTACAGCTGCTTCCCATTTAGGGACCAGGTCTCAGGGACCTTCCCACAGGATCTGCCCCACCCTCCCAGCCATTGGCACTAGCTGTCTGACCTTGAACCTGTCCCTACACATCCCTGGACCTCCAAATTCTCATCTCCACTAACCAGGGCTTAAAGTGCCCTCAGGAGCCAGGGCCTGGGAAGGAGTCCCTGGTTGGAATCTGGCTGGTAGCCCCCTCTGACTGGGGTGTGGGCCTAGGCTGCCAGGTTTCAGCTTTCAGAGTGTTTTCCTGTCTAGGGCACTTTCTATTTTTCAATACTTTCCCTATCACAGCCAAACAACAGAAAAAGGAAATTGGTTGAGCCTTCTAAAGACCAAGGGCAGGGAAGGTGGGGGTGGGCAGAGGGCAGCCAGGAGGCTGGAGGCTGGGCTGCAGGGGACATGCCTTCCACCCCCTCCCCACCCTGCCCTCCCTCCTGGGCTGACTCATTGTTTTGCAACAAACTACAGGCAGCCTGGCCAGGGCACCTTCTTGAGGCCAGCCCCAAAGCAGGGAGGATTCAGTTGTGACCCTCCCAAAGGCCCAGCCAGGCCCAGAACGATTGGGTTATCTCTGCTTGCATCCTCTTTGTTTGGGACGTCCACTCCCTCGTTTGAGGTAAACGAACCCTGGGCCTGTGTGAAAAGAAGGGGCCAGTAATCTCCTGCGGAGGCCTGGCTGGGGTGCAGGGCTTTCTGAGCCCCGTCTTTGCAGAGACTCCCCACTGCAGGGGAGGCAGGGGTTTCAGATGACCTGGCTTCAGGCCTGCAGGTGGCCAGCTCTGCACCTTATTGCTGGTGACCTTGGCAAGTCCCTGCCCTTCCCATTTCAACCTTCCTATCTGTAAAATGTACCTGCCTCCTAGGGTTATTCTGAAGATTGAGTTCCTATTTATAAAGTCCCATGTAAGTCTGGTTTATATACATTTTTGAGGTGCTGGGGATTGAAACCAGGGGCCTCCCACATGCTAGGCAAGCGCTCTACCACCGAGTGATACCCCCAGCATTTAAATGATGGTGTATGTTTTACGAGTTGTATATAAGTGTGGTTAAATAGGAGACAGCAACAAGGGGAGAGCCCAACACCCAAGGCCAGGCCTGAAGGAGATCTCCTAGCCCCCACCCCTCCCCCACACCCAGCAGGCCTCCCTCTGCACTCCTGAGTGAGAGCATTGATGGACCCCAGCAGGGTCTGCCCCAAAAGCCCTAAGCTCCTTTTGGAATGGAAGCTGTGCCGGGAAGTCCTCCAGGGAGGTCGGCGCCAGCCAGCCCGGAAGGTCTGCCCCACCTGAGATGGTGCAGGGCAGGCTTTGCTCTCCAGAAAGAGCTTTCCAAGAATTTCAAAAAGATGTCCCCACAGATGGGCCTGCGGGGTTGAAGCATGGGGGAGGGTGGCAGCCTCTCTCCAACAGTGGGGGGCCTGTCCTACCATTTTTCTCTTCCGGACTGATTTTCCCCATCCTGATTCTGACGTTTACTGCCCGGGAGACTTTGGGCAAGTTACTTCCCTCTCACTGAAGCGCCATTTCTTTGTAACAAGAGATGAATCCTGGGGCTGGGGTTGTGGCTCAGCGGTAGAGTGTTCGCCTAGCACGTGCGCGGCCCGGGTTCGATTCTCAGCACCACGTAAACATAAATGCATTGCATCGTGTACAACTAAAGCAAATAAATAAATATTAAAAAAAAAAAAAAGAGAGATGAATCCTGCCTTTTAAGGGGGGTCGGGGAGGGGGAGTATATGTGGCAACAACACAGGCTAAGCTCTGAGGGAGTGCACACCATCTCCCTCCTCACTCCCTCCCTTGTCTCCACTCACACTCCAGCCCTAAGCTGCTCTCTGGCCACCTGTCTTGGTGTTCAAGGCCCAAGTACCTGAGACTCTCCTGACTTCTAACCGGACTCCATTTGGCAGTGGCGAGGCCCCCCTCCCGGCCCTGTTTCCTGCATCTCCTCTGATGAGTCCAAGGGCCTGAGGCCAGGCTTCTCAGCCTCTTCCTTCCTGGTCTCCTTCAGGGTGCAGCACTTCAGAGCCCAAGAGTTTGGGGCTGATGTTTGGGGATTCAATAGCAGCATCTTGGACGAGTCCTGGGTTCTCTCCAAGCCTCTGTCACTCATGCATTCGTTTGGCAAATATTTCTGAGCACCTGCTCTGTGCCTCACGTGGTGCAGGGGACAGCAGGCACAGAGAGGATCCCCCAATCTCTAAGGGAGACACATGTCTAATACACACCAACACACGTATTCTTGAGGGCTACAGGGAGTAAAGCGCTCTCTGGGATCCTCCTTCCTGGAGAGCTGAAGGGTGAGCCAGACCTGACGGCTATCTAGGAACGCTGGGAGCTAGGGAAGTAGAAGGGAGGGGAACAGGTACAGACCGCAGAAACAGCACATGCAAAGACCCTGAGGTCAGAAGAGTTTGATACTCATCTTACTGAAAGGAGGCCACAGTACACAAGCAAAAGATAGACCCAGGATGAAGTCTGAGAGCAGACAGGCTGAAGCTGGGAGAGACTGTGGACTAGAAGCATTGAGTGGTTTTGGTAGTGAGGAGACATGGTGAGAGCTCTCTCAAAAGTACCTCCAATAGCTCAGTGGATAATGGTTTGGTATAGGGAGGAGGCCATCTTTCAGAGAAGGTGGGGGTCTAGGTGGTTGAATGAGGGAGGGGAGGAGAGCTGGGGAGCCAACACATGCTTAGGGAGAGGATGCAGTAGGAACTGATGGGAAGGGGCTTGGGTTGTCGTTTAGCAACACAGTGGTTAGATGGCCTTAGATGGCCAGGCCCTGGGCTTAATCCCCAACACTGCAGGAATGGGGGGATGCTGATAGGGCAATCCAAACCTCTGATGAAAGTGGGAGGGGAAGATGGCTAATAGAACTCTCAGGTTTCTGCCATGGGAAACTGGGTGGATGGTGGGACCAGTTACTGAGCGAGGAATCCCAGGAGGGACCAAATGGGTGGGGAGGTGGCGAGCAGGAGGTTAGCCCTAGAGGTCTATGTGGGTGAGACATCTGTATCAGGTAGGCAGCTAGATACATCCGTCCTGAACACAAAAGTCTAGATCAGAAATTGCAAATTGCAGAGATGGAATTTAAAACATGGGAATTGGGAAATTGTCTGGGAGAGAGTAAGCAATGCTAATCAAAGAGGACTCAGGCCCACAGCCTGAGGGACACCCCAGTGGAGTGTTGGGCAAAGTCCAAGCCTCAGTTTTATCATCTGTAATATGGGGATAATCACACGCATAGCTCCCAGCATAATCTTAAGCAGTGGATGTAAGCTACCTACCCGGAGCCCTGCACAGTTGTGCAACGAGAGCTTGTGAGGAAATCTGCCGTGTATTTGCTCAGCAGTTTTCCTCATTTGCAATGGAAACTCAAACTAGCTTAGAGAAACAGGAGTTTATTCAAAGGGTTTGGATAGCCCCACCAGCAGAGGAAGAAATCAGTCACCAAGCCACAAACCACGGAAGGGCAGGAACACAGTCCTTTGAGGGACTCACTAAATCTCTTGTCTCTGCTTCCTGTTGGGATAGACTCCATTCTCTCACATTACAGGTTCCCTGACTTCCCCTGTGTGACAGGGGACGCAGCTGCTGGCCAGGACTGCTTTTCACATGGTGATGTTCCCTGACCAGAGAGGCACTTTCTTGCATTCTCTCGGATCCCAAGTGCAGTCTCTCAGAGAAGGGCTCGGGTGGGCTGGGCCTTGTTCAAGCCCTACCCTTGCACCAATCAGGATGGAGGAGCAAAGGGATTGGCATCTACAATGACATTAGCTATTGTTCCTGACACTCCCTGGGGACGCACACTACCCAGCTCCCACCCTCATGGACTCACCAGTAACCTTGCCTCACATCTCTAGCCCACAGTGTCTTCCCACCCCACCTCCCCTTGGCACTTCTTTGAAGGGGGCCCTCTTTAGAGCCTTCGATGGCCAGAACCTTGGACCTCTGCAGACTTTCCCCTTTCTTCCATCTCAGTAAGTCTCCCATCAGTCAAGGTCCAGCTCACCCAGACCTTCTCCAGGAAGGAAGCCCTGGCCTCTCCAGCCTCCATAGCCCCTCCCACCGGCCTCTGAACGCACATGGCAGTGCAGTGCAGTGGTTGTGGCTTGCATGTGGGACAGGCTGCTGCATGCCAATCACTGAAAAAAGAGTGGGCGCTTTTCCAGACTGCATCTCGCGAAATCCCTGAGCAACAGATGCCACCGTCCTGGTTGACAGTAACAGAGGCCTAATGTGTCCCGAATCACACCACTTCCTAATGGAACAGCCAGCACTTGACTGCGAGACGGATGGCTGATCTCTAGACCTTTGCTCTATAGGGCCAGGACCAGCAAACTATGGCCAAAATTCTGCCCATAGTCTGCTTTTCTGCAGCCTAACAACTAGAATGGGTTTTACATGGTTGGGGGGAAAAAAGTCAATAGAAGCATAAAATTTGGGCGTATATAGAAATCTTATATAATTAAAATTTCAGTACCCACAAAATTTTTGTTGGAACACAGATTCATTCATTGGGCATGGCAAAGTAGGGTAACTGGCAGAGCCAGAGACGGTAAGAGCCCCAAAGCCTAAAATTTGGACTATTGGCTTTTAACAGAATGAATGCTCTACAGGGCGCTGCCCCACTGCCTACCTTACTGGCCACATCACAGCCCTCTGGGGTCCTAGATGCCCACCCACCTCTAGGGGTCACTGTGGAATGGTGGCGGGATGGTCAGGTGGGCTTTAGCTCTCCTCGTACCACCAGGTGCTCAAGACTTGCCCATGATGGGACCAGATGTTCAAGACCCCAAGAGCCTTGCCAGGCATGGTGGCACACGCCTGTAATCCCAGTGTCTCAGGAGGTTGGAGCAGGAGGATTGTACACCCAAGGACAGTCTGGGTAACTTAGGAAGACCCTGTCTCAAAAATAAAAAAAAATAAATAAAAATGAAAAGGACTGAGAATGCTGTCTGCCCCCAGGGACTGCCCTGGGAGACCTTTGTCCCAACAGGCTCTGACTCATCTGGAGTGAACTCCGGGTCTTTCAAGGAAAGCAGCAGCACAGATCCTAATCAGAAGAATGAGTGGGAGAGTTGTCTTGAGGAATAAGTGGGGTCAGGAAAGAAAGCACCAAGCCTGAAGGTCAGCACATAGTAAGTGCTTGAGGATCCTTAGCTTTTGTGAAGAGAAGGAAGGGGTGGGGAATGGAGGATTTTAGAAGTCTCCATCTTCAGCGTGCCTGGGTGGAGTTTTGCATACATTAGAAGAAGGCTCCCTCCGGACTGGGGCGATGGCTCAGCGGTAGAGCACTGGTCGCCCCTGTGTAAGGCCCTGGGTTTGATTCTCAGCACCACATAAATAAAATAAAGGTATTGTGTCCACCTATAACTAAAAAAATATATAAAAAGAAGAAGAAGGCTCTCCTTCCTCCAGCACACGTGGCCCTCACACAAGGACACCCTTGGTGAGCAGAGTGGTAGCTATACTTCAATCCCCACCTACCCCACTCTAGGAGACTTTGTGCAGTGCACCCCCCTCACAGCTGTCTCTGGCAGCCTGATTGACCAGAAGAAGTTAAGGAGACCAGAAAGGAAGTTTCCTGAATTTCCCTCCTAACCCTGCCTCTGACTCAGGCCAGTCCCCAGAAACTTCCTGGGCTTTGGCTTCTTCTTCTTCTTCTGGATAATGAGGAGGCCTGTCTGGTTTCCCTCAGGCAGATGTGGATACCATGGTGGAGAGCCTTGATGTCAACCAAATGACCAAATGGAAGCCTGCCATTTGGGGTCCTCCTGGACCTCTTATTTACCTAGAGGACACTGTTGTTGTTGTTTTTATTTTTTTCTGAATATGTATGTTGTAGAAAGCTCAGAAAGTAAAGATGGATGCCTCTCACAAACTGCCATGGCTAATGTCACTTTGACTCTTTCTCTCGCCTTGCGGGGAGGAAGGGGACAGGGAGGGAAGACCCTAGAGCAGGTTCTCAACTTCCCAGACTGCCTGGGAGAAGCTGATTCTAAGGGTCTGGGGCCTGCATTTCTAAAGGGATCCCAGCTGACATCCACTTGAGGCCCACACCTGGGTCACAAGTGCCCAGAAGACCCCGAGTGGGTGGAAGAGGTGAGGCCAGGGCTTCCTGACCCCAAGCGACAGTGACCGTTCCCACCACCCTGGCAGCTGTTTCTCCAAGTGAGGGGCAGGGGCTGTGTGCCTCCTCGGAGCCCGGGAACTGTGGGAGTGAGTGCCTCCAAGGCCTGAAGCCCTTGGGAAGGGGAATTGGGGAGGCAGGGAAGGACTGGGTTGCCCCAGATCAAAGCAGGTTCCCCAGCCTTTGATTCCTGAACAAGAAACCTCTTTGGAGCTGAGTGGAGTTTGGGGCTGGCTGGCCTTGGGGCCTGGGGAAAGTGGTGAGAGGCCCTGGCCCACTCTCCTTTTGCATAACAGCTTGGCTGCCTAACAAAAGGGCGGGCCTTAAAAGGCTGATGGGGCTGTTAAAAGCTTCCGGCAATGGTTTAATTGGGGGCGATTAAAGTGTCCTCCTCAGGAAGGCCTGCCCTTCAAAGGCCAAGAGGGCCAGGCTCCCCTGCCCTCAGCACCTCTCCCCTCGAGGAGGGCCTTCCCCAAGCCTCTCCCCTCCCCCCGACTGGGCCACCCCATTCCCTGCAGACCTAGGAAGTCGGTGGACAGGACCCTTTGGCCAGCCTGTCTGGGGGTTTCTGTCTCGGCTCCTGAACCATCAGCGCCATTTGTCCACACAGTTTGGTCTCATGGCCGAGTCTGGTGCGGGCAGGGGGGAGGCTGAGCTAGACACAAACAGGAGCGGGGGCCACTCGGCACTCTGCTGCCTGTCCCCCAGGACACCCAGACTGGCCCCAAGCCCCTCCCTGAACTCCTGTTACCAGCCCTTCTCCCCAGGGCCCAGCCTGTCTAGAACTTGATGGTCACCATTGGGGGGCCCCTTCTCCTCCCACACATGAATCTTCCACCTTCTGAGTGCACCTCCTGGGAGGTGTGGGTGGTTCAGAGGTGACCGGACAGGGACCAGGGCTGTGAGGAGATACGGGGTGAGTGGCCGGGCAACAGCGACAGATGTGATGTGGGGCAGATGAGGAGTGCAAGGCCGGGGGAGCAGAGGGGCAGGAGAGAATTTCTGAAAGCAGAAGGAGCCTGGAGTTAGAATGCAGCCACCCCAGTCTGGCCCATTCACCAACCCCGAGGTTAACAGAGGACCACAGTCAGCTTTGCTAACAGACTCTGTCCACCTGGCCAACCTGGGGTCCTTGGGAGGGGTCATGGGCGAGACTTCCCATCCAGTCTGGAAATTGTGGCTCTGGGGACGTCTGAATTAGGGGCTTCCCAGAGCTCACAGGGTCTCTCAGTACACCTGTTGGCCTAACCGAGGGGGCGCTCAGGGTGCCACCTTCCTCTCGTGTCCGTTCAGGTCCAGCCCACATATAGAAAGTCCAGGGCCTTCTTTCTCCCTTCAGGGTGCCATTTCCTGCTGCTGGCCCTGCTCTCATCTTCCCATGGGCTTTGTCACCGTGTCAACCAGCCAATGCCCATCTGAGATGGGGATGCTGTGGGCAAGGGTCTCTGGGACTTCCACATCCCTGGGTCAGCACTGAGGCACGGAAGAGCCATCCTGTTTTCAGGATGTGGGAGAAAAGCAAGGTGGAAGCCGGCAGGCAGGGAGGCTCCGGCCTGAAGGCAGGCTGCAGCAAGCCTCCATTCTTAGTCCCCTCTGGGAAGGTGTCCCTGACTCTCCCTGCCACCCTCCTGACAGCTTCCCTGTCCAGTCTTCGGAATCTACCGGGACCCTCAGAAGCATGCGCAGGGCAGGACCAGGTAAGCAGGAGCCCTGGAAAGAGAAGGGGGACAGCCTTGCAGCCGGGCGCCCTGACTTGGACGGTGAGAGATTCTGGTCTCTGTTTGGCTGCTCACATCCAGCCAGCGGTGTGGCAGAGCCATGTCTCCCTCACAAGGCTCCGGGAGCAGAGGAGCAGGTGGCCCAGGATGGCTGGGAGGCCTGGCCAAACCCACTGACCCTCTCCAGCCACGCCAGCCTCACCAGGCACAGAAGCCCGCTAGAGAAGGGCAGCTGGGCTGCAGAGTCACCAGCTCCACAGAGCCAGGAGCGGCAGGTCAAGGGAAGGGGCCGCGTGCGGCCCGTCCTGCTCACCGCTCTCCAGGCTCCTGACCCGCCTCCTTGATCACCCACCCCCAGACTTATGCCTTTACTCCAAGGGGACCAACTGTCTGTGCCCAGGACCGAGGGGATTCCCGGGACGGAGGACTTTCAGTTTTAAAACCCGGACAGTCCCTGGCACACCGCGCTGGCTGCTCAGGACCGCGGGGCTTCCCGGGCCTGCCTTTCAGCACTGGAACTGGGAAAGCCCCAGGCAGACCAGGACAAGCTGTTTACCCTGCTGTCATCCCATGGGCCGGCCTCTGCCCCCACTGGTGCCCTGAACAGTGTACAAAGGCCACCACCAACCTTAAATGCCTCTTCTCTCCCCTGCCCTATGAGGGTGATGGTAGGGAAGTGGGTGACGGGGCCTGTACCCTGCTGACCTGGAGGGTGCAGTGAGTGGGGAAGGGGACAGAGAAGTCATCGGCAGTACTGGAACACCCCCGAGCCTGTCTCCATTGTCCCACCTCTCTCCAGCCAGTTGCCGGGCCAGTGTGCTTTATCACCCCGGGCGCTATCTGGCCGCTGTAGGAACATCCCCTCCTCGCCCACCCAACTCTGCCCCGACCCAGATAAGCCGAGGGGCCACCCTGGGAAGAGAGAGGCAAAGCTGTGACCTGGCTCCTCCCCAGCCATGAACTTCCCTGCCTGACCCTTGGGACCAGTTCCCCACCACCAGGGGCCAAGGATGGGGGCAGGCCTTCCTGTGTCCACAGATGAAAACCCAGAGACGGAAAGGACCTGCCCATGGTGATTGGGCCAAGAACGTCAGGGCAGGCAGGGGCCTCAGAAAGCATGCCCGGGGGCTCTACGAAGGAGCTTCGTGGAGGGCGGGCTTTGAGTCCCCCTGAAGAGAGCAGAGCACAGAAGAAAAGCTAGCGCGGCTCTTTCTGGTTGGTCCCAGGCCAGTGTCCTGCCCCGCCCTGAGCCCAGAGCCTTGGGGCCTCTCTTGTGCAGGGCTCTGCCCCTCGGGGGGCTTCTGCCTGGGATGCTCCCTCCAGCAAGGCCTGCTCTCCCTGTGCCCTGATGTCATGGGGCCCCAGTCACGAGCCCCCAAGGCTTCCCTGCTTCGGGGCAGCTGGTACTCCAAACCCAGCCTGAGCAGTCCCCCTCCCCAAACACCACCCCATCCTTCAACCACACAGTGTCTGTGGCCCAACCAGGCCTGTCCTTTCCGCCTCTGCTTGCCCTAGCTACTCCACAGGGAAGGTGTCCCTTTCCTTCCCCTGGGATCTGTGGGGCCCCTGCTGGTACTTCCAGGGCCAACTCAAGTGTCTCTCCCTTCAAGAAGCTCTCCTGAAATGCCCTTCTAATAGTTGTAGCACTGATTATGTGCTGGGTGCTGTTCAGGGTCTGGGTGTCATTGAGCCCTCACCACAATCACCAGCAGTAAGGACTTTACTATTATCATCACCATATAGACAAGAAACTAAGGCACAGAGAGGTCAGACAAAAGATCCAAGGTCATACAGCTGGAAATGGACAGAGGCAAGATTTAGGCTCTGGACTCAGGATTCAGAGTCTGAACTCAAAACCACCAATGACCTGCCCTGGTGGTATTTTTTACCTCCTTTAGGGACACTTCACCTGGGTGATATGCTAGTATTTTATTGCCTGTCCTGGCTACAATAAATTAGAAGATCCCTACCGCAGGGACTGGACAGTGCATCAGGACTGGCTTGCTGCAGGAGTCTTAGTGTGGGCCAAGAGTGCTCACAAAAGTTCCCCAGGCCCCATCCCGCCTGCAGAGCTCATGTGGGAGGGAGCACGGGAAAGAACCAAATTCTGTGTCTATTCTGTATCTGCTTCCCAGGAGCCACTGCCCGACTTCTTTTTGGCTGTAGGGATAGTGGACCAAGCCTGAGCTTCAGATGTTGGTGGGGTCCCCAGAAAGGAAGGCTGGAGGCTTGGATGCTAGGGGCTCCAACAGCTGCCCAGGAGTTCTCTGCTCCTCACACCCCTCCTTTCCAAAGACCACCTCCTCCCAGAAGCCCACCTGTTGCCCCGGGGGCTGCCTGTCTGTATGACATGTCCCCTCCTACCTGCCTCTTGTCCTGTCTGGGGCTATGTCTAGTCTCCAGGACCACTCTGAGCTTCCTGCCTGCAGCTCCCTCACACCACACTGGGCCCCAGCTGGAACCTCAGCTGCTTTGGGGTGGACACCACATCTTCTTGACATGGCCCAAAGACTTCAGGACCCCAGAAGTCTTCCATCTCTGTGGGCGTCCGTTTAGCTCAGAAGCCACACAGTCTGGGCTGGGCTGAGCTAGCCTGTCTCAGGGCAAGGGCTGGCAGAGGTGGCAGGTGCATTCAGTCGGTGCTCATGTGTGTCCCCACACTGGGATGACTGTGTGCATCGTGTGTGGGGGTGGCTGGCTGCTTCCAGTGAGTGGAAGTCTGAGTCACGCACGCCCTTACGACAGGCCACATATTTGGACAGCCTGCTGATATGCTGGACTTAATGTGCACAAACGCCACCCCCAAGCCCCCTACGTGTGAACTCGCACGGCACCAGCGCCCCTCCCCCTCCATGCCTGACTCCTACTCATCTCTCAGGAACCTCCGCTTGCCCTGTGCACCCTGAAGCCTGCTCTGACCTCCAGCCCACACAGTCCTCCCACCCCCACCCCGCTGACCCCACAGCCCTGACCTGCCGACCTTCCTCGCAAACACTGTCCATCTTGTTCTGGTTCGGCCCTGGAGCCTGGTCACCCTTGCTCCCCGAGGGCAAGGTTGACTCCTTTTCAAATTACCCCTGCAGCCCAGCCTGGCACTGGGGACCCAGCCTTGTTCATTAACACTTTACAGAATTAAACTCCATCAAAAAGAACTGCATTTCAGTGAATGGAAACAGGGTGGGTGGCTTTCTTCTTCTTTCTTTGCTGTGTTACAGGGACTCTTTCCAGCTGTACTGTGAGTAGTTTGCTATCTCAATCTTTACTTTAGAAAGTACTTCCTCATATACCCACATCTCATTCAAACCACACAACGATCCTCCAAGCTATAAATAATTATTCTCATTGCACAGATGAGGAAACTGAGGCTCGGGGAGACTTCGTGATTTGCCCCAGGTCACATGGCTTAGCAGGAGGGGCAGGGACTGGAACCCTCAGGCCTGAATGGACACCACCCCCAGCTGCTGGCCACCAGTAAGCGCCTCAGGCTGGAGGGTGATCCCTGGGGCCTGGAGGGGATTCTTTCTGATGTCATACTCTCTCCAAGTCCTGAGGTCACCATGGGAGAGAGACGCACTGCACCAGAGCCCCCAGGGCCAGAAGTGACCCACCCAACCAGCCGTACCCCCACCAACTCTGTTGCAGGAGAGGTGATGAGCTCTGTGGACACTCTTTCTGGCCTGTGGTTACTGATTTGACAACAGCCCCGCTCCTCCCCAGCCAGCCAGAGAGTTAATGATTAAGGAGGGGATTAAATATTAACCACCTGTCGGGCCATGGCGTAATGTCTCCGTCTGCACCTGAGCCTACCTAAAAATACCTCCCACCTGCTGTGGGCCAGCCCTACACAGGGCCTCTAAGCCCCTTGCTTCTGGCCACCTTCTCCCAGTGCACCCACCTGGGACCTTGGCCCTGATCTTGGCCCACCTGGTCCATGCCCACTGCATAGACCCCCCCACCCCCATGTCCCTGCACAGCCCCAAGGACATTTCCTGTAGCTTGGAGGCTGCAGGCCACACCCCTGGAAGCACTTCTGGTGGGCATTCTGGAGGAAGACTCAGCTGCTGTGTGTCTCCTGGGGCTTGGGGGATCACATTCCTAGGTGTGAGCAGTTTTTGAGGGTTCTCATTTCTCCTCCAGGCACCATGCCCCAGCACCCCAGGTTTCAGCGACAGGGTTTTTTTTTTTTTTTTTTTTTTTTTTTTTTACTAAAGAACCACAAAGAATCTGCTCATCCCCCAGCAAGCCATTTTTTCTCCAGGCTGGTAGGATCTTGGAAGCTTCTGAGACCAACCTGACCCCAAGCACTTCCCAGACCTCTGCTCCACCAGCCTCTCTCAGCCTGGCAGATTCAGGGCTGCACAGCTGCAGGAAACTGTATCTGTTAGAATGGTCCTTTGAAGTTCAATCGCTCAGCCCCTGTGGCCCTCGGAAGGCTGGGGGCAGGGAGCACCCTGTCACACCCAAGCCTGTGGCCAGCCCTGGGCGAGCCAGCCGGTGCTGGTGGTCAGCTTCCCCACAACGGCAACCACAGACAGAACCACACAGGGCTCGCTCTGCCTTTTTTCTAGAAAAACTGAATTTTTACTCAAGTCCCAACTCTATTTATGCTCTTGTTTCTGCTTGAGGGGAAGCCCCGAGTCACCTGAGTGTGGGCCTAAACTGCTCTTCCTACTCCCTTGCTGGACTGCATTGCTGCTGCAAGCCCAATGACAGTCACCATCAGCCCTGTTTGCAGATGGGGAAACTGAGGCTGGACAAGGTTAGCCAGTTTCAAACAGCCAGGAAGTGGCAGAGGCTGGCCTGTCTGACCCAAAAGCCACACACAATTTTAAAGAACAGAATGCTGTTCTTCCCATAGTCACCCCAACGCCAGGCTCAACTCTTTCCCAGCCCTAGCTCCACATGCAAGTGCAACAAGTGCAACTCTAGACTGTCATGTCCTTTTTTTTTTTTTTTTTTTTTTTTTTCCGGTATGGGGGAATGAACCCAGAGTCACTCTACCACTGGGTTATACCCTTAAACTTTTTTACTTTTTATTTTGAGACAAGGTCTTGCTAAATTTCCCGGGCTGACCTTGATCTTGCGATTCTCCTGCTACATACAGATCCTGAGTCCCTGGGATCACAGGCCTGCTCCACCATGCCTGACTTCTGTCACCTCTATTGATTCCTGAACACTCAACAGCCCCTCACAGCCTCCCCTGGTTGGGAGAGGTGACTTCAGCTTTTCGGTACAGGTGCTTCTGTCTCCTCAGCACTGAGCACTTGGCCCAAGGAGACTCAGCATGGAGATCCAGGGCTCTGGGCGGGGCTTCTAACTTCCCCTCAAGGGAGGCTCATTACTTTCAGACATTTCCTCTAAGCTTCTTGCAGAGACTTCTAGAAGGTCCCGCTGTTTTCCTTCTCCCTGCAGGTTGTCAATCATCTTAGCAGAACAGGACTGTGTAGAATCAACATTGCACAGTGGTTTCCTCACCCTATCGCTTCTGTTTACCGATGAGGAAACCAAGGCCTCTGGAGGTCAAGTGCTTGCTAGCCAGGTGGCTCCCTCGTGAGTTCCTCAGGGCAGTGATGGCACTAAGGAAGGGATGGCCTCCAAATGGCACTGATGGGGGCGTCCAGGCCAACATCTGGGATGGCCACAGCCCCTTGTCACAGACTCAGAGCAGAACGCCCAGCTCATCCTTGGGCAGGTGCCCTCTGCCCTGGCATCGCTGCTTGGACCACTGCTCCCAGAGTTCAACTCCCCTCATTTGTGACAGTGACCCCCCAGGTTTCTCAGAGGGTACTTGGGAACCCCACAAATACATACTTCTTAGACATAAATACTGTTCAGATCTCCTACCCCCGACCCACACTGCTGTCAGACTCCCTGTGGGGAAGAGAGGGCTCTACTCTCCCCACCCCACACACACCTCACCCACACAGACTCACAAATTCAGGTGGATCGGGCAGAACGGAGAAGAAGGCAGCAACACCAAAGCCCATGTTGGTTTTCACTGGGGATGTTGTTTTTTATATTTGCATCTCTTAAGCATACATTTGCATAGACTGCTGTGGAAGTTTTCCATTTCCCAAAGAGCACTGAGAAGTAACGGATTTGTGGGTCCCAGAGGACACCAAGCAAGGCCTCAGCAAGGTCTCCAAATGCCTTGGCTGGGTCTCAGGACCTCAGTCCTGGGGTGGAGGGAGAGTAGAAAGGGGACAGACACTGAGTCCATTGGCAGGGGCCGCTGGGGAGTGAGGGGAAGCGGCAGCACCTAGACTGGGGTCAGCAGGAACCCTGGGGGCCTGTGAGCTGCCTTCTTGAGGCGCAGCCCCCACTCTACACGCTCCACCTGCAGGCCACCAGGCTGAAAGCAGGGGGCATAAAAGGCCCAGGGCATGGCGAGGCACAGCTCCTAGGGGCCTAGTGTGGAATGACCCCCCCAGTCCTCCTAATAGGATGGACCTAAGACAGAGGACCTAAGAGGCACAGAGCCACTAGGTGCAGTGGTACACACCTGTATCCCCAGCTCCTGGAGAGGCTGAGGCAGGAGGATGACTTGAGCCCGCCCAGGAGTTTGAGTCCAGCCTGGGCAACTTAGCAAGATACTGCTTCAAAAAAAAAAAAAAAAAAAAAAAAAAAAAAAAAGGTGGGGGAGAGGGAGCAGGATGGTGCAAGTTCAAGGCTAACCTCAGCAAATTTAGCAAGGCCCTAAGCAATTTAGTGAGACTCTTCTTATTTTTTTTAAATAAATCATTTTATTTAAAAAATAAAAATAAATAAAAAGTCTGGGAATGTAATTCAGTGGTAAAGCAGCTCTGGGTTCAATCCCTAATTACCCCCCCCCCATAAAAAAAACAAAGTGGCAAAATAAAGAGACACTGAGGCAAGACTTGAGGAAAAGGGCACTCAGGAGGCCCAGGCCCCAGGATGCGGGGGTCCTGCTCTTTAGGAGAATGAAGACATCGGAGCCCGGCACTAGTTGCCTACCCACCCTGTACAACAATTCTAGAATTGTTCCCATAGAACCTGAGAGAGGTTCTAGGCAGCCCCGGCTCTGGTCTGCTTCCGCCTCTTGCTGGGTAACTTGTCCCTCTCTGGGAGTCTTTGCTTCGGTAAGTGGAGGGCAGATGGTTTTCATGGGACCTCCCAGGTCTGACATTCTGTGCCACCCTGGTCCAGTCTCTCTAACTTCCCCGTGGCTCAGGAATCTTCCGTGTCTACCTCAAGTTCAAATTCAAGCATTCAGGATCTTTTGGATCTGGTATCATCCAACCTAATCAGTCACCCTTCCTGGTTCTGATAACCCAGTAGGGCCAGTTCCTCCCTGTCCAGATCCTTGCTCCAGACTCTTCCTTTCCTCATCAACTGCCTCCTTCTGGAACATTTGCCTGCTCTTCAGGGCCAGCTTCACGAACATAGGCCAAGCTTAGACAGGCCGAGTGATTGGCTTAATGCTCTGTGGATTCCATCCTGAAATTTTCTTATTTTTAATTATTTCTGTGTGTGTGTGTGTGTGTGTGTGTGTATGTGTCTGTGTGTGTGTGTGTGTGTGTGTGTGTGTGTGTGTGTGTTGTTTTGAGATTTATCCCAGGCTTGCCTTGCACATGCTAGGCAAATGCTCTACCACTGAGCTACATCCCCAGGTTCCATCCTGAAATTTAAAAAATTTAAGCAAGGGGCCCAGCTTTTCATTTTGTATAGGCCTTTGCAAATTACGCAGGTGGCCCTGCTCTCTCTCCTTCCGTGAACCCCTCCTCAGCCCACCTTCCCAGAGAGGTCTGCCCTAGGAGGGCCAGCTCTATGGGCCCATGGGGAAAGCAAAGAGTGTCTGCACATGAGGGGCCCAGGACCTATGTCACCTGGGACAAGGGTATGGGGACTGTCAGGGAGTGTGTAGGACAGATAGAGGCTTCCTCTGAAGGAGATCTGGTTTCTGTTCCCAAGATGCCCTAGTCTAACGGGAGAGGCCAAGCGCTGGCCCAGGAAGACCCTAGGCCTGTGCCAGGACTCCATAGGGGTGGAGTCAGACCTATGCTTTGGGTCTCACCCTCTGTCTCCCTGGGACCCTTCCTGGGAACGGTGGCAGGAGATGTGGCTGTCCTGGGCATGAGAAGCAGAAGCGGAGTTACCACTCGCCCACACAGAGCTCCCACTTCAAGGCATCCCTTTGTGTACCCCAAAGAGAAGCTTCCCCTCCACACCCCCCGAGGGCATAGGGAAATGGCCTTTCCTGTTTGCAACAGCCTCCCTGAGGTGGGATCCACACAGTCAGTTCCCTCTGGCCGGAGCCCTGCAGTCCCCTTCCTGCCCTGCCTCCCTGGCCCTGAGGGTGTGTGGTCAGGTCTGCCCTGGGGCAGGGCCTGCCTTCTCAGCCAAGTGAATCAGCTCCCCCCACCCCACCCCTCCAGGTGGGGCAGTGACCTCAGCCTTTGCTCATCCAGGGAGACTGACTGTAGGCGGAGACAGGGTAGACCTGCAGGTGTGTTCCAGCAGACCCCAGGGCCGCAGAGGTTGTGGGTCAGTCCTGGACCCCAGATGGTCTTCAACAGACCGTCCGAACCAAACTTCTGGTTCCTCCTCCAGCACCTCTGTAACCATAGCCCACCCACGTCAGTACCTGCCTGCCTCTGGGCCTCCGCCATTGGCGCACTCTTCCCAGCCTCCTTTGCCAGGCTAACTCCTCTTCCCCTTAAACACCTGACTGGAGAATGTCTTTCCCCAGGAATCCTCCATGGCGCGCCTTCCCATGCTGCCTCCTGCAGTGGGTATGCGCAAAGTGTGTCCGCCTCCAGCCTGGTCCACTTCAGGCTTCCTGGTGGCAGGTGGGGCTGTCATCTACCCACCAGGACTCCGGGAGCTGGGATCAGGATTGTGGGCGGGACAGGGGCAGTGAGACTGGGGCAGGCGGTGAGAGGCAGGTGGGAGTAGAGGACATGGCTCAAGTGGGGGGCCTAGCTGCTACTTAGAAACTTGTGTGCCCGTGAAGCTGGGCTCAGCTAGATAAAGTGGCTTACTCCTTCTGCAGGTCAGTAAGAAGGTCTGTCTGCGCAGGCCGTGGTCGTCAGGGCAGAGGGGGATGTCCTGGGCCTCTGCTGACTGGCAGATGTATTCTGCATGGAGGCCAGAGCTGGACTAACTGACCCCTCAAAGACCTCCAGGTCTGAGGATTTGAGCATCCAAGTGATTAAGTGATTACAAGCTGAGGCTGCCTAGCACCCAGCTCCTCCCTCCCCAGGCTGGCAGCCCCCTGACCTGCTCTCCCTCTGCTCTTCTCCCTCCCACCAGACCAACTGGCTCCCAGTTCAGCTGCAGAAACGGCTAAACGTCTCTCTGGAACCCAAACAGGAAGCTGGGTAGAAGGGGGGCCAACGGCCTGGGGATCTCTGAGCCTCCTCCAGGAAACTGTGGGATGGGAGGGAGCAAAGATGGACTAATCTCCTATAGCCCCCAGTACCCAGCACCCACCAAACCTTCTCCCTTCCTTATTCTCCAAAGGAAATAAGCACCCCCCCAACCCACCTCCTTGGTGGTAGGGACCAGCAAGTGTCGAAGAGGGAATTCTTTGGAACTCTCCCTCCTGAATTGTTATTATTACTGTTATTATATTATTATTATTATTTTTGTGTGTGTGTGGTGCTGGGGATCGAACCCAGGGCCTTGCACATGCTAGGCAAGCACTTCACCAGCAAGTTACATCCCCAGACCCATGATTATTGTTTTTAAAAATTATACTTCAGT
Organism: Tamias sibiricus; assembly: GCA_025594165.1. NCBI lineage: Eukaryota > Metazoa > Chordata > Mammalia > Rodentia > Sciuridae > Tamias > Tamias sibiricus. The sequence continues at coordinate 62,001,760 of CM046670.1, read as the reverse complement.
TTTTAGAGTTTTAGATTCACAGCAAAATTGAGAAAAAATGAAGAATTCTCATATACTTCCTACCTCCCTGTCATCAACAGCCCCACCAGAGCGGTCCGTTGATTAAAACTGATGAACCTACATTAATGTGTCATTATCACCCAAAGTCTATAGCTTACACTAGGGTTCAATTTTGGTGGTGCATGTTCTGTGAGTTTGGACAAATGTATAATGACATGTCACCGTTATCGTATCACACAGGCTGTTTCACTTCCCTAAAGATCCTCTGTGCCCTACCCATTCCTCCCTCCTCATTCATCTCTGGAAACCAACATTGCCCCCTGTTTTTATTCTCTACATAGTTTACCCTTTTCCATATGTGACTTTGCTGCTATCATACAGTATAGAGCTTTTTCAGTTGGGCTTCTTTCACTTGGTAATAGGCATTGAAGCTTCCCCAATGTCTTCTCATAGCTTGAGAGCTCATTTCCTTTTAGCACGGAATAATATTCCATTACCTGTATATACCACAATTTATTTTATACCCTTCACTTATTAAAGGACATCTTGATTGTTCCAAGTTTTGGCAATTATGAATAAAGTTGCCATAAACATTTGTATGCAGTGTTTTGTTTTGTTTGCAGTGTGGGGATTTTACCCAGGAGTGTTCTACCTCTGAGGTATATGCCCAGTCCTGTTTATTTATTTATTGGCACCAGGAATTGAACCCAGGGGCACTTTACCACTGAGCTACACCCCCAGACCTTTTTAGTTTTTTATTTTGACTAAGTTGCTGAAGCTGGCCTCAAACTTGCAATCCTGTGATCAATCCTCTTGCCTCTTGCCTTCAAAATAGCTGGGATTACAGGTGTGTGCCAGGGCATCCAAAAATCTGTGTGCAGATTTTTGAATGAGCATGTTTTTAATTCATTTTGGTAAATGCCAAGGGTTATGATTGCTTTTTTTTTTTTTTTTTTTTTTTTCTTGTCATGCTGGGAATGGAACCTAGGGCCTTGCATGTGCAAGGCAAGCACTCTACCATTGAGCTACACCCCCAGCCTGATTGCTGGATTTTATAAGAAATGGCTGCCAGGTGTGGTTGTGCACATCTGTAATCCCAGCAACTTGGGAGGCGGAGGCAGGAGGATCACAAGTTTGCTGCCAGCCTTAGCAATTCAGTGAGGCCCTAAGCAACTTAGTGAGAACTGAATCGAAATAAAAAATAAAAAGGGCTGGGGATGTGGCTCAGTGGTTAAGCTCCCCACCCTGGGTTAGATCCCCAGTCCAAAAGAAAAAAGAAACTGCCAAACTATCTTCCAAAGTAGCTGCATTCTTACTAGCAATCGATTCCTGTTCCTCTATATCCTCTCCAGAATTTGTGTTGCCATTGTTCTGGGTTTTGGCTATTCTAATAGGTGTGTGGTAGTATCTCATTATTATTTTATTATTTGTATTTATATTTTGTGCTGCTGGAGATTGAACCCAGGACCTTGTGCATGCTAGGCAAGTGCTCCACCACTGAGCTACATACTTAGCCCTTTGACATCATATGTAATTAGGGAACAAATTAAAACAGAGCTGGAGATGTAGCTCAATGGTAGAGTGCTTGCCTAGTGTGCATAAAGTCCTGAGTTCATCCCCAGCGCCCCAGAGGGGAAAAATGCACTAAGGGAACATAAAATATTGATGGGTCACTTTTTTGGGTGGGCCAGCAGTACTGGGAACCAAGCTAGGTCCCTTATTTTTTTGGGGGGGAGGGAGTACCAGAGATTCAACGCAGGGGCACTTGACCACGGAGCCACATCCCCAGCCCTATTTTGTATTTTATTTAGAAACAGGGTCTTGGGGGCTGGGGCTGGGGCTGGAGCTGAGCAGTAGTGCACTTGTCTGGCGTGAGTGAGGCACTGGGTTCAATTCTCAGCACCACATGTAAATAAATAAAATAAAGGTCTACAACAACTAAAAAATAATTTTTTTTAAAGAAAAGGAGGACTGGGATCGTGGCTCAGAGGTAGTGTGCTTGCCTAGCACTGTGAGGCCCTGGGTTCGATCCTCAGCACCACATAAAAATAAATAAATAAAATAAAGGTATTGTGTCCAACTACAACTAAAAAATAAACAATGAAAAGAAAAGAAAAGAAACAGGGTCTCACTGAGTTGCTTAGCGCCAACCTTTGCTGAGGCTGGCTTTGAACTCGTGATCCTCTGCCTCAGCCTCCAGAGCAGCTGGGATTATAGGTGTGCGCCACTGTGGCTGGCAATCTCAGTCACTTTTTTTTTTTTTTTTTGTGGTACCAGGGATTGAACTCAGGGGCACTCGACCACTGGGCCTTTTTGTATTTTTTATTTAGAGACAGGGTCTCACTGAGTTGCTAAGTGCCTCGCCATTGCTGAGGCTGGCTTTGAACTCGCGATCCTCCTGCCTCAGCCTCCCAAAGTGCTGGGATTACAGGCGTGCGCCACCGTGCCCGGCTTCTCAATCACTTTTTTTTTTTTTTTAATATTTATTTATTTACTTTAGTTGTACACAATGCAATGCATTTATGTTTACGTGGTGCTGAGGATCGAACCCGGGCCGCACACGTGCGAGGCGAGCGCTCTGCCACTGAGCCACAATCCCAGCCCCCTCAATCACTTTTTTTTTAAGGTACCGGGGATTGAACTCAGGGGCACTCCACCACTGGGCCACATTCCCCAGCCCTTTTTTGTATTTTATTTAGAGGCAGGGTCTCACTGAGTTTCTAGCAACTCAATGTTGATGAGGCTGGCTTTGAACTCGTGATCCACCTGCCTCAGCCTCCCAAGTGCTGGGATTACAGGCATGCGCCACCGTGCCCGGCCCTCAATCACTTTTAAGGCAAGTTTTTCCACAGATAATCCTGAGATGGTACTAACTTTATTCCTTCTCAGGACCTTGGAGGTCAAGCACCCAGATGAAAAGATACCTGGATCTAAGGCTCACCATCGGCCTTAGCAGATCACTTTTCCCAACCAGGACCTCAATTTCTCAGCCTATGACATGGCACTCTTCCCGTCTACCCATCCACAGGGAGGAGGGTCGAGGCTTGGCATGGTGGTGAGGAGTTGGTGATCCACAAGAAACCACAGCTGGCTACACCTGTGCTGTGCCAGCGTGACTGCCAACTGGGGAATACAAGCAGCCAGGACTGGGGAGAGAACTGGAGCATCACCCCCGAGGCCCTCCACGACTAGCTAGTAGGCATGGGCCCCTGCCCCATGCACCTGCCACGGGACATAGGGAGGTTCCTCTGAGATGACAGGAGGGCAGGACTCAGCAGAGAGCACCTGGTCACCTTCCTCAGCACCACCAGAAAGCAGGACAGGCAGTGGCAGGACACACAAACTGCAGGCAGACATATGGGGGTCTGCCTCTTGCTCCCAAAGGAGGAGCCAGCTCATGTGGGAGAGAGGCCTGGAAGCCTAAGGCCTGGCCTCACACCCTCAGGGACTGCTCCAGCCACCCAGTGGGAGGAAGGAAACACCTTCTAGATGCAGTCCCCTTCTGGGTCCTCTGGCTTCTTACACTCAGCCAGGCCCTTCCTGCCCTCAATAATAAGACCCGGCAGTACCATACCTGCCCCCCGCCCTCCCCCACAGACTTTCATTACCTCTTTCCTTTTTGACACCACAGAAAAAGAACAGAACGGCTTATAATCCCATATGCTCCGATAACACCTGTTGACATTTAAAAAATAGCAATAATAGATGCACACGGTAAGACAGACCAAAGAGAAAGGTATAACGTGAAATTACAACTTTCCCTTGTCTGTCTCCCCAGCCTCTTTGAAGGTGACCCGCTAACAGTGTCTGGTGTAGCCGGCCAGAAGAAAATCATGCACCTGTGTGTCTGCTAGGAGGGTGCACAGGCAGAGTCTGTCCTAATCCCGCTCCCTGTCTGGACAGCCCTCTGCTCAGCTCTTCAGACCCAGCTGTTCCCTGCCCTCTCGCCGCCGACCAATTGACAGACATGCCAGGGTGGGCTGGTCCCCACAAATAGGCCTCTGCAGGGTGACTGGTCTCAGCAAGAACATTGCATTTCATTTTATTTTCTTGTTTGTGAAAGCATTTTAAACACTCACTTACCTCTTTCCTAATCACCCCTGGCCACCTCTGGGCTGGAATTTCTTTGGCCCACTTCGTAGTCCATAAATCAAGTTGCAATTGACCCAAGACAGGCAGAGAGCCCCAGGGAGGCAGAGAGGCCTGGTGGCCTTGGGGAGGGCTCGGGCTTTCTTGGAAACTCAGGTTCTGCCTCTGTAACATAGGGTGAGCTTTCTTTCTTAAGGTAGAGATCTTTTTTAACCATCTACCCCCATGCTGGGGATCGAATCCAGGGCCTCCCACACTCTAGTCAAGGGCTCTACCACTGAGCCATCACCCCAGCCTGGAGGTAGAGATTCTTAAAAGGCAGAATGGTCTAATAAATGAGCTTCCTGTGCCCTTCTAGAACTCACTGGCCATTGGATGAGACAAAACTTTCCCACCTGGATCTCCAGAGAACGGGAAAGGTGGGGAGTAAGAGATGAGGCAGCAAAGGCACAAAGAGATTGAGGAACTTGTGCAAGGTCACACAGCTGGGAAACTCAGGATGGAAGGCAGTCAGTTCCAAAGGCTGCATTCTGGGAACACTGGCTGGCTGGTGATGGCCGGGGGATGGCAGGACCATGCAGGAATGTCCAGAGTCAGGAGGGCTGGACTGGAGAAAGCTGGGTGAGAAGGGACAAGGGGTGGATGGGAGCCAAAGGAAGCAAAGGGACCTCCCAAACTGGACAAGGTATGCGAGGGTACCCCCCCACCATCCAGCGCAGGGCAAGGGGTCTCAAGTGCCTCTGCTTCCTTCCTGCTCCATGGTGCCCACCACCAGGAGGTTCTCTGTAGACTCCAACTTTGTTAGAAGTGACCACAGGAAGGTTTGCAGGGGACACTGCTTGGGGGAGGCCCTGACGTTATTTAGCAACACTGTGCCAGGCAAGGTATATTTTCTGTATTTTATGTCATTTAATCCTTGTACAACAGACTGTTTTACTGTAGGCCATCACAGTTCATGGACATGTCTTCCCTTCCCACCCAAGAAGCATGAGGGTAGGTGACAACGTGGGCCCAGTGAGGCACGGGGAGAGGGAATCCTGGGACCCAGGGCCTCCCAGCCCACCTGGCCTACCTCCATCCAACAGGATGCGTCCCCTGCTGGTGTGCCCATGGACACAGGGTCAGCCTCAGGCCACTCTCCCGGGCTCCCCTTCCTGCTGCCCTGTACCTTGCCCCAACCACCTCTGTCTCTAAGTCCTCGTCACTTTCTAGTTCTCTGGTTTTCACTCACCTGCCTGCCTGGTTTGGGTTTCTGTGTTGAATTTTCTCTCTCCTTCCCTTCAGTACACAGGAAACAGCCTGCTTGGTGACAACTTCTTCAAAGCATTCTCAGGGAAGGACCCCAAGGTCAAGGGAACCCTGAACCTTCAGCCCACTTGAAGCCCCTAAGGCAGAGCCTTGGCTGCAGGATTGCCAGGCCTCACTTGGCCTTCTTGGGACTGAGAAGCCCACCTGGGTTCAACTCCTGCTTCAACCCTGGGCTCCTCTGCCACAGGCCTGGCTGGAGTTAAACTTGGAGCAAAAGACTCCCACGGCCAAAGGAAGAAAGCACAGGCCTCATCTCCTGTCCTGGGGCAAAACTGCTGGATACCAGAACCCCTGCTCCCAGGACCTGGGCTGTTCACGCCCAGTCCCCGCAAGCCCAGGGCAGCAGGCCCATGGGACTTTCCTTCTTCCTCTGGAATTGGCTTTGGCCTTGAGAGGGGGAGAATGATAGGGCCTGGCACCATTTGCATGGGGAGTCAGAAATGAGAGGCTGAACTGCGGGCAGGTGCACTCTCCAGAGCTTTTTTGTAAGAGCTGGCATGGGTCAGCCCAAGGCCTTGGAGGGCACTAAGGGCAGGGACATACAGGGCAGGGGTGCAGACGCGTGGTGTGAGTTTATAGTGGCAGGAGTGTGCCCATAATGCTATGACTCCTTCAAGTGTTCGTAAGCACAGAGTCGGGCTCTCTTGAGCCCTTGGAGGGCTGGCTGTGTGGCTCAGTGGTAGAGCTCTTGCCTAGTTAGACACGTGAGGCCCTGGTGGGATCACCAGCACCCAGCAGCATAAGGAGCAAAAGCACCTTGGACACTGTAAAACAGATCTGGCCCGCCCCCCCAACCCCCAACGCCCTGGAGCTGACATTTTAAGGGAAACAGACAGAAAAGTCAAATAAGTAAACTATGTCGCATGCTAGATGGTGACAGTGCCCCAGTGCTGTGGGGACAGTACAAGAGAGAAGGGGTAAAGAGGGAATGGGTGGGCAGGTGCTGCGACACTGTGGGGCTGCAGCACCAGGTGTGGGGCCTTACCTTGGACGCCAGGTGTAGAAGCTGGGACTTGAGCGTGAGCAGATGTGGGTGAGATGACAGTGACAGAGTGGGGTTTAGGGGGATTTCCTCACAGTACCGTTCAGGGATGGGGGGTCTGAGTGCTGAGACACGCCCATGGCCCAGAGCAGGCATTGGCAGGCCAGTGGGGCAGGTCACCCTGCGGGTTGTGTCGGCATCCCCTCAGGTCTGGGCTCCAGGGTCAGCGTGGGAGCGAGGCTGTCCAGTTGCACCTCCCGCTGTGAGAGCCAGGCCTGTGGCCCTGTCTCTGCCACCAGAGGGAAACCCAGCGTGGAGGGAGGATGGAGGCCCCAGTCAAACCTACTGCCCCGCACGTGGAGCCTGTGCCACGGTGGGTGTCACCCTCCTTTAAGGGGACAGAGTTGCCCTGATGTCTCCTCTTCCCAGAAGCTCTCCTGATTAAGCATTCCCCTTCCTGGGGTTGAAAGATGAGGGTAAAGATTTTTTTTTTTTTTTTTTTTTTTTTTGTGGTACCGGGGATTGAACTCAGGGGCACTTGACCACTGGGCCACATCCCCAGCCCTTTTTTGTGTTTTTATTAGAGACAGGGTCTCACTGAGTTGCTAAGTGCCTCGCCATTGCTGAGGCTGGCTTTGAACTCGCGATCCCAGCCTCCCAAAGTGCTGGGATTACAGGCGTTCGCCACTGCGCCCTGCTGATTAGAAAGATTTTTAGCTTTTTTTTTTTTTTTTTCAGTACTGAACCCAGGGGTGCTCTACCATTGTAATACATCCCTAGCTCTTTTTATTTTGTTTTGAGACAGGATCTCCTTAAGTGGACAGAGTTGGCCTAGAACTTACAATCCTCCTGCCTCATCCTCCTGAGTCGTTGGGATTGCAGGTGTGCACCACTGCACCAGGCAAATCAGAATTTGTCATGTTTTATTTTGGTTTTTGGTACTGGGGATTGAACCCAGGGGTGCTTTACCACTGAGCTACATCCCTAGACCTTTTTATTTTGAGTCAGGATCTCACTTTAGTGGCTGGGGCTGGCCTCAAATTTGCCATCCTCCTACTTCAGCCTCCCAAGTTGCTGGGATCACAGGTGTGCACCAATGAGCCCAGCATCAGAAAGTTTTTTTTTTTTTAAATCTAGAAAGACATTCTCTTTCAATTGGCTCCATCACCTCTACCCACAATGACCTGGAGAAAAATACAGGCCTGTTCGGTTAAAAGTTGTAGGCTAAAAATCAGCAATTTGCTGTTATAGCCCAGGCCCTGCAGGATCTCAGGGAAGCCATTTCTATGGCCTCAGTTTCCTCACCTATAAAATGGGGGGAAATGCTTGCCCCAACCAGACTCTGGAAGGGCATAGCTGCGGTAGCTGGCATTTATTGATCCCTAAATGCCTGCCAGGCACTGAGCCAAGCCCCTCACATGCACTAAGGCTTTTGATCTCTCAGTAACATCATAGGAAAGATGTAGTGGCTATTTCCATTTCACAGATGAGGAAACTGAGGCTCCAAGGGGTCCATGAGTTGCCTAACGTCATATAGTGTGTGGCTCCAGAGGCCCTGTGCTTCACATACTGTTCTTTCACTGAGGTTCTGGAGATCAAACCCAGGGCCTTGCACAGGCAAGGCACATGCTCTATCACGAGACTGCAGCCCCCAGCCCCATACCCTATTGTTCTGAGTAAAAGATTCCAGTCAATTCTGTGCAGCCAGTTATTCGATTAACTGGCAGTTAAAAGGCAGCGACGACCCAGACTCACCCCGACTCGCCTGTGGCTTCCAACTGGCTTATGCTGGGGAGGGTGGGGCTGGGGTGGGAAGAGGCGCCTGCCTCCAAGAGCCTGGAGGTGCGGGGACACAGGGCTTAGCCCTGAGCCGTCCTGAGCTCAGGCTCTGCCACCAGCCCTTCGCAGGGTGTGGCCGTGTGACTGGATGTTCACTACCGCTCTCTGGCTGGGGCTCCTGCCCACCTAAGAGCGGTGAGTGCGTTGTGGTGGCCGTTGCCCAGATGACAAGCCAGAACGAAGACATCCCAGGGGACTGGGTTTGGCGGAGTATGCTCCATAAATTGTGGCCATTATTATTCAAATGGACAGCTGGAGAGCAAGGGCTGGCCCCGCGCAGGTGGCCATTTCCAGTTGTGCATCCAGAAGCTCCTCAGGAGTGCAGAGCAGGGAGCCAGGCCTCTGGCCTGCAGCAGAAGGGGGTGGGGGGGTCATGGAAGAAGGCGGCTCGGGTACAGGGCTAAGGGCTGAGGAGCTGGAAGCTGGCGGGGAAGCAGGCGCTCGGCTGGGGATGGGTGGGCATGGGGGCAGAGAGGAGGTGCACCTCAGGGTCCGAGAGAAAGAGAGAGAGAGAGAGAGAGAGAGAGAGAGAGAGAGAGAGAGAGAGAGGCCCTGAGCCACTGCAGAGACAGGTGAGCTGTGAGGGTCACTGCAGGGAGAGGGGCTCCAGTGCCAGGCAGAGGCCTCTGGGACACAGGAGGCCCAGAAGGAGAGGGCCACTGTGGGTGAGGAAGGTGGATACATGGCCCACCCACAGCAGACCAAGAGAAGCTGGTAGGCCATGGCTGGGCCTCCTCTTGGTCCTATCCCCTGAGCCAGGATCAAAAGCTGTGGACTTTCATTCCTTGTAGAGTCCTTGTGACTGTGGCCCAGACCTAAGTGCCCTCCTTTGTCACCACCCCAGACGGCCCACAGAGCCTATGGCAGTGGGCACAGAGGACTAGGAGGGCCTCAGCCCAGGGCCTGGCTGAGGTGCAGCAGGAAGGGAGGCCCAGCAGGGTTTACGTTTTCCCTCCTTACCCTTCTGGTGGCCAGGCGGTTACACCACTGCGGTTTGCTGGCCCCAGGGAGCGCTGGCATTACATAACGCCCGACTCGGCCGCCCCGAAACACGCTCACACTCTTTCTCACAGACCACTGTGTGCCAGGTCACGCCAGGCTCACCACCGCATGCAGCGACACACACAGACATACCCGTGCTGCTTTGCACATTCACCTACACGTTCACACACTCCCTCAACGGGCTGTGCTGTGGTCCCGGATCAGACAGGTGGTGGCTCTCCATGGATTCAGCAGGGGCACCTTCCCACCCTCCTGCACCTTGGGCCCCAGGATCCCTGAGCCCAGTGGGACTGACCCAGGCCTGTCCTAGGGCTCCCAGGTGACAGCCCCAGACTTTGTGCTGGCCTGGGTGGTGGACAGCTACAGAAGGATCTGAGAACAGGGCAGGGACGGGGAGAAAGTGCCCTTGCTTGTGTGGATTTCAGTAACTCAGGACAGGCACAGGGGACCAGTGGGTGGACACATCCTCCGAGGCGCAGAAGGTAGGGGGTATTGAGCATAAGACCTTTGGAGGGTTACTGAGATGGCAGGTTTCAACTTTTAAATGCATTCACAGGAGCACCAGCTGCCCGAGACCCAGTGATGCTACTCCTAGGGATTCTTCTGATCCTTACCCAAGGGTCTGAGTGTGTTGCTGTCATGCTGGGGGACCTTGGGTGAGTGTCTTCCTCTAAGGTGTCTTTTCCTCATCTGTCAAATGCGAGAGAACAGAGCCCATCTCAGAGGGAGGCTGGTTTCATTGTGTGAAGTTACTGGGGTCCTGCTAGGAGCCAGGCCTGGGGGCTGAGGCAGCAACTCACCTGCTTTGAAGGAACTTACAGACCAGAGACAGAGCCACAACCGGCCATTAGGACCATGTGATTTGGCCCCCTACAGGCCTGAACAGGGGCCTAAGGTGGGCCTGGTGTATGGGGGGGTGGTGGCAGCTCGATCTGGGGGTGAGATTCAGCTGGGCGGAGGCTGAGGGAAGAGGTGGGGAAGGAGGGGCCCAGGGGGTGGGGGACAGGATCAGGATTGTTGGAGCTCCAGGGCAGGTGAAGAGCGTGAGCTCAGGCAGGCTGCCCGAGCCTCCAGGGCCGTGTTGAATCTTGGAGGTGAACCACAGTGAGGGGCCTGTGTGGTGGGGCGTGGCCACCTGTTGAGAAGCTTGACCCAGAGGAACGCTGGCCTGGAGGAGGACCAGCTGGCTGGGTGAAAGCAGGGGAGGGCAGCGTGGCAGAGGTGGTGGGGCAGAGAGGGAGGGGCAAAGTTAGAAGGCAGAGTTCAGATCATGGCGACCTGTGAGGGAAGGGTGCCCAGGAAGCGAGAGAAGGACCAGAGGAGGCAGCTGTGGGCGTGGGTGATGGAGAGCTGTGGTCTTCCATCTTGGGAGACTGGGACGGCTGCAGGGGTTGGCCTGAGCAGCTCTAGAAGAGGAGGGTCCCAGGCTGCTGGGCAGGGCCCCAGGGGCCATCACATGGTGGGTGGCCAGGTGGAGCTCAGTCCCTCCCCTTCTCTGCACTGGTGCTTTCAGTCTGCAGGACAAAGTGGTGGTTTTGGAGTACTGTGGATTGCCTTGACTCCTAGAGGGACAAGGGTCATCAAGGGCATCATGGGCGTGTCCCAGGCTTCCTGCAGGAAAGGACAACCCTTCCAGGGGTGGATGATGGGGGCCTCCTTGTAGCAGTTGGCATTTTCTTATTCTTTTTTTTTTTTTTTTAAATATTTATTTATTTGTTTTAGTTGTACACAACACCTTTATTTTTAGGTGGTGCTGAGGATCGATCTGGGCCGTGCACGTGCCAGGCAAGCGCTCTACCGCTGAGCCACAACCCCAGCCAGTTGGCATTTTCTTTTTCTTTTTCTTTTTTTTTTTTTGGTACCAGGGATTGAACTCAGGGGCACTCGACCACTGGGCCACATCCCCAGCCCTTTTTTGTATTTTTTATTTAGAGACAGGGTCTCCCTGAGTTGCTAAGTGCCTCGCCATTGCTGAGGCTGGCTTTGAACTCGCGATCCTCCTGCCTCAGCCTCCCAAAGTGCTGGGATTACAGGTGTGCGCCACCGCACCCAGCTTGGCATTTTCTTTTTGCAGTGCTGGGGCTCAAATCCAGGGTTTTGTACATATTACTACTGAGTTATATTCCTAGCCCCCATGCTGTTTGCATTGTGCGTGGGGGAGGGGGGCTGCTGGGGATTGAATTCAGGGGCACTTGACCACTGAGCCACATCCCTAACCCTATTTTGTATTTTATTTGAGACAGGGTCTTACTGAGTTGCTTAGCAACTGGCCTTTGCTGAGGCTGGCTTTGAACTCGATCCTCCTTAGCCTCCCAAGCCACTGGGATTACAGGTGTGCGCCACCGTGCCTGGCTTGCTGTTTGCATTTTTTAAATATACATATATATTTATCTTAGTTGTAAATGGACCTTTATTTTATTTATATGTGGTGCTGAGCTTGAACCCAGGGCCTCACACATTCTAGGCAAGTGCTCTACCACTGAGCCACAACCCTAGCCCCTTGCTGTTTGCATTTTAATAGAACATTCTAGACTTGACACTTTTTGCCACTTTCTGCAAGGACAGAAAAGTTCTGTGCTGTTCCATGCAGTAGCCTCTGGCTGTCTATAGCAACTGAACACTAAGAATGTAGCTAGCTAGTGTGACTGAGGAAATGAGTTTAAAATTTAAATTCATTAAATTTTAATGAATTTAAATAGCCACATGTGGGAGTTTGGTGGAGCAGGCCATGGGACCTTCCTGATGCCCCTCATTGGGTGTGGGGAAAGCCAATAACAGACTATGTCACAGTGTCTGGAGGACGGGGTTCTACTCTCACTGCGTGGGTATGATGACCTTCTGCAATAGGCCCCAGCATTCATGGACGAGCAAATCAAGGCCCAGAGAGCAGTGCAGCTCGCTCATGGTCTCGCAGCTGGTGGTAGCAGAGCTGGCTGGGACACTCAGCAGTGGCTCAGGTTGCTAACCACTGTGCTAGCCGGCACAATTTTCTTATATGGGACCCTTCATGCACAGCATCATACTCTGACCCTCAGGGGCGCTTGGTGGCACTGAAACTGCATCCTCACCCCCATTTCTTAGAAGAGGCTGAGGCTCAGAGGTTGGCACAGTAGGGGACAGCTGTGAGGTGAGGTCTGAACACAGGCCTTGGGGCCCCTGCTTGCAGCCAGGGCCTCTGCAGCAACGGCTCCCACCAGAGCCCTCTCCTACCCCAGTGCCTGCAGCAGCTCAGGCTCCTGGGCTGAAGTTCGCAAGCTCCCCCAGGCCCTGCACAGCCTCCCTGAGGAGTGACTGGACGGACATCCGCCCCTCTGCCCCGGGGATGGGGCCGCGGTGGTGAGGAGCCCTCTCTGTTCAGTGCACTCAGGGAGGACGGCGTCCTGGGCTGTTTCTTTTCCCTGAGCTCATGGAGAAATCCAGAAATTGTTAAGTCTCCAGAGGGATCTTTCCACCCTCTCTGAGCCTCAGTTTTCTCACCTAGGGAATGAGAGGGTTACACTCATCCCTAGAGGCTATGTCAGGGGTTTTTAAACCTTTTTTTTAGCATTAAAGTTCTTTTTCTAATAAGGAATCATATTTTCTCCTGTTTGCTCTCTGCACAACCAACAAGGAAACCATTTGTAAAAGTGTTTGCCGTGACCTTACTCCTGAGCCCATAACGCTTTGGTGCCTGCTCCCTGCTCCAAGGACAGTGTCTGTCCTCAGGAAGCTTAAAATCCAGAGAGGAAGGACAACACACACATAAACAAAGGCTCTGGAATATGTCAGAGAAGACGATGGTCAGGCAGAAAATAAAGCAGGATGAGCAGAAGGAACACCAGATGGGACTGCTGTTTTAGAGAGGGCCATCTGGGGGGCCCGCCAAAAGACAGCAGTCAGCAGAAAGTTGAAGGCAATAAGCGTAGCAAGTGCAAAGGCCCTGAGACAGAGAGCAAGCCTAGCACAGTTAAAGACCAACTTTAGAAGGACCATGGAAGTAGATGAGGGAAGGGGAAACCAATTCAGAAAGATAAAGGGCTGACTGGGTACAGGGGTTGAAGGCCTCCTGTAACATTCTGGATTCAAGCTGGATGTGGTAGCACATTCCTGTAATCCCAGCAGCTCCAGAGGCTAAGGCTGGAGGATCACAAGTTTGAGGCCAGCCTCAGCAATTTAGAGAGACCCTAAACAATTTAGTGAGACACTGTTTTAAATGAAAAATAAAAAAGGGCTGGGAATGTGGCTCAATGATTAAGTGCCCCTGGGTTCAATCCCTGATGCCAAAAAGAAAGAAAGAAAGAAATGGGAATAGTAAGAGGCCCTAGTCTAGGGTTAAGAGAATGTACATTAATATATGTAAAGCTCTAGGTTATAATAGGAACACCATAAAGAGTAGCTATTAGAAATCTGGTTTTATAGGGGAATGAACCCAGGAAGGCTTTGCCACCGAGCCACGTCCCCAGTTCTTTTATTTTGAGACAGGGTCTTGCTTAGTTGCTGAGGCTGGCCTCAAACTTAGGATCCTCCTGGATCAACCTTCCAAGTATCTGGGATTACCATGCCCAGCTGCAGCCAGTTAATTCTTGCTGACCACCGACTACTTCTAGGCAGTGGGCAAGTCACTTTGCATATATTATCTCACTTAATCTTTATAAGAACAATAATGGTTTAATCTATTTTTTAATTAATTAATTTATTTTGATTAGGTATATATGACAGCAGAATGCATTTTGATTCATTGTACACAATTGCAGCACAACTTTTCATCTCTCTGGTTGTACACGATGTAGCATCTCGGATGATATGTGCAGTCATACATGTACCTAGGGTAATGATGTCCATCTCATTCTACCATCTTTCCTGCCCTCATGCACCCACCCCACTTCTCCCTCCCCTTTGCCCACTCAGAGTTCCTCCATTTTCCCCATGCCTCCCCCCTCCCCATTATAGATCAGCATCCACTTATCAGGGAGAACATTCGGCCTTTGGTTTTTTGGGATTGGCTTACTTCACTTAGTGTGATATTCTCCAACTCCATCCATTTGCCTGCAAATGCCATAATTTTATTCTCTTTTAATGCTGAGTAATAGTCCATTGTGTATATATACCACAGTTTTGCTATCCATTCATCTATTGAAGGGCATCTAGGTTGCCTCCACAGTTTAGCTATTGTGAATTGAGCGGCTATGAACACTGATGTGGCTGCGTTACTATAGTATCCATTTTTCAAATGAAGAAACTGAAGCTCAGAGAGCCTGTGGACTGTGCTCAGTGTTGCCTGGTGAAGGATGGGCAGGACTTGGGGCCCATCATCCCCTCTGATTCCACGTCCCAGTTCTTTCCACTTGTGACAACTTTCTGGGATCTGGGTTATGAGCTCTAAAGTTTAAAAGGGTGATGGCATTTGTGGGGGAGAGTTTGAATTCCTGGGCTCAAGTGATCCTTCTGCCTCAGCCTCCCAGGGAGCTGGGACTATAGGTGCTCTTGGACACTGCCTGGCTTGAGGGCATTTTTTTTTTTTTTTAATTGAAAAAGTTAATTTAAAATGTTTAACTAGGGCTGGGGGTGTAGCCCAGTGGTAGAGTGCTTGCCTAGCATGTACAAGGCCCGGGATTATTATAGGCACCCAAATGACCTATTCAAACAAAACAAAACACCAAAAACAAACAAACAAAAAACAATGTAACTAAAATATTTAGAGTTGTTCAAAAGATAATATAAGAAATCAGCAATGTAAGCTGGGTGCGGTGGCACACGCCTGTAATCGCAGCAGCTTGGGAGGCTGAGGCAGGAGGATCGTGAGTTCAAAGCCAGCCTCAGCAAAAGTGAGACGCTAAGCAACTCAGTAAAGCGCTATCTCTAAATAAAATACAAAATAGGGCTGGGGATGTGGCTCAGTGGCCGAGTGCCCCTCAGTTCAATCCCTGGTACCGGGGAAAAAAAAAAAAAAGGAAGAAAGAAAGAAAGAAAGAAAGAATTAGTGTAGAAATCATTGACCCAAATATATTATGCTCTAATAGGAGTATTATACTCTAATAGGAGTATTAGTGGGGGGCAGGGCAGGAGAGAGGTCTTTTTTCTTTTATTTTTTTGGGTACCGGGGATTGAACTCAGGGGCACTCGACCACTGGGGCCACATCCCCAGCCCTTTTTTGTATTTTATTAGAGATAGGATCTCACTGAGTTGCTAAGTGCCTCGCCATTGCTGAGGCTGGCTTTGAACTCGTGACCCTCCTGCCTCAGCCTCCCAAGTGCTGGGATTACAGGCATGCGCCACCATGCCCAGCTGGGTAAGAGGTCTTGGGGGGCTGGGCCTAGTGCCATCCTGTGCCTTGCACTCTGCTCTCCACCCCAGACCTCCTCCTTTCCTCTCTGGAACCATCCCTTGCCCTCAGGCCTTTCCACCAGCTGTTCCTTCTTCCTGGAAAGCATTTCCACTGCCCTTTGACCTTCTTCCGAGGATTCCTGACGGTCTCCCTTACCACCCTGTCCTTTCCCATTAGAGCCTGCATTTCAGCTTTTGAGTGTATTTTTTGAAAAAATGGAGATAGAATTCACATACCATCACCTTTATCAAATTAAAGTATGCAAGTGTACAGATGTTTGCATAGTCCCAAGGTTGGGCAACTACCACCATGATCTAATTCCAGAACGTTTTCAACAATCCAAAGAGAAATCCTGTATCTATCAGCTGTCATTCTCCATCCTTCCCGTCTTCCAGCCCCTAGCAACTGCTAATCTACTTCCTGTCGTTATAGATTTGCCCATTCTGATTGTTTCATATCAGTGGAGTCATACAATATGTGGTCTTTTGCACCTGGCTTCTTTCACTTCGCATGACATGTTCAAGATTCACCCATGGTGTAGCACAGGTAGGTGTTTCCTCAGTCTTCCTTTCTGAATACTATTCTATTTTTTAAAAATATTTATTTATTTACTTTAGTTGTACACAATGCAATGCATTTTATGTTTACGTGGTGCTGAGGATCGAACCCGGGCCACGCACATGCTCTGCTGCTGAGCCACAACCCCAGCCCTGAATAATATTCTATTGCATGGACATGCCACATTTTGTTTATTTTTTTTCATTTGTTGATGGACATTTGGGCTATTGTGAATAAGTGCACAATCTTCTTATGGGACATTATGAATCAGATTAAGTGGGGGAGATGGTATTAAAATAACTATAACAACTGACATGTCACTTTGAAAACAGTATGGTGATTCCTCAAAAAATTAAACATAGGGGGCTGGGGTTGTAGCTCAGCAGTAGAGCGCTTGCCTAGCACGTGCATGGTCTGGGTTTGATCCTCAGCACCATGTAAACGCATTGTGTACAACTAAAGCAAATAAATAATATTAAAAAAAATTAAACATAGGGCTGTAGCTTAGATGAAGAGCACAGGCTAGTACGAGGGCTTGGGTTCAAGGTTCAATCCCCAGGACTGAAACAAACAAACAAAACCCCACAAATTTACCATATGGTTCAGCAGCAATCCTACTCCAAGGTATATGCCCCAAAGAACTGAAAGCACATGTTTAGCTGGGCACAGTGGCACATGCCTGTAATCCCAGTGACTCAGAAGGCTGAGGCAGGAGGATCGCAAGATTGAGGCCAGCCTGGGCTACTTAGTGAGACCTGGTCTCAAAATAAAAATTAAAAAGGGCTGAAGCTGTGGCTCCATGGTTGAGTGCCCCTTGGGTCCCATCCCCTATACAACAAAACCAACAAACAAAAAACCAAGCAAATGTTCACATAAACACTCATACCCAGACGTGCACTTGTACACTCTGAAGCAACAGCCAAAAGGCGGGAACAGCCCAAAGGCCCATCAACTGATGAATGGATAAACAGACCATAGTGTATCTGTGCAATGAATATTCCTCAGCCACAGAGGAATGAAGAGCTGACTCATGCCACAGCATGGGTGGACCTTGAGAACATGCAGCGCACTCCACAAAGGGCAGGGATGACATCTGTCAGCTCACCTCTCACCCCCTATCTGGGCATTTACCAGACAATCAAGAGCTATTCCGTGGGATGAAGGAAAGGGCCCAGCCAGCAGACCCGGCAGCCTGCCCCTGTGTGCTCAGTGGGCGGGATCCGCCAGCAAGTCTGAATCACACGTCTCTGGCCCTCAGCAAAGCCTGTCCTGTCTCCGCCCTGCAGCATCTCTGATTGCCATCTGCATAACATGTGGCTTTGGACATATGTCAAGTCCACCTAACTCTGGGACTTGGTGCTGGCGTGGGCCTCCTGTAGGTGCTCAACAGAGTCCTGGTAGATTGGCCTCCCTGGACCCGAGGCTTCAAGGGTAGCCAGGCCGGGGAGCGACACCAGGTAGTGGAGCATTACAAGGTTAGCAGCCCAGCCAAGCTCCCCTGCCCTGAAGCGCAGCCTCTCTGCTCAGGTGGTTAGTGCTGTGGGAAGGGGGATGGGGTGGAGGAGACAGCAGGTTTCCAATTACCCTGCAGCCCCTTTTCAAGGGGGCAGGGCTTACCGGCTGCCAACCCCTGACGCCACCAGTCTCTACCAGTCTCCGCTGGGGCAGGCTGGAGTGGGATTTAGAATACAAGACCCAGGCCTGCATTTCAAAGGCTGGGGGCCCCCTGCCCATAAAACCAGCACTGAGCCCAGTGCTGTCCCGCAGCTGGCCTGGCCTCCCGCAGAGGGGTCACTGGGAATTCTGTGTTTCATCAAGTATTGCTGGGCTACAGAGTTTTATTTGAAAATAATTTTAATTAGCCGGAAACTAGGAGTTTAATAAATGGAAAACAGAGAACTTTCCAAGGCCACAGCTGGGAAACACTTTTTTTTTTTTTTTTTTTTAATTCTGCCTGGCTTCCCAGGCCAGCTAAGCACCCTGACATGAGGCCCGAGTGCCAGAGGAATCCACAAGGAAAATGAAGCTTATTTTTAGAGAAATATTTTAAACTTGGTTTTGGAGAGCTCAGGAGTTTTCTGGTCTGTCGAGTCCTTAATATCTTTCCTTCTATTTCAGAGCTCTTCTCTGGGCACAAGAACTCCTATCTGACAAGAGCTATTTCTGCCCAGATGAAAATAAAAGCTCCCCCCCTCCCCAAGAATGAATTGTTTCTAAAAATGTCCCTGTAGACAGCAAGGGCATGTGAGGCCTGTCCTTGGCAGGTGTGCCCAGCAATGAAGGTTGGGGGGCCTGGGGGCTCCCACTCAGCCCTGCCCTGCCACCAACCAGCAGGAAGTGGATGACAGCCTGGCAGTCATTTCCGGGTTTTGAAAGCAGTTTTTAAACTTGAAAGAGGCCTGCTAAGAGGGACTGCCTTTCCTCTGGAGGTGTTGGTAGGTGAACCCACACCCACACAGACACACCTCCACACCACAACAGACACACTAGACCCAAACACAGCCTACCTACAGCTCCTCACACCCCACAGGCGCAACACCTACCAGTGACAGCTACACACAGGCACACCCAAACCCACAGCAACAAACTCACACTCAGCAACACACACACACAGTCCCCAAGTCCCCTCCACATTTTTTAATTCTTTTTGGTGATACCAGGGATTGAACCCAGGAGTGCTCTACAACTAAGCCACATCCCCAGCCCTTTTTATTTTTTTATTTTGAGGGTCTTACTAAGAAAGTTGCCAAGGCTGGCCTCGAACTTTTGATCCTCTTGCCTCAGTCTCCTGAGTAGCTGAGGATTATAGGTGTGTTCCACTGTGAAGGGCTCAACCCCCGCATCACAACAGACACACCACACCCTGACCCAAACACATATGAGCACCCACAGACCCCCATCCCCCAATACCTATTCACACATGACACTCTAATCCTCACAGATACACACACACACACATCCAAACACTGAACAGACACCCACAGATCCTCACACCACACAGACCCCACACACATCAACACCTATATACAGAGGCACAGATCCGCCCACCAGTCCTTCCTGCATGCATTACACACAACGTGCCACGCGGTCTTTTTCTTGAACACCTGCACGCGGCCACACTGCAAACACTGAGCACCCACATGCCAAGCACCCAGATAGACATAAACACACCCTCCCACACAGCACCCTCGCACCAGCCCTCTCTAGAGACACATTCCGCACACACACGTGAAACACACTGGTGCACTTTCAGGTTCTAGCCTACTCTTGGGAGAGGTTGGGAGAAGCGGTGCAGCGGCTTGCGACTCCCGCCTCCTTCCTGCAGGCTCCCCTCCCCGCAGGGCCCGCTCGCTCGCTCCCCTCCCCGTCTGGCCACCAGGCCCCGCCCCGCCCCCCGCCCCCTCCCTCCCCTTGGCCTAGCCCGCGCTCGGAGCTGCCGCTGCCCGCGATGGCTACAGCTCTGCACACCCCCCACCCCGCCCCGGAGTGGACCAGAAATAAAAATACTGGGAAATGAGGTGACAATGGAGAGGGGTTCTGGGTCCCTGCTGGGAGGTAAGTCTGACCAGCCTCAGCCCAACAGCTGGGCAGCCTCTAAGGCCTGTGCAGAGACCCAACTTCCGGTTTCTGGTAAGAGTCACGTCTACCCTCACGAGCAAAACTGGAGAACAGTGGGTGCCTGGGGGACGGTTCCTTTCCAAGGAGCAGTGCTCTCTGGGGCGGGGTGTTTGTTCCTCTTTGCACATGTGCACCCTATGATTGTTCTGAGACCTCCAGGCAGATTTCAACACGGAGTGCCCTCGTGCAGGGCAGCCCTGGCTGGCAGGACCTAGGCCTGCTTGTCTTTCCTGCACCAGGAGCCCATCAGGCCTGGCTGTTATGCGGGTTCCCGAGCCACCACAGGGCTCACAATCCTCCATCTATTCCCATGGGACAGTGCACAGCTCTGGCCTCTCAATGGATTTTTTGTATGCTTTTTTTTTTTTTTTTTCCCTTCCTTTTACACATTTAGCAGGCGATTCAGACAGCGTGAGGGGTGGAAAATATGTACACGCGCGCGTCCTTTCTCTGAAATAATTAAGAAGGTGGCGCACATGAATTGGGCAGCTTAAAAAAACACCTTGTCTTCCAACAGTCAGTAGGAAATGCCGCTGTGAGGACGCTGACCACCATCACCTCCTGGGCTCATTTTCACAACTGACCACGAGAGACCTGGATCTTGCTTGACTCATCCTCGGAGCCAGTTTTAGTTCCACTCTCCAGTCCCTGATGGGAATCCTGGTTTGTCTTTACTTGCAAGTTTTACTTCTACTTCCTGAATTTACAGGAAAACTGTCCTGGGTGTGATGAAGCACTAGTAGAGCTGTTTTGCTGTTAATTCCAGCCGCTGCAGAAGGACAATGACCAGTACCCTCCATTGATATGCAGCGAGAGGAAATTTCTGAATGATCCCCCTAGATTTCCACGCTCCACTGGATGTAAAATACAAAAACTTCAGATCCTAGCAGCTGGGCTTTCAAACAGACTAATTTTTAAAAACGAATGGGGCTCAGTCAATAAGAAATCTAACATTCCAGCTGATCAAAAGTGCTTGTTTAGAAAAAGCAGCTTGGGAGTGAAGTGGAAACAAGGCCTTTGAAATGTAGCTGGGCCTAAACAGCCCCACATTTTAAAAGTTTCCTCCCCATTGCACATTCTTTATAGTGTAGAGGCCAGGGAGCCCGCAGGGTCTTCACCCAGCCTGAGCCCTCTTTGGCCCCAGGCTTCCCCTCCCCTCCCCTCCCCTGCCGCTGAGGCCCAGCATCTGGGAGAACTTTGAAACTGCTCCCCGTCCCCTTTGGCAGCGTGGGCCAAGCACCAAAACGCTCCAGTGAGCACCAGCGCCATCATCGTTAACGCGAAACAGCTGCCTAGGCCTGGCGCATCCACCAGACGCCCCCCACCCCTCCTTGCTCAGCTGTGAGTCACAAGAGACCCTGGCTAGTGCAGAGCCAGTGAGAGGGGATGCACACCAGAGGGGATTGGTTGATAGAGCCCAGCTGTTGTTGATAAGAAGGTATATTGCTAAATCTTAACCTACTTTGGAAAAAGTGTCTGATCTGTGTGTGCATGTGGGGGGAGGGGTAGAAAAGAAAAAAACGACTTGATTTATTAACTTGATTTTGTTTTTAAAATGATTATTTTACAGTGAGTAGGAAAAAAACTGGAGTCACTATAGTAAAAAAGTTTGTTCAACTGTTTAGAAAACCAGCCGGAAAATTGATGCAGTCTTTTTTTCCCCCCTTTTTCTAGAGGCCTGGGTTGAATTTGCTTTCTGGCCTCTTTATAGTCGTCCAAAGCCCAGACACTAATTCCTTTTGCATAAATAACTTGTATTTGCTCATTCCCAGAGGAAGTTGTCTGCATAAACAAACACCATCCAGATAGAAGTTTAACCTGCCTAATCTTCCCTCCCCTCCTCTCTCAACAAGGACACAACTGGGCTTTCCAAAGTCCAGGCAAAGCCCCAGTTCTCCAAGCCAGGCCTAAACTGCACTTCTAGCTCAGCACTCTAAGGCCCTTTGGGCCACCAGCGGGCCGGAGTCCCAGAGAAAAATCAGACCTTCAGCTGCCACTGCAGCCATGTGATCCTCAGGGTGACTTATTACTAAAGGGAACAGCTAACTAATGCCCTTTTTTTTTTTCAGTTGAAAGGACTTGCTAAAGATTTAGGCTCTTTGGGCCAGCTGCCCAAAAACTGCTACAAAACATTTACAATACAATGTTTACAGTCACAATTTACAGTACAATGAACAGTCACAATTTGTATTGATTCCCCAAAATATATCAACAACTCAAGTTGACTTATTTGTTACATTCAAAAACCTACTCTGTCAAAGTAGTCCAGAGAGTACATACTTAATGCTCCAACTGTACCTACATACAAACTAAGCTACTATTCATTCCTCTTATATCCAGGAAAGCTTGGAAGACATTCCTACCTCTCTACACTGAAACAAAAAAAAAAGTACAAATTTTGGAATTTCTGTAATTAAATAAGGCATATCGTGTACTACATGCCATTTCAGCACTAAGAGGTGGCCTCTTCACTTCATAACTATATTTTTAAAAAGTGGTAAAAATCTTTTTTTGTGCAGTTGAACCCATCCTACATTCAAATTCTCTCAAGCACTAATAAACAAAATACTAATTTGGTTGAGGAAGATTTAAGGCAAGTTCAGGCCCTTCTGAAGGCACTGTGAGACTACTTCCCCCCCCATTATTGCTATATGTCTTTATACCCAAGAGTATGTCATAGCAGAACTGGTGGAATCAGCAAACACATTTTTTTTTTTTTTTTTGCTAGTTTATAAAGTTGGAATTAGAAAAGTATGCCACATGTAAGCCTGATTGCAAAGTATGTGGTCATTCTTTTTTCTTTCCTTTAAAGTTGGATAGGCTACAACCATTATACATTCTAAGAAAACTCATAAGATAGTCTTCAAAATTACTTCTGCAGCATCAAGATAGATTTCTGTAAAGAAATCATGCAATCTTTCAATATGTACGCAAACAAGGAAAGGAATTAATTAAATAAATATTACATACAATCTCTTAATATTTTTTTTTACTCATTTACAATAAAATAACCAAGTGAAGTTACAAAAGGCATATATTACTGTGAAAAGAACATACACTCCACATTTTGCACTGATTAATAATGGCAATCATAATTTCACATAATAAAAGAATATATATCTATTGTTTTTCACCATACTTGATCAATACAGTATGAACAAAATTTTCAATGTATGCTTTTCACAAGATGATGAATGAGTTAAATAGTTTTTTTTTTCATATTGAGTTGTTGTGCAGTGCTGCAATAAACTGAAAACACTAAAAATTCAGCAGTTATTCCCCAACAATTACAAACTAAACTCTGTGCAAGGCTTCCAGAGAGCAGACAAAATGGTCCTAAACTAAACTTCCACTAAGTGGTGGCAATGAAACCAGTATGAAACTTTGGAATGCAAGGGTTTGTCCCCCTCCCCCAGACATATAGCACTTTGTTAAAAACAAAAAGCAAGCAAAAACAAACCCCTCCCCCAGAAAAACCTTCAGCCAGGGCTACTATCAAGGCATATTCTTGGCAGAACAGTGAATTCTAAAAGCTCTTAGTTTAGCAAGGTGGTGGCTGGCTGGTTTGTTTGCACTGGTCTGAGATAATTAAGAACTTCTTTCAAGATAAGAAGTTCCCACATCTGGACTCTAACTAATGCTTTTCAAGTGAAAAGCTGGACTGGTGGTTGATAGCTGCTGGTGCCGGGCTGATTTTTCCTAGAGTTCCAAACTCATTGGAGACCTAAAAAAGTTTTATGTGTTTGTTTTTTTTTCTTATTCGCATCACAACTGCCCCGTTGTGAATATTCTGTTCATCAATACAAAAAGTTCGTTGGCCTTTTTAGCTCAACAAGAATGAAACTTTAGCCCGGCGCGGTGGGCGGTGGCGCACGCCTGTAATCCCAGCACTTGGGAGGCTGAGGCAGGAGGATCACAAGTTCAAAGCCAGCATCATCAATGGGAAGGCACTTAGCAACTCAGTGAGACCCTGTCTCTAATAAAATACAAAAAAAAAAAAAAAAAAAAAAAAGGCTGGGGATGTGGCAGTGCCCCTGAATTCAATCCCTGGTACCAAATAATAATAATAATAATAATAATTAAAAGGGAAAACCGAAAAGGGAGGGGGCCCCTCCCAGCACAGAGTTCGAGTCCAAGTGCTCGGTGGGGCCTGCCGAGTCTGCCTGAGGCTTTGTCACCCCACCCAAGCCCCCACAGGGGCGAGATGGCGAGGGCGCCTCCAACACCCCAGCATGGTCTTTCCCCTCCTCCTCCTCACTGGCGCCCTCTTGCCTCAGTCATCGGAGACGGAGAGGCAGCTGAAGATGGGCAGCCGGCGGCCCGGGTTGAGGCTGGGGGACTCGGAGCCGCTGAGGCTGCCGGAGCTCAGGGAGCCGCTCAAGTAACTGTCGCGGTCCGACAGCGAGTCCGGGGGGCTGGGGGCGCGTCAAACACCGGCGAGTCGGACAGGCGGCGGCGCGGCAGCTGGAAGCTGAAGGGCGGCGAGGGCGGCGCAGCCATACTCGGCAGGGAGGGCGCAAGCTGGGCGGCGCCGGGGGCTGCGCGGGGGGCGCCAGGCCCTGCTGCTGGCTACGGTAGTAGGCGGCGGCCGCGGCGGCGAAGTTGTGGATCTGGATGGCCAGCGGCGTGATGAGACGCTGCTCAGCTCCGGGCCGAAGGCGAAGGTGTTGTTGGCATAGGAGGCCGTGCAGGCAGCGCGCAGGGGGCTCCAGGCGCGAGCTCAGGTCCTCGGCCCCCCGGTGCCAAAGAGCAGCGCAGCGGCGGCTGCAGGCGCTGCCGAGGCGCAGCACGTCGTGTCGCCGAGGGCGTGGAGGCCGCAGAGGCCGAGGAGCAAGGAGGAGGCGGAGGAGGAGCAGGACGAGGCCGAAGAGCAGGAGGGTGGGCGGCGTGTGCGACGTAGGGCTGGAGCAGCAGAAGCTGCGACTCAAGGCCCCCCGGGGGCTGGTGGTGGCCGGACGGAAGCCGGAGAAAGCTGAGGCTGTGGTGCAGCATGGGCCGCGGCTCCCCCGGGAAGCCCAGGTGCAGCGCGTGGCGAGCGCCGAAGGTGCGCAGGTCCCCTGAAGCGCTACCTGGGCGCCGCCTTCGTCCTCGTTTGTGGATGAAGTGGCAGCGTGGCCCGTAGTAGCAGAAGCCGATGGTGTGGAAGGTGCGGCATCGCTCCGTTTTGTACTGGGGTGCCGTGTCAGGCTGCGCAGCTCGTTGGAAACCATGCGCGAACTGGCACTTCTCCCCGTACTTGCACGTGCCGCTCTCCTCGAAAGGGCCGGCACAGCTCCGTCTTGAAGCGCGTGGAATTGATCTGTGAACCGCCGCCTCCCTTTTGCTGCTGCTGCAGGTGCAGGAGGTGCTGGCTGCGCTCGCCGTTCTCACTGAACGAACGGTCCCGGAATTTGTTCTCCTTGTTGAGCAGCGCCGTGCCGCCGCCTCCCCCCGACGGCTCCTTGAGGGGGCCATAGGAGGCCGGGCCGCCCGCTGCCGTGTTGCCGCAGCTGCTGCCGTTAGCGGCGCCCGGGAACTTGGGCGAGCAGCTGCCGGGGCTGGGCGCGGGGTGGGCAAGCGCGTGCAGGTTGCTGGCCGAGTGCCGTCGGAGGAAGCCGGGCGTGAAGCTCGAGCTGGGGGCAGCGGCCACCGGCGTCCCCACAGCCTTCTTGTCCAGCATGTTGTTCAGATTGAGGTTGGCCAGGGATTTCTCCGTCTGCCGAGGGGAGCGGGTAAGGGGTGAAAATCGGAAGGGGAAAGGTGCTGGGGCTGCAGAGTAACTCCCAGCCTTGATTCTTCCCACCCTCCCCCCGCCCCTGCGGATTTCGACTTTGCTTACACCCATACACGCGCAAAAGGAACCAAGTTCACGCATCAAGGAACGAAGAGTGGAGGACGCCCACCTGGGCCGCGCTGGGTTTCGACATGTGATCCTCGGCCCATGGGCAGCTGGGGTGGGGTGGGCGGCGCAAACACTGTCCGGGAAGCCCTGGGCAGCGTGGCCGCGGTCGGCTCCGGAGAAACTAAACAGCTACAGCCGCTCCCTTCTTCCCTTCCGCCCTCCTTTGCGCCTTCTCCCCGCCCACAAGGCGCTAACACACACACTACTGCAAACTCCAGGATTTTTCCCAACCAGGAAAGTCAAGGTGGAAAAGGTCCTCCAAAGCCCAGGTCGAAAAGCAAAGTCTGGGAACTCGAAGCGCTTCTGCCTGCCTTCCTCCCTCCCTGTTCCCCCGTGTACCTTGCACAAGAAGTCGATATCGTAGAAGGCCGACAGAAGTGTGGTCGACATGTTTCTGGGTCCTGTAATGGTCGGAGCTGCAGGCAGGGAGGTTGGGAGGAGCCCTCGGGGCGGCGCGGCCGAGCTCGAGCCACGACGAATAACGGGCGAGGGGCGGGGAGGGACTGAAAGTTTGCTGGGGGCCGAGAAAAGAGGGAGAAGGAAGCAGCGTGGACTGGGCAAAGGGTGCCCTGGAGTGCGGAGTGGGGGGAAAGGAAAAGAAGCAAAGAGCGCTCCTTGGCGCCCCGGGGTGCCCGGCCCGGCCCGGCCCCCCCCCCGCGCGGAGCCGACGGCAGCTCGCGGACTGCTGGAACTCCGCGGCCCGCGAGCGCGCGCCCTATATAGAGCCCTGGCGTGCTGCAGCGGCGGGGCGGGCGCGCCGGGGGAGGGGACAGAACGATGACCCCGCCGGGGTCTCCAGGCAACGCCGCCCGCCGGCTGGCGGACGTCAAGCGCCTTCCTGGCCTCCCATTGGCCGCCGCCAATTTTTTTTTCCCCTCGGAGGGAGGGGGCGGGGAGGCCTCGGGGCGGGGCTGGCTGCCCGGGCGCCGGGGCGGCGTGCAGAGCTCGGCCCAGTTGGGTTCTGCTGGGTGGCGGCGGGAAGATACCGCTCTCTCCGCCTCTGGGGTTGCAGTGTTGGAAAGCCCCAGCACGTTCAATGTGGCCGGGGTTCTGCAATTCTGGACGTGTCTTTCCCCGCCCGATCCTGTTAGGCGGACTTGCGCAGCTTTTATCTCGACCCTCGGTTTTGTCCTGGGCGCGGGAATTGCAAAATGCAAGAGTACTGCAACCGTCCGCCTGGCCTGGCGGGTTGGCAAAGGGTGCCCCGGACAAGGGGCAGGGGCTTCGGGCTTGAGTCCCTTAGGTAGTAGCTCGGGCCTGGCTGCACGTGGAGACTCAGTGGGGGTGGGGGCCCGGAGTGGCCACGCGGGCGGCTGCCACGGCTGTCTAGCCTGGAGGAGTCCGGGCCCGTTTCTCCGCCCCTCTCCCCGCCCAAGCTCAGTAAACAGGGCTTGAGAGCCCGGGCCTGCTGGGCAGGGCTGAGTGTCTGAGGACAAGGCTCTGGCTTTGCTAATCACATCACAAGACCTTGAGCCTGGGCCAAAGGCGCGGAGTGGCGCGGGGCGTCCGGGGCGGGGGAGCCGACTCAGAGAACAGGAGGAAAGCCGGGAGAGCAGTACCGGCTTGGAAGCGACTTCCTCTACCCCTTCCGTCTGCGGGTCGGCTTGGTGTTTCCTCACCCTCTCGGGGATTGGGGTACAGCTGCCGGCCAAGGCTTCCTGCCCAGCGTAGCCTTGACCTGTCGCGCCTTCCAAGTCCTCACTCTCCCCGGCCGCGGGGGTCACAGCGCCCCGCCTTAGCTCTGTGCGGGCTGCAGAATTAAGCAGCGGCAGCTCCGCGGCCCAGGTGGGGGCACTCCGTGTAGCCTGTCGGCAGCCCAAGAGCTTGCTCTGGGAAATGCGCTTTGCCAATTGGCGCCCGCTCCAGACCCGAGACGGAGCGGACACCCCCACCTAGCGCTCAGTGAGGCTAAAGCCGCCAATAGCCCTTCTCTGCCGATCTGGAGTCTGGTCCGGGGGCTTCTCAGTACCAGCTGTCGCAAAGCTGGAGACTGGCCCATGAATTCACCCACTTAGGCCTGCCTAAGCTGAACGGTCCAGGACCTGCCTGGGAAAGAACCTTGACCCACAACCCCTTCCTGAAATGTTCTTTCTAGTCTGCTTGTACTCCGGTCCATTCTGCCTGTTAGTTATCCTGGGATGGTAGGAGGTAGGCCTGTCACTCTAGGAACAGGAGTCCTGTGTGCATTTCCTATCTGTAATCCCCTACTGCTTAGGGAGCTGGAGTCCAGGCAGGACTGGGACGACTTTAGGATCAGAAATGTAGGGTTCGAGTTCAGGCCTTAACCCCTGGTAAGTCATGTGGCCTAGTGAATCACATAATCTCTTTGGTACTTAGGTTTCCTTACTTGTAAAACAAAGATAAAATTCTTTCTTTACTCATCCCTCATCTTTGTCAAAGTGCAAATGTGATACTGTGAAGGTATGTAAAAGGCACACAAGTACAAGCTAGATATCTTATGTATTAAAACAGATGGGCAAAGCAGGCCAATAGAAAAAGCCACAGGCCTTGGCTACCACCAGATGAGATGGATGGAGGTCTACAGAAACATGAGTACAGAGCCAGGGGTCACTCAGTTCTTGGACCCTAGAGCTCAGCACCAAGAGTAGGTAGTGACAATTGGCAGAGGTGACTTCTCTCTTCATACCCACCCTGCACTGGCCTCTAGACAGGGGTGAGCAACTG
This sequence comes from Tamias sibiricus, assembly GCA_025594165.1. NCBI lineage: Eukaryota > Metazoa > Chordata > Mammalia > Rodentia > Sciuridae > Tamias > Tamias sibiricus. The sequence goes on along the minus strand of CM046670.1, from coordinate 61,973,493 downwards.
GCTGCTGCTTTTTTTATTCTTTGTTGAAATGACCCTAAACATAAAGAGCTTGAGGGCCCAAGAGTAGTCTTCAAGGTTTCTCTGGGGGAATGATCAGGAAAGTGTGAAGCAGCCAGTTAGTTCCCTAGCCACTGCTATCAGATTAGTGACAAAAAGATTTCAGATAGAAAACCAGTGGAAACATCTGTCCCTCCAGCCCTCCCAGACTGGCCATAGCCAGCCAAGATCAAAATCTGATAATTCCCAGTCAACAGTGGTGAGAACACCCACTATGTAGATCTGGTAGGATTCTAGAGATGATAACATGTAAATATGTTCTGATACATGCTGTGGTACAGAGGACCTGCTAGTGTGAAATATTTTTTACTATTACATAACTGCTTTTATTTTATTTCAAATACGGAAAGGAGGAGTGCTGGCCTTTGCCAACAAGCTGGGCTTTGTTGGGTCCCCATCAGAATTATTCTCCCATGTTTATCACCAAATTACCCCAACCAATCCCTGATTTCATACCAGCTACGCCTTAGAACAAAAAAGAAGTGTTAGGTTGGCAGTTCTCCAACAGGTGTGGGCTACACAGATGCCTAACTAGGTAATTAATTCAGGATCACAAAAACCACATTTGGGGCTGAATGGCTGCAAAACCACCCAGGGAATTTCCTGTTCTCTTTAGGATGGAACTTTGGATATGGAGTTGACTTCTTTCCTCTTCTTCCTGCAGAGCCCTTTCTCCATTCTTCTAGCAGGGCTGTTTTTAGGGTTGAATAGTTTTCTCTTACAGAAACAAATTACACTTGAAATCTCAGCTCTTCTGCCACAGGAAATGGCCATATTGTACTCTCTCTAACCTGTGCCTTCAGACCTTCAACAAAATTCTGTGACTACTCATCTGAAAAGTATTTTTAAAAATTCACAGGCCCTAAAATTTTATATACTATGATTTAAACTAAGGTGGATGGGGCTGTGATCTCAAGATAACTGTGGGTAACACTTACTCTGAAAGTGCAAATTAAAAATGGCAAGCCAATCAAGATACAAGACCAGCAGCAAAATGTATGCAAGAGCGCCACCTGCTGGGTGTCGGAGGAAGAGGACTGGGCTGGGCTTGGAAAGGCAGAAAACCTTTAAGGTTTCTAGATTAAATCATTGAAATGGATAGTGTTTGCTGGCATCTTAAATGAGAATCTTGTTACTGCCACCAAGTACATGATGGTAAACAGTGTAAGTGTAAAAATGGAAAAATCATTCGGTTTGGCTCTCCTTTCCCTGTGTTCCTTCTGACAACCAAACTACAGGCTTTCACAGGGTGGCAAAACCAGGTTCCCTAGCTTTAGCACAAATTTTGGGGAGAGACAGGAGGGACTCTCCATGACTTTTTTAATAATTAGGATGGAATGTGTACCACCTCAGGACTTACATGTACAGATAATAAAAATAAATTATTTGCAGGAGGTTTATCCTTACTTAATTCTCCCAGGATCCAACATTTGGAATATCTTTCTGCTTTGCTAAAATGGAATAAAATGTAGAAATCTGACCAAATGGGCTGTTTTCCAACCAACCCATCCCCCACACGCAGCCTCCCCCCCCCCAAAAAAAAAAAAAAAGAAAAAAGAAAAAAGGGAAGGGAAGTTATGTGCATATTAGAACTCAATTCTGTGTAGTCAATTCACAAAGAGGGCGGTTATGGCTGGACATTAGCAGTCCTGAGGGACAGAAAAGGCTAATTCAGGCCTGCAGGTGGCCTGCACCTGGGGACAGAATAAATATTCAGTGTGGTAGCCTCACTTCCTACAGTAGCTGCAATAAACTAGGCTACCTTGAGTGAGCGAACTGAAGAAAAATCTCCCCTGTATAGGAAATGACAGAAACCTAGACTTAGAGCCATGGGGGAAGTATGAAGAGAAAACAGTTGAATTTGTTTGACATGTTTCTGCAAGCCCAGACTCACGGAAATGGGGCAGGCATGAAGGGAAAATAGTTGAATTCATGTTTGACATGTTTCTTGCAGATTTAGAGGAATACTGGGGATTGAACTCGGGGCCTTATGTGTGCTAGGCAAGCATTTTGCACTGAGCTATATCCCCAACTCTTAAAAAAATTATTTTTTTAAAAATTTTGAGATAGGGTCTTGCTAAGTTGCTGAGGCTGGCCTCAAACTTGCAATCCTCCTGCCTCTGCCTCCAGAGTGGCTGGGATTATAGGTGAGCACCAATGCACCCAGAGCCAAAAGCTGCTTCTGTTCTTAGGAGTTAGCTGACTGGCTTCTGCAGAAGGGTTTGCGGCTCTGCGCACAAGGGGGCTTCTCCTTCCTTTCCTTCCAGAAAGGCCAGCAGCCTCAGGCCAGCTAATGTCCTTTCTTCCTGAATGCGCAGTCTGGTGAACTCCACTGTCTTCAAAAACTCAGCAGTGGGTGGAAGTTCTCTGAAGAGCTGAGAGAGGTGGTGGCGCTGCTCTGACACTGTCCTCTGCAGGTGACATAGCCTCTCAGAGCTAGAGGGAGGCCACCTGGACTTGCAGAGATGGAAGAGGTGTCTGTAGAGGTATTTCACAAAAGTCAGGGTCTCAGCCCAAAAGTTGACTTCCGCTTTTTCAAACAGGTAGTCTTCTTCCTCCTGTATCAAATGAAAACACCCAAACTCAGCCTTGGGCGGCAGCGGGGGTGGGGGGGGGGGTGGCACTTTGATGAATCACAGTCAGACCAAGCAGTGCCCTGTCAGATGCAAGAGGTGTGTCCCTTCCCCCACCCGACAGAGGGCCCACTCCCACCTGTCAACACCCACACCCTCACCACTTGCAGCCTTGAAGGTCACTGTCTATTTTCACTCCTTGTACTTCTCCATCAGAGAGGAATTTTCCCCCCCAGACTTAACATGACCTTTGATAAAGAAGTATTTGTAGTTCAAAGCCAAGATATTTGGGGGGCCTGATGCTGAAAAGGAGATCTCCACAAGGGAGTAGGCCCTAGACCTTAAGGTACATGGAGAAATCAGAGGAGGAGGAAGGTACCTCTTAGCTGCAGCCCAAAGAGCAAGGAATTACCAAGCTCAAGACACCAGCCTCTGAGTATGAGACCTGATTTCTAAAATGCTGCAGATTTTCAAGGTCATTTTATCACAAACACTTTATCACGTCTCCACATTTCCCATAAACAGGCTGCTTTTTGAACTCTTGGCCTGCTGGGGATGCCAAATTGGCCAGCAGAGTCAGACACTGGTGGCTGATGAATTTCTGTCCTCAGGATGCTTTTGCTGCGTGCCTGGGTCCTCAGTTTCCCCATCTGAATCTGGGCCACGCACCCCACCCACCAGGTGAATAGTTTTCTTTAAGCAGCAAGTTTCCTGGAAGGACCCTAATTCTCTGGAAATGCTTCACCCATAGACCTAACTGTGGGGAGCCCCACACTAACTCCAAGGCTGACTGATAAGCACTATTCATAATTATACTCTCAGCATCCAAGTAACTTCTTTCAAAGTTCCCTCACCAGCTTTCCTGAAGGCTTGCCACTGGAATGCCAGAAGTGGGCGCGAGTGTTCCCAGTGCCCCCAGCAGCACCAGCAGGTGATCCCAGATCCGTCCCTGCTCTGCGTCCAGCAATCAGAGCACACTTCAGCAGCAGGCTCACCAGGCCCATCAAGCCTCTAAGTGCCAGTGGGTTTAGGACACTCAGGCCCACCTCCTGGTGCCCTCAGTCCCCAGGATTACCTGGTGTGTGCTCTCCACATAGCCTGCAAGGTCATCACCCTCTCCTAATAGCCATCCCAGCAGGATGGGAAGTCCAGGAGTCAGCTGATCCCACTGCTGAAGCAGGTCACACAGGACAGCCAAGGCCAAGGTGAGAGCAATGGAGGCATCCACCTGGCAGAAGGCAAACTCTGCAGAGATTGGAGAAGAGAGCAATGAACGAACTGCTTGGGGCCAGCCTGGGGGACCCTTCAGGACTCTGAGAACATGAAGGGTCTCAGACAAACTCCCTGCCACCAGCTGGGCAGGAGAGTGGGTAGATGTGAATCCTCTCCTGACTTCTGCTGACTGCACTGCTAGAATGAGCCATGGGCCTGCACCCTGCCATCTCCACGCCCCTATTCCCATGTGGACAGAAGTAGCTCCACCTGTGGGACTAGACATTTCTCTCCTCTCCCCCTCTAGCATAACTGGAAGGATCAAGAAGTTTCCCCCAGAAGTGTCTCCTCTGGAAGGGCTGTACTGTGACCAGATTCATTGTTTTTCCCTCTCCTCTAGAAACAAAGCCTTCTAGGCACATGACACATCAATATGATGGCACCTTAGAGCAGGGCAGTGGCACACTTCTCCTCCATGGGCCAGGCAGTAAGTATTTTAGACTTTGAAGGCCTTAAGGTCTTTGTCACAACTATTAAACTCTGCCCAAAGCAGCCACAGACAGTATGTAAACAGATGGTTGTGTTCCAATAAAACTTATTTATGGACATGAAATATGAACTTTGTGTGTGACAAAATATTATTTTTTTCATCTTTTCCAACCATTTAAAAATGTAAAAACCAGCCAGGTGCAGTGATGCATGCCTATAATCCCACCTATTTGGGAAGTTGAAGCAGGAAGATAGCAAGTTCAAGGCCAGCATGGGCAACTTAACAAGACCTTGTCTCAAAATAAAAAAATAGAAAGGGGGATGTAGCTCAGTGGTAGAGTACCTCTGGGGTCAATTCCTTGTGTACTGTTAAAAAAAAAAAAAAAAAAAGTAAAAACCATATAGAGCTCAGGGGCCATTCAAAATCTGGTGATGGGTTTGATTTCACTCATAGTTTGCTGCTGTCTTGGAGAGAATTTGTGTTTCAGATCTATGACTTCCTGGTTGCCTGAGGGCAGGGTGCTGAAAGAATAGAATGGGGTGTAGAAGGAGGAAGTGGGGTGCCTTGTGAAAACCATCACTTACTTCACAGTTTGGCCTAAGACAGTCCTAAATATGGGGTGGAAGGAGGCTGAATGTTGATACTTCCTCCAACTCTGCCTCTCCTGTCCCAACCTGCAGGAGGCGTGAAGCTCAGGACCCAAGGTCCCCACTAGACAGTGGGCTCTGCAGATCCCTCCCACACCAATACCTGCCTTTCAGTCCAGACTAAGCTCTTCCAGATCCACACTTCCATCCTTAGCACACAGACCTGCCTCTGACCTCCAACTAGACCTGCTCAGCACACAGGGAGAAAGCTGAGAGTCTGGAGTAGAGAATAGATGAAGACTTCCCCAGGGCATTGAACCAGGCTTACTGAGGTGGTCCTACCATGGGCCTATGATGTGTCAGGCCCTGATCAAGTACTTGATCATCAATCCTTCTAATACCTATGTTGTTTTGTTGGTACTGGAGATTGAATCCAGGCATGCCTGACCAGTGAGTGCTATATCCCTATCCCTTTTGGAGACAGGGTCTTGCTAAATTGCCCAGGCTGGCCTTGAACTTGGAATCCTCCTGCTTCAGCCTCCCAAGTAGCTGGGATTATAGGTGTGCACTATTTCACCTGGCTTTGTGTGTGTGTATGTGTGGGGCGGGGGGAGAGAAAGAGAGGCGGGGGGTATGGATATTGAACCTAGGGCCTTGTGCATGCTCGTTAAGTGTTTACCACTGAGCCACATCACCAGCCCCCAACATCTATAAACTGGGTATTACCATCTTTGCTTCACAGATGAGAAAGCAGGGTTCAGACAGGGTGACCCACTTGTGCAGCCACAGAACACCAAGTGGCTATAAAGAAACCAGAACGGATAACAAGTTTCCTGGTGCATGCAGAGCACAGACTTGGAGGATCCGCATCAACATTCCAGAGATGCAGGTTTTTATGGTGAGATAAACAGAGTGGGTGACCATGTAGCAGGCTCAGGACTACTTAGAAGTCACAGAGCAGAGCCTAGATTCATGGAAGCAGCCAAAAGGATGGATCTCACTGTCCTCAGAGCCCTTTAGTGTTCCTGTTCTCCATGTTTCTTGCTCTGCAGCAATCCTTGGAAACAGGATTTAAACTGGGAAATAGGAAAACAAGAAGAAAAGGAGGGGGTGGGGAAGGGGGGAAAATGCATTTTGGCTGTAGGTTTTAGCCATGTGTTGGTCAGACCTTTACCTACAATCCAATCTCCATTTTACCTCTATCTGATGGCCTGTGCAGTTTTCAACTGTTTGAGAATCTGCATGGAGAGGACCTCTTTAAACCTCTGAAGAACTAAACCTAGGATTCAATACAGAGCAGATGCTCAAAACATACCTGTTTATGGCTCTGGATACAAGGAAATCGTTTCTTTCTTTCTTTCTTTCTTTTTTTTGGCATCGGGGATTGAACCTAGGGGCACTTAACCACTGAGCGGCATCCCCAGCCCTTTTTAAATATTTTATTTAGAGAGAGGATCTTGCTGAGTTGCTTAGGGCCTCACTGAATTGCCAAAGCTGGCTTTGAACTCACGATCCTCCTGCCTCAGCCTCTCAAACTGCTGGGATTACAGGCATGTGCCAGGGCGCCTGGCAGGAAATTTTTCCTTTATCCCACTTGATTTAGTTTTAGCACTGACATGGAGACTGGCACAAAGAAGGCATTCGGTAAATAGTAACTAGTATTATTCTTGATAATAAGAATGCTTTACTCCTACTGGATCTTCACTTGCTTCTACTGCCCCATCCCTATTCAGCCAGGGAGGAAGTGGTGTTACACGCAGGTTGGGGAGCAGGCGCGAGTGTGCACTGTTGGTGGTGGTGCTGCGTGAAGTCCATCTCAAGGCTCAAACTACCCCTGCCTACCCTGCAGGAAGGCAAAGGGGAAACTGCCCTACCCCACAGACACGATGAAGGTGTATTTGGCTTTATCACTTTTTTTTTTTTTGTACTGGGTATTGAACTCAGGGGCACCCAACCACTGGGCCACATCCCCAGCCCTTTTTTGTATTTTATTAGAGACAGGATCTCACTGAGCTGCTAAGTGCCTCGCCATTGCGATCCTCCTGCCTCAGCCTCCCAAGTGCTGGGATTACAGGCGTGCGCCATCGCACCCGGCTGGCTTTATCACTTTCAGTCGTTAAAAAAAAAGCTGCCAGCTGAGGGCTGTGTTCTGAAAAAAAGTCTACAGTATTGTGGAACCAGCAGTAGGTCAGCTGATTTTGAGATCTTCCAGAAAATTCTACCCTCTGACTCACCCCTCCCACGCTTTCCTTTTTTTCTTTTTCTTTTTCTTTTTTTTTTCCTCCTTAAGGCAAGAACTGAAAGCCCTTTAGGGAAGAAAAAAGTTTCACCCACAAAAAAATCAGTGCTTGCAGCTCAGGCGACATTCCCTGAGAGTACAGAAGGGACACATAACAGTGACTGGAGATGCCACCGGGAAGGCCAGGCTGCCACACTAGCCCAACTTGACAGGATAGATGGCCTTCTTCTTCACCATTTTGTCATGAATCATGTGTAGGGAGGGAAAGGAGATTGATGGGATGCCAAAAGGCAGGAGAGGGCAGCTGGGGTGATGTGGCTGAAGTGGATTAAAATTAGCCAAACACAACCATGCAAGATGAGGAGGGAATGAGGTGGGACAAGTTGGCTTGAGATCACCTGCTTGAAGAGCCAGGTGCATCCCACAAGCTTCCTTGCTTACGACCTTGCCCAGGGCTAAGATGGCTCATTAGAATAGCCTAGATCTCTATTGGCAAGTGCTGTGTGAAGGGGAGGGCAAGAGATTTGCACTTACACATGCACTCCCCTGAGAAACAACACAAGCAACCAAGTAGCACCTGTGTTTCAAAAATTGGCTATTTGCCGGGCGCGGTGGCGCACGCCTGTAATCCCAGCACTTTGGGAGGCTGAGGCAGGAGGATCGCGAGTTCAAAGCCAGCCTCAGCAATGGCGAGGCACTTAGCAACTCAGTGAGACCCTGTCTCTAAATAAAATACAAAAAAGGGCTGGGGATGTGACCCAGTGGTCGAGTGCCCCTGAGTTCAATCCCCGGTACCACAAAAAAAAAAAAAAAAAAAAAAAAAAAAAATTGGCTATGGCCAGGCACAGTGGCACATACCTGTAATCCCCACGGCTTGGGAGGCTGAGACAGGAGGATCACAAGTTCAAAGCCAGCCTTAGCAAAAGCAAGGCACTAAGCAACTCAGTGAGACCCTGTCTCTAAATAAAATACAAAAAATAGGGCTGGGGATGTGGCTCGGTGCCCCTGAGTTCAATCCCCAGTTACCCTCACCCCCCAAAAAAATCCAAAACATAAAGAATTGGCTATGTATCCAAAATAGCCAAAACAAGAGGAAAAAAAAAAGAAGAAAAAAGATGGAGGATTCATATATTTCCTGATTTCAAAACTTACCACAAAGCTTTGGGAATCAAGAAAGTGTAGTGTCATTTTTGTTTTTTAATGTGGTGCTGGGAATCAAAGTCTTGAGCATTCTAAGCACACTGTTTACCAGCAGCCCAGCTTGACGGTGTGGGCAGCAGCAGGGAGCTGACAATACAGACCAACAGAATGGAGAGGACAGACATACAGATCAATGGAACAGAGAGTCCAGAAACAAACGCACACTTACAAATAATTTTTTTTTTAATTACTAGGGATTTAAACTGGACTGGGGATGTAGCTCAGTTGGTAGAGTGCTTGCCTTACATGCACAAAGCCCTGGGTTCAATCCTCAGCACCACAAAAAAAGAAAAAAAGGATTTAAACCAGGGGCACTCTAGCACTGAGCTACACCCCCAGCCCTTTGTAAAATTTCTATTTTGATTCAGGGTCTTGCTAAGTTGCCCGGGTTGGCCTCAAACTTACAATCTTCCTGTTTCAACCTATTGGCTTGGCCAACTGATTTCTGACAAGGGTGCCAAAGTGATTAAATTGGGGGAGAACACTTTTTTTTAACCAGTGATGCTGGGACAACTGGATAGGTACAAAGAATGATGGTGGCCTGGTGCGGTGGCTCACACTTGTAGTCCCAGCGACTCAGGAGGCTGAGGCAGGAGGAGTGCAACTGATCTACAGTCCTGCTAGCAATTTGCTCAGTCTCAAAAAACAAAAAGGACCAGAGTAGCTCAGGGACAGAGCTCTTGCCCAGCATGTGTGAGGTCCCGTGTTCAATCCCCAGTACTGCAGGGGGAAGGAAGAAAAATCTGATTCTAAAGACATGTGGACATGCTCTTAGACTAAGGCCATCGGTCAGGTCTCCTTCCCAACCCTTCCCATGGAAGGTCAAGTCAGCACAGTCAGTGCTGAGTGGGTGGTGATGGGCTGAATCCTCTCTGCCCTCAGCTCTGGAGAATCCCGTTTTGGTGGAAAATCCCTCAGTTTCAGGGGGGGCTGGCCAGGGAGTAGGGTGGCCCTGCCAGCACCACTCACCCATCAGTCCAAGCTTTTATCTACCCACAAGTAGTTACTGATTACCTGCTGTGTGGGGGACACTGTGAGAAGGAAAGTCCTGGTCCCTTTACTCACAGGTGAACAGTTTAGTCCGAGGCAAGCTGACACATCTGAAGTGTCAGGAAACAGTTCAAGATGGCGCACTGTACGACAGAGACTAATTATACCATTAGGAGTGGTAATGAAAGGACAGAAAAGGAAACAAAAACGAAAACAAACCCAAGAAGTGGGAGTGGGAGGAGGCAGAGCTTCATGGAAGGGACACAGCCAGGCAGGTCCTGGAGGTCCAGCATAGCTGGGACAAAAGTGAGGAGCCCAGAGGTCCTGCGGCAAGGACACCGGACCTGCCCATGGAGAGAGGAATATTTGTGGGGGCAGGGTGGTGGGGCTGGAGGGTGGACAGGCTGGGGCAGGCCTGGGAGGCAAAGGTGGGATTCAAATTTGAGTATTACTCTGCCTGCTTTTTCCTCAGCAAAGTGTCTTCAGGTTTCAGTGGGGCCTTTCCCGACATGCCCGTTATTTCCAGTCTACTCCATAGGCTTTCTCACTTCCCCTCGGCAGGGTGAGAACTTGCATTTTTTTTTTTTTTTTTTTTTTTTTTGTGGTACCGGGGATGGAACTCAGGGGCACTCAACCACTGAGTTACATCCCCAGCCCTTTTTTGTATTTTATTTAGAGACAGGGTCTCACTGAGTTGCTAAGTGCCTCGCCATTGCTGAGGCTGGCTTTGAACTCGCGATCCTCCTGCCTCAGCCTCCCAAGGTACTGGGATTACAGGCGTGCGCCACCGCGGAGAACTTGCATTTTAATTAGCCATGGGGAACAAACAGAGCTCCAGAGCTGGGGGCTGAAGTGTGGTCCGTCTGCCTCTACTAGTCACCCTTCCTAGGGCTGTGGAAGCCCTTCTGTCCCTGCCTCCCCTGTCCTTCACCCTTGAAGCCTGCCTGGGCTGTCAGTGCCAGGGTCCAGAGCTGGATTCCCAGACAGCCCTCCAGGGATGCACTTCATGTCCATACCATTAAATGCCCATCTCAACCTCAAAAAGAGCTCCCAGATGACCCATCCTAGAGACAAATGGCCCAAAGGAAGTTTGGTATCCTCAGTGGAGCAGGGTGCTCCTTCCGGCTTCCAAGAACCCAGCAGAAAGTTAGGGTGGGGGAATGTGTGTGGTGGGGAGGGTACTGGTCTTTGTTCTTTATCTGAACATTTAAAAAATGTCATCAGAGAATGTCTGTGCCGGTCAGAGGTCTCAAGGGCAGCCCCAGTCTCAGCATGCTCTGGGCCAAGGGCCCGGGCTGTGCTGTACCAGGACTGTGCTCACCCACTTGATGCCCAAGTCTGTCCCTGGACTACATACAGCAGGCTCTCTCCCACTTCCCTCCTGGCTGTGGTGTTAAGTGCCGAGGCGAACTCAAGACTTCAGCTGGCCCAGGTGGACCCTCTTTCTCCTCCTCCTCCTTCTCCTCCTCCTCCTCCTCCTTCATTTTGGATTTTAAGCCCTGAAACCCACTATTTAAAAGAAAGGACAGGAAGAGGCAGAACCCAACCAAACACACTGAGCACAGGAGTTCTCAAGACCCCAAGGGACCCATCAGAAGCATCCAGACAGGGGCACAATAGAATTGTTTGGTCTTCACAAGTCTGGTATAGCTCATGTGTTCGTCTGTTTTCAAAATTAGAAAATTTCTTATAAAAATCCACATTTGTATTATTTTTTCTTTCAGTTCTGGGAATTGAACCCAGGACCTCATGCATTCTAGGCAAGTGCTCTGCCACTGAGCTATACCTCCAGCCCTACAGCACCTTTTGAAATTTCAGAACATTAGTCTAGCGTCTCTAGGTGTGTGCAGAGCAGGGCAGTGGCCGGGCCCTACAGAAGGTAGATGTACATCATCCAGTCTGGGAGGCCTACTGCCTGCCACCTCATTGTACGCAGGCTTGTTCCTTTTCTTGGTCCCTGTGGACTTGCGAGTTTGTGACCCCTACTCAAAGGTACTGAGGAAGGCAGTCTGCCCTGAATTATCCCCTTACTTTGACAGAGGAGAACACTGAGACCCTCACCGGTCCACCCTGCCAGCCCCTGCCTCTCCTTCCAACCTCTTGACTCTGGTGTACAGCCACCCCACCAACCCCCGTCTGGCATCATAACAGCCCCTTCATTAAAGTCTCCTGCAGTGAACAGCCTAGCAGGCGGGTGGATGAAACTCAGCATTCCCCAGGAAGGGGAGGCCAGGCCTTCACCTGGGCCAGATATGGAGAAGCTCATCTCCTTGCTTCCCTTTTCTTGGAAGGTGTCCTGCAGCTCACCCATCCCCACAGCCCTCTGGGTAGAGAGGTGAGGTGCAGCCACTTCTGCCAAACAGCTTGCTACCGAGCCCTTTTTGCACAGAGATGGGAATGTGTTTCCCAGTCTGAGGGAGGAGATTAAAAACACTATCATTTGAAACTTTAAAAATATTTTGGGAAAAAACCTTTCAACTATTAGGAAATTTGCTTTTTCTTCATTTTCTAGTTATTTTCAAATGGAACAAATGGCCTAGGTTCTGGAAAGTTCCTGTAGGCCTAGCTCCCAAAGGATGAGATTCCCCACAGATGTGGTTATATGCCATAAAATCTGTGCCTGTCTGATGTCAACGTTTTTCCTGATTATGAAACCAGAACTACCCTAGAAATCCTTTGTTTTCATTTTAAAGACAAGATCATTTAAATCTTCTTTAGGTAAAAATAACTATAATTTGAAAAATGTGGGTCTACCTCAAATCACTGAGTAAGTAAATACATTTTTTTCCTGATTTCAAAAACGGATACAGACAATATGAATGAAAACAAATATGCACTTCATAGAAGCTAAAAGTGTGCACTTCTTATCCCATAGGGCCATATTTCATGGAAAAGGGACTGATAAAATTAAATTACATCTGGTTAATAGAACACTTGGCTAAAAGCTTATAAAAATACTTGCATTTTTTTCACTCCCAACCACACTGAGGAATAATGAATGGATTTAAAAAACCATCATCCTCAAGCAACATCACCTGCTAAAAAGCCCTGGTCCTCCCAGGGGCTCACCAGCTTTGAGCTCTGCAGGGTACTTCACCCCCCAGTTCTAGGTGCACTCATTGTCCTGTTTCTTGCTGCGATCCCAGCAGGGAAGGTTAGGTACATGTGGGCTTTGCCTGTGGCTATTCCAGTGCAGGATGACACAGGCCCATCGTGTGTGAAGGGCTGAGCCACTGTGGCCTGTACTTGGCATTCCTACAGTTGGCAGACCCGTTTGGCCTGAGCTGCGTCAGGCCCTTCCTGGGAGGGTGCAAGTCAGTCCCACCCCAGGAGTCCCACCCTCTCCAGAGCTGCCCCTGTGCCACTGCTCGTTGGCAGCTTCACTCGGCTGTGCCTCCCAAAGGGCTCCGTGCCTCCAGCTCTGGGGATGTAAGCGCCTGTGCTTTTCTCTGTAAAGTCACTCCCCTCAAAGCAATCCTCCTGGAAGGGCCAATCTGAACCCATGAGGGCAGGCCAACACCCACTGAGTGGGAAGCCCTCTAAGGGGGTGCCTGCATGACCTCGGACCCTCCTTCCTTAGCCTGGGCAGAGTTCAGAGGCTCCGCTGACACATTCTGCATTTCTCCCTGACCACAGGCCTTGAAGTGGCTTCAGTTTTTTCTCTCTGCTTGCCTGCCTGGCTTCCTTCCTTCTCCCTTTCCCTTTCCCCTTCCTTTCCTTCTGTATTAGGGATGGAACTCAGGGACACTACCACTGAGATACACCCCAGCCCTTTCTGTTTTTTATTGTGAGACAGGATTTCACTTTGGCTAATTTCACTAGTGAAACTTCTTTCTCATACAGGGAATTACTTCTCAGCCAGAGTTCTTAAGACTGGCTCTTCTGAATTCCTTGTAAAGCTTGTAATTCCTTGTAAAGGCCCTCAGTGTTCAACCTACTTGGCCCTCGACTCCTACCCTCCATTATCTGAGCTAATTCAGTACCACATGCACCACATCAGATAGAGCAATAATCTCTAGAATATATAAAGAACTCAAAAATCTTAACACCAAAAACACAAAACAAAACAAAACAAAAAAAAAACAAATAACCCAATCAATAAATGGGCCAAGGAACTGAAAAGACACTTCTCAGAAGAAGATATACAATCAATCAACAAATACATGAAAAAATGTTCAACATCTCTAGCTATTAGAGAAATGCAAATCAAATACACGCTAAGATTTCATCTCACACCAGTCAGAATGGCAGCTACTAAGAACACAAACAACAATAAATGTTGGAGAGGATGTGGGGAAAAAGGCACACTCATACATTGCTGGTGGGACTGCAAAATAGTGTAGTATGGAGAGTCCTTGGAAAACTGGGAATGGAACCACCTTATGACCCAGCTATCCCACTCCTCGGTCTATACCCAAAGGACTTAAAAACAGCATACTACAGGGGACACAGCCACATCAATGTGTATAGTAGCACAATTCACAATAGCTAACCTGTGGAACCAACCTAGATGCCCTTCAGTAGATGAATGGATAAAGAAAATGTGGTATATATACACAATGGAGTATTACTCAGCAATAAAAGAGAATAAAATCATGGCATTTGCAGGTAAATGGATGAAGCTGGAGAATATAATGCTAAGTGAAGTTAGCCGATCCCCAAAATCCAAATGCCAAATGTTTTCTCTGATATAAGGAATCCGATTCACAGTGGGGTTGGGACAGGGAGCATAGGAGGATTAGAGGAACTCTAGAATGGCCAATGGGGAGGGAGGGGTGGGAAGGGGGCAAAAGGGTGAAGAGAAAAAAAAAAAAAAAACATGGTAGAATGAGATGGATATCATTACCCTAAGTGCATGAAGACACGAATGGTGTATGGTGTGAATATACTTTGTATACAGCCAGAGATATGTAAAAATGAAACGTAATACATTCTGCTGTCATTTATAACAACTTAGAATAAAAAAAAAAAAAAGATAGGAGAGAGGAAGAAACCAAAGGACTGATCACTCCAACAAAGCCATCATGAGCACAAGGTGCTGTGCCAGCAGCCTAGTCTGGGCCTGGAACACCCAGCACAGAGCTCTAGTGGGGGCTTCCCAGCTCCCCCAACACACTGGTGGAACACGGAGGGTGGTGGGAACAGAGAGTCCTAAAGTATAACTGGAAACCAGAAAATTTAAATTAGTAAAATTCAGGAAGATAATTTTTCTCTCTTGAGGGCTTTAACATTACCATCTCCCAGCCTTACACAGAACCCAGATAGTTCCCTTTTAAGTACCACCAGGATTTTATAGCTCTAAATAGGATAAACATACTGCATGAACAAACCAAGGTACAGTCTTGTGTCCCTTAATAACAAGGACACCTTCTGAGAAATGAATCCCTAGGCAATTCTGTTGCTGTGCAAAATTCATAATGTATTCACACAAACTAAGATGGCTACAATATCACTAGGTGATATAATCTAAGGGCCACTGTTGGCTGTCATTGACTGAAACATTGTTATGTGCTTTGTCACAAAGTGATTTTTTAAGATGTATAAACAGTGCTCAAAATGTTAAGTGCCTGCATTCTCAAAGTTTCTGGGAATTCCTCTTCTCTTTTTGTGCTGGGGACTGAACCTGTGGCCTTGCACGCGCTAGGCAAGCACTCTTACCACAGAGGTAAGAAATTTTCTATCTTGAAACGCAGTTTATTCCCAGGCCTCTCAAGGTCCTTCCTATCTGTCCCGTATGACCAACATTCCCCAGTAACTGCTCTGGAATTACAGTCACCTCCCAAAGGCCTGGGAAACCACCTGTGGATGTGGCCCAAAGCTGCTGCCGGAAGTGGGGGCTGGGGTGAAGGAAGGGAAGTGTGGGGTACACAAAACCCCTTTTTGGGGGTGGGGGGGCAGTACTGGGAATTTAACCAGGTCTCACTAAATTGCTGAGGCTGGCCTCAAATTTATGATGCTCCTACCCCAGCTCCTAAGTCACTGGGATTATAGGTGGGCACCACCACACCTAGCCAAAACCTCTCTTTCAAGAACAAGCCATGGAAGAGAAAATGATCAGCGGATGGAGGGCAGCTAGACTGGGTTTTCAGCCAGTTGAACAGGGAAAAAGAACAAACTGCTGCAGAATGGATTTAAATTGGGGGCTAAGAAGAGTCTGGGTCTTCAGCATTGTCAGGCCCTGTGCCTGTCAAGTAGAACAGCTCTGCCTTCCTAGTACTGTCCTTGGCAGCTTTGAGGTGGGTGGGGTTGGAGGAGGAAAGAAGCAGGTTGTTTTTGACCTTGCCATGAATGTTACTAGTTAAAAACAATCAGCACAAAACTAAATGGACAATGGCAATAGCACATTATAAAATTCACAGTAACCAAGGAAGTCATTTTGTTAATAACACTAAAAACTACAAACAACAACAACAACAATACCCAGGTCAAGTGTGACACACAAAAATAAAACTGACAAAGTCTAAAACCGAGCATGGAAAAATTCTTTCTTTTTTTTTTCTTTTGTCACTGGGGATTAAACCCAGAGGTACTTTATCACTGAGCTACATCACCAGCCCCCTTTTTTAAAAAATTATTTGTTTTTAGACAGGGTCTCACTAAGTTGCTGAGGGCCTTGCTAAGTTGCTGAGGCTGGCCTTGAACTTGTGATCCTCCTGCCTTGCTGGGATTACAGGTGAGTGCCACCATGCCTGGCAGTCAAATTCTTATTGACTAAAAATTTTAGGGCTGGGATTGTGGTTCAGTGGTAGAGCGCTTGCCTAGCACATGTGCGGCCTGGGTTGGATCCTCAGCACCACGTAAAAATAAAACGCATTGTGTACAACTAAAGCAAATAAATAAATATTAAAAAAACCTTTTAGTCTATTGACCAAAAATAAAACCTTCTCCTTATTAAATTTACACATTAAAAAGTTGCTACTTAATAAAATAAGGGAGAACCTGAGAAAGGTTTAGCTGCTGTCTTTAGAACTTGGATCGAGGAACTAAACTGGCCTGATGGAGTTCCGCTGAAAAAGAATTTCTTGATGAAAAGTAGTTGCATCACCCTCCAGGTCAAAATGGCAAGGTCAGGGCTGGGGTTGTGGCTCAGTGGTAGAGCACTTGCCTAGCATGTGTGAGGCACTGGGTTCAATTCTCAGCACCACATATAAATAAATGGATAAATGAATAAAATAAAGGTCCATCAAAATCTAAATTTTAAGTATCTAAATTTTAAATCTAAATTTTTTAATATATATATTAAAAAAGTTTGGCAAGGTCAACCACACTGCAGTCATCTTGACATGCCTGCTGGCCTGAAGGCAGGAAGGGAGGTGAGCCCCATGTGTGAGCAGCCCATGCTGGAGCAGGAGCCAGGCCTGTCCCCTCAGTCTGTCTCTGTCCTCTGGGCGTCCCAGTCCTGCACCACTTCATCTCTTGGCAGTGCTGCGGTGCCGCGGCACTCTCTGGAGCTCTTGGAAGCCTCTGCTGCTTTGTGGTTTGCTTTACCCCTCAGCAGTGTCTTCTCCTCCTTTGCCCTCTCTTCTGTGTTCACTGTCCCCTGTCCTGATGATAGAATACCCGAAACACTCACCCCACTCATCTCTGCTCCACCTCCATTGCCACTACCCTGGTTCATTCTCTTAATTCATCCTTTACAAACAACAATGGCCTTCACATCAGCCTCCTGGCTTCAAGTCTTGTCTTCCTTGACTCCAAGCTGTCTCCTGTCCTGTGGTAAGGGTGGCCATGTGAAAGCAACTCTGATCTGATTGTGCCCCAGTTTAAAAGCCCATAGTGGCTCCACAAAGCCCAAATATCCTCCCTCTTCAGCATGAAAACCTCTTTCTACCTGGTCCCCTGGCCCCTGTTGTTACAGGAATAAGTAAGATCATAGTTCTTTGCTGGGCATGGAGGCACATGCCTATAATCCCAGTAGCTCGGGAGGCTGAGGCAGGAGGATCAGAGTTCAAAGCCAGCCTCAGCAATGGCGGGGCACTAAGCAACTCAGCGAGACTCTGTCTCTATATAAAACACAAAAATAGGGCTGGGAATATGGCTTAGTGGTTGAGTGTCCCTGAGTTCAATCCCTGGTACCCCCCCCCCCCCCAAAAAAAAATAAAAAATAAAAAAGATCACAGCTCCCTGGAATCAACCCTCCCATCACTGGTAGACTGCTGCTCCAGCCAGGGGCACCTGGGGTACCCATCTTCTTTTCATTCTGGGATGCTGAGCTCCTTTCTTGCTGAATTTGTACCTTTGCCTCTACTCAAATCTTTTCTAGTGGCCCTGAGTCTTCTCAGTGCCTTCTCACTGATCATCTTTCCAACGAATACAAAGATCTCCTTGGTGACCTTATTCATTTCCAGACTTCTGGTACCTCTGCCTTATTCTTTCAGTTTCTTTCCAGATCTAGCAGAGGAGACTCTGTGCCAATTCTCAGCGTCTTGGGGGTGCAGGGATGGGGTGGTTAGTAAATGCCTGCTATTCCTAGTCAGAACAGACCTAGGGAGTAACTCCAGCTGGGTGCAGTGGCACATGCCTGTAATCCCAGCAACTTGAGAGGCTGAGGCAGGAGCATTGCAAGTTCAAGGCCAGCCTGGGCACAACTTAGTGAGACTCTCTTTCAAAACAGAAAGGGCTGAGAATGGGCACAGTGGTACATGCCTATAATCCCAGTGACTTGGGAGGCTGAGGCAGGAGGACTACAAATTCAAGGCCAGCCTAAGAATTCAGTGACATCTTAAGCAACTTAGAGACCCTGTCTCAAAAAATTTTTAAAAAGGGCTGAGGATGACACTCTGTGTTAAAGTGCTCCTGGGTTCAATCCCTAGTATTCCCTCCTCACCCTGAAAGGCTGAGGATGTAGCTCCATGGTAGAGTACCTAGGTTCAATCCCCAGTACCCCACCCCCACAAGCAGGCTCCCAAAAGACATAGTCCCCAAAGACTAACGCTGAGAAGGAGCATGTGGGGTGGAGAGATGAAGGGGTTATAAAAATGAGGGCAGGAGGTACTGCTCAGTGGTATAGCACTTGCTTAGCAGGCATGAGACTCTGGGTTCAATCCCCAGCACTGCAAAAAGATAAAGGGGGAAAAAAAAGTGAAGAGGGGCTTGCTCCCCTCCCCATGTGCTGAGGCCTGGGCTCCCACAAGGACAAGACGTTAAGGATGGGGATGTCTAGAGTAGCTGCGAGCCCAGGAGGGTGGTCTGTAGGGCCACTGCGTAGGGAGCTGCTGCTTCCTGCACCTCATCACGTGCAGCAACAAAGCAAGACATTTCACTTCTGAAATCACCTGCGAGCTAAGCCTCGGATGTAAGTGGACCTTGTGAAATAGAGCAGTGTGCAGGGAGCAGAGATCGGATCACAAAGCTGCAAAGAGCAATCTCTCCACCCGAATTGCACAGGCCCCACTCGTCTGGTTTCCATTTCATTGCCGAGTCTGTTTTATAGTTGTGCTTTTTCATGAAAGCTTTTAAGGGAGGCTACTCCCTGACATCATGCGAAAAAAATGTTCAAATACAATTGCATTACAGAGCAGTGCTCTTGGAAAAGAAGGCAGCCACGAAGCTGGCTGGTGTCCCGTTTCCTCTCCTTTAAAGCCATTTGTTGCTCTCAGCTCTCTCAGAGAGAAGCCCCTGAGCTGGGAAATACTGCAGAACTGTGTGTTCCCCAAACAGGGGGATGTGGTAGGGTCTTCGGGAATCTGTGTCCAGCTGGGGCACGCCTGGTACCCGCCCATGGCCCTGAGCCAGGCTGTCTGCCACATATCCTTAAGCTCCAGAGAGGTGTCAGGGTCTCCTTCCATCAGCTTTCTCAGCAATCTACTCTAAAACCTCCTCTAACTTCCCCCTATCTCAGGCCTCATTCAGACTCGGCCTCAGGCTCAGAGGCTAGTTTTTCTTAAAAGCTAGTATGGCCAGGAGGGTTGGAAGTGTGGCTCAGTGACAGAGCACAGGGCATGCGTGAGGCCCTGGGTTCATCTCTAGCACCAAAAAAACCCCTAAAAACGTATTATGTAAATTAGTTCTTTTCAATCAAAATTTGTTCTTTTGTGAGCATATTCTTCTTTTCCATCCTTCAAATGTTTTTCTTCTTTCTGGTAGAAGCCACCATGCTCCTAACTTTCCAGTCGAGGCTGTCCCTTGTTGCCCTCAGTCTCTGCTGGGCACAGTCCAGCACACTCCTGTTGCTTGCAGACAGCCCCTCCCTTCACTTGACACTCTGTCCTTTGAAGTCCACCTTAATCTCCCATTCTTGTTTAAACTAAGCTTCAGATAGGGCCTTCTCAGTGACTCAGTCATCCCCCCTCCCCACCCCATCAGTGACGTCAACTTCATAAAGATGTCCCTGCCAGTATCTGGTTTCACTCTTCAATCTCCTCAACTCCAACACTCTTCCATCTCCAATTTCACTCCACTCCCAATAACCATTCTGAGGTCCAAGAACTTGTGATTACTTACAATCATTTCAACTCCAGTTCCCAAATTCTGCTTTGTCATTGCTTTGACGCCAACATCCTCAGCATCACCACTGTTTTCCGAGCACTTATGTGCGAGGTACTGTTGTGAGTGCTTCAGGTGTATTGGTTACAATGACCTTTTAAAGTAGGTTTTATGAGCCTCATTTTATAAATGAGGCACGACAGAGATGCAGGCTAAGATTTGGGATAGTTTATTCACTATGGATCCCCCTCCACAGGGCCTCTCTTGTATTCCTAACATCATTAACCTTCTACCGCTTCCACCAAACTGCCCCTTCACCAGGACCCTGACCACACCCTTGACCTCGCTCCTCCTCCCTGGCTTGCTCGTCTCTCTCTACATAACCAGGGCTCCCAGGCCTATGATACTTTTCTTAGCCCCCAAACCCTTGGTTGGCCTGACCTGCTAGCAGGCTCAGCAGTGCTCTGTCACCACCTGTCCCCATTTCATTCTATTGTTCTACTCACACTGTTTAATCTCGGCTGGACTCTGGCTATGCCCTGGCAATTCTATCATATTCTTTTTGTTTATTTTCAGTGGCTCCTCACTGGACCTCTGAAACTGTTTCTCCCTGCTCTGGACCCTCCTCCTCAGCCACTCATTCTGACTGGTGACCCTGTCTTCTACAGAGGACACCCAACAAGAGCTCAAGCTTCTCCTCCCTGACTTCGACATTTCTCTAACGATTCCTTTGAAACATCACTTAAAGGCAGAGCAGCATCTAGAGGCAGTGGGTGGGGGGTGGAGCCTGAAGACAGGAGAAAAGCAAACTGTGGCGGGACAAAGGCCAGGGGAGGCCCACGGTGCTGCGGAAGGATGCGTGCAGGCAAAGGAGCATCTTTTTACTGTGTGCTGAGCAGGGAGGTGAGAGGACAGGTGAGCTAACAGAGGGGCCCTGCAGGAGTCCTGTTTGGGGATTGGCTTGAATTTCGGTTGACTATGAGCCGTGGAGATTTGGGCATTGTCTCCTCCTGTAGTCTCACGGGACTTGTTGCGGGATCTCGAGTGACTTGGCCAAAATTGCTGATCGGGTCAGCGCCATTTTTGGTGGTGTGTGACGTGTGTTAGTCGTTGTTAGAACCAGAGAAAAAAGTTATCAGAATAAAAAGCTGTTTGTCTCCAGTTTGCCTCTGAACTTCTTCCCGCGGCTCCGTTGCTCCAAGCGCTTCAGGCGACAACAGGGCCCATGCGTGGTCTTTTATTTGGGCACCACCTGCTTTTAAACTCCAGGCGGCTGGCTTCTAACCTGCACTATCCAACCTTCTCTCAACTCTCTCTGGGGAACTTTTCTTGGTCCTCATCCTCTGTGACCTGGTTTTTGACAGTACTTGGCACAACTGACCAACCCCCCCTCCCTTCAGAGTCTTTCCTTATGTGGGTTTCCATGAAATGGGACCTCCTGGTTTTCTTGATTACTTCTTTTGCTAGCTTCCCTTCGAAACCATTCCCACGGCCTACCAAGAATGTTCCCCACCCCCCAAACCATTCACGCATGTCTCTTTTTCATTCACTCATTCTATATATTAATTAAAGCCCTACCATATGCCAAGCACATGGCAGCTATTAAACTGTAGTTGAATTAATGTTAATGCGTAGCTCTGATTCTGCTTCTTATTTGTTAAAAAATCTTATGGGTTCTCTAATGCAAATGATATCCAGATTCTTTGGCCTGGCATTTCAGGTTTTAGTGGACATCTGTTGTTTCTGCTGCTGAGCTTCCTTTCGCCCTCCTTTGGATAGCTGGACCCCAGCTTCCCCCTGGAGAAGGCAGTCTCTCCCCACCTTTCAGTCCATGTGTTTTCGTGGGCTAATCCTACTCCTACTCCAGGCATGGGTACCTGCCCCAGGTTTGAGCCAATCAGGGTATCATATTCCTTGCCTCTGAGATTAGTTCAAGGAATGGGCCTAAAACCCAACTACAGTCAATAAAATGCAATGGCCTTTATTGACACAAGACTTGAATAAATGAAGATGTAAAGGCTAGGGCTGCCACACCTATCTTGAACTTGATGGGAAATGTGAGCTTATCTGAAAACAGAGCCAACCTGGAGCAGGGGTGAAAAATGGCAAGAAACCAGGTCTTCAGGATACTATCTGACCCTTGAATCATGCCATGTCTGAAGCCAGCCCTAGCCCAGGATCTCAGTTACATGCCCCTTTGTGCTGAAGTAGGTTAGGGCGGACTTCCTCCCATTTGTATCTAAGAAAATCCTGCTTGATCCCAGGTCCTCCATTTCCCACCCAGCTTCGTCTCACCCTGTCTTCCTCACACGCTCGATACTTGTGTCATTCTAATTTACTTCTTTCCTGAACAGGCCTCAGACTTTTTGCAGTGCTCTCTGTGTTTCCCATGATTGGCCTCTGAAATTTTGCCTATTCTTTAAGGCTTGGCTCTAATGAACTTTCCTCTAGGTGGCCATTCTTCTCCAATGTCCCACAATGACAAGCGTTTGCTGGACAAATGAACTGAATAAACACAGACACAGTGACCCTGGATCCCAGGTTCCTCCAACCAGATGCAGCGGCCTGGGCCTCTGGCACACGTGGTCCTCAGGGCTTGGACCTGTGTCCTCCATCCTCCCAAAGGTCAAAACCCTTGCTTTCCATCCCACTGGTATCATTTCCCAGAAAGTTTTCCTTGGGATGATGCTTTTTAGACCAGATATTTAAAATAAAACATAAAGCCCCAAACCTCAAAATTAACAAAGGCAGGTAAGGGATTTGTCCATTAAATAAGTGTGGGTGATTTGGGGTTGAACAAAAGGAAAAGAAAATAACAACAACAACAAAAAACCCAGGGAGATGGGGAGAGGTAAACAGAATGCATAGCCTTTCTCCAACTCACTCATGAAACAGGCACTGTGCACAGGGAAGCAACACATTCCTCCCTGAAAGCATGTTTAGGTTTAAGGTAGGTGCAGGTTATTTTATATACACATATAAATATCCTACCTTTTGTTGAAGGTGTCTATTTGCTCTCCGCAGGGACTATTATGAATACTGAAAACTGTTCATTGTTAAATATGGCATGCTAAGTGGTTTTGCTTTCTGGCAAATCTCCAAACCATAATTATTAGGGGACTAGAGTTGCTGAGGAATTCTTGGGTTACAGGAGGCTTTGATCCTTCCTGCCTTCTTCCCTCCACAAGAACTTCCACGGGTGTGGCTGATTCCCATTGTTCTCACTGCTGTGGTGTTGCTGTGAGGGTGAAGGACTGAACAGAACTGCAAGGTGACAAGGGGCTTGGGCCCCCCAGCCACCGCTGAGAGAACCGTCTAGCCGAATTTCTCTGCCTTCTGGAGCCTCAAATGGCCATAACCAAGGGAATGCACAATTTCTGTCAAAGTATCAAACCTGGAATGCTGTGGCCTCTCATGCTCAGTTTTCCACATGCTCTGAGAAGCTCAGGTTCTTACCCTCCCTTATTACCGGTTTCCAGCTGGGGCTAAGCCTCTGCACTAACTGGCTGGCAGGACCTCCCTGGGCCAAAGGCGAGGGCTCTGGTGGGTGTGGCATGCTATTTCATTCCCATCAGAGGTGAGACAGCGGATCCAAATTCTTTGGGCAACTATAGCCATTTGGCAGGCACAGCCCTCAGATTCATGTAGCCACCTCCTTTACAGGTCAAGATGTTTCACCTCAGTCACAAACCATTAGGTCAAACTTTTTTGGGGGGGGGCAGTACTTGGGATTGAATCCAGGGCCTCCTACATGCTAGGCAAGTGCTCTATCACTGAACTACATCCCTAGTCCTTTTGATTCTTCCATGTTATTTTGAGACAGGGTCTTGTTAAATTGTCCAGGCTGGCCTTAAACTTGCGATCTTCCTGCCTTAATCTCCTGAGTGGCTGGGATTATAGGCATGTACCACGGTGTCCAGCTAAAACTTTATTTTTTGACATTTGTTTTTATTTCATATTATAGATATTCTGTGAGATAATTAATCACCCCCATTTTACAGATGACAAAACTGAGATTAAGAGAGTGAAACCAACTGGTTCAGGATGGAGGTGACTCCTGGTTCCCAGATCAGTATCCTCTTCTCCATGATAGAAAATACCTCCCTGGCTATGGGTAAAGGTCCCTCTGTTGGTGGGTGACAGTGGGGACAGAGAAACAAAGGCAGAGAACTGGGAGAACAGAGAGACATCAGAATTCCTCAAGGCAGCCATTAGAAACCAGAAGGTTCTAATGCAGAAAAAAGATCATAGAATGGTTTGGGGGAGGGAGCTAAAATGAAGTGTCAGCTGTCACTGGGAAGGACAGAGACTGGAAGTAGAAGGCCACAGGAGCCCTAGTCCTTGGCCCCAAACCATGCTTCCCTCCATTAGAGCTGCTTCTGGCTGGTGAGTGAGGTGACGGATCATGATGTGCAGAGAGGTGGACTGCCCGAGCCGGCCTGGCCCGACTCTAACAGGCTAGGCATAGGGCAGTGCAGGACACTCTGAGCCTCTTTCTTTGGTGGGTTGATTTAGTGGGATCCCCTTTTAGCCTCCACCTCAATCTATCCTACTCTCCACTTTCTCCACTGGTATCTGTTTTAGAAAGATGAGCATGAATTTGTTCCAGATCTGGGAGACTTTTCTTCCCACTCAAGGTGAAGGTCAATGAGTCACATGGCTAAAAAAGAATTCAAGGTCACGTTTCAAAAAAAAGCAACACACACACAAAAAGTTAAATTCCCCTGCTATTTAAATTACAGCAAGGAACACAAAACCTTATTTAGTAATTATAACCAACATTCAAATATGTAAACTTTAATTACATGTTGTGGACCAGTGAGAGCAAAATGAGGAAAAAGGAGGAGAAGTGAGGGTGGGAGAAAGCCACAGACTAACCGAGAAATCCAGAGGCAGGAGCAGGGCCCAAGCTCAGGAGCAAGGAGGCAAGTGAGAGGGGCAAAGGGCAGGAGGGGGAGGCTGGGAGATCCTGGGACTGCGTGCGCCCCTGTCGTACCCTGGACAGTGCTTATTAGTGGAAAACTACTGCTTACAACTCCTGCTGATCTTTATCCTCAACCTTCAGATGCTCCCTGGGAACAGGAGAGCCAGGACAGCTCACTGGAGAAGGGCTGCTGGGTTAAATACAAGATGCTGAGTTCCCTTTCAATTTTAGATAAACAGCTAATAACTTTTAGCACAAGTATTCCCAAATATTACCCGGGGCACACTTATACTAATAAATTATTTTAAAATGTATTCATTGTTTATCTGAGATTCAAATTTAACTGGGTGTCTTATGGATTTTCATTTGCTGAGTCTGGCAACCCTACAATGGAGATCAGACCAGTGGCCAGGCCAAAACTCATATGGGGGATGTGGGTGGGGTTATCAAGTTAAGGTGACTTTTAGAAATGAGTGAAGTAGCACAGAGAATTTGCTAAGTCGGATGGAAACCAGCAACTGGGGGACAGCAATCCTGGTGATTTCTCCCCAGTCAGCTATTCTCCTCTCAGCCTAGACTATTCTGGCCTCCTCTACCTGCCAAGGGTTACACAGACTAAAAATAGTAACCACCAAGGCTCAAGTTGGGCCTGTGTGGGACCCTTGGAAAATTCTGGATGTTTATGTAGGGAGCGAGCTTGTGGGAGCATGAAAAAACCTGCAATGCCCAAATGAAATACTGTCCCTAAGTCCTAGGGTGTTTAAAAAAGACAAACACAATCTTAACCACTGCAACTTTCTGAAGGACAGGACCGAGTCACTTCCCCAGCCACGGTAGAGGGTATGAAGCTGCCCTTAGCTCACAGCCGTGGGTTCCCCCAGCCTGGCTGAGCAGGACCTACAGTGAGGTTGACAGGGGTCACCACTACTTGCTAAGGGGCCAAAAGAAGCTGACTTGAGGCTGCTGCTCCCAGTCAGTGGAGTTCTGGTCAGTGGACGCTGGCTGGGGAAACCTGGCAAGGTTACACGCTGCACAATTGGCCACATCTGAGACTGCATGTGATCATCTGTTCCCAGCCTGTCCCCACTATTGGCTCTGACTGCATGCCCAGCCAGCTCATGCACTTTTGCTCTGCCAGGATCCTGTAGGCAGCAGAGACTAGAATGCACAATAAAGCTTTCTAGGCATACAAAAAGTACTATTTATATATAAAACCATCATTATGGCTAAAGCAGAACCATTCCAAATATTCTGTTCTACTTTTTTTAGGCAATGATTATTATGAATACCTTTGCATATTGGTTCATATAGATTTAATCCATTATTTTTAACTGGTGCCTGGTGTGTGGAGGTACAAACATTTCTTAAATGAATCCTTTGATGGACATCTAGGTTGATCCTTCTTTTCCTGTTCTAAATAATATTGAAATGAATAACTTTATACATATATCTTTGCCCATGTGCACAAATATTCTATAGACGAAATTCCTATAAGTAGAATTACTGGCTCAGTTGGTATACACCTTTACAATTGCCATATATACCATTAAGTTCTAACAAAGGACCAATTTAAAGTTCCACCTGGGTCTGATCAGGCCTGCTCCTTCACAGCTGTGACAATCTGCCTGCGTGCAATCTTTTAATTCTGTGCCAGTACGATATGGGGAAATGACAGGGCACTGCTATTCCACTTGGCATTTCTTTTCTTTCTTTCTTTCTTTTTTTTTTTTTTGATATTTGTTTTAGTTGTAGTTGGACATAATACCTTTATTTTATTTGTTTTATTTTTATGTGGTTCTGAGGATCGAACCCAGTGCCTCGCACATGCTAGGCGAGTGCTCCACCACTGAGCCACAACCCCAGCCCGTTGGCATTTCTTTATTAGTAGTAAAGATGAGCACTTTTTATATGTGTACCGTTCATGTCTATTTTCCTTCTGTAAAGAACTTGGTTTTTATCTTTTGCCTCTTTTTCTATCATCACTTATTAATTTCTAAAGACTTCTTTGTATATTATGGATAACAATTTAATTGTCTAATATGTCACAAATATTTATTTTGAGGACAGCTTCATCTACTTAAATATTTTATTTAATTTTTCTGAGATGAGGTCTGGCTGTTGCCCAAGCTGGCCTCAAACTCCTAGGCT
The DNA here is from genome assembly GCA_025594165.1 of Tamias sibiricus. Classification (NCBI taxonomy): domain Eukaryota; kingdom Metazoa; phylum Chordata; class Mammalia; order Rodentia; family Sciuridae; genus Tamias; species Tamias sibiricus. The sequence goes on along the minus strand of CM046670.1, from coordinate 61,946,648 downwards.
CAATCCATCTTCCTGCCTCAGTGTCCTCAGTAGCTGGGATTACAGGTGTATTCCACTGCACCTAGTTCATCTATTTAAAAATATATATATACATATATTTGTACCAGGGATTGAACTCAGGAGTGCTTCACCACTGAGTCACATCCCTAGCCCCTTTTAATATTTTTATTTAGAGAAAGGGTCTCGCTAAGTTGTTCAGGGCCTCACTAAGTTGCTGACTCTGGCACTCAACTCACGATCCTCCTGCCTCAGCCTCCTGAGCAGCTGGGATTACAGGTGTGCTCCACGGTGTCCAGTTCGACTACTTAAATATACTAATAGTGTTTTCTACTGTTTGGGCTTCCAAGGAGTCTTTAATTTTTGCTTTGTCATTGGCACAATATATTTAGAAAATTGTGCTTACATACCTAAGTGATATTTTTATTTATTTATTTTTTGTGGTGCTGGGGATGGAACCTAGGGCCTCGCCCATGTAAGGCAAATGCTCTACCACTGAGACACACCCCTGGTCCTTGTTTTTACTTTAAATTTCAAGTGTATTTGCAGTTTGGTCAAAAGGTGGCCTAGAAAGATTTCTATTTGATGGCATTAAAATTTTCTTGGTGATCTAAAGTATGATCAGTTTTTGTAAATATTATGTAGCTATTTGAAATGAATGCTTCTGTTTTGCTTATAGAGTAAAAGGTTTACATTTCTCCAAGCTTTTAAATAGGATGTTCAAATCCTTTGTAACTTTATTTATGTTTGGCCTACTTGACCCTTTAAATTCTGAAAAGGGCAAGTTAAATTATCTTATTATTACTATGAGCTTAATAATTTTTCCCAATATTTCTTCTAATGTTTTGGGGTAAATTTTGAAGCTACTTGGCCTGTTACAGGTTTGTGCCTCTTATAGCTTCTTTAGGGATCATTCCCTCATCACTATTCAATGCTTCCCTTCCTACCCATCTTTATACCTTTTGTCTTGCATTTTTGTTCATCTGCTACTCCCAGTGCCACCTATTATTACGTAGCACTGGAATGATCCCACACACACAAGCTGCTGCATATTTTGGTTTTGGAGCGTCTTCCCCACTGCTTTCCAGAATGAGCTGTACCATCTTCCTGCCTCAGTGTCCTCAGTAGCTGGGATTACAGGTGGATTCCACTGCACCTAGTTCATCTATTTAAATATATATATATATATATATACATATATTTGTATCAGGGATTGAACTCAGGAGTTCAATCTTGAGACCTCATGGGAGGACCTGGAATTAATGTGCCCTCCTCTCAGGAATGCAATATTGAACCTTATTAGACACACTTACATGTGAGGTACTGACAATTATTAAAAATTACCACCTTGAAGCCTCACCTCCACACCACCAAGACCTCATGGGTCACCTCATGTCCACTATGGTAGTCAAACCAGCTTCTCTAAAGAACTGCTGGTATGAAGGGACTCCTTACATTTTTAGACTTCACTTTCCACACAGGCCTGCTTCCAGCCTAATGGAGCATTTGGACCTTAATGATTCTGAAACTCGCTACATGGCTGATGGATCTTGTCTAGCAAGTGTACTCCCTGTGAGCATTGTTCATGTTACTCTCTCCCTTTTATGGGGGGGCTGGTACTGGAGAATCAAATCAAGGGCCTCACATATGCTAGGCAAAACTGTCTATCACTGATCTAGACCACTCTCTCCCTCTCTAAGCATTATGAACCTATGGAGAGTCCTCTTTGTATGGCAATAAACTGTGATTTGTGAAGGCATACTTCAGTCATCTCCCCTTCTCGCCATATGCAATACCATTTCTTCTTTCTTTTTGTCTTCATTTGCTTGGAATGGTTTTATGTATCTCTTTATTCCCAATGACTGCATATTATTTAAGGTGTATCTCTTGTATCAAAGTGATGTACAGCTGGCTGTGTCCCCTTAGTCCTTAGTAAGAGCGTTGTAGGTAATGTGCCCAGCCCAAAAGACCACATTTCTTTGCACATACTGCAGCTAAATATGACTATGTTATTAAATGAGAGCTAAATGTAGTTTCATGGAACTTTGAGAGGGTTGAAGCTCTTTGCTGTTCTCCTTCCTTCTTATCTTCAATAAAGATGACACAGCTAATGCTTCTGTCAGCCATCTTCGACCAAGAGGCAACCTTGAAGATGAAGCCACATGCCAGGATAGTGAGGCACAAAGACTGAGGAAGCCTGGGGCCTCATGGCTGAGAGCTACCAGCCAGCCTGGGCTCCTCTACTGTGTCTAAATCATGAAGACATCTGGATTCCCAGAAGATACATCAGATTTTTGCCTCTTTTATTTTAAAACTCAATCTAAAAGTTATTGTCTTCTTGTCTTTTGCTTTTCTGAAAGTCTGATTTCTATTTCAGGTATGTTGGTGCCGTGTGCTCTTTACAAAAGGACAGCAACAGGTGTGCAGATTTACAACCCAGCATTTGATTTAAATGCACATGCACACACATTCAGCCACGGACACAAGCAAAACTCCTCCTGAGACACTATTGCCATTCTGCTCCCTGAGGCCTACAAGAACTCCTGCCCCATGGATTCTCTAAATAAGGCCAGGCACAGTGGTGCATACCTGTAATGCCAGCCACCTGAGAGACTGAGGCAGGAGAATGGCAAGTTGAAGGCCAGCCTGGGCAATTAAGTGAGACCCTGTCTCAAGAAAAAAAGATTAAAAAAAAAACAACAACAAAGTGGGCAGGGGCTATAGCTCAGAGGTAGAGTGCTCCTGGGTTTAATACCCAGTACTAGCAAACAAACACATATATTATGATCACATGAAACTTGAGGGGGGAAAAAAAAAAAAGCTAAACAAGCATATTTGAACATTTGTTTCCCAAGAAAACAAAAACATTTGTTTCCTTTAGGGTCTTACCACTTCCAGCAGGGTCCCTTGACCAGCTATATCAGCATTACCTGGGAGTTTGTAAGAAATGCAGAATCTCATGCCCTACTAGACCCAAGGAGTCAGAGTCTCATTTTGACAAGGTTCTCAGGTGATCTGTATATATGCCCAAGTGTGAAAATTCTTGCTATGGGGGGCGCTGATGCCCCCTTCCTGCTGAGAACCTCTGAAGGCCCCAACAGAGAGGGAAGCTGTTGGTGGGACAGCCATGGCCTCTGACCATCTATCTGGCTCTCACCTGTCTCTAGTTTTAGTTTTTGTCCCCCACACCATTTTCCAGATTTTACCCTGGACTACTTACAGTTCCCCCAGGAGCCCACCCAATAGCCATACCTTCTTTCCCAATTTTGCTCTAGTTGCTGACACACCCAGCTCCATCTCATTCTCTGTTGCAGCCTATTTCCATAGTTCAGGTGGCCACATTCCCAGATACGGCCACAAAGACATCAGCAATACATGCTGAGGGCTTGGGGGGACATTTCTTATTCCTAGATAAAATGAACCTAGTGATAAGAAAAAAATCATGCCTTTGCCCCTTCCTAATAACTAAAATGTTGGCATGACATCTAAGGTTCACCAGCCACCTTGTAACCACGAGAACAGGCACGAGGTCAAAAAGCCAACGTGTAGAGGATGAGATGGGGGTGGGGGGAAGGGTGGAGTCCTTGACTGAGTCTATTTATCTCCCCACAATTCTTCCTTTCTCCTCCCATCTGCTCCAAATTCACTCTCCCTTCATCTCTCCTTTAGCTGGTGTATAGACCTCAGTATGTATCTAGCCTTTTAGCTACAATATACTATATTCTTATAGTAACAGCTCAGTTAAGCCTTTCATTATAAATATCACTCTTGTCTTCCCAAATCTCCCTACCCGCCAAATCCACCACTCTAAAAAATAAGAACAGTAGGTTTTAGTTCTCTGAGACTCTGAAATTATTTTCCCCCATGGGTAAGAGCCAGCCTGCCCACAGCAGGCAAACCCACCCTCGTTCTCACGTTCCCCCCTCCTCAGGTGCCTGGCCCTGAATCTAGTAGGCTATGTCACGGGCACCTTGCCTATTGGGGACTAATTTTTAAAAAATTCCTGTGGTTTCTGGGGAGTGGATGTTGTGAAATGGAGTGAAGAGAACTTGAAGTCTGAAATGTGGTGAACTTTTCCCTACCCCTCACATGTGAATAATGACTTGCTGATAGATGCGGCTTTTTCAAAGATGAAAAACAATCTAAGATTTATGGACAAGTCTGTTCAAAAAGACCCAGTGCTGTTTGTAGCCAAGGTGGAGAGGGCAGGAGATTCCTAGATCTATTCTGGGCTGGGAGGCAAAGAGGGAAGGGAGGAGACTGGGGCAAAGAGAAGGCCAGAGGCTCCAGCAGGGCCCGAGGGGCTGGAGAAGGCAGGCAGGCAGGCCCTTGGTTATATTCTTAGGCCCATTCCGAGTGCCACAGTAAAGCTAACGTGACAACGACCACCCGCAGTGGTGGCGGTGAATCAGACAAGGAACCGGCCCTGCAGGCACTGTGCTCACCTCAGTGCCACCTGTGTACACCTGCACAGGTGGTGAGGGAAGGTGGGGGCTGGGACAATGGTATGTGCAGGGCTGAAGGAACATTTTATCTGAAACTGGGAATTCTGCTTCTAGGAATTCTGAGCCCTCACTGTGTGCTTGGGAAGGCACCAGAAAAATATTCCTGCCAGATTTTCAAGAGTCAAATCTAAAATACTTGGCCAGAGGCCTGTGTACACTCCTGTCCCTCCCAGGAGGTGGTGGTGGGTTTGGGGGCAAGGCTGCTGGATGCTGCCTGACGTGGCATGTGATGGCCTCCTGGGTCCTGTGGGTGCAGAGCTAACATTTTTTGAGTGTGGATTTTATAACCACACTTTCAAAGTATAAAAATAGAGTGTGAAGAAAAACAAGAGTCACCATCAGTGCTCTACCACTCTGCTGGAGAGAAAGGTTAGAGCAACAATAAAATTAGAGTAACCAAGTTGAAAACCTGAAGAGCACCTGCCTTGGCAGGGAGATGCCAGGGCCAGGATGGAGCGGGCCTTTCCAGCTCTGCTCCCACCCTTATCACTCGCCCAGGGAGCTATTTCTGAGGGAAGTCTCCTGGCCAGGCTGCCTATCTGGGCATCTGTAACAAGATGGCTCAGGCAGGAGGAGCTGAGAGAAGCCCAGGCAGGCTGTGGACTGACGTACTACTCAATTCTGCTTCCCACACTGTAACTCAAAACCTGAAAGCAACCTCAATCTTTTTCCAGACACAAACTGAATCTTCTATGAAAGGTTCCATGTATTTTCCCAAGTGGCATTCTCCACCTTGACCCACACTCCACAGCAGAATCTAATTTTCTTGACAGTAAGTTACTGTGAGTTTTCCTCAAAGGTTCTGCCATTTGGAAGAGATTAAGGGATGTAAGAATGAGAATTTGATTTCTTTCTTTTTTTAACTTTTGAAAAAAAGTAACATCCCTGAGACTCTGAAGCAGAACCCCTATGTTCTATAGCTGGCTTTTCTAAGAATAGGGGAGATTCACTTTCTGGTCTGGACCTGTTTCTGGTCTGCTAACCTGTTTTGACCTAAAGGTGTATTGCTGGATGTCAAGGCCCTTGGGCTTGCTGGGAGGCTGGGCAGGGAACCCCAACCCAGGGGGAGCTGCCCATCCCAATCCCAAGGTTCATATTCAACTTCGAATCAAACCACTGAGCTATAGAAGGTATGTGCCAGCCTGATGCAAGTTACTCCCCAATTTACACACCAACTAGGCGGTGCTGGAGGCCTCTGACCCTAAAAGACAAGCACTATGGGTGGCAGGATGAGACTCCTGCCTGACAAAGGAAAAGGAATGCCTGGGCCTGCAAGGCTGTGTGGAAAAGGAGGGCCTGGGCTAGGCCTTGAGAATCCGAAATACTTTGGAGAGCCGACCAGCACTGCAAAGACAGACCAGTCCTGGGAAGAGATCCAGAGGGATGGGCAGGGCTTACAAAGAGATGACCTTGGACTCTGTTCCCCATTTCCCCATTCTTGGTCCCTCCTGTGACTGCCAATCTTCCATTCCTTAGATTTCACTAGGTGCTCCTCCCTCCCCATTAGAGTTCTCTTTCTAGTAAATTCTAGGTGTGGATAATGGAAATGCAAGGCTTGTGGGTACGTTTCTTAATGAAGCTTTTGCATTTTGGGTCATGTGTGTGGTCCTAAGAAATGGAATAGGGATTACAAAACAAACTAATCAAGTTAGAACTTTTAGATCAAAATTCTTATTATTGATTAATGACTATTTCCTTTTTGTGTAAAACTAGCCATGTGAGTTGGAAAAAACAATTTGCTGCAAGTAAAGAAAAACCTGTTGAGTTTAGGTGGCACAACACCTTAGAAGGCAAACTCCTGGCAGCTTACCGCCAGAGTCTCTGTCTTACTCATCTCTGAGTCCCCAGCAGTTGGTGTGTATGCAGCCAGCACTTCCCAGGAGTTGCTGCAGTAATCAGAAGACGGCATGCCTGGCGCAGTGGAAGCCCTATCTCCCAAACCCATTCTTCCCTCTTTACTTGGAAACAGACTTTCTAAGCCGGGGCGTGGTGGCGCACGCCTGTAATCCCAGCACTTGGGAGGCTAAGGCAGGAGGATTGTGAGTTCAAAGCCAGCCTCAGCTATGGTGAGCATTTAGCAACTCAGTGAGACCCTGTCTCTAATAAAATACAAAAAAGGGCTGGGGATGTGGCCCAGTGGTCGAGTGCCCCTGAGTTCAATCCCTGGTACCAAAAAAAAAAAAAAAAAACAAAAACAAAAACAAACAAACAAAAAAAAAAAAACAAAAAAAACCACAGACTTTCTAGCTGAGCATGTTTCCACTTAGCTCAAAACTATACTTCTGGGGGCTGGGGTTGTGGCTCAGCGGCAGAGTACTCGCCTCACACATGCACGGCCCGGGTTCAATCCTCAGCACCACGTAAACGTAAATGCATTGCATTGTGTACAACTGAAGTAAATAAATAAATATTAAAAAAAAAAAAAAAAAACTATACTTCTGGGCCTGTGGCTGACACATGGCACATGCCCAGGTCCACGCTGCTGGGATCCATGGTACATGTAACTGCCATGTTGACCTTCCCTTTTTCCTTGCTCACTGATTTGTGAATGTGGCCGTAGGAGCTGGAATTGCCACCCTGACCATGAGTGGGATGGTGCACACTGAACCTGGCAGAGTACCAGGAAAGAAGGTGTGCGTCCCTGATGACGGGGACCAATGCGCTGATCCACTGGGTCATCTACCTGAGAGGGCAATAAGCCACTGGCTTGTTTTAGCCACTATGAACTTGGGTCTGCTACACATACCAGATCTATACCCTACTGGATCTACACCCTGATTAAAACACTGGCTGTTTCATACTTGAAACCTCAGAAAACATTTCAAAAAGTCCATTTCAAACTATGCCTCAGTCAGGCATGGTGGCACACTCCTGTAATTTCAGCTCTCAGGAGGCTGAGGCAGGAAGACAAGTTAAGAGGCCAGTCTTGGTCAGTAACTTGGTGAAACCCTGTTTCAAATAAAATGAAAAGGGCTGGGGATACAGCTGAGTGGTAGAGTGATTGCCTAGCATGTGTGAGGTCCTAGGTTCAATCCCAAGCACCACAAAACAACCCAAAAAACATAAACAAACAAGCAAAAAAATCCAAAACTATGCCCCAAACTAAGCTCCTTGATTCTACTCCAGTAAATGTCAGTGCCTTAGCTGGAGGTATGGGGAGGTAGGGGACAGGGGAACAGAAGGACAGAGAGAGATGACAAGCTGCTGTCAAGGTCAATTATTTGATTGTTACCTAGTGTTCTCTGCCTCTGCTCCTGCAGACCAGCCACACAATAAATTTTCTTTCTTCTTCTTCTTTTTTTTTGGTGTGTGTGTGTGTGTGTTTTTGCTGGGGATTGCGTCCAAGCCCTTATACATGCTAGGCAAGTGCTCTACTACTGAGCTACATCCCTGGTCCTCTTTATTCCATTTTGAGACAGGGTCTGGCTAGGTTGCCTAGGCTGGCCTTGAATTTGCGATCCTCCTGCTTCAGCCTCCCATGTAGCTGGGACTACAGGTATGTGCCACTGTGCCAGCAGAACATGACTTTGGACAACGTCCATGACTGCACCATAGGGAGGATTTCCTGCTCATTTAGACACACAGGGTACACTTCTTGCTTTAGCTAGTCAGGACGCATCAGCAAAGAAGCCAGAGGGTATTTCCTAAGATCCTGTTCTCCTCCTAACCTTCACATATACACTCATACCCAGACTTGTGCCGTGTGCTCTTTACAAAAGGACAGCAATAGGTGTGCAGATTTATAACCCTGCATTCCATCTAAACGCACATGCATGCACATCCAGCCATGGACACGGGCAAAACTCCTCCTGAGACACCATTGCCATTCTGTTCCCCAAGGCCTAAAACAGTTCCTGCCTCATGGATTCTCAGAGTCAACAAAACAAACAAAAACAAATGAACCGAACAGTAGGAACAAAGAAGCCCAGGCTATCATACTCCAGCAAGGAGATATATACATATACATATACATGTATATACACATACATATATATCTTGAAATATTTATTTATTTGTTTTAGTTGTACACAATGCCTTTATTTTTACATGGTGCTGAGGATCGAACCCAGGTTGCGCACGTGCTAGGCCAGCGCTCTACCGCTAAGCCACAACCCTAGCCCCTCCAGCAAGGATATTTAAGAGCAGAATTTGGAGGGTTTTGTGGGTTAGATAAGGGCTTTCCAGGGCTTTGACACTATGCTTTGTAGCCCCTTGGATAACAGCAGAAAAAATGAGGAGCTTCCACAGTGGCCTATGTAGAGGCTGTTCTTGGGCCTGGTCCTGCCTTGCAGTACTTCTGGGGCAGTATGATGTTGGGACAGTCTGAGTCTGACAATCAGGCAGTGGTTGGAATTGGAGGAAGAAGTCTGGAGGTGAATGAACTCAGGCAGAAAGAGGATAAGTTGAATGTGGCTGGAATGTTCAGGAAGGGTGCTCCCCCAGGACTCAGGCTTGGAGTTGGGCCTGGGTGGCAGAGGGCTGCTAGCCAGCAGGCTTCTTTGTCATTTTAACCAAATCAGGGGTGCGCGAGAACGGGGACCTATCTGGTTTTTCTTGATGGAGTGGTCACCTAAATCCCCAAACCAGCAATGTCTGAAGAGGAAAACTGCTGCCACAGCGAAAAGAGAACCCTGCTTCTCGCAGGGCCTGGCTGAGCAGAGGGAAAGCGCAGCAGAGGAGAGTGGCGGCCGCGAGCAGGAGAGTGGAGATCGCCAAGCACCAGGCTTGCCCTAGTGAGCAGGGAAGGCAAAACCCTGCAGCCACGTCAGCACCAGATGGCCTCAGCCCCAGTGTGTGGGCTCACTGCCACCCATAGAGGTCAGTCACCTCGGGGCTGAGGAGCTTGGCTTTCAGGCACGGCAAGAGTAGAGGCAAAATGATGCAGAAATGACCCTCATTTCCTCGAAAGGAGCCTGCTGTCGTCTCTCTGGGGCTTAAGTCACTGGGAGGCCATGGAAACAATCCTATCACCCCAGCAACAAGGCCCAGCCAGGGTGCTCACTGGCGCTCGCAATCTGCTCCCAGATTTCAGACGTGAGCATTAGTTTGCATCTGCTTTTGCACATCATGGGAACCAGCTGCCAATGACGCACTTGCTGAGATGCAGGTGAAGGTGAGGGGCCCTGACTCCGTAGGAACAGTGACAGATGGGAAAGGAACTATGGTATGTGGCCACTGAGACAGCCCACGGCAGCTGGTGGTGATGGGCGGAGGGTAGGAAATACTGCTTGCCTCAACCCAGCACCTCTGCTGAAGGGAAGAGTGAGGCAGCAGATCACCCGACCCGGCACAATCACCGCGCCCCTCACTGGGCAAAGCCAGAGGCTCACCGGCAGTTCTAATTACAGTTCCTAACTTCCTGTGTTTCCTCCACTGGAACCCTCCAGACAACAGAGGGGAGTACAGAGGCCCAGGACACACCAAGGCAGGCGAGTCTCGGGGCTGGCCTCAGGGTGTGGTTTGTGTGGTTTTACTGCAGGGAGATGGGGCTTCACGGCACACTCTGCTCCTCTCATCCAAGCCCTCTCAGAGGCAAAGTCTTCTCTGCCCTCCTGGCACCTGAGTTCATCCATCCCAGGAGCCTGGACTAGTCTCTGTGTGTCACTCTTTCCGTGTAAATCAAGGGTTGGGGCAGAGAACAAGGTGCTGCACTGGGTTTCTTGGGATTTGTGCTTTAGACCTTATTTTCCACTAATGATGTGACAGAGGGGATCATTTCCTTTCCCAGGCTCTAGGCACCAAGCCCATAGATCAGAGACTCTGATTCTTGGAGGCTTGTATGGTCCCCTAACTCTAGAAAAGGACCTAGACAGGGACACAGCAGCCCTCGTGTAAGAGATGTGCTCGCTCTTGCTATGACGCCTCCTGACAACTCTGTTCCCCATTGTCTCAGCTGGGTCTCCACTCCACTTCCCTGGGTCATGACTCAAGAATCTTCCTTCAAACCCAACAGTGGCTTTAGAAAACCTCCAGGGTAGTTAGGTGCAGTGGCACGCCTGTAATCTCACTGACTTGGGAGGCTGAAGCAGAGGGTTGCAGGTTCAAGGTCAGACTCAGCAATTTAGTGAAGCCCTAAAGAATTTGGTAAGACCCTGTCTCAAAATAAAAAAATAAGAAGGGATGGGGATGTGGCTCAGTGGTTAAGTGCCCCTGGGTTCAATCCCCAGTATGAAAGGAAGGAAAGAAAGAAGGAGGAAGGAAGAAAACATACCTCTAGGGTTGCTACGGGCTCCTTGTTTCCACACCTGGAGGTTAGTTTGCACTCTTCTCTCTGTCTTACAAGAAGGGCCAGAAGAGCAAGGTGTCTGTCACCACAGGGACCTGAGCTCCAACTCTGGCTCTGACGCTGATTTCCACAGGACTTAGGGCACATTACTTCAACTCCATTAGTAAAATAGAGAAAAGCTTCGACTGTCTCACAGAGTGCTGGGGATTACAGGAGGTCAAGTAAGGCAGGAGCATCCAGGGTGTGGAGAGGATGTGTCTGACCCCTGCCCTGCCACTGGCCTGTTCAGAGAGGTAAAGAGACTTCAGGTAGGAGCCCCCAGAGGAAGGGGCCACCATTTTCAGAACTGCTGCCACCTCCCCAAGCCTTCCAGATTGACTCATCTGCACTGGCCCCTTTCCCCTGCTGGGGCTTCCCACTGCCAGCCCTGTGCCAGGTGCATGGGCCCTCATGTATGAAACTCTTGCTCAAGAAATTCCATCCTGCATGAGACAGCATGGCATGAGGAGGGAGAGAAGGAATTAGTTCAGGATCTGCTACAGTGCCCAGTCTTAGCAGATGCTCAATCAGGCCCTTGTTGAATTAATGTTCAGGGAAGAGGTAGGCCTAAGGTAACCAGGATCTACCACCACAGGGCGATTTCATAACAACTCAGACTCCAAACAGCTCCATCCCCATTGTCCCACAAGTCTCTAAAAACATCAATCTCCTTATTGTGTTCACCAACCTTGATTGATACATTCTTCCATTCTCCATTCAACAGCTTACACAAGTGATTTTTTTTACTGAGCTATCTATTATATGCCAGGATCTAAGAATGTAGCAGTGAACAAAATGGACAAAAATCCTACTTTCTTGGGATCTTTATCCTGGCAGCAAAAGTCAAATAACAAATCAAAAGTAAAAACTATGCAAAGAATTAAACCAGCAGGGTGACTGGGGTGGTTACTGTAGTCTGGGTGGTCAATGCGGGCCCCTCTGTGGAGATGATCCTGAAGTTGAGATAGGAATGGTATGAAGGAGTCTGCAAAATGACTAGGAAGAATATTCCAAGCAGAGGGAGCAGCTAGGCAGATGCCCTGAGGGCGGAATGATCTTGGTGCGCTGGAGAACCTCCAGCCTTCTGAGGTTCCCTGATCGAGAGCAGGGCAGCAGGGTCCAGATGGGGTGGGGGCTTGGTGTTATTCAGAGATTTAGGCTTCTCTGTCAGATGGGAAGCCAAGGGAGCGTTGTGAGCAGGCAACAGCTCTAGCTCCATCTGATTTCCCTTCTAGGACAGCCCTCAAGTCATTAACTCCATGAACAGTGGAGCAGGCTGGAGGTTTCTGCACAAGTCCAGGGGAGACAGGGTGGCCTGGATGCCTGCACACAGGTGCTGTGTAAGTACTTGGTGACTGAACAGGTGAATGAATATGCTGATCTCATCACTTCACTCCACCACTGAGCTCCAGCCCCAGCCCCTGATCACTTCTTGCTTTATATGGTAGGTGTATGGGGTGGGGGGAATCACGGGTCATCTAGGTGGGAGTGAAAGAAGTCAGGAAACAATTTAGAATTTAGAAATAGGCAAGAAGAATTTACGGAGGTAAATAAGTTTAAATTATCCGAAGAGGAAGCTAGATCCAACAGGGAGACAGGATACATTCTAGTGGAATATTAACTTTCTCGGGCCCCTCTCTAGAGAAAGGTACCCAGTACATACCTAGAACTGAGTCTGGCACTACGGAACAGAGGGCCACTTTAGAGACAGTGCACCTGAGTAGATAAGGAAGAAAGTGATAGCAAGGCAGAGGGAGGACAGGAGTGACGCTTGGAGAGCCCTCTGGGGCCCGACACCGTGAACTGGCAGGAAGAGAACAAAACACGGGGCCTCCTGCGGGTCTGATCTGGTGGGCAGCTTGAGAGGTTCCAGGGTGGAACCACCTATGACTCAGCACAATTCCTCACAGTCTGGAGGCTTTGCTGATTGAGCTGTCTCATGGTGGGGCCACTGTGAAATGTCACAGTGACCCAGGACTCCCTATCTCTACTCCTAGGCCTCTCTTCCCGATTGCTCAAGGGTTGGAGCATGTGAGAAGTGCTCATCATCTCACACTGGATCACAGCTGTGTGGGCAACAGTGTTGCACATGTGTGTGTGGGGGGTGTGTGTGCCCCCATGCTGCATGCACATGTGTACACGGAGTGTGGGTGTAGGTGGGAGAAATGCACCTGGGAGGAACTGAGCAAGCGTTGGTTTTTTCCCCCACTTCACCTTGCTCTGGCCTACGTGACTGGACTCAGTCATTTGATGCCACCTGCCTTCTGCCCATTCTCCAACCTCAGAGTCTCATACTGGCTGTCTCTTGGCTGTGTTTCACCCACTCTCCACCTCTCCTTCTCTGCTAGGTTTCATCATTGTTCCCACCTCTATGCATCATCATCATGCCAAGCCTGGAGGCTCCTTCAGTGTCTCCTAGCTGACCCAAGTCCAGAGCCCCAACAGCCCCAGGCTGGCTCCCTGCCTCTGCAGTCTGAGAAGTAAACCTGAGAGGTAAAATGAGGAAGGGCCAAACTCCAGGGCTGCAAACTCTTGAGTTGACAAGACCCAGATAGTGAGTGAGCTAGAAAGACTGCCACTCCAGTGTGCATGGACAAATCAATGCCAGTGGTGCCCCCTGAACTAGTTCTAGCCGGGAGCGTCTGTCTGCTTGTTCCAGAGTTTTCTTGTTGCAAAGGGCACTTTCAGTCTCCTTGGGGACAAGCAACTGGCTGGGGTGAAAGATTAAGTCATCAACACAAACTGTGTACCTAATAGAAGACAGTCTAATTTGTAAGCTCGAGAGCTAGTTGGAGAGAGAAAATGAAATGAAAGAGAAAATGACAAGTGATTAGGAGAGCAAGGGCTGTTTGGGATGACACGATGTCCAAAAGTTACGGTGATTCAGAGAAAGGGGCGATCCTGGAGGGTAGCGGTGTCGTGGAGGGGGATAATGCACCACCACCAAGCATTCCGACAAGGCAGGAGGGTGAGCAGAAGTTGAGCATGGCTTCCGTGTGCTAAGGGCTGCAGGAAGATGGGATCAGCCTAGCAGGCTCTGGATGGAGGCCCTAGTGTGCCCCGCCTGTTTCACATGTGCTTTGGGAGTGAAGTAGAAATAAACTAAGCAAAACAACTTCCTTAAACCGGGCGCGGTGGCGCACGCCTGTAATCCCAGCACTTGGGAGGCTGAGGCAGGAGGATCGCGAGTTCAAAGCCAGCCTCAGCAATGGCGAGGCACTTAGCAACTCAGTGAGACCCTGTCTCTAAATAAAAAAAAAAAAAAAAAAAAAAAAGGGCTGGGGATGTGTCCCAGTGGTCGAGTGCCCCTGAGTTCAATCCCCAGTACCAAAAAAACAAAAACAAAAACAAAAACTTGAAGCTAGTACTCCAAGGAAAAAAGATACATGTTGTTTTATCTGTATTTGTATCTCTGTCCCCTCTTTCCTTCTCTATCTTTCTCAAAGTCTTTATATTTTTTTTTCCTAAGAAAGTTTTCATTATGAAGTCAACCTTCTTGAACCTAAATACTGACACTGGGTATGAAGTCTGCAGCCCTTGAAAATTCCCTTTTAAATTCCTTCTTCTTTTTTTTTTTTTTTTAATATCTTTTTTAGTTGCAGATGGATACATACCTTTATTTTGTTTATTTGTTTATTTTTTATGTGGTACCAGGGATCAAACCCAAGTGCCTCACGCATGCTAGGCAAGTGCTCTACCACTGAGCCATATTCCTGGCCCCCATTTCCCTATCCTTAAGTCCTAGAAAGGCTGGAAGAAACACGGGGCCTCCTATGGGTCTGTCCCCTCTTTATAGCCTCTGTGACTGACACAGAGGGAAGAGGTGGGGTAGGAGGGCCTGCTGTGGGGTCTCCCTTAAGCTCACGATTGCCAAGGCTGAGGGAGCTTCAGTGTGACAGTTGTTTGCAGGCTGTTAGTTTCATACTTGCAGGTGGCCCAGCTAGGGAGAAGCATGTTCACTAACATACAGCAGGAGAACCAGCAGGAAAAAAGAACAACGCATCCAATGTATCCATCCCCAGGAAGGCCATTTCAGCACTCAGTTATTTTCTTTAAGTCTTCTACAATCGTTAACCAGTTCATACTACAAATCTATACCTAGAACCACTGTGTACAAAAACATGTGCTAGTGTAAACAGGTGGAGTCAATGCTGGCTCTTCTACAGGGTGTAACCAGTGCCCACTGGGACCAACGGCTAGCCCTGGTAAGGAGCAGGGGGGCTCTTGGATAGCTGGACTGTGTCTGGAGAGGGTAGGACAGAGCCTGCACACTTCATTCTGTTCCCACCACAGATAAAGGTGCCCCTTTGCCCTCTCAGTTTCCACTGTGATCTCTCCAAGGCCTAAAGAATTCTTTGTCCCGGATCACAATGCTTTGTAGCCTCTGAGTGCCTTTCCAGTTCTGGGTGGTTTCACTTCCTGGAATGCTAGAGCTCAACATCAATGCCAGAGGCACAGCCAGGGATTGCCCTGGTGCCTCCCAGGTTTGAAGCCTTGAACTCATCTCATGCTTCCCTTCTCTCTCAACTCCCATGAGCAGCAGTCCCTGCTGAGTTTCCCCCAATCCTCTAACAAAGCCATCCTCCCCTCTCCACCCATCACCACTGATGGCAGCTCATGAGGATTGTCGCCACCACCTCCCAACTGGTCTCCCTGCCTGTGATTCCCTTCACTCACCACCAGCCATGATCTATCTTATACCTGGCTCTTAGAGAGCGCTCCTGCAACGCTTGCATGTCACTCTCCTGTTTAAAACCCCCTGCAGCCTCCTGCTGCCCACAGATGAGGTTGCAGCCTAGCATTCAGCTTTTCCTACCTTCTAGTTTTACCTCCTGCTCCTCTCCTTCACCTGGCCCCAGCCTGGGCTCTAACCACACATGTCCACTGGCTGCTGCTCCATCAGCTCCCAAGTGCCTCTCACCCCCAGCCAACTCCAGGTTTGGCGCAGCTTTGCCTTTTGTGTTAAGTGTTTTGCTCTCATCTGTGTCCCATTCATTCCGTCCTTTGGACAGCTCCACTCTCCAGACCCTTTCTAGACCCCACAGTGAGAATCACCCCACACCTCTCCCTGTCCCCAGGCAGGCCATCAGCAGATGTCTTTTCTATCTGCATCCAGCCCCCATTTACTGTATGGAGGGCTCCTGGTTTCTTTCTTTGGATGAAAAATTGAGAATTAATTTAATTTTTTCATTGTGATTTTGACTTCTCAAAGAAGACATTAACTATTAGCATAATTTATCATTGCATTTATCAAACCATTGATTTGTGGGACCAAAAAAAGGTATCTTTATGGTATTCAAGATGTAACAGGGATAACTTCCTTGGAACATCAAAGAGAAAACTATCAAGCAGTGCGTTCTACAAAATTCTGGTATGCTGAAGGATTGGTGTCAGTTGCTTCATATCCTTGAGATGCTAAAACATGACAATACTGTTCTGGCAAATCAGCTAGCTAAACCATCGAAACTCAAAAATCAAAGGGTGGCTCTCAGTCCTTAGCTACCCTTCTGTCTAAAACAGAAAGATTCTATGCTTAAGAAAATCAAGCTGTACTGCCTTGCTGGGTCATTGTTGTGAACAAAATTTTGAATTTCAATGTATTTTAAATCTGGTCAATAAATTTTAAATAAAATTTAAATCATATTCCATTTTTCTATGGCAACAACACACAAATTCCACATTAAAAAAAAAAGAAAATCAAGCTGTATTAAGGAAGGATACAGAAATGTATTTTTGTTGTAGACGAACTTGAAAAAAAACTCTGAAAGAAATTAGAGTAGTAGGGAAAATATTGCAGGTTAAAGATTCAGAAAGAAATCCACTATGACTTCACTATGAAATTCCCCATTCCATCTTCAGTGGAGAGGGAACTAGGGAACTCAAATGAGTATTATGTTCCACCAACAATTTACTGAGCACTTGCTGAAGGCACTCCAAGGAAAGACTGTAGTCGGAAAGAGGAATGAATGGGGACTAGAAGAATTTTAGATATGGAGGAGGTCTAGTTAGGGGCCAGGTGGGAAGAATATGGCTTCATCTGAATGCTTTCCTAGTGAGCAGCAAAGTAGTGTCATTGAGAGAATATGCAAAAACTAGTTTCTTTCATTTTAAGAAATGCACCTAGGCCATTAAGACTAAGGACTCAGATACCCACAAGTTCCCACATGCCAGGACCCCCTAGGGAGCACAGACCTGGGTACTGCCTCAGTAAGCAGCCCTTGCCATGAGCACGCAGGACCCTGAATCAGTGATGGACATGAATGGCTTCTTCCTCTCCCATTCAGATTTTCATTAAGGGGAACTTCTTTGTTCAGTTTTTGACACTGTGCCACAGAATGATGTTCGTGCTTCTCACTGGTCCGACCCAGCAACCTTTCTAGACATTTAGCCCTAGGCAGAGGGAATCCAAGGCCACCAAAGCAGCCACTTTCCTAGATAGCCACTTCCAAATGTGTGACCCTGCTACTACTTCCCCTGCTTCCTGTCCCTTCCATCCAGCAGCCCTTTTCTACCCGTGGGCAAAGTACCCTTCTGCTTCTACATGATACAGACAACCCCAAGACCCGGGGCTATAACAGCTTATATTGTGGATATGAGCTCCAAACTACCCACCAAGGCCATTCTTCTTCCTGCTCCCCTCTCCTGCCCCTGGGGTTAATGTTGTTACCAAACCAGGAGCCAAGACACAAAGACGAGAAACTTAACTTACATGTGTCTGTCACATGTAAAAACTCACGTAGGAACAAAAGGATGGATCTGTGATCCCTGGGTTATGTAACCACATACGTAATAAAGACCTGGCTTTATTTAAAACAGATGACAATGTAATTAACAAAAGACCAAACACTGTTTATTAAATTTCTACTTTAGGAAACAATTTTTCTCTAGGATGTTCTAAGCAGAGGTCAGTGAATGATGACTAGCAGATCAAGTCTGGGAAGCTGCCTGTTTTTGTAATAAAGTTTTATTGGAACACAGTTGTACTCATTTGTTTACCTATTATTCATGGCTATTTTCTCACTAAAATGGCAGAATTGAGATTGAGACTGAATGGCCAACAAAACCTAAAATACTCACTTTCTGGCTCTTTACAGAAAACCCTGTCCTAGAGCAATAAGCAATGCAAAAGGATAAGAACGAGGTACCTGTTGACTGGCAGGTGTTTTCTTGTGACACGGCTGTCGTCACAGTTTCTGTGGCTGCATCTCTGACAGCTTGCTCTTCACTCTGCAGGAGGGTGAGGACACACCTCCAGAGAGCAAGTGTGTCCTGCAACTCTAAGGAGACAAGAGGGAATTCAAATTACTAGAGTGCAGCTGGCAAGTAGGTACAAATAAGGCTTAACTCCACAGTGGAGGGGAGTATGTGGAATGAGCAACAGCCATTTCTTTTTTCTTTTTTTTTTTCTGGGGATGGCAAGATAGGAAGACAACACGGGATACAGAGGGTCCTAATGGAAATGTCTATTTTGGGGGTAGGTGTGGGGCAAGGGCAGGGGCAGGGGCAGGCTTTCTGGAGGCAACCAGCCACAGGTAAGGCTGCTGGAAGGTGTTGCCCAGCTGACAAAGGTTCTAGGCCCAGTTCTCCCCAGTGTCATGATTGTCAAGAATGAAGCTTTATGTACGAAGAGTGCTTTGAAGAAACTAGCCCAGTGTTGATATGCATCAATTCTGACCACAAAGTGTCAATCAAGATTTTGCTTGGGGCAAGCATGGTGGCCCATGCCTGTAATCCCAGTGATCTGGGAGGCTGAGGTAGGAGGATCACGAGTCTGAGGCAGGCCTTGGTAATTTAGCAAGGCCCTAAATGCCTTAGTGAGACTTTGTCTCAAAGTAAGAAATACAAAGGTCTGGGGGTATGGTTCAGTGGTAGAGTATCCCTGGATTCAACCCCTAGAACCAAAAAAAGAAAAAAGAAAAAAAGAAAAAAAAGAAGAAGAAAAAAGAACATGCTTTGGGGACAAGAATGCAAAAGGGAAAAGGACCCATGAAAAATGCACCAGCCTACGTCACTTGTATGGGGTGTCCTCTAGCTGCTGCCATTCCTTGGGATACTGACTCTGCTAGTCAGCCTGTGCTGGGTGCTGCTGTGGATGTCTGCCCCTGAGCAACAGAAAGGAATGTGAAGTCCAGGACACAAGGCCATGAGTAGTCATGGAGGAAACAGGTGGCAGCAACTTACAATAGGGAAAGATCACAAAGGACTACTAAACCTGGGACAAACTTCACAAGGACAAGGAGAGGTGGGCAGGCCTCACAGACAGGACCCCTGTCCTGCAGGCAGAACTATGTGGAGGGTCTTAGTGGAGAACCATGGTAGACCACCTGTCACCTTCTTCCTTCAACAGGAAAGCCATCCTGTCCCAAGAACTCCCCTTTGTATACTCTTTCCCTCATCTGTCCACAGAGAACCTGCTATCAGAGTTGCTGGAGCTTTAGTCAAACCAAGAACACGAACGGCTCCATTTGGGGTTTTGTTCTTTTTCTGTTTCAGATCTGGCTTTAAATTTTACTCAGTCTTTCAGAGTTGAGTAGCTTCTTTTTTGGTGGTATGAGGTTGAACCCAGGCTTGAGCACACTGGGCAAGCGCTTTCCCACTGAGTGGCTCCACCAGCCCTTTACTCAGTCTCAGAATCCATCCTCTGGCTCCAGGGTTCCTACTTTCTTAACATTTTCCTCTTTAACATGGCCATCTATATTGCTAAAATCCTCCCCTCTTTATTTCAGCCTGTTCTCATACACTTTTATGTCCTTGGTCTCTGATCAGTACCTGTTCCTCATGTTCTCATAGGCCATCAGCCACCACAGATCTCCTTTCTCATTTTTATAAAGCTACACTCTGCATCAGCAATCCATTATGAATCAATGGCTTTTGTCCAGGACTCAATTCCACACAGGAATTCCAGGTTATTCTACACACATTTGGCTGTTGTGAACCAGGGTTAGAGTAGCCAGTTACCCAGAAAATGTACGGCAAAATGGTATTAACTTTATTGGAGAAGCTTGATATCCATACCCCGTTTTGTTGTTCAGAGTTGGGGTCTGGCTATGTTGCCTAGGCTGGCCTTAATCACCTGGGCATCTCACCTTAGCTTCCTGAGGTGTTGGGACTACAGGTGCAAGCCCTGCCCCACCACCTAAAGTTTATAATCCTTTGCTTTTATTCCTCTGGGTCCAATGATTAAATCATAATCACTGAAGGTTCCCTCTCAATACCCCTTTGGGTATAAGTAAAGTGCCCAGATGTCACTAAGAAGACGGGAAAGGATATTAAATAAAATTTTGTTTCCTAGAGAGATCCAGGAATATGAGACACCTCATTGATCTGAACTCTGGTAACAACAAAGATTTGAATTTTACTATCTAAAAACCAGTTATTTCCTTTATTCTGGAAATCTTTCTCTGCAACTATACTGAATGCTCCTTGGAGGCAGGGACCATGTCTTACTCTTGAGAGTGGTGCACAGATGCAGTAAAAAACAGAATTCCATTAATAGATGGGAGCACACCAGAGCATGGCAATACAGGACCAACCACGGCAGGAGAGGAAGGGTGGGACCAAAGCATGGCTTTCCTCTGATTAAACCCTATGTTTAAAACCAAACCAACACAATTAAAAACATTAAAACAGAACAAAAAGTCCCTTATGCTTTTCAATTCCCAATGATTTCCTCAAGTTTGGTTTGCCTCAACATCATTTACATGATGCCCTTTCCTAATTATTGCTCTTGAGGCACAGTGGGCGGCGGGGGGAAGGGACGTGGGGCAGGGGTGAGAAGGTGGCTAAACACCAGCTAGGACCCATACATCCATTAGATTTCAAAATATCTCCTCTTCCATGTCGCAAGGACACTCTAAGTAAATGCTGTGAAAGAAACTAGCAGCCTATCTAGTGGCTGTCTAGTGAGTCACCTTGAGCCCTCCCTAACCTCAACATCAAGCCCGGGGACTCTGCTTCCTGACTGTCTTTGGAGCCTGTCCTCTTCTTCCTCGCTGCCACAGCTTCATGCTCACCCATGTTTCTCACCTAATCATGGAAGAGGCTTCCTGGAAGAGGGGACAGTTGGGATGAGTCTCAAAAGACAAATAAAAGCCAGTCAAGCAGTGGTTTGTTGATGGAGAACTGCTGACACCTAGGGCTTGTGGGGGAGTGGTGGGCAACAAGGCAGGAGGGCTGGGCCAGGGGCAGCACAGGAAGGGCCTGTGAGCATGGGAAGGGGCTTAGATTTTCTCCTGAAGGCAGTGGGAACCCATGGAGGGCTTTTGCCACCTCTGTTGGCGTGGACAGAAACGATCGCGTTTATACTTTACACAGACCACAGTGGCTCTCTGGAACCTCCGTAGAGAATGGCTTGGAGGATAAAACTGAAAGGAAAGGGGACTAAGAGGCTGTGGGTGAAAACTGACTAGAGAACAAACAGAGGGGAGGAACACATGGGAAGACGTCAAGGCCTGGATCACGTTGCCACTTGTCACTGTCCCTTCTCTTTTAGCTTGGAGAACCCACCCATGTGTTCAGCGAGTCTGGTACAACAGGCACCCTCCTCGGCACACTTACCAAGGATGGGATGGGGGTTGGTGAGGAACAGCGGTGCGGTGCTGGTGAGGACTCCGGCAGCGGCCAGCCTCGACGCTGTGGGGAGGCGGTCTCCACAGGACAAGACGACCAGCTGGACCCACTGCTTCAGCTCGGGGGCCATCGAGTTCCCATCCTGAAAGCACAAGAGGTACCTATCAGCATTCCTGAAGGGGAAACCGTGGGCTGAGGTGGGAAGAGGAAGAGCTACACAAAATTGCTCTGCAAACCACCTCCTACCTCAGTGGGAAGAAAATTCTTAGTTGTTTTCTATACCAACCAGGCAGATGTAAACAAACCCAAGAAAGCAAGTCTGACTTGTCTTTCAGAAATGTAGAGTCACTATAAGGAGAGAGCAAGTTCCTTGAGTCTTTTTTTTTTTTTTTCCTTGAGTCTTTTCTGACATATCAGGTTATCACAGCACCAGTGTGTTGAACAGCTAAAGACCAAACTTGTGGGGAAGACTGTGGCAGCAAATAACAGCTTGTTGTCCCCAATAACCAGATATTCCTCCTGACCTTAGGAACAGAACCTCAGATTTTTGGCTGGGCCTGTGGGCACCCACCTGAACACTGTATTTCCCAGCCTCCCTCATGTGTAGAAGCAACATGTGACTACATTCTAACTCACGGGATGTCACTGGAAGTGGTATCTGGGCGGGATATGTCTTAGGAAATGCCCATGATCTTTGCTTTCTGGGTTTCCCCCTCCTGCTAGCTAAATAGGACAAGATGGTTGGAGCTGGAGGAACTATCTGGAACCATAAGATGGAAGCCACATGTTGAGGACAGAAGAACCTCAAAGTAGAAAGGCTTGGGGCCTAACACTGTCAAGCCGCCATACCTACTTCTACCTGGCCTTAGCCACAGTATCTGTGAATTTCTGTTATAACATTTGAAAGCACTATCCAAACTGATACTCTGTTTAAACAAAGAACCATTGTTTTTAATAGTAATGGCTTTACTGAGGTAAAATCATATACCATTGCAACCACCCATTTAAAGTGGATAATTCCATGAATTTTGGTATATTCAGAAATATGTGCAGCCACCACATTCTATTTTATTACTATATGTTTTTGATACCTTGGGAGTTTACTGGGAATTAAACCCAGGGCTTTGTGCATGCTAGACAAGAGGTCTACCACTGAGCTTTATCCCCAGCCCTTTTTAAAAAATATTTATTTTTTAGTTGTAGTTGGACACAATATCTTTATTTTATTTATTTTTATGTGGTGCTGAGGATTGAACCCAGGGCCTCGCATGTGCTAGGCAAGTGCTCTACTGCTGAGCCACAACCCAGCCTTATCCCCAGCCCTTTTTAATTTTATTATTAGACAGGGTCTTGCTAGGTTGCCCAGGCTGGCATTGAACTTGTGATCTTCTCGCCTCAACCTCCCACATAGCTGGGATTATAGTTGTGTGCCACAATCCAAGCTTGTTTTTTAAAAAAGTTAAAAAAAAATTTAGTGGCGCACGCCTGTAATCCCAGTATCGCGAGTTCAAAGCCAGCCTCAGCAATGGCGAGGCACTTAGCAACTTTTTTAAAAAAATACAAAAAAGTTAAAAAAAAATTTAACTGATACATAAAAATTGTACATGTTTATGGGGGACCATGTGATGTTTCACCATGTGATGTTTCAATGCATGTATATATTGTGTAATGTTCAAACAGTAAATATTTCTATCTACTCAATTTTTATTTTGATCCACTCAATTTTAGAACACCTTCATCACCACAAAGACAAACCCTGTGCCCTTTGGCTATCACTCCTCCATCCTCCATTGCTCAGCCCTAAACAATTAGTAGTCTACCTTCTGTTTCTGAATTTGTCTTTTCCAAAGATTTCACGTAAATGGGATCATTCACTATGTGGTCTTTTGTGACAGGCTTCTTTCACTCAGGTTAATGTTCCAAGGTTCATCACGCTGTAGGATGGATCAGTACTCCAGTGCTTTTTATGGCTAGGTACTATTCCATTCTGAGTTATGGACATTTGGATCATTTCTATCTTTTATACTTTGTTTTCTCACTTTTTCTAGAATGGGAATTGTTGTTCTAGATGTACTGCTTGCTATGGTTTAAATGCTTCCTCTAAAAAGTCATGTTGAAATTTAACTGCTGTGGTGACAACATTATATAGGAGATGAGACCTTTGAGACATGATGAGGTCATGAGGGTGGAGTCCTCATAACATGAGTGGATAAGTGCTGTCATCTCCAGAGTGGGTTAGTTGTCACAGGAGTGGCTCTGTTATCAAAGTGAGTTTTCTCATGTGTGTTCTCTCTCTCTCTCTCTCTCTCTCTCTCTCTCTCTCTCGCTCTCTCATTTATATACACCCAAATACACACTCTTTGTCACATGCTCTTTTGCCATGTGATGCCCTCTGTCATGTTATGAAGCGACATGAAGGTCCTCACCAGATGCCAGTGCCATATTCTTGAACTTTCTAGCCTCTAGAACTATCAAAAATAAATTTTTGGCTGGGCGTGGTGGCGCACGCCTGTAATCCCAGCACTTGGGAGGCTGAGGCAGGAGGATCATGAGTTCAAAGCCAGCCTCAGCAATGGTGAGGCACTTAGCAACTCAGTGAGACCCTGTCTCTATAAAATACAAAAAAGGGCTGGGGATGTGGCCCAGTGGTTGAGTGCCCATGAGTTCAATCCCTGGTACCAAAAAAAAAAAAAAAAAAAAAAAAAAAAAAAAAAAATTTAACTGATACATAAAAATTGTACATGTTTATGGGGGACCATGTGATGTTTCACCATGTGATGTTTCAATGCATGTATATATATGTGTAATGTTCAAACAGTAAATATTTCTATCTACTCAATTTTTATTTTGATCCACTCAATTTTAGAACACCTTCATCACCACAAAGACAAACCCTGTGCCCTTTGGCTATCACTCCTCCATCCTCCATTGCTCAGCCCTAAACAATTAGTAGTCTACCTTCTGTTTCTGAATTTGTCTTTTCCAAAGATTTCACGTAAATGGGATCATTCACTATGTGGTCTTTTGTGACAGGCTTCTTTCACTCAGGTTAATGTTCCAAGGTTCATCACGCTGTAGGATGGATCAGTACTCCAGTGCTTTTTATGGCTAGGTACTATTCCATTCTGAGTTATGGACATTTGGATCATTTCTATCTTTTATACTTTGTTTTCTCACTTTTTCTAGAATGGGAATTGTTGTTCTAGATGTACTGCTTGCTATGGTTTAAATGCTTCCTCTAAAAAGTCATGTTGAAATTTAACTGCTGTGGTGACAACATTATATAGGAGATGAGACCTTTGAGACATGATGAGGTCATGAGGGTGGAGTCCTCATAACATGAGTGGATAAGTGCTGTCATCTCCAGAGTGGGTTAGTTGTCACAGGAGTGGCTCTGTTATCAAAGTGAGTTTTCTCATGTGTGTTCTCTCTCTCTCTCTCTCTCTCTCTCTCTCTCTCTCTCTCGCTCTCTCATTTATATACACCCAAATACACACTCTTTGTCACATGCTCTTTTGCCATGTGATGCCCTCTGTCATGTTATGAAGCGACATGAAGGTCCTCACCAGATGCCAGTGCCATATTCTTGAACTTTCTAGCCTCTAGAACTATCAAAAATAAATTTTTGGCTGGGCGTGGTGGCGCACGCCTGTAATCCCAGCACTTGGGAGGCTGAGGCAGGAGGATCATGAGTTCAAAGCCAGCCTCAGCAATGGTGAGGCACTTAGCAACTCAGTGAGACCCTGTCTCTATAAAATACAAAAAAGGGCTGGGGATGTGGCCCAGTGGTTGAGTGCCCATGAGTTCAATCCCTGGTACCAAAAATAAATAAATAAATTTTCTTCATTTTTCTTTTTGGTGCTGGGGATTGAATCCAGGGTCTCACACATGCTAGGCAAGTGCTTGACACTGAGCAATACCCCCAGCCATCTTTTTTTTTTTTTTTTTTTTTTTTAATAAACTACCCAGTCTTAGGCATTCTGCTATAGTAGCAGAAGACAACAGACTAAGACACTACCTCTACTAGCTGAACCTCTTTAAGTATTCAAAATGTACCTACTGATTCCTTTGACCACCTGTGGGAACTGTGGGACTACACTGATGAGCACCTTAGACCCTGAGGAAGCTGCCAACTCCCAGTGCACAGAGAAACTCAGGTTTTCCCAGGGGAAAAAATTTTTTTTTAGCGTGTTTCTCTATAGTTTTGCCAATTTTTTCTCTCCCTAGAAAACTCCCCCAATTTTCATTAAAAAACACTTCATTCAAGTACCAGTCAGGGTCTTTAACAATTGGCTAAAGTAGCATAGATAAAAACAAGTTCTCTGGCAGACTTGTTAAGCTGTCTTGTGACTACTCCCTTAGAATCTGATGTTTTCTTCTTTTAGGCCCTAATTTCTTTAGCAAATCAACTCTTTTTCTACACTCTGGACATTTTGTTGGCTCTTTGTATCTCCTGGTGACTTTCCTGATGCAGCCCCCTAGCCTGCCTCTGAATGACAGGCCCAAGGAAACGGTTCTCCTGATCATTAATTCTCAAGCTCTGGTTTATCTCTGCCCGGCTCTGGGCTCTCTGAGCTTAACAACCTCCTTCTGTGAAGTTTTCTTCAGCTCCCAAACTCTCTCTTCCTCTTCTGGGTTCTCACAGCCCTACTTGTGTATTTGATGTGATGATTCAATGCCTTCTATCTCGTTAGATTGCGCCTCTGGTCTCTGTCGCCCTTGCATCTTTAGCACATATCTTTTTTTTTTTTTTTTTTTTTTTTGTGGTACCGGGGATTGAACTCAGGGGCACTTGACCACTGGGCCATATCCCCAGCCCTTTTTTGTATTTTATTTGGAGACAGGGTCTCACTGAGTTGCTAAGTGCCTCGCCATTGCTGAGGCTGGCTTTGAACTTGCGATCCTCCTGCCTCAGCCTCCCAAAGTGCTGGGATTACAGGTGTGCGCCACCGTGCCCGGCTTTTAGCACATATCTTGATAGTAGTTTATTATAAGGACTCAGAATCCAGTGTTATGCCACTCCTATCACACTGTGGAAATGTGTAACCAAGATCTTTTATTTCCTTTCTTCTTTGAGATGGGGTCTCACTATGTTGCCCAGGTTGGCCTTGAACTCCTGGGCTCAAGCCATCCTCCTGCCTCAGCCTCCTGAGAAGTTGGGACTGGGTGGTAGGCACCACTCCACTCAACTAAGATTAAGATCTTTAAATGTCTAATTTTACCACAGTATTGGCCACCATGAACTCATTATTCTGTGATGGTGGTTATCTTTCCTGTGTGTACCTAAGTACGTATACATTTGTCTTAAAGCATCTTCCTAGGAAGTTTTTTTTTTTTTTTTTTTTTTTTGGTACTGGGGATTGAACTCAGCGGCACTAGACCACTGGGCCACATCCCCAGCCCTTTTTGGTATTTTATTAGAGACAGGGTCTCACTGAGTTGCTAAGTGCCTCGCCATTGCTGAGGCTGGCTTTGAACTCACGATCCTCCTGACTCAGCCTCCCAAAGTGCTGGGATTACAGGTGTGTGCCACCGCGCCTGGCTTAAGGAAGTTGTTTTGCTTAGTTTATTTCTACTTCACTCCCAAAGCACATGTGAAACAGGCGGGGCACACTAGGGCCTCCATCCAGAGCCTGCTAGGCCATGTTGTGGAGGAGTGTTTAAGCCTCAGCAATTTATTTTCATTCTTAGTTCACTAGATTGCAATTCTAAATATTTTTGGAATTGACTTGCTTATTCTTCTTTAAATGGTCTAGTCACAAAAATGGGGGGAAAATGATGGATATGTGTATGTTGGGGACATGTGTTACACTTATGGACTCTAATAAAAAATACCCAAAATAAAAGAAAGGTGGGCATCAAGAAGCCTTTACTAGTTATTCCCTGAGTGAATAATCAACGGGAATAATCTTTTTGTAGAGGCCATGCACACAGGTCACAGTAATTCTGCCTAGGACAGTGACTCTTACTGCCACCATCCGGGTAATTAAGAGCACAAAAATCCAGGTCCCAGGACAGGCAGAGTCAGCCTTACCTCCTCACATGTCTGCAAGTGGTAGGCAATCACTTTGGAGGCAAGTCTCAGAGCCACACTCTGTATTTCAGATCTGGAAAGAGTAAGAAAAACACACAAACACACATACACAAATTCAAATCAAATATATTTTATACACAGATAATTTCTGCAGACAGCTGTGATCTACATGAACGTGAACATCAGACATGTCCACCTCCTGGCCATACAAAAACCTCTAGAAGCAATTACTTTTTTTTTTTTGGTGGTGCTGGGGATTGAACCCAGGGATTTGTGCACGCAAGGCAAGCACTCTACCAACTGAGCTATATCCCAGCCCAACTTATTGGTTTTTAATGTAAAACTCTGATATCATCTGTTGCTTGAACTTTAGAAAGAAATACAGGACCTGACCCCTTAGGCCAGGAGTGTGAACAGGTTCACTGCATGACTGATGGGATCATACACCCTACCTCCGCTGCACAGGGGGGACTAGGGGCAAACCTCTCGTTAGAAGCAATATCCATTGTCCAGGTCAAGAACTCCTTTGGGGTTAGGTGGACACAGTGCTCTGTCTGGGGAAGCCACTCACTGGGGTCCATGCAGTGGAGAATCTTCAGTATCTGTGTGAGCCAAATCCATGGGGAAAAAAAGCAGGGGGAGGGAAAGATGGGCGGGGAGGGGTGAGAGGGAGAGGGGAGGGAGAAAGAGAGAGAGAGAGAGAGAGAGAGAGAGAGAGAGAGAATACTTAGGCAAAAGACTCCAGCTGCTAAATAATAACTGTTTGTACCAATAAGAGAGCTTGTCTTTCAAAAGGCTCCCACCAACTTTTTATTTCCCTGTAGTACCTCTGAGAGACTAAGGTGCTATGAAGGAATGACAAACTTCCTAGTGACCCATGCATGACCTGTGCTAGATGCCCAGATTGCTAGGCCAGGGCCCTTTACTTTTGACAGTTTCCCAGGTGACCAACTGCCTTCAATTGGCATGTCAGCAAAGATGACCTCTGGTATATTTATAGATACAGGTAATATAGATATAGCTATAGTTAATTTTCAATGATCTGTTTTCTAAGCAGATAACAAGTACTTGTTGTTTTTGGTTGATCTATGCTATCAATACCACCATCAGACAACTTTTCTTAGTACTCTTCTATGCATTACCATACAAAGAGTCCAAAGCCATCTTGTCTTCCTGAAAATGGGAAGTGGAAGGGAACCACTGGTCCATCAGAGACTTTACCTTACAGAAGCATTCTGGGTGGTTCTCGTTCATTGCCAACAGGAGGAACTTCTCTCCCATACTGCAGAACAAGGATGGCAATCCCTTCTCTCCTGGTCCACAGGCTACTGATGAGGACTTTTCCAACAGGGATTCCAGTGTCAGCAAGCGAACTTCAGGAAAGGAAGACTCTAGCAGCTGTGAGAAGGTGACAGGAACATCCATTGTCTGCTCTCTAGTCTCGTCCAGCACCGCCCACATTGCACTGAGGGCTAATTTGGTGAGGCTCTGGAGATACTGTGGCAGGCCTGGCACCTTGAAGGTACAAGGGAATCCTGTCACTAGCTCTGATCCCGAGATGATCCTTCTGATTTCCTCCCAGAAGCCAAGACTCTCCAGAACTAAAAAGCAGGAAAGGAAAGGGAAAGAGGTAATCATTTTATTCAACTTTCCACAAAAGGACATGAGAGAACAGAAGGCTCTCAACCCATTGGGAGGATGGGGATCATCGAAACTCTTTCCTAAGTAGATTTCATAGATATAATTGTAGTAGGAGACTAGCCCACTAGGATTTGAACTCTGGGCCCAGAAGAGATTTCTATTTAAGTAATTACCAATTATCCTCCCCAGAGGGACAAAGTCATTACATGTGAAACTGTGCTTCTGAACCTCTCCTTAACACTCAATAAATATGAATGCAGCAACCTCCTGAATTATTGAACTTCAAAGCTGACTAGGAGAAAAGTCCAAACTTTTTTCTCAGAGCCTTTCTACAGCACCTCTTTCCAATCTTCTATATTGGGGTTTTGGAGCTCACAGGCAGCTTCTTCCATCATTAGATCTACCTGACATAAAGTTCTTTTTGGGATTTCCACTCGCTGGCCTAATTCTGCATTCTGAAGCTCCTAAAGAGCTCTGTAAGCACCTGATTACTACGATCATGTTCTCTCTGTCTTCCTCTTCCTTCCTCCCCATACGGTGGATCTCACCTCCTCTCACTACTCCAGCTGCATTCCTTTGGACATGCCTCATCCTCTCTTCAAGTATGACCCACAGAACAGAGTGTGACTCCTGCATGGTCTGCCTAGCAGGACTACTAACTTCCCTTGTTGTGCACATGAGGCCACTGGTCACACCTTTGACTCATATGGAGCATTAAGTCAGTTGGAAGCACAGCCCTCTTCTTGTCTGAGGTCTACTGAGGCGCTGAGTCATCCTTTTCCCACCTGGCACTCCAGTACATAGGTTGAGACTTGTTTTCTTCATTGGTTTTAATCCCAAGTATATCCCTGTTAAATTTTATCTCCCTGTTACGTTTTATGGTCTGCCTTTTTGTTTTTGAGATATTTTTGTATTTTCAGTTCTGATCAAAAATACTGGGCTGGGGTTGTGGCTCAGTAATAGAGCACTTGTCTCGCATGTGTGAGGCACTGGGTTCGATCCTCAGCACCACATAAATCAATAAAATAAAGATACTGTGCCCATCTACAATTTAAAAAAAAAGAAAGAAAGAAAGAAAGAAAAAAATACTCTCTGCTTTCTATGTGTTAGGTGCTAAGTAGAATAAGATCATAGCACTTAAGGAGTTTGCAGGCTGGTTTGAGAAAGAGAAATGCATGAGCAGATAATTCAATATAGTGTTACAAATGATAGTCTGAGTCTCAAAAGGGAAAAGAAGTGAGAATGTGTTGGAACCACCAAAGGCAGAGGAACCTGAGCAAAGGCATGAACCAGAATGGACCATGTGGGAACTACAGGTCGCCTGATACCACCAGAACTTAAAATGCAAGATGGGGAAGAGTAGGAGATGAGGCTAGAGAAAAAACATGAGGCAGGATGCAGAGTTGCTCCTACACCACTTGAAGGAGCCTGCAGGCAAGGGAATACCACTTGAAGCAACAAGGCCAGGTGAACCCTGTCACCACAGGGTTCTTACTGCTAAGGGGGTAGCGCAGTCGAGAAATGATGACGGCCCAAAGGAAGGAAGGTGCTATGGTTTGAATGTCCCCTCCAAAATGCATTTAACTGCCGCGCTAACGGTATTAAGATGAGGGGGCTTTGAAGAGGTGATTGGGCACAAGGGCTTTGCCCTCCTGAATGGATTAATGCAGCTGTTGCAGGAGTGGGCTAGTTAAAATTCACCCCTCTGAGCCGGGCGCGGTGGCACACACCTGTAATCCCAGCACTTGGGAGGCTGAGGCAGGAGGATCATGAGTTCAAAGCCAGCCTCAGCAATGGCAAGGCACTTAGCAACTCAGTGAGACCCTGTCTCTAACAAAATACAAAAAAGGGCTGGGGATGTGGCCCAGTGGTCGAGTGCCCCTGAGTTCAATCTCCGGTACAGAAAAAAAAAAAAAAAAAAAAAATTCACCCCTCTGTTTGCTCTTCTCTGCCTTGTACATGCTCACCAGTCCTTCCACCATGTTATGATACAGAACAACTAGCCTGATGTAGCCCCTGGGTCTTGACCTTCCAGCCATTAGACGGGGAAGCTGAATAAATTTCAACTGTTTATAATTTACCCAGTTTATGGTATTCTGTACAACAGCAAAAAATGGTCTAACACAGAGAGAAGGAAGGTTTAAAGCACTGAAGGTATAAAATAGGCAGGATTTGTAGCAGTGGCTGACTCAGGGGAGGAGTCTTGGGCAACTCCCAGGACTTGTTCTTTTTTTTTTTTTTTCTTGGTACAGGGAATTTAACTCAAGGGCACCGACCTCTAAGCCACATCCCCAGCCCTTTTTTGTATTTTATTAGGGACAGGGTCTCAATGAGTTGCTAAGTGCCTCGCCATTGCTGAGGCTGGCTTTGAACTCGTGATCCTCCTGCCTCAGCCTCCCAAGTGCTGGGATTACAGGCGTGCGCCACCGCGCCCAGCAGGACTCCATTCTTTATATAATGAAGTCATTATCCAACAGAAATTGGGCAAACTTCAATGTCATAGGCATGCCATAAATATCAAAATCAAATAACTACTAACAATGTTCACTGGGCCGGGTGGAGGACAGAGGCCTTGGGTGAGTGTTAGAGCTGGTTCTTGCCTGCCCCTGCTGCTGACCCCACTCTAAGCTCTAATCAGTTCATTAACCAGCTCTCTTGGGTCCTGTCACTCCCCACTGAGGAACTCTCCAATGGTACCATTCTTCCCAGAGTTTTATCTATAAGAATATTAGGACTGACTTTATCAGTCCTAAAATTTAGATATTACATCCATAGCATTCTCTGATAATCCCTAACTGGCAAGTCTACCCCGAAAGTTATGAGTTTATCTTCTAATGGCTTCCCAGGGAACATTTAAGGTACAAACTGCTATTTCTATTCATCATCACAGTGTTATTTAGTGAACTCTACTGACTTCTAGAAAACTATCATAAGCACAATAGAATGTAAAAGATTAAGCTAACACTTGGCAAACTTATTTGAAATTTAAAAATGACACAGGCTTGCAGTAATCCAGGAAACTTAAAATATGTAATATAAAATACATCAAAAAAAAATTTTTTTGATTTTTAAAAATATTTTTATTTATTTGCTTTAGTTGTACACAATGCCTTTATTTGTATGTGGTGCTGAGGATTGAACCCGGGTCGCCGAGGTGCTAGGTGAGCGCTC
Organism: Tamias sibiricus; assembly: GCA_025594165.1. NCBI lineage: Eukaryota > Metazoa > Chordata > Mammalia > Rodentia > Sciuridae > Tamias > Tamias sibiricus. Next base: position 61,914,466 of record CM046670.1, on the reverse strand, counting down.
TACCGCTGAGCCACAATCCCAGCCCCTTTTTTTCAAAAAGGAAGTCTAGGAGGCAGAGTAGGGACTAAGGCTGCAATAACGAGGCCCACGGAGGGCACCATGTGCCACCTGCAGCTGTAGATAGGCCCTCAGTTATTAACTCAGACTCCATAAAGTCCTGGCTGGAGCAGGCGGCAGTCACCCACCAAGCAGCAGGAAACCCCGGGCAGCGGGGATCCTCGACCTTCCTGTCATCTTCATTTTCAATGCCTAAAACCCCCAATCCCATTACAACGCAGTCCAGAAAAGACGCTCCTTGTGGTTTCCAGGCACTGTTTCCTGTCTTTCCTGCCCACTGCTGCATGAGGACAACACTACATCAAAAAGGAATTTCGTTTGTGTGGTGAAGAGTCAGGAACATGGCTCAGAGATCTGCTCTTAAAAAGGTAATAAAAGCCAGGAAAAACTGTGTAGGCCATTCTGGATGATTTTCAGAGGAACCTGTTATCTAAAAGAGATGTTTTCAGGTAGAGTATATACTCTGCTGTACTCAAGAGCTGGACATCCAGACTCAGAGGCTTCCTTTAGGGTCTTGGAGAGGGAACTAGGGTCCAAAGACACCACAGCAAAGAAAAGCAAAAAAAGGGAACACGCCCAGGAAGGGTTCCATGGATATTTCTTGATCTGTACTGCCTGTGAACCCAGTATGGACATTAACTGAGCACATATTATATACTTTAGGAGGCATACAGATTCAGAGTGGAGAAAGAATGATCTGTTGTCAAAGAGCTTTAAGACTAATAGAAGGATAAAAGTCAAGTGTAAAATAATAATAATGAAAAGATAACTATAAAAATTATAAAATCCTTAGTGACCTAAAATTGTTAGTAATCAAAGTTGACATTTGTTGAGTATTTGTGTTGCCATCCATTATTCTGTTATTATAGACTATTGTATACTGATATACTTAAATGCAATGAATAAACATTACTTTGAGAATTGATATTTATTGGGGCTGGGATTACAGCTCAGTGGTACAGCACTTGCCTTACACATGTATGGCACTGGATTCGATCCTCAGCACCACATAAAAATAAATAAAATAAATAAAGATATTGTGTCCATCTTTGAAAAATCTCTAAAAAAAGGAATCGATATTTGTTCAGTATTACTCTGAGCACATTATAATTTATTAACTAAGTAGGCTCTATTTTTCTTCATATTTTGGGGGGGGTACTGGGGATTGAACCTAGGGGTACTTTGCCACTAAGCTACGTCCCCAGCCCTTTTGAATTTTTATTTTTATTATTTATTTATTTATTTATTTATTTATTTATTTTTGGTACCAGGGATTGAACTCAGGGGCACTCGACCACTGGGCCACATCCCCAGCCCTTTTTTGTATTTTATTTAGAGACAGGGTCTCACTGAGTTGCTAAGTGCCTTGTCATTGCTGAGGCTGGCTTAGAATTCGCGATCCTCCTGCCTCAGCCTCCCAAAGTGCTGGGATTACAGGCGTGCGCCACCGCGCCCGGCTTGAATTTTTATTTTGAGATAGGGTCTCACTAAGTTGCTGAGGCTGGCCTCGAACTTGGAATCCTCCTGTTTTAGCCTCCCAAATTGCTGGGATTACAGGTGTGTGCCACACTTCCAGCTATTATTCTCATTTCTATTTTAAAGATGAGGAAACAGATTATTTGACCACGATCACAAAAAGCCTTGTTATGTAAAGTGAATACAAAAACTGTAAGAAAGACCAAAATGAATGCAATGGGCACTTAATTTCTACTGCAAAAAGTTTTAAAAAGGGCTTTCAGGGTTGGGTGTGATGGAACAGGCCTACAATCCCAGCTACTTGGAAGGCTGAGGCAGGAGGACAGCAAGTTCGAGGCCAGTCCCAGCATTTGATAACCAAGACTCTCAGTAACTTGATGAGTCCCTGTCTCAAAAAAAAAAAAAAAAAAAAAAAAAAAAGGACTTGGGATGTGGCTTAGTGGTAAAATGCTCCTGGGTTGAATTCCCAGTATAAAAAAATAAAATAAAATAAAAATCAGGGCTTTCAGGAAGGAAATTTCAGATGGGCCCTGAAGGCTGCTGGGTGCCTGGCTAGGAGAGCAAAGGACAACTGCTCCTGGGAGAGTTAGGAGAGAACAGACCCAGGGAGACCTTCCAAAAGGGTTCTGAGGAATTAATGTGTCAACATAGGAGCAGCAGGAGAGGTTAGTCCCGAACTGCAGGGCAGAAAATCATCAAACAACATTCATTTGGGCACTTTCTCCAAGCTGTGGCTTGGAAAAAATATTCTCTGTTGTGCAACAACTATGACCCAAAGAGATGCCCGAGAGCATTGCTTCTCAAACTTGAGTGTGCCCTGGAATCTCCAGAGGACCTATCAAACCACAGACTGCCTGGCCTTTGTCCAGAGTTCTCTCACTTAGGAAGTTGGGGGTGGGGCTGAGGACACACATTTCTTTCTTTTTTCTTTTTTGGTTTGAGGCAGAGGACTGAACCAAGAGCAAGTGCTCCACCACTGAACTACAGCCCTAGTCTTCCCTGCCCCACCTTTAAAATAAAAAACCTGAGACAAGGTCTTTCTAAGTTTCTGAGTCTGGCTTTGAATTTGTGATCCTTCTGTCTCAGCCTCCCAAGTAGCTGGAATTACAGGTGTGCGCTACCATGCCCCACTGAGAACATGCATTTCTAAAGTGTTCACAAAATACCTGCTGCCCCAGGTATTTTACAAACCGCTGCCTCAACCACACAGGACTGAATCCCACTGTTAAACGTTCTAATTCAGTTAGGTGAGACAACTGTCACTTTAAGAAGCTGGCAAGAGGTTCTGTTTTACACCCGAGCTGGGAACCATGCTCCTAAGAGACAGCTTTCACAGGGGTTCCCTGGGTTCATGGGGTTGCAGTTCCAAGCAGAGCACTGCTGATTTCAGCCCAGTCTCACAGTACAGGAGAACTAGAATTTCACCAAGCTCTGTTCTCTCCCACTAATAAAACGCCAAATGAGGAAAGTCACCAAGACTGCAGAAGAATGAGCCAGGTACAGTGGCACACACCTGTAATCCCAGTGACTCAGGTGGCTGAAGTAGGGGATCACAAGTCTGAGGGCAGCCTCAACAACTTAGCGAGAACATGTTTCAAAATAAAATAAATAAATAGGGTTGGAGGCATAGTGCCATGGTAAAGCACCATTGGGTTTAACCCCTTGTACCACCCCCAAAACAAAACAAAACAAAACAAAACAAAAAAACCCAAAACAAACAAACAAAAAAGACTTTAGAACATGAACAATCACCATAAAGAGCTGCTGGCCGCAGGCAGGCAGGCCTTCAACAGTGTGAACGTTGACTCACTAGCTATGGTTCTCTTCCAGGTCTCTTTGAAGTCCTAGAAGTATCAGTGAACTAGAAAAACCAGGCTCTGCTCTGGTGGGAACCCCAGAACCATGCCCATCATACCACAGTATGCAGTGTGGGGGTCTTTAGGTGGAACAGGAGGTTGGAGGTAGAAATGCCAATATTTCACTATAAACAAATGCAGTGATTAACAAAGAAGTATTACTTTGCTCTTGTATAGTGGTTCTCAGCCTAGGGAGCACATTAAATTCATCTAAGAGCTTTAGAAGAACATTTATGATGGTGGATACTTAATCATATCTCTGGGATGAGAACACAAGTCTGATTTTGCTTTTTTTTTTTTGTACTGGAGATTAAACCCAGGGGGCATTTAGCCACTGAGTCACATCCCTAGCCCTTTTTGTTTTTAATTTTGAGGCAGTTGCTGAGGCTGGCTTTGAACTTGAGATCCTCCTGCCTCAGTCTCCTGTGTCATATGCCACCATGCCTGGCCACGAGTCTGGTTTTGATGTGACCTAGGTCATTCTGGTGTGCAGCTGGGACTGAAAGCTATAGTTATTGTTCAGTGACTCTACAGGTAGACTCATCTAGTGGTTTCACAGCCAGGATTTCTCCCTGGTGAAGCAATGTTTGACTTCTGCCATATCAAATACAGTTCAAAGTCTAGATCAACAGATGGTACTTATTTTTGCTTCTATGAGTGCCTTTTGTCTGCAGAACACAAAGAAATGACATTAGTCTCTCAGTCTAAAGTTTAGCAGCCTTCTTGTCTAGCAGAAAGTCATTTTTAAACTGTAACTTTTCCACTTATAATCTCAAGCTTTGAATGCTCTGGGTTCCTTCTTTCTTGGGGAGCCAAGGGTTCACTGAAAGCAGCGAGTTCCTGCTTGACTGGCCCCACTGTATTTTTCCTAAGTTAGATGTTTTTTGCAAAGCCATCCTGGTTGGAGCTGTTTTCAGACCTCCTTGTTGGGAAAGTCTCTTCATATTCCCACCAGTGCAGGCATCTCAGTCACCCAAGTATGTGTGACTGATTCTAAACATCCAATCTGATTTCATTTTTGGAATTTTTTTTCCTCTTCTCTAGAGCAAGTATATTTCTGGCCTTCAAGGGAATGGCCTAATGGCTGGATTCACATGGATGGACGATACCTCCTACTGTGTTATGTCCTGGTTCACTGGAGAAATAATTCCCAATAAAATGTCATACATAATGTGGCAGACACGGATAAGATGCCAACATTTTATTTTACAAAGTAAGGATGTTAAAACCCACTATATGGGGCTGAGGTTGTGGCTCAGCGGTAGAGCGTTTGCCTAGCACGTTCGCGACCCGGGTTCGATCCTCAGCACCACGTAAACATAAATGCATTGCATTGTGTACAACTAAAAGCAAATAAATATTAAAAAAAAAACCCACTATATAATTTCATTAAAGAAAAGTTATCTTACCTCCAAAGCAGGAAATGGAAAACAGTATCATCATAAAAGACAATTCTTTTTGTTTGTTTGTTTGTCTTATACTACTGGGGATGGAACCCAGGGCCTCATGCATATTAGGCAAGTACTCTATCACAGAAATGCAACCCTGTTCCCCTACCCCCTTTTTTGGTACTGGGGACTAAACCCAGGAATGCTTAACCACTAAGCCACATCCCAAGTCCTTTTTTGTTTTTTATTTTGAGTCAGGGTCTTGCTAAGTTGCTTAGGGCCCTGCTAAGTGTTCAAGGCCATATCACCTCATAATTATGGATACAGTAGAGTTGCAACATTAGAGCTTTTAATTTAGGTGGATTTAATGAGAGAGTGAGGGGAGGGGAAAGGAGAAGTGGGGAGAGAAGCACCAATTAGAAGATAAAGGACAATTTCCTCCGGCATTCACATCTTAGCAATGTCTTAGAGAGTGGCTGCAACGTCACCTCAGACCAGAGTTTCTTGAATTTTACCTGTTCATCCCCACAGTTTCTGATTTGATAACTCCGGGGAAAGACACCCCCCCACTCCCAACCACATTTTCTAACAAATTCTCTGGTTATGCTGATGCTGCTGGGTGCTGGGACCACACACACCACAGGAGTCTCTACCTCAGACCATCTGAGATCATCTGAGCTGCTCAGTACAAACCCCTTGCCGCACTCAACGTGTGTAATTCTAGTATCTAATACACCATGGCCCCTAATCATAAACCAACCCCTTCATCTAGTGCTCCTGTGCAGAGCCCCTGAACGTTACACAGTGCCTGGTCTGTCACTCACCAAGACAGCCCAACAGTCTTGTGCTGAACTGGCCAAAATAAAAAGGGCAAGAAGAAAAAGTTTCGGGGTCCAGAGTAACATTTTCTTGTCCCAGCAGAGATGACTAGGTGGCTGGGCTAGGGGTGGAGGGACAAAAGCCCTGGGAATCACAGCAAACTTATCCTACTGATGCGCAGCAACCCATATCTGTGAATGAGAAAGAATCCTCCACAGGATTAAAAAGGCCAGCCAAATACAAAAACAGTTCCACTGCTATGAAATAAGCCACTTATGAGGATACTGTGCAAATGACAATGATATTGATTATGCTGTTCACCTGCCACTGAGCTCAGGGAGGCTCTTTATTCTGCCTGACCTTGCACATGCTGTTCCCTCTGCCTCAAAAGAACCAACTGGCAAACACGTGAATTCTGTCCTTCAAATACTGTCAAGACTCTGATTCTCTGATACCAGTAGGTCAAGAAAACTTTGCAGACAATTGTTCCCAAGTTTCCTCTGTTCTCTCTCTCTCTCAGCACACCCACCCTCCTTGAGAAAGTGGCGGGTGAGAAAAAATCCAAAGCAGATTTCCCTTGAAGTGGGAAGGCCTGCTTGTTCTATTTCAAAGAATTGTAGCTCTGGTCAGAGAGATCTGTAATCAGATCCAACAAAAGTTCTTATCTGAAATGGTTGATAAACTGATTCTAAAAATAATCACAGCTGATAATTTGTACTCTTTGTGAATGTTAATGTCTTATTATGCAACTCCTTAGTAAAAAAAAATGTATCTGAGAAGAGGATACCATAGGAACTACAACAACAACAAAAAAACCTGATTTAATAAATCTTGGCCTCTCCTTATCGAAGGGAAATTCCATTCTTCTATTTAATCCTCTGCCACTCCCAGTAAACTGTAATCCTGACCCCAGGGGCCCTTCTAGTTACAAACATGTAGAAGGACCTGCTGGAGGATTCACAACCATTGTCTCCCCCAGAATAGGTCCTGGTTGTTTATTTCTTGTCTACTTTTGTTCCTAGTTCTCTGAACCCCTTCACTGTGGCTTACACAGGTGTGGCCCCCTTTGCACAAACCCCTTTGAAAACACTCCCTCTTCGTCCAGCTGCTGGAATAATCTCAAAGGCGTGTATTTTCAAGCATTGGACTCCTTATCTGTTGCAGATGAAGGAGAACATGCATCTGAAAATACTATTTGAAGACTATCTTTTCACTCCATAAAATGAAAGCACAGCCTTTTTGGCTTGGGAGATGGTGATCAAGAGTTCTGAGAGGATTTGGGGAGGCTAAAGATGAGCTCATCATGCACTGGGAGGAACCAACATTTTTCACTTCTTGACTCCACCCACCACCCCATCCTGGCCTTTGCCCAAATAAGAAGGAAGTCAGAAAATATTGTGGATAAACACATGACAATCCAAAGACATAAACATAAAGTTATTTCTCAGCCTATGCAGCTTCTGTTTCTTTTAGTGACTTGCTCTGAAGGGCAAGACTGCATATAAAAAATTTCCCCACATGACCCACCTCCCCACCTTCCCCGGCCCCCAATCCATTCAATTTAACTTCTTGCCCACAAAGGACCTAGACCTTCTCTGACACCCTTGGGCAATTAGATATAGCATGACCAACTGGAAGGCCCCCAGCTGGCTGGGAGGATTTCTTTGAAATCTTCCTTACTTCATCTTACCACTGCTACAAGTGACAGTTCTGGGAATGCATCTGGGCTCTGGGGTCTATACTTGAGAAACAGAATCTAAGAAGAAAGAAGCTTCTGGCACTGCTGGATTGCAGACCAACATTCAGCAGGAGTGATGGTGCAGGGTGCAAGTACAGATGGCAAGATACAAGAGAATCTGGTTGGACTTTTTGTTAGGTCCAGACCCAACATGGGAAAAGGAGTTAAATTCTGCACAGTGAGCAATGGTGGTGAGTCTGGCAAGTATACCCAGTACCATGAATTGAATGTTCCAACCAAAGCTCATGGTGAAATTGAATCCTTGTTATAAGGTATTAAGAGTGTAGAAATGTAATGTGACCATGGTATTTGGAGGTGGGATCTTCAGGGGGTAACTAAGGCCCTAACTCAATGAAATAGTGGCTTTATAAGCAAGGAGAGACCTAAGCCAAGAGGCTGTGTCTCGCCATGTGATGCCCTCTGCATGTATGATATTGCAAGAAAGCCCTCCCAGATGCCAAGCAGATACTGGTGCAATGCTCTTGGATTTCCCAAACAAGGTAGTGGAAGTAATTTGTGCTCTGCTCTTGAAGGATTAACTATTACAGGAATTGACCTCTAATATAAACAATTAGAAAACCAGACACGACAGTGTGGGGCTGAAGATCCTTGGGAGAAAAAAACAAACAACACAAGCCTTACAATTGCCCCTGCCTACCGCGAGAGGGACAGAGGAGAGGAACATAGAGCCTAAGGTCCAGTTCAGTTGAAATGATAACAAATTAGAATTTGGGAAGACTGAGACAGCTGGAATTGGTGAATGACGATACTAGAAAGCGGACCCTGGATATCTGGACTTCTGCAGAGCAAGGAGCCCTTTGATTCTTTCAGTTGGATACTGCTATACAATGCCTGGAGTGAGACTCCTGAGGCTGGGGAAAGAACAAGAAAGTAGTGGGCTGGACAATTCCTGAAGTTCACACAGGTAGGTTCACTATAGTTTGGTTCTCTCACCCAAAGTACAGAACTTGTAATACATGGGGCATCAGGCAGAGAACTTAATAGGGCCTTATCTTGTGAATGGATTTTAAAAGGCTTCTATTAAGATTGAACCCACCTGAACAAAACTTAAAAGCAAGTCTTAGATGATTCCAACAGACCCTAAATAACTGTGTGCCAAAACAAGTCCAACACTTTAAAGGCATAAGACAAAATCCAACATATAATAACATAAAATTAACACTGGCATTTAATAAAACATTACCAGTGTCCAAAGAAGTAGAAAAACAGGGCCCATAACTTGGAGAAAAATTAACAAAAAGACATGATCCACCCAGAAATAACAATAATGATGTAATTAAAAACAAGGACATGAAAATAGCTATTATAAATATGCTACACATGGTGAAGAATCTAGAGGAAAACTGAACATGAAGAGAAATATAGGAGATATAAAAGGACATAATTGAGACATATAGAGATGTACAAAATCTGAATAAAAAAACAATACAGTGGATGAAATTAGCAGTACATAGACAATGCAAAAGAAAAGTGAATTTGGAGATAAAGAAATAGAAGTTATCAAAAATGAAACACAGATTTTAAAAAAGAACAAAAAGAAAGAAACCAGGGCATCACTGATCTGTGGGACAATTTTGAGTTACCTAATTGAAGCCAGGTACTTGCCTATAATCTCAGGCTGAGGCAGGAGGGGTGCTAGTTTGAGGCCAAGATCAGCAATTCAGTGAGACCTTGTCTCAAAATAAAAAGAGCTGGGGGGATGTAGTCAGTGGCAGAGTACCCCTGGGTTCAATACCCAGTACTGGGGCAGGTGGGGGGGGGAAATACAAAAGATTCGAATAGATATTTAACCAAAAAAAGATATATGTAGACAAGTATGGCACATGAAAAGATGCTTAACATAATTAGTCATTAGGCAAGTGCAACTTAAAAATCATGCAACATCACTATGTACCCAGTAGAATAGCTAAAACAAGAGGGATAATACCAAGTCTAGGAGAGAATGTGGAACAACTGGACTTCTCATTCACTGCTGGTGTGAAAAAAGTGAAAAGTGCTTTTGCTAAATATTTTGGCAGTTTCTTACAACATTAAACTATTCTTACCATATGACCCAGTAATTAACTTCTTAGGTTTTTATTCAAGAGAAATTTAAACATCTGATCACACACTTCTATGTGAATATTCAGAGATGCATTATTGACAATCTCCAAAAATAGAAACAATCCAAATGTCCATCAACTGGTGAATTAGTATAAGTAACCTACGCATACAATGGAATACTATTCCGCAATTAAAATGCCATGATTCATACCATATGAACAGAACGAAGGACAAAAATCGCATGATCATCTCAATAGACACAGAAAAGCACTTATTCAAATTCAGCACCCTTTTATGAGAAAAAACACACAACAAACTAGAAATATAAGTGAATGTCTTCAACCTGACAAAGGATATCTAAGAAAAATCCATTGCTAACATCATACCTAATGATGAAAGATTCAAAGTTCTCCCTCTAAGATCAGGAACAAGACAAGGATGTCTGCTTTTGCCACTTTATTTAACACTGTACTGAAGATTCCAGTCTGAGCAATTAGGCAAGAAAAATAAAGTTAAAAACATCCAGATAGAAAAGGAACAAGTAAAAATTATCTCTATTGCAAATGACATGATTTCATATATAGAAAACTCTAAGGAGTCTACAAACAAACAAACTATTAGAGCTAATAAATAAGCTCCATACGGATACAGAATAAAAGATCTATATATGAAAGATGTGCATGATGTATATACTGAAATCTATAAAACATCACTAAAAGAAACGAAAGAGACTTTTAAATAAGTAGATATCCTGAGAACATGGATTTGAACACAGTTTTATAGAAGAGCAGTATTTTTTTTTTTTTAGAATAAAAGTCATTTAACAATATTTTTGCTGTTGTGCTATGTGTAGAATGCAAGAATTGGATGTTTAAATTGCACCAATATTTCATGTGTTTACAATGAGTTATTTGAATATTTATGTGTTCATTATACATCTACTGTTTTTCTTCAGGAGTTTTAGAGTCTAAAAAACTGTCACAGAATTTTCAGCTGAAACGAATAAATAAGTGGATGCTTAGGTTCCTTTTCATTCTGTAAATAGGATGAGAACATTATAACTTCTTTTTTTTTCCTTTTCTTTTATTCTAAGTTGTTATATATGACAGCAGAATGCATTACAATTCATAATATACTTACAGAGCACATTTTTTACATCTCTTTGGTTGTATACAAAGGATATTCACACCATTTGTGTTTTCATACATCTTAGGGTAATGATATCCATCTCATTCTACCTTTTTTTTTTTTTTTTAAACCCTTTTGCCTCCTCCCTTCTCTTCCCTCCCCAATAGTTTTGTTATGATGGCAATACTCCTCAAATTGATCTACACAGTTAATATAATCCCTAGCAAATGCTTTTCCCCCCAGAAATTGATAAGCTGATCTAAAACTCCTATCAAAATTCAAGGAATTCAGCTAGGTGTGGTGATGCATGCCTGTAATCCCAGTGACTCAGGAGGCTGAGACCGGAGGATCACAAGTTCTAAGACACCCTCAGCAAAGGCAAGGTGCTAATCAACTCAGTGAGACACTGTCTCTAAATAGAATATAAAACAGGGCTGGTTATGTGGCTCAGTGGTTGAGTGCCCCTTGAGTTCAATTCTCCAGTACCAAAACAACAACAACAACAACAACAACAACAAAAAAAAAAAACCCCAAGGAATTCAGAGTAGCCAAAACAATCTTGAAAAAGAACAAAGTTGAAGGACTTATATAATTTCAAAAGTTACTACAAAACAACGGTAATCAAGACAGTGTGGTCCTGGCATATGCACAGACATACAGATCAATGGAACAGAATTAAGAATTTAGAAATAAACACATAATTTGTGGTTAATTAATTTTTTGACAAGGTGTCAAGACAACTTAATGGGAAAAGAATAGTCTTTTGAACACAGAGTGCTGGGACAAATCAACAGTCACATGCAAAGGACATGGATGGACGTATATCTCATACTAAATATAAAAACCAATCTACAGGGTGTGCAATGACACACATCTATAATCCCAGCTTCTCAGGAGGCTGAGGCAGGGGAATCACAAGTTCAAGGCCAATCTTGGAAATTCAGTGAGTCCCTGTCTCAAAATAAAAAATAAAAAGGGCTGGGGATGCAGCTCAGTGGTACAGTACTTTACCTAGCATGTATGAGGTCCTGAGTTCAATCCTCTGGACCACAAACAAAAACTAAAACAAAACAAAACAAAAACACTTCAAAATAGAGCATAGACCTAGGAGCTAAAATTGTAAAAATTTTTAGAAGAAAACATGGGTGTAAACCTTTATGATTTTGGATTGGGCAATAGTTCCTTAAATATGACATCAAATGCACAGCAACAAAAGAAAAAAACAAATACAATGAATTTCATTACAACCAAAACCTTTTGTCCATCAAAGAACATTATCAAGAAAAGTGACAAGCTGGGCATGGTGGTGCACACCTGAAATCCCAGCAACTTGGGAGGCTGAGGCAGGAGGATTGCAAGTTGAAAGTCAGCCTCAGCAATTTAGCAAGGCTACAGCAACACAGCAAAAAATAAAAAGGGCTGGAGATGTAGTTCAATGGTTAAGTACCTCTGGGTCAATCTCTGGTACCAAAAAAAGGGAAAATGACAAGCCAGCATAGTGGTGCATACCTATAATCCCAGCACATACTGGGGACTGAAGCCAGTGGCTCTAAATTTAAAAATTTATATGAAAAATTTTGAGATATTGCTGGGCATGGAGGCACACACCTGTAATCCCAGTGACTCAGAAGGCTGAGCAGGATGGCTGCAAGTTTCAGGCCAGTGTGGGTAATTTAGAGAGGCCCTGTCTCAGAATAAAAATAACAAGGATTGGGGATGTGGCTCAGTGGTAAAATGTCCCTGGCATCAATCCCCAGTACCTCCCACATATACAAAAGAAGAAAAAAAGAAAAGTGACAAGACAACCCACATAACTAAGAGAAAATATTTGCAAACTGTGTAGTTTATAAGGGATTAAAATTCAGAACACACTAAGAACTTGAACAATTCAAGAATAAAAAGACAAAACCAATTAAAAAATGGGCAAAGGATCTGAACAGACATGTCTCTAAAAATTAACAGTTTACATTATAAAAGATGCTCAATATCACTAATCATTAGGAAAATGCAAAGAAAAAGCACAATGAGATCCACTTTAAACACTAGGATGGCTAAAATAAAACTGATGGACAATAATAAGTGTTGGTGAGGATATGAAGAAATTGCAAACTTCACATGTTGCTAGTAGGCATGCAAGACAGTGCAGTCTCTTTGGAGCCAATTTAGCAATTCCTCAACAAGTTGAAATTAAGAGCTGGCATATGACCCAACAATTGCACTCCCAGGTAAATATCAAAAAGAATTGAAAGCATAGGTTTCTACAAAAATTTGCCCATGAACATTCACAGCAGGATTATTTATAATAGCCCCAAAATGTCCATCAACTGATAAATGGATAAATAACATGTGATATCTAGAGCTGGGGATGTGTAGCTCAGTGGTAGAGCACTTGCCTAGCATGTGGCAATAACACTCCTCAGTGCTGCAATAACAACAAAAAGTGATATCTATACAATGGAGTATTATTCAGCCAAAAAAAGAATCAAGTGCTGGTTCATACTACAACACGGCTGAACCTTGAAAACAGTGTTATGTGAAAGAATCCAGAAATGAAAGGCCACAGAGCTATGATTAATTTATTCAAAATGTCTACAATAGACTCTCAAAAACTACACGGCATGGGCAACTAGTTTCAGGTTATCTGTAATGAGGGGCTAGAACGGGTAGAGGAAAGGACATTTAGAAACACTGAAATCACAAATGTTCTGAGACCCTTGCTGGAGTGGAAATAAGGTTTCAGGACATGGTTCTGTCACAGATACAGACACTAAGTTCAAGACACTGTAAATTCCTTGAGTCACTGAAATGGGCAGTTGGACCAGGAATCAGGAAAGCTCAGCTTTTTCACTAAACAACAGTGTGACCTTGAGGAAGTCACTTAATTGCTAGAGTTTCCACTCTACATGTGATTAAATGATCTCTAAAATTCCAAGAATTGACAGCCTAGTATCCTGCATCAGGTTTGGAACTAACAAGCAACAAACATTACGTTACCTAGCAAACTGATAACACCATGTATTATTTGGACTTCCGAAAGACAGCTAGAAATCATCTGCTTAATTTAGGAGCTCCCTGTTCCTTGGATAAGACACTTTTTGACAGAAGTAGCAGTTTAGATGGACAGTCCCAGTATTTTGGAGAAAACCAATTAATGTATTAACAAAACTTTTTTTTTTTTTTTTAACTATTTTTAAATTGTAGATGGACACAATACCTTTATTTCATTTACTTATTTTTTTTATGTGGTTCTGAGGATTGAACCCAGAGTCTCACACATGCTAGGCAAGTGCTCTATTACTGAGCCACAACCCTACCTTCACCCCCAAGACTCTTAAAAATATGTTCTCAATTCCTTTCTATCTCCCACCCAGAGCTGAAAGAATCACACCAACTGTGTCATATTAAACACATCTGCATTCAACACTGATAAAAGTGCATGACCGAGGAACAGATAAGAATTGTTTTCAATTTGTTCAGATGGAATTGGTTAAATTTAACCTAATTAGACCAAATAATCAAAGCAGGTGTTTGTAAGTTGCCAATGTTTTCATTCTCTGTAATTGTTTGGCTCTATTTCCCAAGAACTTAAGTAAAGGAAGTTAATATGTCATAAAAATCATTGACCTTACATTTATTCTTGTCACACATATATTATCCATGTCCTAGGCAGTACAAATGCAAGGCATTGTTGAATACTTCTCACAGATTTAACCATTTAACCATGAGCAACATCTAAGCTGGCCTGTGGGAGGGATTACATTACCCAACTTCCATTATATAAATACAAGCAGTAATAAGTGAGAGCCTGTTTTCTAATCTTCTCCTGATCTACAAAGCACACTGACTTGGCGTTTAGACTATTTAGGGATTCTGACTTCACTCTCAAGCTGGTCACTTTTAAGGCATTTAGAGAAAAAATAATAACAATAATAACAGTTACATTCCAGTTAAAACAAAATGTTTATTGCACTTGGCAGAGTGATAGAATCTGAACTATAAATCCCAACTAACAAAGAAACCACAAAACCAGTCCCCAGCAGCCTGGTCCTGGGAAGTGTTTTGTGTAGTGGCCGTAGGTACACAATCAAAAGGAAAAAGGGCAGGTGGCTGCCCGGAGCAGCGAGTATTCTCTTTCTAGTAACATACTCCAGTCCAGCAATGCTTTCGTATTATTCTGCACACCCCGGGGATGGGAACAAACGCAGGCAGGAAAGGCCCCGTGACTTAGAAACTCATGTAAAGGGGATCCCTCCCTGAGGCCTGGGGCTTCTGCAGCAGGGGCAGAAGCCTGGAAAGCTGGATCCGCGAAGGAGAGGAGGAGAGTGACTGGTCTTTCCTGATGTGGCTGCACTGTGGGGACACAGCATAGGTGCTTGGAGAGCTCAGGCTCTGCCACCTTAGTGCCCATGTGACAGAGTTCTCTCTGCCTCAGTGTCCTCATGTCTAAAATGAAGAAACACTCAGTACCTCCTACTCTTCATTAATGCACACAAATATGGGACATAGAGCTTGGTGGTGCTTGGCTCAAAGAATGCTGGCCATTATTATCAACTCCTTCAAGGAAGATGATATTGAAAAACAGTGTTTCCTGCCAGTATGAGGGTACATATCTGTAATCTCAACTACCAGGGAGACTGAGGCAAGAGGGATTACAAGTTTGAGGAAGCTATGCCAACTTAGAGATTCTTCCTCAAAATAACTTAAAAAAATTTTTTTTTTGAAGACTGGAGATGTAACTCAGTGATAAAATGCCCCTGGATTTAATCCCCAGTACCAGGAGGGAAAAAAAAAAAAAGTTTCCTTGTAAGTATAATGCAAATCCTCTTCCAGTTAAAAACTTTTTTTTTTTTTTTTTTGAGGGGGGGTGCTAGGGATTGAACCTAGGGGTACTCTACTACTGCAATACATCCCCAGCTCTTTTTAATTTTATTTTGAGACAGGGTCTCACTAAGTTTCCCAGGCTGGCCTCAAACTTGTGATTCTGCTGCCTCAGCCTCCTGCTTCAGTCTCCTGAGTTGCGTGTGCCACCTTGCAAGATTAGCTAAAACATTTCTATGAAATTGTTATGTCATTTCTTAATTTCTTTTGGATTAACAAATCCTCTTCAAGATTCATATTTCAATGTATCACATATACATATAATTGTAAAAGAACCAGGTTGCTTAAAAATTGGAGCCTCAGAGGAAAAAAACAAACCACTCAAACTCATCAAGAGAGTTTAAAATGAAAGTCTGAAAGTCTAAGTTGATATAACATTTGTTTAAATACTTGGTAAAAAAAAAAAAACAAGACGTTAAACTCAATAGCTATGAAAAACTCAAATTTAAGGGTATGGGCATAGATAGGACAGAAACAGAAAGTCCATCTCTCAGAGTAAAAGAGGTAAATATTTAGTCAAGTCTCAGAGGGTATTTTAGTAAATAGATATTTCAATG
Source organism: Tamias sibiricus (assembly GCA_025594165.1). Taxonomy (NCBI): domain Eukaryota; kingdom Metazoa; phylum Chordata; class Mammalia; order Rodentia; family Sciuridae; genus Tamias; species Tamias sibiricus. The sequence goes on along the minus strand of CM046670.1, from coordinate 61,898,505 downwards.
GAAAATTTCCAATCTGAGAGCAAATAAGTTAAGATGGGTTTAAAATTAGAATGAAAGTTCTCTGTTTCCAGTCCCTGCTCAGGCCTGTAACCTGGCCTGCGTCCTGTGGTGGGCTTTTTCTTCCTCATTCCCCAACTCCAACTGGAGACTATAATTTTCCTTCCTGCAGGAAACTGATATATACTGATGACAGCTGGATGCAGAAGAGGAAAAAGAATACAGGGGACAGAAAGTCCTTGTGGGTTTAAATCATTTTAAAACTCCAAACAAACCCCCACATTTGGACTTTTCAAAACCTAGTTAATGGCTGAGGAAACCTCAAATGATTGGGAAGCACTAAGATAAAAGTTTGAATTACACAAAACACATCATTATCGTAAGCTTTTCTAATTATCTTCCTTGCCTTTTTCCTTCAGTGTTTTTTTCATTGTTTATGCCCCCAGCCTTCAATGTGGTTCTGAGACATTTTAGAGGTAGGAATGGCCTTCTAAGGTCACTTTCAGATTAGGGTGTGAGAGGCTATGGGCAGATTGTCCTTCATGAAAACAGTTTCCCTGCAATTATTCATTTCTTTGAGAATAATTAGTCCCTTTCTAGATTCATATTTAAATACTTACCATCTAAATGTGTACACCCCCCCCCCACAAGTGAAACAGAATTGTTGCATAAAATTAGTAAAATAGAAAATAGGAGGAAGTCCTCTATAATCCCACCTATTCTGGGAGGGGTGGGTACTGGGAATAGAACCCAGGGGTGCTTTGCCACTGAGCTACATCCCCAGTCCTTTTTATTTTTTACCTTGAGACAGGATTCCCACTAAGTTGCTTAGGGCCTAAGTTAGGCTAGCCATGAACCTGTGATCCTTCTGCCTTGGCCTCATGAGACACTGGGATCACAGGCATGCGCCACCATGCTGCCCAGCTAGAATCCCACCTTTCTAAACAACTGCTTTTAGCACTACACTGCCTTTAGTTCTAGTCTCGTCCTCCACTCTCCATGCCCCACCTCCCAAGGCCCCCAGTGGCTATCACAAAGACTGGGCAAGTCTCCCAGACAGCTGATGAACAAATTTTCAGTTACATTAGAGTGCTAAGAAGCTATGAGGATGAGGATGGAGAATGAAATGCCACCATCTTGTCTTAAAAACCACATGATCTCACTTTCTGTTTTATATCCTCCAATAATCTCCTTAGTCTACAGAGTCAAATCCAAGCCCCTTAGACTGTGTCCTATGGGACCCTCCATGAGTGAGTTTCTACCTCCCTAGCCTCACCTCTAATCTCTTCTGCCTGGCATTGAACCTAGCACTCAGACACCCTGTCCTAGTTCTTTGAAGGCTGGGATGATCTGTTCCCTCTGGCCATGCTTCCTACCATCAGTGATACCCACCTGCTCCTTGCTCATCTAGTGAATTCCTGCTTATCATCAAAATCTGCTCAACCATTTCCTCCTCTAACAGCCATTCTTATCCTCCCAAGTAGAAATGACTTTTTGCTTTAGTAATGTATCCCATACATGCTTTCTGAACAGCATCTACAATCCCTTACTGTAATTTATTTACAAGCACAAGACATATTCCTCTCTAGCAGACAGGTGCTCAACATATGTTTGATGCTAGCTAGCATGTTTCATGAGTGAAAAATAAACAAACAAGAAAAAAAAAAAAGATCTTTTTCTAGATCAGTCCGAGGAGCAAGGGCATCCTTAATCAAGAGGATTCCAGACAATCTATGCCAGGTGTGCAAGCATTTCTTCTTTCCTGAAGATATTTAAACTATGAGAACTATAAAGGTGAGGGTTGAACACAGTTTTGCCAGGCTGCAGGGGACTGTATTATACACATGATTTCCAGCTAATGATAACGAATGATAAGAGTAGCTATTTTTATTGAGCACTTACTTGATGCCATGCAAAGCTCATTCTGTACCTAAGGGTTTGTGCATAAGTTGAAAACCACCCTAAGATACATATTCTATTATTATCTCCATATACAATGGAGACAAAGTATCTTAAAGAAGTTCAAAAACTTGCATAAGGTCACAAAATAAATGGCAGATCTGAAATTCAAACCTAGGGATCTGGCTTCAGAATCTCTGTGTATGCTTCCTATTCTGTGGAGATATATATATATATATATATATATATATATATATATATATATGTATGTATATATATATATATATGTATGTATATATATATAAAATTTATAAACATGCACACAAAATTAAGTATCTCATTTGAATTCAGAAAATAAAGTCATATCTGATTGATGCATGAGTTTAAATCAGACTTGTATCTATTTTTTTTAATATTTATTTATTTGCCTTAGTTGTACACAATGCAATGCATTTATGTTTACGTGGTGCTGAGGATCGAACCCGGGCTGCGCACGTGCGAGGCGAACACTCTACTGCTGAGCCACAACCCCAGCCCCCAGACTCGTATCTTAAAAACAACTGAACTGTCCTAAAAACTGAGCAAAATTGCACTTTATTCAATCAGTTACTAACAAACATAATTCAGTGTGGGATTACTATGTGCTTGGTTGGGTAACAAAGAATATAGGACATGGCCCATTCTTCCAAAGAGCTTACAAGGTATACCCATGACATTATTTTGAAAGCATACCAAAATCTACACATCCACACAAGTGATCACCTGATTTGGGAAGATACTTATCTACTGCTCAAACTGCCTTTGGAAACAATTTATGAGACACAACAAGAACAGATTTCACTACTTTAAGGTCACAGCTTATTTTTAGCCCAAGGAATGCTACCCATCTTAATCACTGACTTATTTGACATTTAGTTATTAAAAATCTAGCCCAAATTCAAAGGATGAAAACTTATTACTACTATGTGTGTGGATGCATCCCATGAATACACACATTCATAGGTAGATATAGCTACATACACACCTACCCTGTGGTTTTAAGGGCAATTCCCAAAGGTCTGGACACGTCCAGTGTTCTCTAATATGTAAGCCATATATGCAATTTGAAAATTTATAGTAGCCACATAGTTTTGTTCATCAAGAATGTTACTTTAATGTAGCATTTTGGTTTCTGTGATAAGTTATTAACTTTCCACATCTCTCCATTTGACAAAGTGAAATTCACATATTTTACCAATAGTTTTGGTTTTCTTATTCTTTTCATTCTAGTAATCACATTTCAAAAGTACAAGAAACATGGGCTGGGGTTGTGGCTCAGCGGCAGAGCACTCGCCTTGCATGTGTGGGGCCCGGGTTCGATCCTCAGCACCACGTAAACATAAATACATTGCATTGTGTACAACTAAAAGTAAATAAATAAATATTTAAAAAAAAAAAGTACAAGAAACAGGTGAAATTAATTTTAATAATACATTTGTGTGAGTGTATATGTATATATATGTATATATATATATGTATATACATACACACACACACATATATATATATATATATATATATATATATATATATATATATATATATATACTTTTTTGTTTTTAGGAGAAAAAGTATATTTGGAGGCTCACAGTTTCAGAGGTCTCAGTTCACAGATGGCTGACTCCATTCCTTAGGATTCAAGGTGAGGCTTAAACTTCTAAATTTTAATCTGACGACTAAACATTATCTCTCTAATATCTAGTCAATATAAAAATTATTGATAAATTCTACATTTTTTAAAAAAATACTTGGCCTTTGAAATTTGGAGTGTACTTTGTACCTATAGAACATCTTAGTTTGGACCAGCTGCATCTCAAGCACTCAAGTGCCACATGTGGCTAGTGGCTGCTTTATGGGACAGTACAGAGCACATTCAGAACTGTGGCTGTCACCTAGAGTCAGGGTCAAAGTGCCCATTCCCGTCACATTTTACTCTGCAAATAAGGACACTAAGAGGAGCATCGTGTGTGTGCAAGCACGATGCCGCTGAGGAATGAAAGACAGTTTGTGATCACATTTAATTGGGAATAAACTTTAAATAAGGTTAAGAGTTTGGAGGAAAAAACAATAAAAAAAAAAGCCAAATTTGGGGCTGGGGTCATAGCTCAGTGGTGGAGCACCTGCCTGGCATGTGTGAGGCACTGGGTTGGATCCTCAGCACCACATACAATTAAGTAAATAAATAAATGTATAACTAATACACATAGATCTGGGTGAGGCGGTTTCACACCCCCACTCCAACCCCCCTGCAAAGCATTTTAAATTGGTTTGAATTTGGGAACAGGGTTCCATATGGACATTTATAAATGTATAACCAATTACACACACACACACACACACACACACACACACACGCACGCACACACGACACACATACACACACACGCATACACATAAAGAAAAAGCCATCCCCATGAAGCCCAGCTTATCAGGAAAGATGAGAAGGTATTTTATAACACTCAAAGGTTCTCCCTTTTAGATAAGAATAAGGTACTAAATGAGCCAAGAAAAACTCAGTTCAAATCAACTAGTGATACAGTCAACCACATGACTGTCAGGATCCCACTGGATGGATCTGTAAGCAGGTCCTTTACATATATAAACAGGTATTATAAAGCTACATGAAATTTGGAACTGAAATACAGAAACAACTTCCTTGGTAACATCTGTATAATCTCTTTAATCTATAGACCCCAGCTAACTCAAGTACAAGTGGATGTAATAATCTCTTATAGCTAGGATGGACCTATGATTTATTATGCAAACCTGAACACTCTCAAGAATAAAACAGGGGCACTATTCATAACTATGCTGGGACAAGAGGCATAAACCAGGACTGGGTTTTTTGTTTGTTTGTTTTAGATGGAATCTCACTATGGGGTCACAGGTGTATATCACCATGCCCAGCTCAACCGGGATTGTTTTATAGGTGTAAAATTATATGATCCTATCACTGAATGGATACAACAACTGCCCCTATGCAGGGATGTGCAGCAGAGGAAAGTCTAGTGTGTTCCTATTACCTCTGTATGGCCTAAGGGGCTTTGTGGGCTAATACACATAGATCTGGGTGAGGCGGTTTCACACCCCCACTCCAACCCCCCTGCAAAGCATTTTAAATTGGTTTGAATTTGGGAACAGGGTTCCATATGGACAGAGCTGGACTTTCTGACAGCCTGAATGTATTTCCTGAAGACAACAAATCACTGACAGACTCAATGCAACAGAGGAAAGGCCTGGCCTGCTTGTACTCAGAAACTGACTTTGTAATCGAAGCCCCCTTTAGACAGGCCTAATCAATTAGAAGAGGCTGATTTTAACCAGTTGCAGGCTCATTACTCTGCATTCCAGTTTGTGTTGATGAAAATCAGTTTCAGTCTGTGGCCTGGAACTCATGTACGGCACTTCCTGTAGCCTCTTATATAAACACATAAAAAAAATTTTTTATTTGGAATTGCCCTTCTCCCTTAAAAAAAAAAAAAATCACTTTGTGAATCGTGATTAAAATAGAACAGTTGCATGTGGGTCTGGGGCACATGCCCAGAAACATACATGACCTAAAATCACATATGATGTCAAAGCTTGAGGCAGCAACTGTAACATGCCCCAGTGTAAGGGTGGACTTGAAATAGGAGCTCAAATTTTCTGGCTCCAGCACCAAATGAGCCAGCTCACTTATCTCCACAGGACGGAACAGAGCGAACAAGTCACTGACAAGGATGACCTTTCAAAGAAAATGCATAAAACAGGAAAAAGTCAAGGTCTGCGAAACACACAGGGTATCTGAACAGAGTTCATACTCTTCCCTGAATGAGCAAATAGAAAATATTTAATAGCAGACTTCCAAGTAAACAAGGGTAAGTTTCCTTGAGAAGCTTCTAGGAGGGAGCCATATGACACTCGATTGAATTCTGATGGATGGTTAGTTTTTTATTTCTTTTTGGTACCAGGGATTGAACTCAAGAGGCAGTCGACTACTGGGCCACATCCCCAGCCCTTTTTTGTATTTTATTTAGAGACAGGGTCTCACTGAGTTGCTAAGTGCCTCACCATTGTAAGGATGGCTTTGAACTCGTGATCCTTCTGCCTCAGCCTCCCAAGTCGCTGGGATTACAAGCATGCACCACCACACCCACCTGGATGGTTAGTCTTATTAAAGTAGGTGGGAGTGTGTGATGGAGCTACTCAAACCCCACCTACATTTCAAAGATCTGTGACCATTCCAAAATACGATATAACTGTGAATCATACCTGGCTGGTTGCCCTTTGTGGCTTTGTCGAGGCAGTATGTCAACAGCAAGATAATGTCAATATATACAGCTCTGGTCACCAAACATGGATTTTGCCTAGAAAGGTAAAGAACAGAAAATAAATTGGTATTTTTTCTCTCCTTGAGGCCTGAGTCACAGGAAGAAGAAAATGGGTGTTTTCTCTCAGGCACATCAGGAGGCTTAGGCAGTCATGATGAATGCTAAAATAAGATGGACAACAACACGGGGTAAGCAAATAAGCAATTCAGTGAGAGTGGTGGAGGCTGGGGCTGTGTGTAGACCAAACACATAAAATTCTATGCTCTGGTTCCAAATAAAATAAGCAGAAAACAAGGAAAAGCCAAGATCCTAACCTAGTTTGTTGAAAACGAGATGGGGTGGGAGAGATGATATTCTATTATTCCCCTGTTTTTGAGTGAGAGTGTGGTACTGGGATTGAACCCAGGGGTGCTCCACCAATGAACTACATCTCTAGCACTTTTTAGTTTTTATTTTCAGACAGGGTCTCGCTAAGTTGCCTAGGCTGGCCTGGAACTTGTGATCCTCCTGTCTCAGCCTCCCAAAGTGACTTACTTTTTTTTTTTTTTTTTTTTTGAGCACAGCGAACTCAGCGAAGACCACTGGCCACATCCCCAGCCCTTTTTTGTATTTTAGAGACAGGGTCAACTGAAGTTGCTAAGTGCCAAACGCCATTGCTGAGGCTGGCTTTGAACTCGCGATCCTCCTGACTCAGCCTCCCAAAGTGCTGGGATTACAGGCGTGCGCCACCGCGCCCGGCTCCAAAGTGACTTACTTTTGAGCACAGCGCTTGAAGGACCCTGGCTCCAAGTTATAGCGATCAAGGAAGGGCCAAACTCTCTTTGGTGTGCTAATGATCTGGCAAGGGTAGTGAAAATATTAGATACAATAGGTCTGCCACTTGTGTGATGGCACCAAAACTGGCACCAGTTAGTAGATTTCCTACACCCAACCTTCTCATTCCCTGTAAATTAACAGTTTTACCATTACCTTAAAGCTTATTCCCATCTCTATTGTTACCAGCCCATATCCTGGACCTGGTGTATATTCTGACACGAAGACCTGAAGCAAAACAGTCTGGTGTCATGGGCTCTTTGTTGCTGACCTGACTGCCCCACCTGAGCCCCAATGACTTATTCATTTACAGTATCTGCTAGCTTACTGACTCCTACCTCTCCAAACTGCTAGTTTACATGATACCTCAGGTCTGGCCTAAATACCTATGATTAGCTATTTTTAAAACTTAGTTTAAAAAAATAGGTAACACATGTACACGGTACCAAAAAAAAAAAAAAAAAAAAAAATCAAATAGTACAAAAGGGCATGCAGTGAAGATCCAGTCCTTCTTCCATGACTCTCTCCTCTGCCCACAGTCTGTTTCCCTAAGGAAACCACTGTGATTACTTACTGGCTGATCCTTCCACGCACCTTCTATTCATTTATAACCCACGTGTTTATCTTTACATAAACGGTGGTTTACTACATACTAAGTTCTGAGCATTACTGTTTTTCACTAGTATGCTTTGGATACCATCCTATTAGGGACATAGAGATTTGCCTCATTTTCTTAATGGCAGTAGACACTCCATTTCATGGGCCTATCTGTCCCTTTTTGACAGAATTCAGATTAAGATAATTTGCTACTGAAAACAACGTTGTAACAAACGCATTTGTACGATAGTTTTGTGCATAAGGATATATCCGCACGGGAAAATTTCCTAGAAACCAAATTGCTGAATTAAGGTATCTGCACATTTCAGTTTTTCACTGATTTTAGTAATATGTTTTCTAAAGAGGCTGTACTAACTGACATGTTTGCCAACAGTGTCTAAGAATTCCAATTTTCCCACAATCTGGCCACCACAGTCCATTATTAAACTTTATGACCTTTGCCAAGATGATAAGCGAAAAAAAACAATTTCTCTTTGTTTTAAATTGTAACTTCATTAAAGGCGATGTTGACTACCTCTTCATATACTTTCTTCCCCCTTTCTTTTGTTGTACTGGGGATTGAACTCAGGGGCTCATGCATGCTAGGCAAGTGCTCCTACCATTGTATTATACCCCCAGTCCTTTTCTTTTTATTTTGAGATAAGGTCTCATTAAGTTGTCCAGGCTGTCCTTGAATTTGGGATCCTCCTGCCTCAGCCTTCTGAGTAGCTAGGATTACAGATGTGCACTGCCATGCCTGGTCTTCATATGCTTTTTGTGGTGCTGGGTACTGAACCTAGGGCCTCACACATGCTAGGCAAGTGCTTTACCACTGAGCTAGTCCCCAGTTCTCTCTTCATATACTTTCAAAAAAAGGATAGTTTGAACTTCCTTTTCTGTGACTTATGTCACAGAATGATTATAGGAGTTTTTTTATATATAAAGAAAATCTGCACATTTGTCACATATGTTGCAAATGGTTTTTACAATTTGTCATGTTTTTATAATTTCTTTACCAATTGAGAAATGTTTAGTTTTATATGTCAAACATATTAATATTTTTATATCTTCTGAGTTTTGCACACACATTTATATAGATAATTTTCTTTTCCTTGGTACTGGGGACTGGACCCAGGGCCACTTTACCACTGAGTTATATCCCCATCTCTTTTACTTTTTTATTTTGACACAGGGCCTCACTAAATTGCTGAGTCTGGCCTTTAACTTGTGATTCTCCTGTTGCTAGGATTACAGGTGTGTGCCACCATGCCCAGCTATATAGAATTTTCTAATGCCCATATTGTCTTCTAGTACTTTACAGTTCTACTTAAAAACTACTTGCAACTTCTATCTATTCAAATTTGTTTTTCCAATGTTCCAATTCAGCCTCTTCCTTTTTGCTTCTCTCTAGTTACCCAGGCTTTTCAATCATAAGCTCTTGCTGTCACTCTCCCACCCATTATGGAAAGTTCACAGTCTACTGAAAACGTCTTTGATAATATCATCCCCATTACTAGGACTTCCACTGTTTAGTAGCTGAGAACTTCCCCTCCAAAAAAGGGCCACTCAGGGAATAAAACCAGAAAGCAGAGGGCTGGCCCTGGGACAGAGAAATAGTGAGCCGCCAGACTCCTCACACAGGGCTGAGAAAATGGCTCCAGATAACAGGTGGAATGCCTCCTGTGCATTCAGCTTTGAGCTGGGTGTGATGAGGAGACTCACACGAGATAATTTCTGGACTGAAAATTTTATCTACTTAATGGAAAGGGCTTATGAAGATATAATTCCAACTGAGCAGTGTAATATGGGAAGAATTTAGATTGACAAAGTTGATAAAGAAGGGCATGTTGAAAGGGGGCATCAGATGTGGGAAAGAATGCGTTTGGCTTGTCCAGGGACTGATGGACACCAGCTTGGGTGGAGAATGTGTTGAGCAGGCAGGAACAAGAACAGGGCAGGCTAGGTTCTTAAAACATGGGCTACTAGCCAGGCGTGGTGGTGCACGCCTGTAATCCCAGAACTTTGGGAGGCTGAGGCAGGAGGATCGTGAGTTCAAAGCCAGCCTCAGCAATGGTGAGGCACTTAGCAACTCAGTGAGACTCTTGTCTCTAAATAAAATACAAAAAAGGGCTGGGGATATGGCCTAGTGGTCGAGTGCCCCTGAGTTCAATCCCTGGTACCACAAAACAAAACAAAACCATGGGCTACTTCATACTGACTGGGTGTTCCTTAGTGGCATTATTTACTGCCTGCTCCCTTGTGGCCTTCCAGAGTCTGCTTATTGCTCAGGATGTTCTCCTGTGGAGCCATAGGGAATAAAGTTTGAAGGAAACTGGTTTGTCTTTCAAGTCTGATGATGAGCCTTGAGGTGTGAACATTACTGTTTTTCACTAATATGTTTTTTCACTAATACGTTTTATTGTTTTTTTCCCTAAATGAATAGAGGAAATAAAAATAATGAAATCTTTAGAGCTCCCTGTCAGGTTGCAGTGTTCTGTGCCTTTGCTAGGTCTGGCACACACTGGTGACCTCACTGGCCTCCTGGCACACTTTAGGGACCACTCCATGACTGAGGCTCCAGGCCAAGTCTGCTGTGATCAAGAAGATCATGGAGGCTCCCTCACAAAACTGCTGCTCTAGAGCCCAGGAACAGAGGATCTGGGCACAGCAGAATCCATCCATGGCTTCGAGGTAGCTCAGAGAATCATTTGGCCTATCGCCTACCCATTCAAGGCTCCACCCTCCAGATAACAGGACTGCCTGGAGTCACAGAGTTGGGTTTTCTCTGAACTGGCTTCTATGTCAGGAAAATAATTTTTTTCCCTTGCTATTACTTGGTGTTTGTTCTGACTTGGAAAGAGTACACTGTGAGTTCAGGGTGAGCCAGAGGTTTGTTCTTGGTCTGTCAAGCCACTTTGATGATGGGGATAAAATCCCGAGGAACAGCAAGCCAGCTGGACAGGAAACCAAGCCACAGGGTTTTGGTGGGCTCAGGATTTTTTTCTCTATCCCCAAATGGAAAAATCCTGGCATGGGGCATAGTATAATGAAGATTTATAGTGCCTGAAAAAAAAAAAAAATCAGAAGGGGTTAGGGTCCAATAGATGGGCTGAAAAAACAGCATATTAGTAGTGGCTTTAGAAGGATATGAGGAATCAGGTATGAGGACCAAGTTTATACACATAAAATGAAACGAAGGTCTTGTTAAGAATCTTGATTTCTTTCACTGTTTTTATCATTTGTCTCTTGACAAACATCCACCCAAGAACCTGATGAATAATTTTGCCTTGGGAAATCTCTACGTTTCATTAAACGTCCTGCCCTCTCTCCTGGAAGTTGGGGGAAGCAGAAGGCAGGGCAGACAGCAGGCCTCCCAGCCACGTCCACAATGGCCTTAGTGTCTGGAGGGCAGCAGGAGCTCCTGGGAAGTCTGTGATAAATTATTCACTTCTCCTGTCCCTTCCGGAGTTCCAGTGGCTGCAGATCTTTTTAAACTGGGGCCTATTCATTCAGAAAACTTTTATTAAGAAGCTACTGAGAGCCAGGAATAGTGCCAGAGTTTGGTAATACAAAAATGAAATGATTCAGTGACAGTAGTCACTGCCCTCAAGGAACTTAGAGTCCTGAATAGTGTTTTTCCAACTGCGGGTTTTGATTCATTTAATTGGTTATGAAATCAACTAGTGGGTGGTGACCAGTATAAGAAAGGAAGGAAGAAAGGAAAGGAGGTAGGGAGAGAGAAAGGGAAGAAGGAGGCAAATAAAACCAGTGTAGCAGAATCCTAAAGGTAAGCACTATTTCATTAACTTGTTTGTTATACACAGGGTTTCTATAAAGTCCTTGCCCATAGTAAATTTTTAATAAGTCATGTATAAATAACTTTAAATAAAATGTATGTAAATAATTAGTGAAATACAACAATTTTAGGTAAAGTTGATTTTTTCTTTTCTAGGTAATAAGTCACATTCCACCAATGGTATCAATAGAGTCATGCCTGGCATCCAACATGATGGTGGATACGTTGAAAGGTAGCATTCCTGAAATAAAATATGATAAGCTTGGAGTAAATTCCCTCTCTGTTGCAATTTTTTTTTGCAGTTTGTATATAGCTATTACTAAAATCTCAAACTGTTTAAGATTTTATGGGATGATATATGAGTGTGTATTCATACAACATAAGATTTGGGCACACAACAGGTTTAGGGAATAATAATAAGTGCTAAAGGGATATGGCATGGGAAGGGACAGGAGGAAATGATATAGAATGGGTGAACAGGGGCCCCAAATTGGAGAGCTTCTGAATGATTTTTAAGAGTTCCAAAAGCTCCAAAGGGTTGAAGAGTCCAGTGGGGCCTCATCAGCTCGAGTCACACTGGAGTGCTCAGGTGCCTGTTTAATACTATGAAGCCTTGCCAGAGCGGTGGTGCATGCCCTGTAATCCCAGGTACTGAGGAGGCTGAGACAGGAGGATCCCAAAGTTCAAGGCCAGCCTCAGCAACTCAGTGAGGCCCTAAGCAACTTAGCAAGACCCTGTCTCAAAAAATTAAAAGGGTTAGGGATGTAGCTTGGTGGTAAAGCCCTTGGATTCAATCCCCAGTACCAAAAACAAAACAAACAAAAAAATGTGTGAAGCCTTTGTGGGCTCCCTGGAAGAAACAGATGATTCATTTTGGACACAGCAAACTTCCTAAAGAACTCACTGCCACCTTCAGAAGGTCAGAAATAGCTGTTCTAGCTGTAGACTGCTGGTGTCTGCTAAGGTCTAAGTCAAGAAACAGTCAGGGCCTGGGTCACTCTGGTCCTCAGTGAACTACTCCCCTAGAACATTGATTAGAGCCATGGCTCACTTTAATCAATCTAGAAACTTAGTGATACCCATGGGGGTATCATTCTTGAGGTGGGAAAGGGATGGAGAGAACAGGGTTCTGGCCTTGCAGTCTTATGGTTTGAGGGCATGGGGAAGGATGTATGTGGAGGAAAATAAAATGTACACAAAGCAATCAGAAGGAATGTCATGGAAGGGTATGAAGGTATGGAAGGATTTGGGCTGATGAGAGGAAGGAGAAGGAATTCTAGATGTTAAACAGGTAGCCAACAGGCAAATGACTTGAAATGACTCTGGGTCATGAGACCAACAGGGGCTCATCACAGCCATTTTCTGTAATCAAGGCTCCTACACAGCCCATAAAGAACCAGATGCGCCAGCAGAAAGCAAAGGAAGCCATATCCTGGGCCTCCAGAAGACCCACCAAGATGGGAGAGAGCCACAGGGGAAGAGGGCAAGGGCCGTGGGGTCAGTCTGGGAAGAGGCAGAGTGGATGCAGAAGGAAGGATGAGGAGAGGGAAAAGCTTGTTACATGTTCCTACATGCTGCATGACTCCCCCTACTTGACACATGTCCAGCCACACCATGCCCTTTATTTAAAATGCTCCTCAAAGCCTGTCCTCTAGGGAACATTCCCTGACTAACCATCAAAAACAGTCTCAGAAGACAATCTGAACAGCTGACTTGACCCCAGATATTTTGTTGACCTTCCTTTGGTCTCCCAGAGATCCCATAGGCCATCTTTGTGGTGCGGCAGTTCTGGTCATTGCAAAGGTGGCTGTCGAGAGCACATGCTGCCTCTCATCCCATTTGGTTATAAAAGGAAGAGCTCCTGTGGTTAGGAGTTAGGAGGCCCTTCTTTGATGCATGCCACATTAAGCCAAGTAAACCTTGCAGTGTAAATTAAAATTTTTAAAAAGCCCCTTCCCTGGTTCTGATTTCCATTTTTAACCACAGCCCCCAGCCAAGTAGCCATCATATGGCATTCTTGGAGAAACAACAGGGTATTTGTTTAGACCAAGATGCCAAATGGTCATGAGTCACAGAATATGTATTTTTTACACAGGCTAGTTCCCTCTGCCACAACAGTGAGAATTCAAGTCTGCAGGCCGGCCAGCTGGAGGCAGCATGCAGGGCCTGGCAGGCTACCTGGGTCTGCACATTTACCTTGCCCTCACCAGGGGAGGTGTGACGGCAGGGCTGCATTTTTATGCTATGCTCCAACAACCACCCAGCCTTCCTTGGTCTGGAGCTTTGCCAGTGTTTATACTCCTGCCTTCAGGTCTAAGCTGCCCTGCAGCCCTCCTACATGGATTTTCCTTTAATAGTGAAGCCACCCTCCAGGCCCTGCTCTGGTGATGGACCAGTTTCTCAGGAATTCTCTATGGTCACCATGCACAAAGAGAGCCATGAGCTGTGAGTTTGTCCAGAAAGAGAGCAAAGGCCTGGTCCATGCACTACAAATGCAATGGGCTTCCCTTGGGAAAGCATCTTTTGCCCAAGGGATGGAATCCATGGGAGCAGAGTGCCTTCGCCCCTTTATCAGATTCGTAGGGAGGCATTCTACAAACCCCTCAGTCTGCAGAAGGTACCGGGATCCCTTTCCTAGGGCAGGGCAAAAGCCATGGCCTGCTCTGCATCCCCTGAGAATGCCACTGCTGCAGAAGAAGCCCAAACCTCAAGCCACAGCTTTGCCTTTTTTCCTCCCTGAAGGCTCACCTGCCTTTTCAGAGAACCTCAGGAGCCACCCACGCCCCAGAGGCCCTCGTATTTTTCCATCTTTCTATTAGGCATCTTTTTCTCATTAATGCACTAACACTCAAGCTATGTGCAGAGAACGATGAAAAAGAGACCTTGTGTGGGGCTTGGGATTTGTTCAAAGCCCGGGGAAACTGTTTTAGAGGGTGTATGTTTTTTATTCCTTTTATGAGAGATGCATGTTTCCCTCCCTCTGTGACTTGTTTAAAAGTAAAGTTTAATATGCTGCCAGAGAAATTGCTGGTTAATAACTTAATAAGCTATGTGCTGGGAATTATGGGAGAAAAGTAGTATCCAAGAAAACTTTTATTGTACAGTTTGGGGCTTGGAGGATATATAGCGTCAATTATTATACAGAATGCTAACAGAAGTCCCCTTTCTTTCTAGGTGCATAAAAAGGATAAATAAGTGAGGAGAATGGAGCTTCTTGATGTTGCATGAGAAACCTGGAAACATCAAGGTGAGGATTTCTCATAGCGTGCTCCATAGAACCGTGGAAACATGAACTTGGCACATGCTTGGCCCTCAGCCCCATGGATAATAGTACTCATGGTAATAATAATAAAAAACTGCATTCAACTAAAAGTCTTTTATCTTCAAAAAATTTTTCTATTCTATTTCATTTAATCTTTATAAAATTCTTAAGAGGGAGGAAAAATAGGCATTATTATTCCTATATTCCTATTTTTACAAATCATCAAAGTTGCTCAGAGAGCTCAAGTGACCTACCCAAGATCAGGACAAAGCCAAGAACAAAATCAAGGTTTTCTATACAAACAAATTCTATCTTTGTGTCCCCAACACAATCAGATGAAAGGAAGATA
This sequence comes from Tamias sibiricus, assembly GCA_025594165.1. Taxonomy (NCBI): domain Eukaryota; kingdom Metazoa; phylum Chordata; class Mammalia; order Rodentia; family Sciuridae; genus Tamias; species Tamias sibiricus. The sequence goes on along the minus strand of CM046670.1, from coordinate 61,883,443 downwards.
CTGTGCCAAGCAATTACAGCATGTGTTAGTTTGTACCCACATGCTCCAGTGTTGTGCCTGAGAGCCAATCTTGGGAAAAGCAAGGCTCCAAGCACTGCTGCTCTGGTGATGATCAACCCAAGGGCCTGTTCCAGCATGCTGATGACATTGATAACAAATTATTGCTGGGTGCAGTAGCGTACACCTGTAATCCCAGCAACTCAGGAGGCTGAGGCAGGACAATCCCAAGTTCCAGGTCATCCTGGGCAACTTGGCAAGACCCTATCTTAAAAAAAAAATAGGGAGGGTGTGTTACTAGGTATTGAACTCAGGGGTGCTTTACCTCTGAGCTACATCCACAGCCCTTTTTTATTTTAAATTTTGAGACAAGGTCTCTCTAAGTTGCTCAGGGCCTCACTAAGTTGCTCAGGGCCTTGCTAAGTTGTCAAGGTTGGCTTTGAATTTATAATCCTCCTGACTTAGCCTCCAGAGTCAATGGGATTACAGTTGTGTGCCACCACGCATGGCCCTATCTCAAATGTTAAAAAAGTAAACAGGGCTGGGGATGTAGCTCAGTATAGAGCACCCCTGGGTTCAATCCCCAGTACCAGAAAACCAAAACTTGGGAACAGACTCTTTCCATATCTGTGTACTCTTTCATGCTTTCACATCCATTATTCACCATGTCTTCTCTGTCCTCATGTATTTCACACCCACATTTTTTTTTTTTTTTTTTTTTTTTTTTTTTTTTTTTTGGTACCGGGGATTGAACTCAGGGGCACTCAACCACTGGGCCACATCCCCAGCCCTTTTTTGTATTTTATTTAGAGACAGGGTCTCACTGAGTTGCTAAGTGCCTTGCCATTGCTTTGAACTCGCGATCCTCCTGCCTCAGCCTCCCAAGTGCTGGGATTATAGGCGTGCGCCACTGCACCTGGCTTCACACCCACATTTTAGAGCTTTCTATTTTACAGATGAAAACTCAGGACTAAAGACAGATAAGGCCACACCATGTTAGTGGGCACCACAGCAGTGAGAAGAACCCAGACCTGCCTATCGCAAGAACACTCTGCCTCTCTCAATGTCAGCACAGGGTTCTTGTTTTCAGACTAGCAGCCTTCCATTCACCAAGTGCTTCTAGAAGAGACCCTCTGCACAGTCACTCCAGAATACAGAGCCCACAGGCTGATGGGGGCCCTCTCTGGCTCAAGGAGTCCTGGAATGAGCCTCTGAAATTTTGTGGGAAGGTGTTACTCTGCAAGGCTGCGGGTCTGTCCAATCACTGAGGAAGGCTGGGCAGCAGGGACAACTGAAGGAGGGAGAGAACAGCAAGCTGTGGAGGGCCCCTCTCCAAGCTGCTCCCTTGGCTCATTCACATAAGAACAGTCCACGTTTCCCACAAGCCCTCCTGGAGGTGGCCTAAAGCCTGGCCACTCAGGACAAATGTACTAGGGCTGAGTCAGCTCAAAATGAGGGCAGGCATATGCTCCCACCAGGTCTGCACACTGCCATAAAGCCTTGGTCAGCTACTGACTTCAGTCAAATGTACTGTCTCCAAGGATCACTGCTGCAAACCACTGCGTGACCCAGGAGAACTAACTTACTCTCACGTTAGAACTTAGTACCTGTTGGCATGACTGGCTGGTCAGATCCAATGGTAGCCAGCCACCTGTGAGTGGATTTCTAAGGAAAGGGGATCTGGAATAGCTAAATTTTGATGGCAAAGCCTAGCCAGCAAGGGCAGCTCCTGAGAGAGGACCCCACGCAGCTCTGGGGCAGAGGGTTGCAGGATTTTCTAGAAGGATGATCAGGAGGCAGGAGAGGGAAGCAGGTCAAATGGCAAAAAAGCAAAGTTGCTATTTACATTCCAATAACTTGAGCCATCTTCTGGGCAGCCACACCTAGGTAGGAAGGCTGCCTGCCCCTGCGTCTATTACCTCTTCAGCAAATATCAGTTTGTATTAGATCACTGTTTTGAAATAGGGAGCTAGAGTGCTTCTCTTAGTCCCTTCTGGGGCTTCTAAAGGGAAAGAAGTCATTGTAGGTGGGTCTCCTGGCCCCCATTCCAGCTTGAACTGTATTTACCACCTCTACTGTCTTCAACATCTCCATCTTGAATTTCCACAAAAGTTTCTGTTTGAAGAAAAGAATTCCACTGGGTTAAATCATTTCTTAATTCCCTTTCCTGCTATAAATTCTATGGTTCTGTGGTTGTACTAGCAAGGTTAGAAAGATAAAAGTGATGTGGTCTCAGGTACATATGTGTCTCTATTTCCATGACTAGTGGCCCAGGCAGGTGACAGGGACTTCCAGGTGACCAGGACAGAGAGCTGGTAGATTGCTACTAGGGAGCTTTTGGTTGACCACCAGGAAAGAATGGGAATTTTGTTGAGCAACGAGGGGCTGGAAAGCCTTAAAACATCCCTGGGTGGGTTCCACGTATGCACACACAGCATCCTCTCACCAGTATCTGCCTGAGCTCAGTGACTTCCTCCAAACCCTTGGATCAAGTCCACACTCCTCTGGCTGACACTTAAAGGCCGCCACAACTGGTCTTGTATCAACTCTTGCACTGTCCTCTAAAGCACAGCATCTCTTCTTCAGCTCTATCTCCCTACTGCCCACAACAGACCACTTACCTTGCCTGCAGTATGCCACACTGCACTCGCTGCTCCCCCTCTTGACCTGCTCTTTCCCCACTGCTTTTGGCATTTTCAAATCACAGCCCTGCTCTAAGACCCAGCTCAATACCTACCTGCCCCAGAAAGCCTTCCCCATCTCAGTTCACACTCCTCACCCCACCCTTAAACTCTTGTACTTATTCTATATATTTCTATTTGTGCTCCATTGTTGGTTAATCATTTCATATGAATAAGCTGTGTTCTCAATTAGACTGGACCACACCTCAACTCTGACAACTGAGGCCCTATTAAGGCTCCATTATACATCCTAATGTGCTTCCCACAATGCTCAGCTCTATTCCAAGATTCCTCCTTTGTATCTGGGCAACGAGACCTTAGCAACAGGCTCCATACCACCATCCCCTCCCTCATTCTCCAACCTAAGATTACCTTATCTAATAACTACATCTCCCCTAGCCTTTAAAGACTTCCCCCTCCTCCTAGAAGACTTCCTTGACACCTCTACCCCCATGAGCTGGCATTTATTTCTCCCTACCCAGCTCCTGTAACATGCTTTGACTCATTCCAATATTTACTAAATTCTTACTTGTTCATAGCTAATTAAATCTGTACCTGTCCTACTCACAGCACTACTCACATGGTTTTCAAACAGAACAGCATCGCTCACCTTTCTATTCCCTACTCTACCTACTACCTTGCCTTGTTCTGTCTATACATCTGAATTGACTTTAGTTTACTGGGAAAGGCTCAATGAAAGTAAGAAAGGTGCTGATTTACTCAAAAGATGGAACACATTACATGCCAAAGGGAAAAAAGCACCCCACTGTATGAGGGCTTTACATACCATTATGAGAATGTGCTCAGGACACTAAGCCAGCACTCCTTGGGAGCTAGGCAATGACAACATTGTCCGAATCTTCCAGCAACAAGACCCCAATGAGCCAACAGCTACAAGGGGAGGAAGATGTTTCTGAGCCTTCTATTGAACAAATTATGATTTCCAGGTTAGGGCTACATATTTCTATATTTTAAAAAGCTGAGGGCACCAAGAGTTGGGGGTGAATTCTTGGAGTGCAGTTGCATAAAAGGACTTTGTATTTCTCATTGTGATACGAAGAAGCTTTGGCCTTTGGCAACTTGCTCAAAGTCTCAGTGTAACATATTGATCAGTTTTAACTGCTTTTACCCAGACCAGTTTTCATAAGCCCAGGATGTTGGAGAGAGAGAGAGAGAGAGAGAGACAGAGACAGACAGACAGACAGTCAGTCAGACACAGGAGAGAGAGAGAGACAGGAGAGAAAGGAAACCAAAAAGCAAAACACAACCACCAGCAATGCCTGGAAACTTGCTGTGTGACTAACCATCCCTGTTAAGACTTGCTTCCCTGAAAGTTTTGGCAGGGACCACAAATGATAGCCTTAAAATGCCACATCATCTGAATATTTTAACAACCCTCCTGGATGGGATTCACAGCAGTGGCATGGAAGCGAAACAGCAACCTGTAGCTTGGCAGAGGGCTCAGGCTCTCTTTATTTCAAGTTGTTGTGAAAGAAGGACCTCTTTTGGGGGGGGAGGGAAAGGGCCTGGGAGGTAGGACAGATTTAGGAAGGGCCAAGAGGACAGTGAGAAGGTGAAATCAGACCTAAGCCCCAGTATTTCTGCCTGGGAAGTGTAATCTCTTGTGTGAATAAATCTGGTGGTTAGAAAATAAATGCTGTCTTCAGCTGCTGGAGAGCAAAACAGAATCCTAAACCAGATCTTCTGCAGCTGGCCACAGACCCCTTAGGGAATAACCAGGATTGCCACACAAAAGCAAGCCCAGCTCTGTCTATAAGCATATTTTCCTTAGGCATTTAAATCCACATGCTCTCAAGGGGTACACCACTCAGCTTGCAGGGACTGGTAAGTAACAGAAAAAGGGAAAAGAGATGGGAGTGTGGATAAGGGTGGCCAGGGGAGGAGACAAGAAAGTGGCTGGAAGCATATGTCCTGGGGAGAAGAAATAGATGGGGGACACAAAGGAGGGTGAGAAGCACTGACGGGAAAGCTCTGGAGGAAGTAGATGGATCATTTGGTATAGTTCAGTCTTTGCAATTTAGAATTAACTTGGGATAGCAAATTAGACTTAATGCAGGGTAGCAAATCATTAGGTCTTTGGCAAACATTAGCTCCCCGCCACCATCTCTTTCCTTCATAAACACTATCTTTTTCAAAATTTTATTCCCAAGCATGCTTTTCTAGTAACCTTGGGACCCATTCTTGTATTCCTGAGAGGCTATTTTTTCCACCACAGTATCAGACTGTTATTTTCCAAAATGATAAATACTCACTGCTGCCAACAAAACATTGGTCCTATCCCAGGCACTGAGGCCACAGGGATGGCTGATTGGACCAGGGAATGTGACTTCCCCTTGACAGCACTCATGCCCGGCAGCCCCTCAGTGGAAGTTATCTCAGGTGGGTGAGGAGAGAATGCTGGGCGGACCCCTTCAGTAACCTCAGGCCTTCTTGAACTGAGCTCCCAGCTGCAGCCCCAATCCCTGGGGAACGAGAGCATAAGGGTGGTAGTGTTTCTAATTGGGGGCTGGACCATCAAAGGGGCTGGCCTCTTTTGGCCCTTGCTCCTCAAGTGTTTACTGTGTCCCAGGACCAGCCACAGTGGAGTCAATCACATAGGAGCTAGTAAAAACCAAATGCAGGCTCCCAGGCCCCACTCCAGGCCTAGTCAATGAGGGTCTTCATTTTACCAAGATCCCCAGGGGATTCATGTGCACATTCCCCCCACCCCACCCCCCAGAAGTACTATTCTACCAGATGCTTAAGCTACTGCCATTCAAAGCCCTGACATAAAAAGAGTTGTCTGGATAGATGAAGGCAGTATGGCCCAGAGGAGTGAGTCCCACAAAGAGCTGGGAGCTCAGTCCCCAACAAATACTAGTAGTAGTTAGAAGGATCTTACTCCTAGCCAGCTGTGGGAAGATAGACAAATCCCCCAACCTCTGTGGGCTACAGTTTTCCATATGTATAGTGCTGGGAGTGAACTACAATAAGCTGCACAGTTCTTTCTAGATCTAAAATTCCAGGTCTGAGTGTACTTCAGAAAACTCTAAATTTTTGCGTTCTTTACAATGAAGTAGTGGTTTTAATAACTAGGCACAGTGTTTGATATAGCATGGCATATGGCAGGGCTTAAGAAACAGTTTATTGAATGTTATGGTTTAGATATTAGGTGTCCCCCAAAAGCTCATGCGTGAGAATGCATGAAAGTTTAGAGATGAAATGATAGGACTGTGAGAATCTTAAACTAATTAGAGAGTTAATCGCCTCATAGAAATTAAATGAGTGTGTTGGGGCTGGGGTTGTGGCTCAGTGGCAGAGCACTCGCCTTGCACATGCGCGGCCCGGGTTCGATCCTCAGCACCACGTAAACATAAATGCATTGCATTGTGTTCAATTAAAGTAAATAAATTAAAAAAAAAAGAAATTAAATGAGTGTGACTGTGGGCTGGCAGGGTGTGGCTGGAGGAGGTGGGTTTTTGGGGGTCATGCCTTTGGGGTATGTATCTGGTGAGGGGAGCTCAATCTCTGCGTCCTGGGGCCCTGTCCCAGCTACTTTCCTCAGACATCCGCTTTGCCTAGGGCCCGAAGAATGGAGTCATCTATAGACTGAGACTACAGAAACCGTGAGCCACAAAATAAATTTTTCCTCCTCTAATTGTTAGGTGTTTTGGGCACAGCAATGAAAAAGTTGACTAAATCACTGAGTGAAGTGATATAGGTATAGTGCCTTCCATTCGAGCTTCACCTAAAAAAATGAAAATGTGCCACGAGCTTCCAGGATAACCAACCACACAAGAGTATCAGGTTTAAATGGCACTTTTGAGGGCAAAGGATACAATTTAAAATATCTAAATCAAAAACTCTAGCTGGACATGGTGGCACATGCCTGTAATCCCACAGGCTTGGGAGGCTGAGGCAGGAGGATCACGAGTTCAAAGCCAGCCTTAGCAATGGTGAGGCACTAAGCAAATCAGTGAGACCCTGTTTCTAAAAAAAAAAAAAAAAAAAATACAAAAAAGGGCTGGGGATGTGGCTCAGTGGTTGAGTGCCACTGAGTCCAATCTCTGGTATTAAAAAAAAAAAAAATCCTCTAGGGGTGGGGCCTGGCATAGGTTTAAAGAACTCTCTAGACAATTCTAACATGCACTAAGAATTACTGCCTGGAGTAAAAACTGACCATCAGCCAGATTTATCAAATCTGGTATTTGATAAATGCTAACACCAACAGTCACAAATTCCTATTTCCAAGGGAGCTCAGCAGGGAGCAATGGTGGGTGGGAGCAGTGGTAATGCATAAAGAGCATGCTCCATCAAGAGAGCTCTGGCCCACTGAGGCCAGGTGGTAACAGGGGTCTGATGCTGCCAGATGTTCTAGTTTTTCAAAAAAGTTGGATATCTTGATTCGTTGTGAAATTTCTTGATCAACAGGTAGTTAAAAAAAGAAAGAAAGAAAATTAAATCCTGTACAAACCAAACCAAGTACATGTATGTTCAATGTGATCCAAATGCACTATCAGTTTGAACCCCCTGGCTGAGAGTGCAGTCTGCCCAGTGCCAAGCAGTGCCTTGTGCAGAACCTGGGGGAAGACCCCTTCTTAGAAAGAGAAAATAAAATACAGCACTTCTCAAGTATGGCAGTGACTGTGCTGTGACATAGAAAGCAAAAGTTGAAAGAAAAAATTACCCATGCTTATCTGACTTATCTATTAACTCAGGCCCAGGTGAAAGGCTAACTAAACTGGGTGCTGTACACACAGGGTTTGTCTCCCTAGAAAAGTCGATTTTCTTGTACTAAGAAAGTTCTGAGGAGAGTTCTTGAAATAATATATACCAATCTCCTCATGCAGAGCAAAGTAGGCATTAAAAAAGAAAAAGTTTCCTTAACCTAATTTTTAAAATCCTTGTTAAAATTTTGGTGGAGGTCTCCCACAACATTGTTGGTGGAAAGATGAGCTGAAATTTTCCTTCTGGAAAACAATCTGGCAGTGATATCAAGACCTTTCAACATTTTTATGTCTCCTAATCAATTTATTCTACTTCTGGAAATCAAGCATGAGACAATCACGTTTACACACACACAATCACCACAAAGATTTTCACTGAAACATTATTTACAACACTAAAATATGGGAAACAAACTAAATGGCCAGCAATAAAATAATACTTAGGTAAACTTAATGACTGATTATTCAGGTGACAAAAATATGCTACCTTCAACAAATGACGTTTTCAAAGATTTTCTTAATTTGGAAACTGGCAAAATATTTTAGTTTTGGGGTTGCACAAGGGTAAAACTAGGAATAAAAGCAAAGAATTATCACAAAAAGTCAAAACAATGATAACCTTGAAGGAGTGATATGGTAAAAAGGATTTATGGCTTCAATATTTGTCATTCGATTTTTTAAAAATTATAACAAAATATAAATAATATAAAAATTGCCATCTTAATAATTTTTAAGTATACAGTTCGGTGGGGTCAAGTGCATTTACACTGTTGTACATCCAATCTTCTTTTCATCTGGTAAAACTAAAACTCTACCTCCATTAACTAGAAGGTCCTCATTCTCTCCTTCCCTGTATCTAGGAACCACCAACCTACTTTCTGTTTCTATGAATGTAACTACTCTAGGTACCTTTTATAAGTGAAATCAGACAATATTTTCTTTTAGTGACTAACCCTAACCCATACTGTAGTTTGTGTCAGAATTCCCTTCCTTCTTAAGGCTGTATAATATTTATTTTATGTATATATCATCTTGTGTTTAGTCATTTATCATTTGTCCACGAATACCTGAGTTGTCTCCATACTTAGGCTACTGTGAATAATGTTGCTTATGAACATGGCTATATAGATATCTCTGCTTCCAATTTTTTGTTGTATATGTCCAGAAGTGGAATTGCTGATTTTAGTAATTCTATCTTCAGTTTTCTTTTCTTTTTTTTAAGTAAATGCCATCGTATTTTCCATAGTAGCTGTACCATGAAGAGTTTTTAGTAATAATAGTAACAGCAAATGCTTTCATGATACTGTCAAGTAAAAGAAGAAAGCTGTAACTTACATATACAGTATAACCTTAACCATGCAAAAAAAAAAAAAAAAAAAAAAAGGCATAGGAAAAAAGATGAAATAACTACATAAAATTGTTAACCAATAATAGTGGTTTCCACTGGGTTGTGGTTAGGAGCAGACTTCTATTCTTTCCAAATTTTGCACTTATTTTCTATGTTGAGTATATGCTGCACTGACAATCAAGAAAAAATTTTTAAAAGTTTAGTAGAAAACAGGCTTTTTGTCATCACATCATACACTGTGCTAAGTCTGAATAGTCTATTTAGTGCACTAAGTTTACTAAAGGGAACATGCAACACACACACACACACACACACACACACACACACACACACACCCTTTTCCCCTCTTTGATAGCTAAAGAAGGAAACACTAGATAACTAGATTCATCTCTGAAAATTTTAAGCCCAATATAATAGTAATCCCAGCCCTTGACCAAAGTCAGAAAGTCTTTTACTCTTCCTAGTCCTACTTGACAGGGCTTTTAAAAGTCTTTCCTCTTCAGGCAGGGCCTATAATCCAGCTTGGACAGCTGACCTGAAATCTGCAAATAGCAAGGGTTGCAGACTGGTCTACCTTTGGGGACTGTGCAGAATTCTCTTTCATGGTGCCCCCAGCCGCTCTTTCCAGGCCAGTGGCTGACCCCTATTCTCACTGAGTTCCTGGCCAGGGTCAGCTTAGTTTTCTTTCAATAGTTGGTAGACTGCCTTAGCACCAGGAAAGAGACAGTGAACTTTGAGTGAAGAGACAGTGAAGATTGAGGAGGGAGGGATGGAAGAGAAAACTGGGAAGGAAGGGACTTGAAGGATTAATGAGCTGATTTCCATAAAGGCTTTGACATCTTGGAATGAAAAGCAGCCTGTAAGAGCAGAAACCCAGTCCTTTACATAGGCCATGTTGCCAGCTGGCCATTCATCACCAAAATTCCCCAACAGCTCCGTGGCTATTGCTCAACCACCTCATATAAATCCTTATTAATCTTGCAAAGTCAAAATACCAAATACACGACAAAAGTCTTTATGTGCCCTCAATTTCAGAGTCAAAATTTAAAAACTGAATTGGTCATCCCATGGCTCCAATGAATTAAAAAAAAAAAAAAAAACTTTTCTGGGAATAAAAGGACAAATAAATGACACATCCAGTAAAATTTTTGTACTTATTGGACTGAATGAACTGAGGCTAATGATCAAATAAATTTAGGAGGTAAAAGGTGTTGGTGCTAAAATTTAAACAAACATTTTTTTTTTGTAATAACATTAATTTTTCATAGCTTACATTAAAAAGATACGGAAAATCCTTAGTGGGCTGAAAGGAACATTTATTCTTCTTTCATGTGTAAATTACAAGGGACATAAAGGAGCAGTGGAATTTGGAATACTCTGCATTGTAACATCTTCATGGGAAAGGCAGGTGAGAAAGTGAAGATGGGTCTGTTTTCAGAGGGGACCACTAGGACCTGAGTGGGTTATCTGAGCATGGAGTTAAGTGGTGTAGACAAACACCTCCTGGAGCAAAAGGCCCTTAGGGACATGACAGGCATGGGGCAGGCTGACGCTTCATCACTTGTACCCAATTCTATAATTTCCTATTCAGGATCATCAGGGTTATCTTGTCAATGGTGTAGACAATAAAGAAAGACGGATACAAAGCTTTGGAATGCATTGTGCTTTGGCAGCATGTTTTCCTTCCAAACTCTATTCCAGGCTCTAAACACATCCTGACTAATACTGGTAGGAGTGAGTTGGGGAGCAAGAGGAAGCTGGTGTTAGGAACCATCCACAGACCACCCACCAAGTGGAAAGTTCACATTTGGATAATAGAGAGTTGACTGTACTGGAAACAGAAAAGTGGCTTTCCTGGACTCTGGGCAAGGAAGGTAGAAACCCAGTGAAATTGCAGTGATTCATGCCTTTATTTTCTAGGGCATGGAGAAAAATCAAGAGAAGGGTGGGGGATGGTGATAATGATGATGAAAAGCCCAACTGGAGAGTAATAATAGGGACCTCTGGGAAGGTTTACAAAGAAGTTCTCCAGCTGAAGGAGAAGCTGAGGGCGGCTTTGTGAGCCAACTCCAGGTACCATGCAACATCAAGGTCCAGCAATGGCTGGTGGGTCACTGTGCCTTCTCCACCCCAGGCAACAAGAAAGGCTGGACTCAGGAAGCAGGTGGGCAATGACCTTCTATGAGACCCATGAAGGAGTAGCAAGCTAAGGGACCAGAAACTTTTTCCCTACAGGACTTTAAGAACTGGAGAGTTTGGAGGTTTGGGATAATTTCTGGCTGGAAGCAGGGTTTCAACAGGATGATTTCTGGAGAGCCAACTTCCTGATCCCCAAGAAGTAATACCTAGGAGGATTTGACCTGTTAATTGGTGATCAGCTGAGTACAAATGTGACCACAAGTCCCTGTTCTCCCAGGAAATGTGTCCTGAGGAAGGTAGGAGTCCACTGAAGGCAAACAGGACAAGGCTTAGGGAAAGAGTTTATGGTTAGGCAATTTCTACCCTCTAAATAAAATGGAGGAAACAAAAATTAGATTAAAAAAGAGGGATTCACCATAATTTTATTGGCATTTTAGAGAATGCTAGAGAATTTCCCCATCAACATCCCTGTCTAAAGCTATTAGTGCTGGAACAATCACTAAGACACCCTGTGTGGGACACCTGCCACTGGCTCCCCTTCACCCAAGGTTCCTTTAGGAGCTTTCACTGTGGCTTCTGCGTGTTTCCTCAGCCTCATTCTCTGCCACATGGGAGGGCTAATTTTCTCACACCTTCAAACCTACCCTGACATTTCAAACTGCTGTATTTCTGCTTATGCTATTACCTAAGTATCTGGAATTTTCCTTCCCGCCTTGGCTGTTTGGCAAAAATTCTTTTTTTTTTTTTTTTTTTTTTTTTTGGTATTGGGGATTGAACCCAGGGGTGCTTAACCACTGAGCCACATCACCAGCCCTTTCTTGATTTTTAATTTTGAGACAGGGTCTCACTAAGTTTTTAGGGCCTCACTAAGTTGCTGAGCCTGGCTTTGAACTTGCAATCTTCCTGCTTCAACCTCCCAAGTCACTGGGTAGTGCCATAGTGCATGGATAGTTTGGCAGAAATTCTAATCATCTGGATGGCTGGTCCAGTATCAGTCTTCCCTGGTCCCTCCTTGGGCTACTCCTGTACTACATACATTTGCCACTTAAAGTGTTGAATGAAAATCATCTATTTATACATCTTTTACCTTTGGAGGCCCTAAAAGCCAGAACAAGTTCTCTCTCTGTATCCCTACCTCTCCTAAGACAAAGGTTGGCTTGTAGCCTGTGCTTAACAAATTTTCTTGGACCAAAATGATCTGTGGGCCTCATGCTACCCATTACTTGTTTTGCCATATAAGATGGGGGACCTAAGGAAAGTAAAAAATAAGCACATTTTAAAAAAAAATAAAGAAGGGAGGCTTCTCTCTCAGCATACTGCAGCATGGAATGTGGTGAGGAAGCATGTGGGCCTCCTCTGGACCTACTCTGCTGGGCACTTACAGAGGACATAAAGGAGGCCCTTGCAGTAACTGTCCTACCAGTATCAGGGTACTCCATCATATATTTTGAACACAGTGTTACAGACAACACTTCCTGTATGTTAAATGCAGAATTCTTTTTATTCCTTCATCTTTCACATACAAAAAGTTCTAAGTTCCAAAATAAATGAACAATGGCATTTTCATTTCTTTGCCTTGTACTGTCAAGCTATTCTAGTACCCACCTGAAAATGGCAACTTCCATCTCCTGTTCCTATCCTCACCCTATCTCTGGAGCCTCAGTGCTTACAAGTCTGACATCAATCCCACATCTGTGAGCTGCCACGGTACTTATGAGTTTGTACCACACGATTGAGAGAATCACTATCTTTCACTGTTTATTTCTAACACAGGGCTGGGCACATAATGGGTATTAGTTACTTGGTGGGCAGATAAAAATCCATATTACATACCCCTAGTAACTCAACAGTTTTAGAAAAATTGTCAGGAAAATATTTCTCTTCTTTCTTTACCACAACCCAAAATTCTAAAAGGATACATACTCCAGTAAGTTTAGAAAACTCATGCCAATGACTTTTAAAACTCTCCACAAGTAGATATGGCAACTTTCGAATGCACTGCTAACCCTGATAACTCCTTGCTAGTGCGGGGTTTTAACATACCTCTTGGCCAGCCAGAGTTTGGCTTTGGTACAAACAGTGATGTCAGTCAGTTCCTGAAGAAAGTCTGAATTCGTTCTGTGTTTGGAGTCTGTGTAGGCTTGTAACAAGTGAAAAACCTAAGCCAAAAGAGAGAAAAAGCAATATCCTGCTGTGAAAATGTATTTTCCTAAATGCTCAGTTCCTCTCTTTAGGTTTCCTCCAAATATTCCCCTTGGAGAAAACAGATACCTGCAGAATGTGGTGCTGCTCTCTGCAGAAAAGCATGTTGGTTTTGGAGGAGGGAGCAGCGGTGTCAAACCTGTAGCCTTATCCATAGTTGTGCTCTGTGTCCCTCACACAATTCCAAAAATTGGGGACTACTTTATGACCACACAAGAGCTTATTATTAGAAACAACCTATCCATTGATTTCAGCAGAGAAACACAAATATGTCAGTAGTTTTACATGAAAATAAAACGTGCATTTTTAAGTAAGTCTTTCTATAGGAAAAATAAATTGAGAGTCTAAACTGGTTTACATTGTGGGTTCATCAGAATAGTTTTGACTAAAGGAGCAGGCACACCAATGCTTGCCTTTGCAAATATTGGGTAATGATGTTTGGAACTATTTATATATTTTTTTTAGCAGATCTACCCTTAGAGGTCAGGAGTTGGGGCAACAATGCAGATGTGCACCCCCCAGCCATACATGACATTATACACTAGAATTAAACAGAGCAAAGCAGGTCCTGTTGTCTCTCTAGCTGCCTATATTTAGAATGATGGCCATAATTCCAACAGATAAGTGACAAAGGCCAAGTGCAAGTGTGTGTGCTCAATTCACACTCAGCAATGACATCCACGAAGCCTCTGAGAGGAGTACAAATCTGCAGGGAATGAAAGAGAATAAGGGGTAGACTAGAGTCTTTGACCTTGGCTAGTGCCAAGGAGAAAGATACATGTCAGAGAAATCTTTGGTCTCAGCTCCCTTATCTAAATCCAGGGGAAGACGTGGGTGGAGGAAAGCAAGAACAGATAAATGCACCAAGAACTTTGAAGTCTATTTTAATGGTTTTTGTTTTCTTTCCCTATTTGGATCCTTTGCTGGAGCTGCAAATGATTCTTTCTAAGTAAACAGATTCAACTTTTTCTTCTTTCTCACCTGCCAACAAGGGGCTGGGCTCACAGTAGTGAAATAACTGAGAGTTCAATATGGAGAGGAGTAACAAGAAATGTGAGAGGCCAAGATAAAATATATCCAGTCAGGCGGCGGCACACCCCTGTAACCCCAGGTATTAGGAAGGCTGAAATAGGAGATCATAAGTTCAAGGCCAGACAGGGCAATTTAAGGAGACCCTATCTCAAAATAAAATAAAATAAAAAGCTCTAGGGATATAGCTTAAAGGTAGAATGCTCCTGGGACCAATTCCTAGTAGCACCCACCCCCCAAACACAAAATAACACAAGAAACAAATAAAAACCCCCAGAGCTGTCAGAACCTCATTGGGTGAACTGCCAGGTTTTCTGGGGTCAGACATCTGCAATCATTACCAAGAAATACATGCTAAGCACCTTCTGTTTGGAGAATCAAAGTAAGTTTTGATTACTCTGCTATATGTTACTACTATTTTTTTCCAAAACAGAAGTAACTGTATAGAAGAATGCACACAGTCCCAGTCTGGAGACTGGAAATGCTTTCTCTAATAAAGGATCTGTTATTTCAGAAGCAACAGATCAGATGTCACTCCCTCACCACACCCCCGCAGGGACCCAAACCACCCGGCCTGGAGTCTGGAGAAGCGGGTCTGGCTGGGGCTTCTGTTCTTATGTGGTAACTGCCAGAGGGAAAAATACCTCCTTCAGCCTCAATCCCCACTGTCCTGAAAGAGCTGGCAAAGTCACTGGGCCTTGCTTTCTTTTCTCCACAGCTGCACAAAACCAACCACCAGGGCTTTTCATGGTGTCACAGGATTGTAATTAATCAGCAGACACCAGCAAAATACATGACTTTGGAATTTACTTGTAAAGAAAGCTGTGAGATTTTCAAATGCTTCTCATTTAGAAGCAATCACTTCAAAAATAACTCTTGATGGATGTTTAAACTTAGTCCTATATTTGCTCACCTTGCTTGGCAAAAACAAGACTGTTTTTGAAACGCTTGGTAGCTCTGGCTTAGGAAAATCAGCCTACAGGCCCATCAGTTCTGTTACCCTGGGCACAAACCAGACAACA
Organism: Tamias sibiricus; assembly: GCA_025594165.1. Classification (NCBI taxonomy): domain Eukaryota; kingdom Metazoa; phylum Chordata; class Mammalia; order Rodentia; family Sciuridae; genus Tamias; species Tamias sibiricus. The sequence continues at coordinate 61,868,298 of CM046670.1, read as the reverse complement.
ATTGTGATCCTGGTTATTCACCAGGAAGGGAGAGTGATCTGTTTCCATGGGTCAAATGCAGAGAGAGGTACACTTAGAAGAGCTGGCAGAAATAAGCAAGCAGAAGTGACAGAGCAATATAAATGAAGCACAGAATCAGAGCAGTCAAGGAAAACACAGAGCAGGAAGAACAGGGAGGAGAAAAGGCAAAGGACAGGGAGAGGGAAGAAAAATTTTAAAAGCAAATATATTAAATAGGTTAGTATTTTTGAGATAAAATATTTTTTTCTTTAAGAAAATTAATAAAAATATTTGAACACACAACTACCCTCACATGACATTTAGTGTTGGGTTCAAGGAAAAAGAGGCCATCTTTTGGTGTGAGGTCTAGGCACAAGGCCAGGCCTCTGGAACTGGGATCTACAGTCAGATCCAGGCACAGTAGACAGCTCCTGGCCTGAAGGGTCATTTGTCCATCAGCTCTTAAGGCTGCCAAAGGCAAAGCTACTCCCTCTCTCTTTCCCTCTTGCCTGCAGTTCTGATCCAGAAGAACTTCTGGGCAAAGAGCATGGTTGGGCCCAGGCCTGGGATAATTTGTAAACAGCCTGTATCCCACAGCTGTCCCGAACCAAGCACAGAAAATCCAGAGCTGCCAGACTCAAGGTGGAGGGTGATTAACTGAACACACACAAACTCTGAGAAGTTTGGTGGGGTTTGTAGTTGTTGTTTGGTGGTACTGGGGACTGAACTCAGGGGTGCTCTACCACTGAGCTACATCCCCGGATCTTTTAATTTTTTTACTTTGAGACAGGGCCTCACTAAGTTGCCAGGCTAGCCTCCAACTTTCGATCCTCCTGCCTTAGCCTTCTAAGTTGCTGGTTTGCACAGCTGCATGATCATCACTTTCTTTTAAATTTTATTTTATCTTTCTTTTTTTGGTATCAGAGATTAAACCCAGAAGCGCTTAAGCACTAAGCCACATTCCCAGCCCTTTTTATTTTTTATTTTGAGACACAGTCTTGCTTAGGGCCTCACCAAACTGCTGAGGCTGGCTTTAAACTTGTGATCTTCCTGCCTCAGTCTCCTGAACCCCTGGGATTACAGGCACATACCACTGTGACCAAAAAAAAAAAAAAGAGAGAGAGAGATTTTAAATGGTATCAAAACATTGGCATTGCCAACAGAAAGAGTGAGCCTTAATATAAACTATGGACTTTGGTTAACAATGATCGTCAATATTGGTTCATTAGCTATAATGGATGTACCACTCTAATGAAAATATTAATAATAGGAGAAAACTGGGGTGTCCCAGGGAGGAGAGGAATATATGGGAACTTCTAATACTATCAACTCGATTTTTTGATAAATCTAAAATTATTCTTGAAAATAGTCTATTCATTAAAAAATATACATGTTGATATAGCTTGGGGGACCAGCAAGTATCCTGTGTGACAAGAGCACAGGGTGGTGGAGTCAGACTGAGGAAGTCCTTAAAGGTAACCTGCTGGGATGAACATTGCCCTGTGGACAGCAGAGAGTTCTTCAGAGAGCACTTCCAGTGGTGGAGCTGTGACCTGGAGAGGAAAAGCAAGGGGTGGGGGGTGGCAGGAGGGGCTGGAGGCCCAGGACCACAGCAGGAGTCTAGACAAGAGATGGGCATGTTGAAACCAGGGCTCAGGCCAACAGTCTGTGGGCTGAGGCTTCACTTGGCCCCTGCAGTACTTTAAACCAACACTCATGAATCGGGAGATCACATTGAAATCATCCTGATTCCCCAGTTCTTTTGGAAAGTCAGAAGATCTAGCTGGAGCTGGCCCACCTTCTTGCTGGCTGACAGTCACCTGGCTGTAGATGAGCAAAGCGTGGACAGAGAGGGCCATAGTTATTACCCGTAGCTATTCACTGCCCCTCTTGGTTCACTTAGCTACCTGGCCTGAGCAGGGCTCTCATTTTGCAACATTCCCATCTCACCCCACCCCATCTGAACTCCAGCAGCAGTGGAATGTAGAGGAAAGAATACATTTGAGAGACCTCCTGGGAGCTGCAAGGTAGGGCTTGACAACTGCTATAGACACACAGCTCATGAACCAGAGGCATCTTTCAGGACCAGGTTCATAAGAATGCACAGCAGGTCTGAGAATGAGGGAGGGGATTTACTGAGTCTGGTTGGGAACATCAATGTGATGGCTGCTCTAACTAGGGCAAAAACAGAATTCTTCTGTGAGGAAAGGAAGCTCAATTAATTATCACACTGGGACAAACAGAGGACAGATAGTTATTACCCCTAGCTACAGCATGCCCCTTGGAGAAGAGCGAGAGGTAGATTTAGAGTTGTCAGCAAAAGAAAACAGAGAAACACTTTTTGCCTTAAGATAGTTTTGCCAGGTCACAAAGAGACCAAAAGTGCAGAAGACCAACAGCACTGCCCATGACTATCACAGGCATGGGGTGGTCAGCCCTGCCCTGGGGAGGAGCGGTCACTGGAGAAGCAGGAAATGCTGAAGGGGGCCAGAGAATGTGCTGGATTTCTTGCCCCCAAGATGCAAGGCTCAATGAAACTCCACATAGAGAACCTGGAAGTGGTTACCCTCTGTCCCCACCCCTACCCCCACTCTAAACACAGAGACCCAGGGGAGCCCCAGGCATCTATGTAAAGCTCAGGGTCCACTTGGGCAGTTCAAAATCTTAAAAGCAACTCCACAGAGCAAAATATAAGGCTCTTTGAATAAATGCCACAGGCTTAAAAGGAGTCATGAGGCAGTTCCCTGAAAAAACTCACACTGCACCAGTAAAATATGTCTGGTTTATGCTGCTGGACTAAAATAGTGACTTGTGTTAGACAAGATCAAGATGATATATGGTTATTTGGGAATGCAACGCTGAGATGGGTTTTCCTCTTCACCAAGCATGGCTTCCAGGCAATTTTCCCCCTTATAAAATCAACAGCAGCTGAGCTCCAGAAACCAGCAGCATCCAGCAATAACAGGACAGTGAGACAGGCCATGAAAAAGGCGAACGCCAGTAAGAAAAGAGATGCTCATTTCAAAGGCTAGATCTAGGTGGGGTGAGTGTACTGGAACCATTAGCAATCCCAAACTCTTAAAGATCAACCAGTCTCTCCACTTTTGCAACTGTGTTTTCTTAAAGCAAATTCACCCTTTTCCTTTTGCAGCATGCAGACTGTGAGCGCACACTTCTGACCCTATCACATTCAGCCAAGTTTAAAAGTCCTGTCTCTGCCATTCTGCCTCTTCTCCCTGCTTCGCTCTAACCCCCCAGCTAAGTCAGTGCTGCATTTTTCCAAGCTCAGTGTTTACACAGGATTTTATTTCGGCTGGTAAAACATCTGTATTTTTTCAGGGACTTAAATAAATGATCTATGCCGGGAATGTACAGTATAGGGTGATGTCAGGCCCCCTTTTTTTCTCGATTCACTGGGCAGAACAGGCAAACATTGTTTCAGCCTGTAGTTGGGAATGTGAATATTTATCCTGTCGACTTAATTCATACAAACAGAACTAAAGGCAGGCAGGCAGGCAGAAGTATTTTATGGCTTTAAGTCAGATTGAAAGTGGGGGTGGAGGGAGGATGAAGGAGGGATCTAAACTTTCTAATTCACAGAAACATGCTTAATCACATAACTGCTGGGAAACGGATACAGCAAAAGTCATATAAAAGGTAGTTTGTGCTTGTATGTGTGTGTGGATGAGATGGGAAAGCAAGAGGGAGAAAAGTTCTCTAACCTATGTGTCATTTCTAATCATAACAAGGTGGGTTAGGATTTGTTTTCTGCTTCAGGCATATTAATCAAATCCCAACTCAACTGTGTTTTCTCAGGAGCACCCCTCTTGCTACAGGCTTCCAAATTCAGGGCAAAGCCTGCAGGGCATATGTACCTGCCTATGTCACGAGAACAGAGAGCTCAATGTCCTATTTTCTGATAGCCCAACTATTGCCAGCATTGAGGATCAGTGTGGGCTACAGACACCTTAAGAAACTGGATGGAGCCCCCTGCTCCGGTTATTCTCTAGAAGAAGGGCTTAGTGGGCATGTGCCACCCACATTCACCCACCAACTGAACCCTACGCCAGAGGGCAGGCCAGGAAGCATTTCCAGTGGTTGCTCCCTGTCTACCAGATGAGACCACATCCTTAGGAAGGACTTAGTAGGTTCCCAAAAGGTCACATTTCACTATATTATGTTGATGCTACCAGGAAGAGGACATTAATTACAAAGTGTAATTGCTTCTTACCTGACTCTGGCTTGGGGAAGAGAATCATAGGAAATAGGCCATGAATATTTTTAAGGACTAAAATGCACAAAATAACAACTCTGTGGGAACCGAGCAACACACTTGTGTCTCAAATCTACCCCTCCTTTCTGGAACATTCCCACAGTCCTGTTGAGGAGCCAAAAGACCTTACACATGGATGATGAGAACAACCTAATCTGGCAGGTCTCCCCCCCCCCCCCCCACTGATTTTACACACAGCTGTCAGAAGTTCTAAACCCACGCTCAGAGGTATCACTCCCAAGTTCAAAATCTGTCAATGACTTTCAACCTTCTCAAGAACTTGCTGGAAACTGAAGATTAGACCTACCTTTCTGGTTTCACTTCCTACATTCTCTACTGCATAAACCTGTTCTGTGGCCACAGGAGATGATTCCCCATTCCTGACAACCTAACAGGCTCTGCTCTCCAGGATGCTCCTTTCACTTATCCCTCTCCAGCTTGGCTTACTGAAATCCCATTCATACTGTGAGGCCAACTTAACCATCCCACCCCACCCCTGCACCCCAGCCCCACAAAACTTTCCTGGGCTTGCATTCACTCCCTCCAGCCTCACCCCCAAACCCTCATTTCCTCCTCTGTGCCCTTGCTTATTTAACCAGATTTTTAAAACTTCTAAAATTCTGTCATCATGGTTCTCAACCTACAATCTCCTTTCCTAGAATATAGCTCTTTGAAGGACTAAGTGCTGTTCTTCCCCATAGACCCTGGGGCCCCAAGGATTTGGAACTTTGTCTGGAGAAAAGTGAACTCAAATAGGGGGACCTACTGATTTAGAATTCTACCACACTCCCTAACCAGGGGTGGCAGGAGCAGAATCTACAGCAGCAGTCACCCACCTGGTGGGCTAAGCACCTCTTTAAACTCTTCCCACACAAACGGGTTGGGAGAAACAGACAGTGTTAACAAGAAAGTGAGTATACATTTATCTTGGATCATCTCTGGCCTGATGTTCCAATTTTTACAATACAATTAGGAGTCTTGTCACCCAGCAGTAGTGTCAAAGGCCCCTACACTGACATAATATTGGTTTAACCAAAGAATTTCTAATTTCATTTATGAGAAGCTATGTATAAAAAATTAAGTTATATTTATTTGCAAAATAAGGCTCTGTTTAAATTCTTTAGGAGAACCTTTTACTATACTTGCTAATTTATCTTATCTCTATCTGGATCTTCAACTATTGAGTTTCCTTAAAGACAGTACTGAGATCTGTAAGGAACTCTTTGATGTAGCAAAACTTATTAATGAAAAATAATAGACAATTTGTTCAGTCAAAACACAACGCAGAGCTCGACGTGGTGGCTCATGTCTATAATCCCAGTGGCTTGGGAGGCTGAGGGAGGAGGATCACATTTTCAAAGCTAGCCTCAGCAATGGCAACACACTAAGCAACTCAGTGAGACCCTGTCTCTAAATAAAATACAAAAAAGGGCTGGGGATGTGGCTCAGTAGTCAAGTTCCCCCAGGTTCAATCCCTGGTACCCCTCCCCCTAAAAAACAAACAACACAGCAAAGCTGGAGAGGGTAAGTGGATAGAGGAATAAATGAAAGAAAATTCATCAATAATTAATCACTGTTGAAGGTGAGTGATGGATACACAGGGATTAATTATATTACTTGTATACACTTAAAGTTTTCTACAATATGAAGTTTAAAATATTTAGAGAGGGAAGAAAAGAAAAAAAACAGTAAAATGTATGTAAGATACAAAGATGAAATTAATAAAGGGCTTATGACCTTGTGAAGGAAATAAGAAATGTGCATAAATACTGAAGTTCAAGTGGAAAAAAATAAGTGATATAAGATAGAAAATCGAAGGTCTAGAGATAAACTTGCTGGAAATTTTGCATATAGAAATAGAGTAGAAGATAAAAATGACATTCAAACTGTAGAGAAAGACTGATTTATTCAAGAAAAAAATGTTAAAACAACCAACCAATCCTTTGAGAAATAATATAATTGGAACTCTACTTAAAGCCTTGTACTGAGATAAATTCCAGATAGAAAAAAAGAGTCCAATGTGAAAAAGAAATGTTTTACAATCTTCAGGTAAAAATGTTTTTTGGCTGTGGTGGCACACATCTGTAATCCCAGCTAATAAGGAGGCTAAGGCAGGAGGACCACAAGTTCAAGGCTATGGTCAGCAATTTAGAAGACCTTATCTTAAAATAAAAAATAAAAAAGGCTGGGGTGTGGCTCAGTGGTAGAGTGGTCCTAGGTTCGATCCTCAGTACACCCACACAGACACACAGAAGAAGCCATGATGGACAAAAAGGATGTATAGATATGTCAACAAAAGCACTGAAAACTTCTGCATATCAAAATCTACTATGAATATTCAATAGTAAAGGTAAAACTGGGGAAAATATTTGCTGATTCCTTTATCAATAACAAAAATGAAGTTAAATATGGCAGGGATTGGGCTGGAGTTGTGGCTCAGCGGCAGAGCGCTCGCCTTGCATGTGTGCGGCCCGGGTTCGATCCTCAGCACCACGTAAACATAAATGCATTGCATTGTGTACAACTAAAGTAAATAAATAAATATAAAATAAAAAAAATATGGCAGGGATTCCAAAAGTTTTTCAGTTCATAGCATGTTTAGTACCTCAATAATATTTTCCTGGTGCTCCCTCGGCCAAAGGAAATACCTGATAGTTTCATTAAGTAGGTATATCCAAACAACTCAATAAGTATTTATGCCCTTAGAAAGTAATGGTTGTTTAAAAAACGACACAAAAAAGTTGAAAGAACTTACGTGTATTACCTCATTCTTAAATAACCACAATACTTAACTCATGGGACATACGTGCCTATTGGATACTTCATAACTGCCCACACCTTAGAATCACTAGACTATACCACTTAATTCCTGTTCCATGTTGATTTCTCATAGCACTTGCTTTTTAATCACAGTAACTACCAAATACTCCAGTTTTACTACTATCAAAAGGAATGTAGTATAAACCAATGTTTTTAACTCTAAATTACTTCAAGCCAGTAGTTCACATGTCATCTGACAGATGGCAAGCATCACTGTGCTTCTCCCCAAAATTTAAAATATCCCATGCCTTGGCATACACTTTGGGAACTGCAAATATTTAGCAAATAATATAAACAAACAATTCATAGATGAAATACAAATAGCCAATAAACATGAGAAAATGTTTTATTTCATTATTGTTTAAAGAAGTGCAATAAAACAATGTTTTTTTAAACTCATGAATTTGGCACAGAATCCTTTTTTATTGAATGGGCAAGACCCAATTAATATCTGGATAAGGAAATAAACACTCATTCATCACTGGTGGGAATATAAATAGGCACTACCTCTTTAGAGGGTAACCAGCAGAGCCATGTTGTTGCATACACAATGTGTCCCCCATGGTACTGGGGCAAAGCAGCAACCTAGAAGTCTGGCAGTAGCTATCAGAGTGGAAAACATGTACTTTCTTCAATCTTGCAATATCTACTTCTAGTAGTTTATTTGCAGACATCCTTCCAGGGGTGGACTGAGATAAAGATGCTCAAGGATGATCTTCAGCAGCACTGGTTGTACCAGGAAAGTTTAGAAGTGACCAGCACAAAACCAGATGAAAATATTCATGGCATATTCCTACAAGTATAGCCAAAACTATACAGCCGTTAAAAAAAGAAGTGTTGGAGATATGTATGGACAGGACTGGAAATATCTCCAAATCATACTTTTCTTTTTTTTTGGGGGGGGGGGGGTGCTGGGGATTGAACCCAGGGTTGCTTTACTACTGAGCTACATCTCCAGCCCTTTTTAATTCTTTTATTTTGAGACAGGGTCTTGTTAAGTTTCTGAGCATTTTGCTAAGTTGCTGAAGCTGGCCTCAAACTTGTAATCCCCCTGCCTCAGTCTCCTCAGTTGCTGAGATTACAGGTGTGTGCTACCATGTCAGCCCCAAGTCACATTTTTAAGTGGAAAGAGAGGCTGTCAGACACTGTGATCTCATTTTTATTGGTGTCAAATTATTAACAGTGGGGGGTTGGGATTCCTATACTTAATGCTTTACAGTAAGAATGTGTTATTTAAAAAATTTTTTCTTTTGGAAGAATTATAGACTCATTTTTATTTGCAAAAACAGTAGTCTGTGTCCCTTTCCTTCAGCTTATCCCAACAGTGGTACTTTATATTACTTTATATCAAAATTAGAAAATGAACATAGGAGCATTACTGTTAACTAGGCTATGAATCTTATTCAGTTTTCACCATTTTTTACACGCATTATAGCAGGTGGTAATTTTATACAGTGTATGGATTTGTAAAAGTTCTACCACAATCAAGTTACAGTGTGGTCCTATCATCAAAAAGGAAGAGTATATTACTTTGTGAACCAGAAACAATAAATCATATATTTCTTAACTCCATACTTAGAATGAAAATCCACATACTAATTATTGGGACATGTGGCTGTGTGGTATTTTTCACCAAAAGATGGTGACAAGAAACTTTCAAGGCACCAGTGCAATGAAGATCGATCTCATGATATTGCCAAGGAATCTCCCTGGTGTCCTCCTCTGACTTTTCAGTTCCAGCCCTGCGGCACTGGAAGGGCAGATGAGAGGAGAAGCCCACCGGGGGGAGAGAAGGCTGCCCCTGGCGTGGACGTGCAGCAGCCTGAGAGCTTGAAAGCAGCAGTGAGATATCCAACAAACAAGGCCCAAGGACATGTGAAGCTATTATATTAATTTGCACTTTCCAGATTTTAAGGCAGCTATAAAATTTGCCTTGTAAAAAGTTTTAATTATGGAAAACAGCTGAGCATTCAGCATCTGGTCTTCAGGCTGGTAACGCACATTATCCGAGCTGTCCAGAAAGGGATTTGGGGCAAAAAAATTATAAAACCTGGGCCTGGGCTGTGGCCAGCCTCGGAGTCTGTGGGCTTCCTGTGTACTGTGGTAATGGACAGACTCCTCTTTTTGAAAAATGAGGATGGAATTTTTTTTTTTTTCACGTTTTCAGTTGCAGCTTATTTCAAAGGTCATCAAAGTAAACAAAAGGAAAAGACTGTGAATCTTTAAAAGTCAAAAAGTGACAACTGTTTATAAAGTGTTTATATTTTCAAATGGAGGAAGGAAAAAAAATGATCCCTCTAAGCCCTCAGAAACAGGATTGGGGTGGCCACTCCGCCCCCCTCCCCGCAGTTTGTTTGTTCATTTGCCACTCAACACCTCCAGCAGCCCGGACCAAGAACATCTGCTGTGTCCATTTTGTGTGGAATTTTAAGTCTACTGGATGGCTGGGGTTTGTGGAATAAACCCGGCTGTGTCTCAAGTGAAGGCCTCTTGTGGCCCTTTTATTGATAACTGTACTTCCCACAATCTTGCTGAGCTATGTGACATCCAACATCACACAGAGTTGCAGTAAGGTCTTTCCAAATCCTGAGCCCCGCTTCCTAAGAGGGCATCATTGTTCAGAGAACGGCAACTCTGTAAGATCTAAACGAAGCAAAGGGCCTGTGAAATCAATCCTATGAGCCTCCTTCGATCCCTGAGAATGATCAAAACCTCTTGACTCAGGAGTGTTCTTTTTTTTTTTTTGGTGGTACCGGGGATTGAACTCAGGGGCACTCGACCACTGGGCCACATCCCCAGCCCTTTTTTGTATTTTATTAGAGACAGGGTCTCACTGAGTTGCTAAGTGCCTCGCCATTGCTGAGGCTGGCTTTGAACTCATGATCCTCCTGCCTCAGCCTCCCAAGTGCTAGGATTACAGGCGTGTGCCACTGCGCCCAGCTTCAGGAACATTCTTAGCTGACAATGAACAGTGGCAGTCATCATGAATGAGCTTCTAGCTGAATTTTATATCTGTTGTTACTAGGCGTACTGCATGATAACAAACCCTACATGGTATTAAAATAATCACCTAAAAGATACCTTTTATATCAGCATGCTGAATGAATTAACCAAAGTACAATTCTCAGTCTACAGCAAAGACTTCATGTCATTTCTCCTCGTCCATCAAGACTCAGCTCCCCAACTCCCTCTGTGAAGCTCTCCCTGATGATTCCAGGTCATGGCAATCTTTCCACCCTCTCATTCCACAGTGTTTATTATCTGAACCACTCATTTGGCACCTAAGAAATGTTGCCTTGATTGCTATTTATCTTTTTATGTAAACCATGCTGTTTTATCTCCTACATAGCCTTGCCGGAATGCAAAAGTTTGTTGATTTTAAATTTAAGGCAATTACCTTGTGGGCTGAAATAAACAATACTTGCAAGGCAATAGTTAACTCCATAGTGAAAGTAAACAGTGAAACTCCTTGCAAATGGGCTGGTGGACAAGGTAAGATGACCAATGAATGCAAGTCTTAAGACCAGACATGCTTGTGATAGACCATCTGCCTGTTCCTCCTCGCCTACTGACAGGCCATGTGATTTGTGTGAATTTATCATCTCCCAAACTCATCTGAGGAAACTCACAATCTTCCCTCTAAATCTGCTCCAGCACAAACACTGATGCCTCTATGAAACCATTCTCCCGGAGCTGTTATGTTGAATGCACAGCTGAGCGTAAACAATGACTCTTTCGAAGTCACTACCCACCCACCATGCTATAAACCTTTTTGGACTTTCCCCTTTCACTATATTGCTGGAAGGCTCTGAGCACCAGGTTTGGAAAGTTCAAAACTGTTATGGATTTTCCCTATTAACAAGCCTCCCCATCCGGGACTGACGGCAGTGGGACAGTTTGGTTTCCACCAGACTCATGCTGATGAACTTTAGTCTTTAACTGTATGTACCCCTGGGGGTATCTGGCAATGTCTAGGGCATTTCTGGGAGTCACAACTGAAAGTAGGCACTACCAGCACCTAATGGGTAGAGGCCAAAGATTCTGCTCAACACTCTACAAGGCACAATACAACATTTTGGAACAAAGAATTATACAGCCCAAACTGTCACGAGCGCAGGGGTGAGGAGCCCAGGACAACTGTCAGGTCACAGGCTTTGTAGCCGAGAGTAGGCTAGTGACCTTGGAAAATTACTTAACCTCTCTGAGCCTTCATTTCCTCACCTATAAAATGGAGCTAATAACACAACTCATCTAACAAGGGCACCGTGAGGTGCTTTGTAATTACTCTTTAATATTTGTCCACCGTGTTAATGGATGGTATGCTCTACATGTGGTTGTAATTTTGCGGGGCAATTTATGGCATCTCTCTGTGTTGGCATCTCTTTTCACCCCTTCCAGCCATCTCCTGGCACTGCTCTTTTAGAAGCTTTCTTATGCCTCTGTGCTACCTACTCTTCTTCTTTTCTTTGCTTTGCTTTTTTTATTTTGTGGCAGGTTCCTTAGCAGCACTTACTTTCCTTAGTGGTCTCTGATGATTTTTCCAGAAACTATGCTTTTTGGCTAATCATCTTACCACACCTCTCAACAATGACAGGTGTATGGCAAAGACAAATAATTATTATCCCTTGGGTGCTTTAAGAAGTATAGTTCTTGTTACCAAGTTTGCACTTTTTGCCTTAAAGCTAAATTTTCAGTGTTTGTGGTTTACATCTAAGAGTAAGTTGTGCCGTTGGATGTCTCAAAAGAATAATGTGGTGATTCTTGAAGGTATTAGCTCTGTTAGTTATGACCCTCCAGAGGTTTGTCCTTGATAGTCTCCCAACTGCACATGTTCTATAAATTCCCATTTTCAGAGGTATGGTTTTGAGCTCCTTTGTGTTGCTTTGAGAGGCAGACTCTTTAAAATAGGTGAAGTAATGTAAGCACATTCTTGTTTTCCCAAGTATTTCCCAAGTGACCCAAATCAGGTAACACTTTAACAAAAGCTTCAGCTTCCACTTAGGTCAGTTCCTGGGTGAACTGGCCAGTTTGCCCTTACTTTTTTCAAAGGAAGCCAAGTGTCTTTCCTATGTACATTAGTCTCAAAGAATGCATAGATGGATATTTGTACAGTGAATTTAGGCTCATGATCACACATTACAGTGTTATTTTTAAGGTATATGGATATGTGTGCATGTACCATGTCTCCACAAAAGGAAGAATCCTGGTTATCATGAAAAAGCTGTTCACCCAAGAAACCTCTGAAAGGGCCGGGGGTGGGGGTGGGGGGGGGGAGAGAGAGAGAGAGAGAGAGAGAGAGGAAGATTTCTAACCTGATCCAGAGGGATGCCTTCAACTTCAGTGGTCAATGAGCTACTTTATCATCGGGAAAAGAAATGTAAAGCAGCTGAGCATTATGAGGAAGTGATCAAGGTGCCCACCAACAAGGGAGTCTTGGTTCATAAGTTTGTACCCTTCTAGAGAGAACAGTCTCTAAGGATGGGGGAGGGTAGTTTTCAAGGAGGATTCCTTTTTCTTGTATTCAGGTAAGCTTTTAATGTAATGCAATAGACTTGAAGGCCCAGCAGAGCTATTAAACTGACTTCTTTGGCTGGGGATGTAGCTCAGTAGTAGAGCGCCTACCTAGTATACACAAGGTCCTAGGTTCAATTCCCAGTACCACAAAAAAACAAAGCCACAAGAACAAAAACCCTGACTTCTCTGAGCTCAATTCTATTAGCCTAAGCAGAGTTTACATACTCAGCAGTGCTGACATTTGGATGATTCTTTGCTGTGGGTGCTGTCCTGTGTATTACAGGATGTTTACCAGCCCCTGGCCTCTACCCACTACCTGCTAAGACTCACCACCAGTTGTGAGTGCTCCCTGTGAGAACCACTGCACTAAGCACTCTAGCCTGTATGCACCCACACATCACAGCCACTTTGGGAAGGTGGCATTTAGTATAGCCTTTGTCCTTATGAAGCACTCATTCACTCTGCAAGTATCTGTTGACATTTGCTTGCATGCCTTCTAAGCAGAATGAAGAACAAGTATTGATGCCCAGGAGCAAGAAAAGGCCTGGGGATTAGGGTTGACTAAAAGGAGGAAAGCAGCAAGGGGTGAGACTGGAGACATGGGCTGGATCAGGTCTTTTGGGTGCTTATAAACTACTGTAAGAAAGATGATTTTAAGTGTGATGGTAAATGACAAAAGGGTTTTATGCAGGGAATTAAGTTAATCTCACCTGTTTTTAAAAGGTCCTCTGTTCTATATAGAAAATAGGTTGAAAGGGGAAAGAATAAGCAGAGAGGTCAGATTTGAGGCAAATGCAACTATCCGAGCAAAAGGTGAGCACTGGAAAAGAATATACTGGTAGATGAGAAACCACGCTAGAGGAAAGGGAGAGATCAAAACGTGATCCCCAGATTTCCTCTTGAGAGGCTGGGTGAATGGCAGTGCTATTTACTGAGAACCAGAAGATCAGTGGAGGGCCAGGTTTGTGGCTGGGCCAGGGGTGGAATTAAATGGAATTGGTTTACATTTGCTCAGATGGATAGATACTGCCTCCTGACCTAATCAGGGTGCAAGGAAGATAATCTTTATTTGTATGAATTTATGATTTATTTAAGGGGACAGCATACATCCTACATGGAAAGTAGGGTCTATGGCCAGTGACCAAGGTAAATATTATATACAAAAAAATCAGCACTGAATCATATTCACGATGGCCAGAGACACTAAAGAGACAGTACAGTCCCAATCTCCATCTTGCTGTTAACTGCAGGACACATACTTACTGTGAGAGAAGGGAATGTTTAAACTGCTAATCCTTTTCCTCCCTTTTATTTCTTAATTTAGTGCTGACTGAACTAATTAAACGTGTTCTATGCAATCCCAATAAATGCAAAATGAAATTAATTTCACTTAAGAAGTAAAAATACCAGCAAGCAAAAATTACTGTCCAGCAAACTGAACACAAAAACCTCAGGGGTTTCAGTTAGTGAAAGTTCTAAGGAAGGTGAGTGAAGATGGAAAGCTCACTGCCTGAAGAACATGGAACTTTAATAGGAAAAGGTCACAGATGAGAGAGGACCTAAAATTACATACATATTATTAGTAATTTCCCTCTGTGACCACCTGGGTCCCCAATCTCCAAATACTTCTCCAGATCTTCAAACAATTTAAGTGGAAAATATAAGAGGTTTAACTGTTTCAACAGGATTGAGATGTGAAGGTGGAGCAGAGAGCGGGGGTGGGATCCCCAACGCAGAGCCAGAGTACAACTGGGAAAGCAAAAGTTTATACATAATCCTTCCTTCATATTGGAAGAAATGGAGGCCAAGAAGCAAACCACCAAGGTTTCAGTGAAGTTACCATCTAAGTAAAACAGGAAATTAAGATTCCCTACGTTTCTATGGACAACAGTATGATGATTCCTAAAAACATTTAAAACAGAATTACCACATGATCTAGCAGTATAGTTTCTGGGTATATATCCAAAAGAACAGAATACAGGGTCTTGAAGAGATAGCTGTACACCCATGTTCACAGCAGCAATGTTCGTGAGAGTCAAAATGTAGAAGCAACCCAAATGTCCCATGACAGAAGAACAAAACGTGGCACATACATTCAAAGGAATATCATTCATCCTGAAAAAGGAAGAAAATTCTAACACATGGTACAACATAGATGAACTCTTGAGAATATTATGTAAAGTGAAGTAAGACAGTCACAAAAGGACCAACACTGTATGATTTCATTTACACAAGGTATTCAAGAGCAGTCCAGCTCCTAGGCGTGGAAGGTAGAATGGTGAGTGTCGGAGGCCAGGGAGAAATAGGGAGTTGTTTAATGTGTGCAGAGCTTCAGTTCTGCAAGATGAAAAAAGTTTTGGAGATTGGCTACATAATAATAATATCAATAGACTTAACATTACTGAACCGTGCACTGAAAAATGACTAAGATGGTTAACTTTTTGGTATATGTACTTTATGACAATTAAACATTCAGAAAGTTGTTTTTTTTTTTTTTTTTTCCTGTGCCAGAGATTAAACCCAAGGCCAGGGGCGCTTACCACTGCACTGAGCCACATCCCCAGTCCATTTATTTTTTAATTTTTTATTTTGAGATGGGTCTCACTAAGTTGCTTAGGGCTTTGCTTAGTCGTTGAGGCTGGGTTTGAACTTGTGATCCTCCTGCACAGCCCCCCAAGTTGCTGGGATTACAGGCATGTACCACTGTGCCTGGCCATTTAGAAAATTTGAAAAACATTCCCTAGGGGATCGAGTTGTATAGCTCAGTGGTAGAGCACTTGCCTTGAAGGGGTGAGGTACTGGTTCGATCCTGACACCACATAAAACCAAATAAAGGCGCTGAGTCGAAGCCGGGCGCGGTGGCGCACGCCTGTAATCCCAGCACTTTGGGAGGCTGAGGCAGGAGGATCGCGAGTTCAAAGCCAGCCTCAGCAATGGCGAGGCACTTACTAACTCAGTGAGACCCTGTCTCTAAATAAAATACAAAAAAGGGCTGGGGATGTGACCCAGTGGTCGAGTGCCCCTGAGTTCAATCCCCGGTACCACAAAAAAAAAAAAAAAAAAAAAAAAAAGGCACTGAGTCCATACACGACTTAAAAAAGAAAAGAAAAGAAATTCCCTACATTCAAGTTAGTACGATTCAATATTACAATACTGTATTCAACATTATTTCTGAGATGTGTTTTGGATTCTGTTTATAGAATTCATCTGTTAAAAAGCCTATGGGCCGAGCCGGGCGCGGTGGCGCACGCCTGTAATCCCAGCACTTTGGGAGGCTGAGGCAGGAGGATCGTGAGTTCAAAGCCAGCCTCAGCAATGGCGAGGCACTTAGCAACTCAGTGAGACCCTGTCTCTAATAAAATACAAAAAAAGGGCTGGGGATGTGACCCAGTGGTCGAGTGCCCCTGAGTTCAATCCCCAGTACCAAAAAAAAAAAAGCCTATGGGCCGGGCGCGGTGGCTCACGCCTGTAATCCCAGCACTTGGGAGGCTGAGGCAGGAGGATCACGAGTTCAAAGCCAGCCTCAGCAATGGCGAGGCACTTAGCAATTCAGTGAGACCCTGTCTCTAATAAAATACAAAAAAGGGCTGGGGATGTGGCCCAGTGGTCAAGGGCCCCTGAGTTCAATCCCTGGTACCAAAAAATAAATAAATAAATAAATAAAGCCTTATGGATGAACTACACATTTACTTTAGATTAACCAACTGATACTTTGTGCTTGAGTTAAAGGCTCTTAGAACCCCATTTTGATTTCTTCTAATCCCTTACCAAAGAGAGAGAGGGAAGTTGGGAGACAGAGTGGTGTGGGGAGGATACCTAGCATCAGGTGCTGATTATAAAGAGCAACATCTATCACAAGAGGCAAGCTGGAACTGTGCGGTAACATGGGGAGGAATAATTCTCAAGTGATGCTGAGACACTGGAATGTCTGCGTGGACCAAAAAGGCCTGCTCTACTGCTTTTCTAAAATCCACTGTTTTCCCAGCCTCTCTACTACTATACTGGGGGCATGGCATAGACCAGATCTTCAGAAAAGTTTTACTAAAAGGAAAAGGTCTCCATTGCAGACTTTAAAAGAGTATTATGCTTAGAAGATGTGGGAGAGACTCTTACAACCAGTATGTTACCTTCATCATGTTAAGGAGATAGAAAAGTTTATTCTTACATCATACACTTGTGCTGAACCATCAACTTTACTTGCCATACAAAATCTGTCTTCTCTCTGCTCACAGCTAAGAGCCTTCTCAACCTGTTCAGCCCCCTGCCTCCATCATCCCCATCCACACCACTTATTACACCAGTTGGTAACTTCTTTCCATTGACTTACGTTGAAGTCTGCTCAAGATTTTACAGCTAAACTCACCACCTCAACTCAATATCAAGGCATTTTTTTCTGCTCTTCTTCATCCTCCCAATAGTCATGCAACCTAACATCACAGGTCAGAAAACTTCCAGGCTCCAACCCTCCTTCTTTCTTTTCTAGTTCACTGTCTATAGCAAAGGTACCTCTTGAAAAGCTGCTAGGTACCCAGCTACAAAATGGAAATAATATCTTCAACCTTTTTCTGTCTCTCAAGATGAAGATGTCATAGGTCCAAGAGTTTATATATGCACTGCTGACCTCCTTGATCCTCAGAAGATGTGTTGTAAGCAATTATAATTATTTTTGTTATCTCTGGTTTCATTTCTCACAACTCTTACTTTATGCCCCTTGATCTTGACCATGAAAGATTATGTTGCTAAACTGTTCACTCTGTCTCCTGCTTCCTCCACTCCTGCCTTTGGAAAGTCCTGCCAGCTGCCCTTTAAACTTGGAAGAGTCTCCTCCTTGCAACCGCCAAGCTAATACCAGGAACTATTTCAAAAGCTTCCTCCTTACTCATGTCTCCCTGCCTGCTCTCCACATGAATAACCAGCAGCACACCCTCCCGATGGCAGAATGGGTTTGGGATAGAAAGTAAGTGATGAAATGAAATCCAGAATACTTTTTGTCCATCAAATTGCTGGGACTTAGAAATGTCAGGATTTTCTTATTGCTCTTTTAACTCAAAGGAAAATTTCCTGCTGATACGTAATATTCATCACTTGGGGGATAAATCTGTTATTTCTCGAACATGACACAAGAATCCCTTGCCTTTTATATTCATTTTGCACACTAAGTCCCTCTCTTCCACTCAACTTGCCTGATCACAAGAATCACCTACATTGTTCACGAATAAGGCAGAGTCTGGGATCCAACCTCAGACTGCCACAGTCAAAATCTCCAGGAGAGAAGCTTGGGAATCTGTATTTTAAATAGTGCCCCAGGCAACTCTTGCATTGGGGAAGTGTGGGCAAAACTGAAAACCAATCAAATCTTCTGTCTTTTTTTTTTTTTTTTTGGGGGGGGGGGGGGGGGGGTCAGTGTCCTAAAAACCAGAGGCCTGGATCATTTAGGCCACAAAGATCCTGCCTGTTTCAGTCATGTTGAGAAGAGACTTATAATTAATTTGCACTTGAAACCAATACTTTGTAGCTACAGTCTAATTTTTCTATTTCAGGTCTATTGGTTATGTCTCCCTAGTCAAACTTTA
The DNA here is from genome assembly GCA_025594165.1 of Tamias sibiricus. Lineage (NCBI taxonomy): Eukaryota > Metazoa > Chordata > Mammalia > Rodentia > Sciuridae > Tamias > Tamias sibiricus. The sequence goes on along the minus strand of CM046670.1, from coordinate 61,850,118 downwards.
AGGTTCTAGTGATGAATTTATGCTCTTTTGTACCCATCCAGTGCCTAATTAGTACAGTCCTGAGTATTTACTTGGAACTCAATTAAAATCTTACCGATTGGTCAGTAAAGGCACCATCCAACATTTTTCTGGGGGGGACGGGGAGCACTGGGGATTGAACCCAGGGCCCTGCTAAGTTGCTGAGCCTGGCTTTGAATTTGTGATCCTTCTGCCTCATCCTCCTGAGTTGCTGGGATTATAGGTGTGCATCACTATGCCCAGCACACCTTCTAACTTAAAAAAAAAAAAAAAAATCTAAAAATTCTGTATCTTTTTCTTGGTAGTGCTGGGGGTGGAATCCTGGACTTTGCAAATGCCAGGCAAGGGCTCTACCATTGAGCCACATTCCCAGCCCTTGACTCTGTATTTTAAAGTCTAATTGAGTACTACTGAATTCTTTCCTCACCATCAATTAATAAGGAGAATGAGAATAAAAACTTAGGGTTAATGTCTTGGCCTGAAAGAATAAGGCAGTTATGCAGCAATCTGGCCAGATTTCCAGAAATCGTTTTACCTGGTCTACCTAAATTTCTCAGACCAGAGTCAACTTCCTTTCATCCCTTGATTACTGCTTTGACCCTGTGCTCTTCACCTTCAGGCTATGGAGGACTCGGTTAGTGGTTTGCATCTGATTGAGCATTATGAAAATTCAAGGAGCAGGCCTGTTTTCAAGCAGGGACATACTGGAACACTCTTCTCAGAAACAGGCAGAAGTTTCATGTGGAATACCGCAAATGTTCAAGAATACTTGCTTGAGATTATACTCAACACGAGGACTGTTCTAGATTAAACATCAATGAATTAAATCAAATGAAAAGGAATGTAAAAAGTGAAAGATCACCCTTATGTAATATCCAAAAAATAAAGTTAAACAAATGACAGGAAGTCAATTTATTCAAGAACACTGAAAACAAACGTTTCAATGGGGGTGTATCACAGCTATGTTCAATATTACATTTTTCAAAAGGATAAAACCATTCTCTATTAAGTTAAAAGCTTCAAATGTAAATAATGAATAGCCCATATGATGAGATTCATCCCTGAAACCCAGCAGATTGCAAAATCAATGCACAAACGAGGCTATTAATAAACTCCACTTCCCATCAACCTCAGCACGATGTGAACTAACAATAACAAGTTAATGTTTTCCAGTAATCTTCACTGTGCCATTTAATTGCCAGCACTCAGGCCAAGGTAAACTCGACAGCAACAAAAGAGCTAGCTTCACCATCAAAGAACAAGATTAAGGAATACTACATTTCTGCTTTGAAGTGAATGCTGGAAAACATGCCCACAACACATTCTTTTTCAGTTCTGCACTTTGAATTGTGCCAAATATTCTATGTAGTGATTTGAAGGTAGATTTTGAAAATATTCCTTTGTTTTTAATTCATTATAAGCTTTAGTCTTGGAGGAACTTTTTAGATAAAGAACATCCTCTTCATAACTATTATAAAGAATGTAATCCCCCAAATTATCAAACAGAATTCCCTAACCCTCACCATCATTCCTTAAGTTTTTTTAAACTCAAATACAATTTAAAGTGCCAAATCTGAAAAGTACAGCTTGATGAATTTTAACACTAATTACACTTGTAATAACCCAATAAGTAATTCTATAAGATTATTATATCACATTTGTTTTTAAAAAGATATGATAACATTCTTTTGAATTGGTGACTAAATAACAGAATTTCCATAGTAGCCTAACATGTTAACAGTAGGACCTCACTGTTCATAATATAAGAAATAGCAGTGTTCATTTTTTGTAGGGAGAGGGAATGAATCTGCCTCTTTATATTAAAAAATACCCAGGAAAAAAAAGAAAGTGCTCTTATAAAAATGAAGAAAAATAAATTTAAAAAATGTGAATCTTCTGCTACAAATGGGAGAGATCATAGATTCTGATCTTCAAACTCTTTTTTGATTCTTTTGTTAATGCATTCCTGAATATATCAACTCCTTCGCAAACAAAATAAATTAAACCTTCACAGTTTCCCTGACCAAAACTGTTTTACTGTCTATGGACTGAATTACTTCTGTCTGTTTGCCAAACCTCCACACACAATTTGGCCACTTAATTGCTAAGAGGGTCTGCTATCATTTCCCTTGTCTGGTGTGCTAAGAAATCACTTGTCATTTTGCAGCTATGTTTATGGGCTAACTTTTCCCATTGTTTAAATGCCTAGCCCCACACACAAGCCAGCAAAAGATTATAAAACCCAGGCCCAACACCCACAATGTATCCTGGATTTCTTTCTGATGTATTGCGATAACTCCACCCAAAGTGTTGAGTTTTTGTCACCACTCATCCAAACACATTCTCCCATCTTCTGGCCACCTGTTGTCACCTCCTCACAATATAAACTTCCTTGGTAGGTTACAATGACTATGTGCTCAGCTAAACAAATGTACCCATCAGTGGTAAATATCTAAGAAACAGTAACACTTCCTGGCCAAAACAAAGTAATAAGGAAGAAAATAAATATGAATGCATGAGAAATCTATTAAATCTGTTTAAACAAATATAAGTTTTAAAGAGCCAATAGTTTATTACTTAAATATGGTTGGTAACATAAGCTAAAATGAGGGGCTGGAGGTGTAGCTCAGTGGTAGAACATGCACTTAGCACGCAGGAGGTCCTGGGTTTAATCCTCAGCACCAAAAAAGCAAACCCAACACTAAAAAACCCCAAACGCCTGTCAAGTAGTGTTTTTGTTCTGAACCTTAAGACATTCAGAAATTCATTTATAATGAGTAGCATGGATGAAGGTAAATTTTTAGGCAGTTCCAATATCTGAATTAAAACAATAAAACAAAATTCTAAAACAGTAAAATTCAAATTAATGAGATTGCTTCTTTAATCTAGAAAAATCTCACTCCTTTTAACGATGTAAGAGCTGAAGAGACTGCTAAACCTGGAGTTCTAAGGCCAGGGGTTTCTACCCTTGGAGAACTTTGATTATAGGGTGTAAAGGTCCCCAAAGTTTCACCAAATCAATAGCCAACAGAGAGGTCTCTACAACTTGAGTTCTCCTGTTCTGCTCTGCAACATTCCTGTTGCACCAGAAAGAAAACAGGCTATCTAAACTGTATTTCAAGATGGTCAAGGCTAGGCACAGTGGCACACACCTGTAATCCTAGAGGCTTGGGAAGCTAAGGTAGGAGAATTGAGAGTTCAAAGCCAGCCTCAGTAACTTAGTGAGGCCCTAAGCAACTCAGTGAGACCCTGTCTCTAAATAAAATACAAAAAAGGGCTGGGGATGTGGCTCAGTGGTCGAATGCCCCTGGGTTCAATCCTTGGTACAAAAAAAACAGGGTGAGGATATAGCTTAGCTGATGAGTGCTTACCTAATATGTGGTAAGGTCCTGGGTTCAGTCTTCAGCACCACATACACCAAAACATTAATTAATTAATTAATTAATTAATTAAAAAGCTCAAGAGCCGGGCGCGGTGGCGCACGCCTGTAATCCCAGCACTTTGGGAGGCTGAGCAGGAGGATCACGAGTTCAAAGCCAGCCTCAGCAATGGCGAGGCACTTAGCAACTCAGTGAAACCCTGTCTCTAAATAAAATAAAAAAAGGGCTGGGGATGTGGCCCAGTGGTCGAGTGCCCCTGAGTTCAATCCCCAGTACCAAAAAAAAAAAAAAAAAAAAAAAAAAAAAAAAAGCTCAATAGTTTCAGTATTCCTTCTGAAAACTTGAACTTCAACAAGACTAATGGGGCTGGGCATGATGGTACATACCTGTAGTTGACAAGATATCTATTTAAACAAAAATTAAGTTTTAAAGAGCAACTAGTTTATTACTTAAATATGGTTGAGTACATAAAACAAAACAAATCAGAAACAACTTGGGAAGCTGAGGCAGGAGGAGTGCAAACTCCAGGCCAGCCTTGGGAACCTAGCAAGACCCTGTCTCAAAAAAAAAAAAAAAAAAAAAGTTTGGGGAAGACCTAGGGAAGCTCAGAGGCAGAATGTCCTTGGGCTCTAACCCCAGGCCTGCAATAAACAAAATAAAGTAAAAACTAACTAACTAATTAATTAATTAATTAGATAGATTAATTGGGGGACGGGCATGTAGCTCAGTAGTACAGTAGCTGCCTAGTCCACACAAAAGGCCCTGGGTTCAATCCCCAGCACCACAAAACAAACAAACAAAAGAGTAATGGAACTGCTTTCTTTCTCTCTCTCTCTTTTTTTTTTTTTCGGTACTGAGGGACTTGAACCCAGAGATGCTTTACCACTGAGCTACATCCTTAGCTCTGTTAATTTCTTACTTTGAGACAGGGCTTCACTAAGTTTGCTCAGGACCTTGCTAATTTGCTGAGGCTGGCCTCAAATTCATGATCCTCCTGCCTCAGCCTCCCACATCACTAGGATTACAGGAATGAGCCACCATGCCTGGTCTGCTTACTCTTTTGAAGCAACTTTTATTCACATCCAGTAATTTCTATTTGACATCTAAAATTATCTGTTAGCAAAAGATTAGGTTAAAAAGCCTATAATGAATCTGTACTGTAAAGATTATTATTTTTTTTTTTTTTTTTTTTTTTTTTTTTGTGGTGCTGGGATTGTACCCAGGGCCTTGTGCATGGGAGGCAAGCACTCTGCCAACTGAGCTATATCCCCAGACCCCTTGTTTTTCTTTATGTAGGAGAAATACTACCACTCAACCTCTACTGTAAGGCTGGCAGCCCTGAGAACTCCTTTGTTAGTGTAGCATGTTATAGATACATTCCTGCCCCTGAAGGAATATGGGGCAGACATCTCCACATGCACTATTGTGAACATTTTGGATTATTTCCTTTTGGGCAGTTATCTAGAAAGTTAGGTGGATATTGTATGTGGCTCTATGCTGATATTTGTGTATTTAATCCCATACCATATTTACTACTTAATTATGTGTTTCAGACATTTTCTTGGAGGTGGAGATATTGAGGATTGAACCCAGAGGGGCTTTACCACAGAACTATATCCCCAGCTCTTTTAATTTTTTATTTTGAGACAGACTCTTGTTAAGTTGCTTAGGGCCTCATTAATTTGCTGAGGTTGGCCTGGAACTTGTGATTCCCCTGCCTCAGCCTCACAAGTCACTAGGATTACAGGCATGCACCACCATGCCCAGTTCATCATGGAATCATTGACAAAAGGAACATTCCAAAGTATGTGATCTAGCTATCACTGTCTCTGCAGTGTAGGTGGGTGGGCTTACAAATATGCTCATTATACACAGTGAATGTGCATGCACACACACACAGTCTTACATCACAGTCTGTTATAGCTCCTTACCCAAGACCCTGCAGTAGATGTGGTACAGAGCCTATTTCCTCCTCTGTGTTCTCCCCGATCCTCACCCAGAGCAGCTTCTGATGACTATAACTTGGGTACTGTTTACCAGTATCATTCTTTCCTTGAAGGTTGAAACAGGTGCTGTGCCTATTTAAAATGTTTCTTCATCTCTTCCCAACTATCATTTAAGATGTTTCTTACTGAAGTTTAGGTGAAAAGATGAGTGCAAATAATTTTATTTATTAATAAGAGAACTACTAAGATGCTTCCTGATAATGCAAAGTTGATAAAATACACACACATATATACATATATATATTTATACTCATACATATATACACATATACATATATGATCATTTCACTAGATATAAAAAGTATAATGAAATTCAATATCTATTCACAATGAAAATTTTCAATAAATTATAAACAGAAGGGAAATTCATAAAATATAGGAAAAAATACAACAAATGTCATATGTATTGATGAAAGATTGAATGCTTTCTTCCTACATTGGGAAAAGGCAAGAACATCCATTCTCACAGTTCTTATTCAACATTATACTGGCGATCCTAAACAGTGCAATATGACAAGAAAAGAAAATGAAAGACATACCAATTGGAAAAAAACAAAACTGCTTTTATTCAGAGATCATATAACTATGTAATAAAACTTTCAAGAATCTGTTTTAAAAAGATATGGAAACTAATAAAGTTTAACAAGTGAAATCTATATGAGAATTAACTATATTTCCTATGTATAATCTCAATGAACATTTGAGATTTAAAATTAAAAATCAGTATCATTTCTAATAACATAAAAACATGAAATATTATGGATTAACTCTAACAAAATATGTATAAGATTCATCATCTAAGGATTGTTTCAAATAGTAGTCAACAAACTTTTCCTAAAAGGGCCAGAGAGTTAAATATTAGAGGCATTCTAGGTCATGCGATCTATCTTGCAACTACTTAAACCTGTCCTGAAGAGTAAAAGCAGCCATAGAAAATATGTAAACAAATACATACGGTTGTGTTTCAATAAAACTATATACAGAAACAGGAGACAGGTTAGATTTGGCTTGCAGAGCATAGTTTGTAGCTTGTCAACCCCTGTTGTAGGATGATGCATTTAAAACATCTCACTGTTTGCTACTGGTTAAAGGTCCCAGTCCCAGTGAAGTAATTTATGGACTTGTAGGATTTTGTGAGGTATAGATATGAACCATTTCTATTCAGTGGAATGGGTACCTCCAAAAGGCTATGATCTTTTGAATACTGAATACCATTTTACATCTAACTCAGTAATCTTATCCTAATATTCCTGTTAAATTGTCTATAGTGGTTTTTCAGATGTTCTTTAAACTGATCATAACATCTTTCTAGTTCCCTTAGTAAATACTGATCAAAATCTTTTACACATGTTCATTTTATATTTGAGAGTGATGATTTTACCTATATGAAAGTTATATTCTAACAATGTCAATTCTCCCCCAAACTGCTCCACAGATTCAACACAATTTGTCTATTGTCTTATAATTTATTGTTTCATGTGAATTTTGGAATTGTACTGTGAAATTATCTTTAAATGAAAAAAATCTAATTAATGTTTTTATTAGAAATCCATTTAACCCTTTTTTAATTTGGAAAAAATTGACATTTGAATCTCTATTAATATTTAGTTCCATCAAAAAACCTGCAGTATTTTTATTGAACATCCAAAAGAATCAATGGAAAACATATTACAAAGGATCTTTACAAATGATGTTATTGTAAATGAGAAGCAATAAGGTACAGCCTAATAGAGAAGTTAGGAGTAGAGGCCCTAAAACCCTGAATCCAGCTGTCTAACCTTGTACAAGTTATTTAGCCTCTCTGAGCCTCCGTTTCCTCACTATTAAATACTAGTATTCACTCTTTAGAATTAGGATGAAGATTCAATGAGCAAATACATATCAGTGCACATAAGTGATTGACACAGTGTATGATATAAGTGATGACTAAAATTATTATAAAGTGAATGCACAGAAGTCAATTTTTTTCCAAAAGAAAGATAGCACAAGCCATAAGACAAAACCCACCAATAACAAGTACCCACTGATAACATGAAATGTAAAAAGAAATATGCACTCTACATGAAGAAAATTTTAAAATGTAATGCAACTGAGGAACACAAAAGGAGACAAATCCCCTTTCTTAAATAGGACAACAATATAATAAAGATGTTGTGTATATTTAATAAGTTAATGCATTAATTTAATCATGATAAAAAAGAAAAATGACAACAGAACTGAGGGTCTGGACTAGACAAGTTGATTTAAATTCCATAAAATACTAGAAAAGACAAACAATGAGGGAGAATTAATTTCCTACCAAATTATACAACAAAAAGCTACTGTGAGCAATCGGTAAGCTCCTTTAATGGAAAAGACACACACACACACACACAAAATCTAGAGAACAAGTGCAACTACATATTGAAATTCAGTGTAAGACTACGATAGCACAAGATACAAGATTTATTTTCCAATAAATGATCACAGGACCAAAGAACCCCACATACAGTAGCTGTCCATTGATTTATTTTTTTTGTTCCCCTCTATATTAAGTAATTTTCATATTGTTATTTTTAACTCATCATTAGAACAGTTACCATTTACTAAAGAAATGTACCAAGCCAGCTACTATACTGGGCATTTGTACATATAATAACAACTCTATTCCTTATATAAACCCTGCAAATTAGGTGTTCCCCTTATTTTGCAGATTGACAAGCTTCAGCTCAGAGTTTGAATGACTTGCCAGAGGTCAAATATCTAGAAAATGGGGAAGAAAACATCACATTCATGTTTTCCTGGCTCCAAAAGCTTTTCCCAGTATACTATCCTCTATCCACAAAATAATCCAGTTTGTTGACAAAAACTCTACAAATGGAACAACAAAAACAGTGCCAGATTACAGACTGTACATTCTAAGCAGGAATGAAGTAACTGTAATAAAACACAGTATATTCTTTATAGACTTTTAAATTTTAAAATGGTAAGTATACTGAGGGTCCCAGTCTGATTTATACTTTATCAGGGTAGTTTCTTGGCATTTCAATTACTGGAAGACATTCCGGATGAATATACCTTATATGAAATTCTTTCCAAAAGAGGGAGTTAATGTGAAATTAGCATGAACCTCAACAAAATTTTATACCAAGGAAAATTTTGTAACTGTTTTCATTTTCTATACACGAGGTCACAATGTGGGAAGCTAAATATCTGTATGCCAAAAGAATATAACACTGGTTATTCTGACTTCCCTCTGGTGGGCAGTAAACCTTTTGAACTTCTATTTTTGGAAATTGAGGTGTCCCTTTAATCCTGTTATAGAACTGCTGACAGTGGTAAGACAGCACAGGCAAACCAGCCCCCAGACTGTACCAGTAAAGTTTCCAAGAAAAGGAAGAAAACAAAGTAAAGCAAGCAATAAAAGGCACTCTGCAAGAGAATTTTGAGAAATGGGTGTTAGTGTTCACAACGCAACACAAGAAACACCACCCCAGTGTAAGCCGTTTAAGTCTAAAAGGGGCCCCTAAAGCCAGATCAACATGGGAAGCCCTCAGAGCCAATATTTACAGCATGGTTACGACCGTACCTGTAGAAAACAGAATGGCCTTTCTCTATGTCTGTCCTCTCTAAGGATTCCGCACATACCCAGCAAACCCACTCCTGCTTTATTTGGTGTATAAAGATATACTTCAGAAAGCACACACCTCCCTCTTGTCTTATTACACGTGGACTATTGGGGTACAGGCACTGTTGCATATTCCCAGAAGGTGCTCCTCAAGCAGCTGAGACAATGGAGCTAAGACCTAACACACACACACACACACAAAAAAGTACTTTTCTAAAGCGGTCTCCAGTTAGCTCAATTCATTTTCAAAGTTCTCTTGATTCTCTCGATTCTGAAATCAGAACTAATGTCCCTTTCCCAAATTAAATTTGGTGTTCAAGATTTACTAAAGTACTCTCAGACGATAATAAAGACCCTTCTCAACATTCAGCCTCAGTTACTGAAGTCTACATGTTACTGAACACAGCCTAATCCTGTCTCAGAAGCAAACAACACTTGCTTGGAGTCAACCTCGAGGCCTCTGTGGCTACTTTACTGACTAAGACCCAAATGCCACACTCAAATGAAGAGGCTTTGACAATCTGACACACACGGCATGCTACTTCTACCCTCACCACTTGAAGGGAAAGGACTAGCAAGGCGGTTATGCTAGAAAAAGAACTTGTCCTGAGAATTAAGATTCATGAATTCTGGCCCCTAACTGCCCACGTGACTTCATATTTAGCAAACCCCGCAGGAGCCCCACTTGTGCCACACACTGGGAATTAAGTGTTGAGTGGGCCACTGTAAGCAGCCTAAAGGAAGTTAGGTCTCCAAAGATCTCTTTTCTCCTTCGTGGAGTCCAATGCTGAAAGGCCACCTATGGGTTCAATATGCTATGACTAGAGTGAAATCATGTGGAAGACAGAGTGGTCGGCAGAGCTGAGTCAGCATAGACATAGCACCTCCACCAGGCTACCAGGTAGAGGAGTTGAAAATGCCTTTGGCAAAACCCTGAACTGTTCAGAACTGTTTAGGATCTGTAAAATGGCCCTCTCCTATCTGAATATTTAATATGCATTCAAGTGTGCCACTACCCCAGGCCCCAAGGGATTTGGAAATTCAGTCAATAATGCTCAACTGAGGTTTTCCCCCCTTGCTTTAAACACAAATAAATGATATCTTTTAAAAGAAAAAAAAATGTATGAAATATGCACAGCTCAAAAGCAAGAAAAGAAACCTCCAAGTGCCAGACCTGAAGAAGGAACTCAGAGCCACAACAAAGAGTGAGGGACCCCCACGGGTATTAGATCCTGAGCTGTGAGCCCACACAAAGCTTGCAGCCATGAAAAACTGCTCTATTCACTAGAAAATGTCATCAATTGGCCAGGGGCCACAGCAAGGAATCCAGTTACCCTTTGGGCCAGAGGTGGATAACTGGTTTCTCATGCACAAGATGAATTTCGGGTTTGAGAGGCAAGTATACAGTATGAAATAAGCAATCAGCCTAACACAGGACTTGACCTGTGAAACCTACAGGGAAGGCCCTAGAGATTAAAGGCAGCACCACCCCAAAACTGCCTCCACCTTCCAGTGCACAAGGAAATGCCAACAAAAGCAGCCCCTGGAGTTGAGCTAAAAAGCAACTGCAACCCCCAGGAAAGGCAGCAGACAGAACAGGCAGAATTCATGCTCTGGGAACTGCAGGAAACAACTGGGAAAGACTATAAAATAAATGTGTTTGGAAGAGTCAAATGATTATGGAAGGAATGAAGGCCATAGGCAAAAGTGGAATTATTCTGAGGAAATAAGAGGCAAGTTTTGGGGGAAAAGTCTAGGCATGGAAAAAAAAAATCCCTCACTGCAGACAGAAAACTCCATGGTAGAGTGAAATACTCCTGTGCGTCACTAGACACAGACAACTGAAAATTAGTGGACTGTCACTAATCAGAGGAATCTACCATGATATGACAACTAAATGTAATATGGCAACCTGAAGATGATCCTGGAACAGGAAGAGGATATTGGATGAAAATCAGTAAAAAAAAAAAAAAAAAAATGTGGAGTTTAGTTGACAGCAATGTTACCAATCGCTTCTTTTATTGAGACAAACGTTAAATGGTAATATAAGATGGTCACCATGGGAAAACTGGGTGAGAGGTATACAGAAACCTTCTGTACTATCTTTGCAACTTGTTGATACATCTAAAACTATTCTAAAGTAAAAAGTTTATTTAAAAAGAGATAGTGATGGGGCTGGGGTTGTGGCTCAGCGGCAGAGCGCTCGCCTTGCACGTGCGCGGCCCAGGTTCGATCCTCAGCACCACGTAAACATAAATGCATTGCATTGTGTACAACTAAAGTAAATAAATAAATATTAAAAAAAAAAAAAAAGAGACAGTGACTCTCAGATTGTATACAGAAACAAAACCAGATATATGCTGTTTATAAGAGACAGTAAAACTAAAACTTAATGAGACAGGAGAAATGAACATAAAAAGATGAAAAAATATATCAAGAAATATTAAGCAGAAGAGTTGGTTTACATATGAATTTTAAAATGACCAGATTCATTGTGACCAGTGCAGTGATATCTGAAGTTTATCTTCTGAAATGGATGTGTGATCAGAAATTGTACATCTCTATTCATTCTGGGCATTCCTTCAGGAGCAAGAAAGAGTAAAAATTAGAGAAGCAACAAAGGGAGAAAGTGAGGACTGGGGGAAATTAACAAAGTAAATCACACATTGACCCAGAATAGGTAAAACAATTATCATAAAGACATACACACAGAATACCATGGCCCTCCTCCTTTAATTAGACCATGAAGAGCCCACCACTCCTCAGGGGTTATAGGTAGAAAGGGACTGGTATTGATTTTCTTTAGAAATTTTCACATTATGCCCTTTGGATTGGTGGGTGTGGATTATATTACATCACTAAGTCACTCTCAGAGTTTCCTTTGAAGAATATGGGTTCACATTTGTAGGACCTTAATCTTATACATAACAAACACATACAAAATCATGAATTTTAATATAAATTACTACCTTGTATCTCTGTTCTCCAAATATACACCAGAAAATAAGACCTGATGACTATTTAAATTTCCTCTCACATAAGTGGTCAGTGAACACTGCTTTTCAGCCTAAGAATGGTTTTGGTAATTGGACAAGTACATAGATCATATATTTGAAAAAAATCAATTAGAAAGCAGGAAACTGATGCTGCATTTCAGAAACATGTTAGATATAAAAATTGCTATATATCCTGTAACACAAGAAGAAATGAAAGGCATAAAGCCTACCTGCTATAAATAAACTTAAACTAACATATAAAACCTGTCTTACTGTCTACAAGAATTTTTAAAGGTTAAGCAGTGAATAAGGGGCGGGGAGAGTCAAACAGCACATGCAAGAGATCAGTTAATTACACTGATCTCTTTGAAGATTAACAAAAGTGATGGAATTTTCTGGCACTTGTAAACTCTTCAAACTCACAATAAAAAAACCTGTTAAATCCATTTGATACAAAAAATAACTCTAAGCAAACAATTTTAGGCTCCTTTTTAGAAATATGATTCTCAGGAAGTTAATGAAAAATATCCCCTCTCGCCAGAAATTTCACTTTACAGAGATTAAAAATGCATCCCAAATAGGAAAATGACTGAGCTCCTTGTGAACACAGAATTACTTATTCAATATGAGCACAGTCCAGTATTATTAGAACATCTGATTCCTGTACACACCTAACAACTGCTCCGATCCAAGCATATCACACATATCACATTCATTAATAAGAAAAAAAAAAGTGGAGGGTGAAGCAGGAAGGCAATGCCCACCTGTCATCTGGTTAAAAAAAAAAAAAAAAATCACTGTGAGCATTTGTGAGCGCAAGTCCTTACCTCAATTATCAACCCAATTTACATGATGTGAAGAGGAACAGGAAACACACACCACTGACAACTAGAGGAATTCAAGACTTGATTAATTTTTTCCCAAATACATCTAGATCCCTAACAGAAAGATTCCATTGCAATATGTGTAGTTATCCCTCTCTTTTAAACAAAGAAAAGCATGCTCAAGAATTACCTGACAATTTCTAAAAGTGGTATTAAGGATGTGCTTTTAAAAGCCTTTTTTATATATTGTAACATTTTTGAGAATCAAGTCACAAACTTACTACTGGCTTACAAGACATTTTCAGATATAACCCATCCAACATTTAGGATTAAAAATAAAATTAATTACCATTGTTACCATGTATTTCTAGATTTATTCACTAGTTTCCTTTTTGAGGGCTAAATCTGGGAATCTGAAGAAAGCTTTGTATTTAACTCAAAGTTCAAATTTTGATGTCATGGGTTAAGTTTTCAGCAGAGCCTCTGTTCTTAGAGGAGATTCCTCACAGCCTTCAGCCCCTACCCGGGAGAGGCTCAATGAAACAGACCATTGCACCCAGCAACACATTGGTGTTTCAAGTACAAGAAGTGAGAACATTCTAATTGTGTGTTTGTTATTTTCCAAAGTTCCCCTAGGTAAACAGAGCCTAGAATTTTACTCTGCTCTGGAGCCTGGGTAGGGTAGAAGGAAGTTTCAGCTACGCATTGCGCAAGTGCATCTGAGACAGGCTGAGGCAGGACATTAAGCAAACTCCTAGCAGCTATGACTTTAAAAGAAAGTTTACACATTCAAAGCACTTGGGTGAGGAGAGCAGCGGGGAGGAGTGGGGAGGGGAGGGGTGCAGCTGGAGAGAGGGATAAAGGAAGCACCTCAGGAGAACTTCCTTTGTTGATTTCCAGTCTGAGTTTTCTATCTCCTCCTATTCTTTTATTTCTATGGGTAGCTCCTTGTAGCTTGTTGAGCCACAACCTGTCCCTGGGTCAGGAATGGTTTCCTTCATGACCATGGGTATTTAAAAAAAAAAACTGCATTACACAGAATGATGGAGAAAATCACTCCATGGTACCATGGAACAAAGGTTCTCAAGAGGAGGCAATTCTGCCCTGCAGAGAACCTGTGGAAATATATGGAGACATTTTGTTGCTGTTGTCACAGGCAGGGGGTGGGGCTACTACTGTCATCTAGTGTGGAGATGGTACCAAACACAACGTCCAGAGCGGGCCGCCCACAACACTGAATGGCGACAGTGCTAATGTTGCCACCCTGCCACAGAAGGACATGGTGAAGGGGACGGAGATACAGTACAGAGAAATATGAGACTGTCACAAATAATAATATGGTTTAAAATAGGAAAAGAGTTTTATTACTTATTTAAAACTTTCTTTAGGTCCATGTGCTAATTTTACTTCAGGCATCTAGGTGACTGCCAAGTTATCTGGCTGCCAATTCCTTGGCTATTCTCTACCACAGTACTTTTCAATGGCCAATCAAGTCCTTAATAACTGAAATACACTGGGTACCCTAAATGAGTCCAAGCATTATGGAACAAGTATATACATTTGGAAATCTCAAAAATGCTACATCAATAAAAACAATGAGCTATTACTTTTTGGCTGTCAGATTGGAATATGATAAAATCATACAACACATAATATTCTGTTATATTTTCACTGGATGGGAAACTACCAAACAAATCCCATCACACACCATCAGACATTTATTTTACAGGGATTCTAGGAACTGGGAGGAATGGCAGTGCATACATGGTGTGCCGCTTTATTCTGCTGTGTTTTTAAAGTACATTCTGAATTATCATGGGTCATAAAAAGTCTCAATAAGAATGAGATGGTAAGAGGGCATGGAAAGCAAGCCTTCTGAAGATGAAAAAGAAACTTGGAAAAGTGCTAGATTAATCTACCCAGGAGGATCCTGTATCTCCTTCTACTTTATGAACTTCAATCTTCCCCCTTGGAATGGTAAAAGAGTCCTTTGTCCAAGACAGTGTGACAGTGTTCCTCTCCTGATTCATCAAGTTTCTGATGGGGTCTGAGGGACAGGATGTAATTCAAAACAAAACAGGTGCAAGGAATAACAATCTGATAGGCAGGAACTCTGTTCTTAAAAATTTGAGCTTATCTTGGCTCTTATAATCTTTAATACGATTTCCAGGAAGGCGAGGAATATGGTGACTGACCAGAAGAACCTCTTTCTGACACGTTAACACATAAAGCCAAGCACTGAAAAACTGACTTACTACTCACACATCAAGAAAATCCTCACATTTTGCAGTATTATTTTGGTACAACATTAATTTTCCTAAAACATATTTTTGGCTCACAGAACCCTCCCAAACAGCAGTGAAAGTGATGATGGTGGTGGTGGAGGTAGCAGCAGTAAGGGGTAATAATAGCAACCAGCATTTACTGAGCACTTACTATATGCCTGAGACCTTACTAGGCACTTCATAAGTATTAACTCATTCAATCATTTCATCCACCACATACAGTTCTGTTTTCCATTCACAGAGGAAGAAGTCAAGGTACAGACATCCAGTAACTTACCCAAATACAGCTAGTTAGCAGCAGAGATGGAATCTATACAAGATGAGCTGGTTATAGAATTTTTAAAAAATGCTAACACAGTCTTCCATGTACATGACCATTTTTTGCACACACTTACATGCCATAGGTCCACAGTTAGGCTGTGTGGCCTGGCCGTCATTGTCTCTCACAAGCTGAGCTGCACCTACCCTTCAACTGCCTATCTTGCTCTCCCCAGCATACTCCCAGACCTGACAGACTGGTTTGCTCACGGCCCCCTACAAACACTACCTGATGTCGTTTTTTGGGAGGGTGGGGGCGGGTACCAGGGATTGAACCCAGGGATGCTTAACCACTGAGCCACACTCCAAGCCCTTTTTAATATTTTGTTTAGAGTCAGGGTCTCACTGAGTTGCCTTAGGTCCTTGCTGAGCTGCTGAGGCTGGCTTTGAACTCATGATCTCCTGCCTCAGCCTCCCAAGCTGCTAGGATTACAGGTGTGTGTCACCATACCCAGCTCCTGATGTCCTCCTCGTGCTTTGGCTCACACCACGTCCCGTCTCAGCAACAGGATATAGTATAAAGGTTTATCCCGGGAGCTAAATGTCCCCATGAAGCCTTCTCTGATCCCCACAGCCCATCCTGGGCTCACTTCTCAGATGGGTGATTATGGCTGTGTGCTCAGTATCGAGAGTTTATTTTCCATAGCAACTCACAAGCTTCTAGAGGATAGAGAACATATTATAAATTAGCTTCTCTTTGTATACTCCATGGCACCAGGCACAGTATTATGCACTTTATAACCACCTAGTAAATATTTGCTAAATAAAAACATAAGCCACATTTATTCTGCATCTCTCAGGTCCAGGTAAAAGAGTTAAGATAAAGGTCATTCTGGGGAGCAGAGGAGGTGATGTTATGGGTACTTACTTCCCTTTTCACCCAAGCTCATCAGAACCAAGGAAGACAGATCTGACTCACTGTGACCCTAGAGGGAAAGACGTTCAGAGAGGCACCAGGAATCCTGGCCCCTGGTGCACTGGGACTTCACTTTAGAGAATTCTTGAGTTTTAAAAGTAATGGTGTCCTCTCTGGCCTTGTTTAACCCTACCAATTGGCACTTCTCTATGGGTAAAGACAGTCTCCAATATACGCTCGGCATACCTGCTTACAGATGTCCATAACTAACATACTTTCAGGAAAAAAGATCTATCCTCCCAAAGTTTCCCCTTATCATTTGGTGGAATTTTCTCGGAATTTATCTTTTCAACAATGACCATTCTTCTTCCTCATTTAACCCTGCCATCTGCCCTTTTCTTCTACTTATTCCTGAATCCTCTTACCAACTTACACTTGTTCTTGTCCATAGCAACTGTTACCTTCTTACAAACTATATAATTTACCTATTATGTTAACTATAACAAATTCTAGTACTTTTTATTATATCATCATTTCTTATTGTCTGTCTCCCTGCTGCTAAAATGTCAGCTCCACGAGAGCAGTGATCTCGACAGCAAGGATCTACCTCTTGTTCTCTGATGTATTCCAAGAACAGTCCTTTGGTACATAGCTGGTGTCAACCAATAACTGCTGGACAAGTGAATAAACAGACGATGTCAAATTCCACTCACTCCACACCCTGAAGGCCCCAAGAGAGTTACTCTGTCCTGAGAATATTTTTTGCCTCATCCAGAAAAGCAGCATGGTATAGTGGTCAAGGGCATCAAACAGTCCTAGGAGAAAATCTCAGCTCTACTTTCTACTGATTATCCTTGAAACATTGGAGACATCTCACAGATCCTTTCGCCCTCATTGTTCACATCAGTGACATGGGAATAGCACCCATCTTCCAGAACAACCTCTGTAGGTACTCAATAGTTCATACCCCGTGCGGCATGGTACACGCGCGCACACACATTTCCTCTCTCTCTCTCTCTCTCTCTCTCTCTCTCTCTCTCTCTCTCTCTCTCGATAAAAGGGGGAAAATATATTCTCTTCTTTCACCATTTCTTCCCCACTCTAACCCTAAGAGTAGCAAAGTCCTGGGGAAACATCAACTGGCCATCCTGTAGGTTCCACCCTTGCCTGATGCCCCAAGTTCCGAGCATGACAAAACAACAGGAGGGCACTGCCAGGTGAACAATGACCACGCAGGACAGCCAATGCTCAGGGACCCGGCAGCCAAGAGCTGTCTCCAATACCCCAGGGAAGCTCCCTAAATAACACATGCAGAATAAAAGCTTTCGGATATTTTTAAAGGAAGGGATTAATTCATCTTCAAAAGTAGCATTTTAATTAAAAATGACTTTTCTGGGCTTATATCCAGTAAGGACCATATTGCCAAAAGGTAAGATTTAACAAGGTTTAGTTCTTTCTTTAATTTTTTTTTTTTTTTAAGAGCCCAGTGCTTCCCAATCCTTTTCACATCAAGACACACGTAGGAAAATAATCTTTCTTGAGGACTCTGGGATAAAATGGATGAGGGGGCTCCAACTGCCTGTAGTCTCCACCCCATAGGCCACACTTGGGCTCCCTGAGAGCTAAAGAACCAACAGACACCTGGGCGCATGGCAGTCCACTGCAGAGGCTCTGCCTTAGCCCATCTTGGACTGGGGACTTTCCCAGCAACTTAAGAGTTCTCTCCTTTCATACAAACACAAGTCTTCAAAAAGGAAGTGTGAATCTGACCACTAGTGACAAAAGCGAGCATTTCCATTAAATTATGACTCATCCCAAAGGAAAAAAGCACAGTGACAAGCAAAACCATTTATAACTTACGAACTTACAACATCAGCATAATTTCATGCTTTTTGTTTTTGATTTTCCATTCCGAAATTATATTTTCTGGGCATAAAATAAACAACAATGGACAAAGGCCAACATCTTAAGTCATCAAATGGAATCCATCAAGTAATGTTCCATTTCTGGACAGCTTGAGCATTTTATTTTGTTTCACAATTTTGAACTTTGTTACAACATAAGGTGTCTTCTATGGTCACACTTTTTAAAGACAGAAATGATAATTCTTCTAAATTATATTTCATCACAAATATAGATGCAACATTAGTAAAAAAAAAAAAAAAGTTTTTTTTATAAGTGTGCTTTTGTTTCCTTACTTAAGAGATTCCAGTAGAATTTACCCTTAAGACTGCTATTCTCACTGGTTTTCTGTTTGCTTCTACTGTTTGTGTCTGTAGCAGAGAGTGAAGGCCAGGAAGTCTAATCCCTGCTTCATGAACAGTGACTGCCATACACAAGTTGGCCAAACTGTCCTTCCTTTCCTTTTTTCCAGGTTTCTGCTTTTCTTTCCACAAAGGTAACACCAAGATCTTTCACTTCAGTTCACACGCTGTCGCTGCCGGCCCAGCACTGCTGTTCCTTCTAGCCTCACACACACAGCTACCAGGGCGTTCCAGACTGAAGCAGAAATGGCCTCAGTTTCAGTCTCCTTTTACATCGGAGGCCCAGCCTGGCAGCTTTACCTTTTGCTTCTCCTTCATGTGCTCCCTGGTCACTAGTGCCCCCTTGGCTTCTAGGCTGCAGCTCCCTACACTGGAAGGTAAGAGTTCCAACAGCAAGCTCCTTGTGTCTCACCAGCACCCAGAACAGGGTAAGCACGCCATGTCTGCCAAATGAAATTCAAATTCTATCCAGTTTCTCATGGTCTCATCAGCTCCCAGATAAAGGATCACTAGAGATTTCATCAAGCCCTTGGGATTACAGAAGACATGGCAGCTATGGACATGGCTATAGCCTGGCCCCCATGGGAGGATTCTGTATTTCCAGGCTAGGAGATGAAAGAACACAGAGAAATGAGGACAAGAGACAAAGGGAGGGAGGACACAATGAGTCTTTTCCCAGTTGTATCTCCTCTGGGGGTCTGTCACTTCTAATGTCCATCTCTACGGCACTGATGGACCAACTTTGCTTCCAGTGTTGAGGTAGCATATCATACTGGATTTTTTTTTTTAGTTATACATGGATACAATATCTTTATTTATTTTTATGTGGTGCTGAGGATGGAACCCAGTGCCTTACATGTGTGACGCAAGCGCTCTGCCACTAAGTTACAACCCCAGCCCTCATACTGGATTTAAGAAAACCAATCAAGTGATAAGGGATAAAATGGAGCAGAGAAGTTTGACTTTAAATGGCACCCTCTCAGTCTTATCTCCATTTCTTCATACAGAGAGACAGAAACAGGGAATATGACATCTCCCATGCTACGTTGCAGGACTGCTAAGAGGATGGATAAAATCACATGTCATTCACTTGAAACACAGCTGCCCAAAATGTTAACTTTACTTCTCTCTCTCTCTCTCTTTTTTTTTTTTTTTTTTTTGGTACTAGGGATTCAACCCAGAAGCACTTCACTGAACCACTTGCCCAGCCCTTTTAATTTTTTATTTTGTGATAGGGCCTCACTAAGTTGTTTAGGGCCTTGCCAGTTGCTGAGACTGGCCTCAAACTTGCGATCTCCTGCCTCAGTCTGCCTAGTCATTGGGATTACAGACATGTGCCATCATGCCTGTCTCCTTGATTTCTCTTATGGTAAACTTTCCACAGGCATGAGCCTTGGTTATCTGAAGTCCATCCATAGCTAATATGTATTGGTAGGCAAGTAGGCAGCATTTTGCTCAGCTCTACAAGAAAATAGGATCTTTTAACTCAAATTCTCATAGTGCAGAAATCAAGGCTGTAAGTTGGAGAGAAAAATAAAAGAATTAAGTTGTTTAACACGTTCTGTTAGTAAAAACTAAGAAAATGTAATACCAGCATTAGAAGAAAAGTGTAGGTTATGTTTGTATCAGCAAAAGGAAGTGTGGCACTGGGAGGACTATTTGGATTAACTGAAGAAAAGGGGGATCCTCTTGCCTTAGTGTAGTCAGATAAATGCAGAAGTGTTTTTTTCAGCTTTACCACAAGGTATCAACCACCTGCTCCACTATGCCCAGGATCACCTCTTATATGCTTAAACCATCATAAAAATAACCAAAAGAGACAGGAAATGAGCAAACTCAAACTTTTCTATCAAATGTTATTCATTTCTTTATGGAACACCAAAATATGAATTAAATACATAAGAATCAGAATAAATCTTTCCTCGTGATTGTTGACCAAACTCTTCCTCAATACAAGAGAACTTGCTGAACTCCAATGTGATTTCTTGGGAGTGACAAGTAACCTAGTAATAATGTTAAGTCCCCGACATGAAGAATTTTGGCAATGGAAACAGACGGTTAATTCTTCTTAAAAGACAGGGCAGCCCTGCCAGTGTTGTTTCCAAATGAGGTAATGTCCATGGCTCTTATCTAGCCTTTATTGAAATTTAATGTCATTTACCCCTGGCTCTTACGAACCTGCTGCATAATCTCACCTTTTCTAATGTGCGTTATTTCCATCCATTTCAACATTGCAATTATGAACCTCTGGTTTTGAAAATGATTAAGAAATGAATCCCACATGTTCTTTTCTTGCATGTCCTATAATTTGAGTCTGTCTTTCATAGTCCCAGAAATTCAGAGATCAGCACATTTCTTGTTTTTTAAGGTATACTATAGAAATACTCTGGGGTTTGATATATTTATGTAAACATTTTCAAAGAAGTCAAAAAATGTATAATCCAAGAAAATGTTCTGTGAAAGAATTTGTTTTCTGATTACAAAATAATTTCCTGCTCTTGAAAAAACAACAATTTTATATTGACTTAGCTGGCTCTGCAGGTCCCAAGGAGATTATCATTCCTTTCAGTCCCTAACATCTCTTTTCCAGGTGCAGACATTTACTTGTTTCAAAGGTAGCTAGCTATATGGAGAAGGAATCCACAAGCCAAAGAAAGGAAAGAGAAAAGAGGCTACCCAATTTAACCCTTTATGCTTTTCCCATGAAGAACCACAGGCTGAAACAGCTATTACAACACAGATGTGACACCTGAATGGACACGACAGAAAGACCTGGCACACACCTTTGACTTCGTTTTTTCAACAAACCTCAATAAAGCCAGGAGTCTGTTTGACAAACACAAACACAATACCCAACACCCATATGGTTGCCTATTTTCTTTTTTTTTTGGTACTGGGGGTTGAACTCAGGGGCACTCGACCACTGGGCCACATCCCCAGCACTTTTTTGTATTTTATTAGAGTCAGGATCTCACTGAGTTGCTAAGTGTCTTGCCACTACTGAGGCTGGCTTTGAACTTGTGATCCTCCTGCCTCAGCCTCCCAAGTGCCGGGATTACAGGCGTGTGTCACCACGCCCAGCTGGTTGGCTATTTTCTAACAAGCTCTTTATCTCACCAACATTTAGGAAAAAGGGCAATAGCCACACAACCCCAGGTTAGAGGGTTTTTACCTTTCCACAGATTTTCCCATTATAGCAAAGTTAACATGAGAATAACCACAGGCAGCCCAGAGACAGAGTGACAGATCATGTTTGGTTCTTGGACAGACCGGTGAAATAGCCAGACTGCTGGGTGTAGGCTGGAGGGGAGACACTAGGGGAGGAGGCCCATGCATACAAAAGTGAAAGAATGGAGAAGTCCCAAGCACACTACTTGCAAAGTTCACCCAAGAAAGGTTCTTCAAGAAAGAAAGTTTGATGGCTGCTGCCCTGGACAATCTGGGCTTTCCCTCTAACTCTGCTGCAGTGCATGCTTTGAAAAGTTTCTTCTGCATCTCTCATTATCGGCAGCCCCTTATCCTCAGAGAGGCAGCAGAGTGTAAGAGACCTAACTTGTAGGATTGAGCAGATGATGATCCTTGGGCCTCTGTGGCCCATCTCCATAGCTCAGAAACTTTCAAGAGTGTAAAGAAGTCCTGAGGACAATTTGAGAATCGCCACCCTTGGACTTCAGTCTTGCCTAAACTTGCAGTTCTCAGATGGGCAATGATGCTTTCCCTGGCTTCCCACAACAAGTCACATGGCCCTGCCACAAGCTCCCCCAGCACCTAGCACACTATACTGTGACTGCCTATTTTCTAGTCTTTTTGTCCTTCTCTCCTTTCAGGCGAGGAAGTCACTGTTCTGTGACAAGGCAGTGTGTAGTGGGCATTCAATAAATACTTACTGAATATATAAAACATTCACAGAAGACAGGTGAGAAGACAGGTCTGTCTTGCATTTTAATCTAAGTGGGATAAGTTACTAAAAATTTTAGTTTTCATTATAGGACAGGCTCTTAGAATTATGATAATAATGATTATCTATAGATCTCATTATGTTCCAGGTATTATTCTAAGCACTTCAAATGTATTAATTAATTTAGTCTTCACAAAGTTCCTATGAAGTATATGCTATCATTACCCTAATTTCAAAAAAGAAAGTACAGATGGCCAGGTAGTGAAGTGTGGGTCTCAGATTCATGCCCAGGTAGTCCTGCTGCAGAGTCCCGTGCTGGGACCCTCTCTGCACACTGGCTTCCATGTTAGCAGGGTAGACCTCAGATTTGTAACTGGTATTGGGATCTCAAGGTCAATCCTCGATTCTTCTCACAAACAGAAAACATGATTTCAAATTTAAATAGCCCCTACCTTGGCCTTGTGTGAGTGAACACATGGGTCATGCAAACAGATTTCCCCAATACTGCCTGTCCCCAAGACAGGGTTTAAATAGGACAGTTTCAATAAGAAGTCTATTTCTCATTCATATGTGGTGCTTAAGTTTTTTTCCAGAAGAAATGTTAACAGAAATAAATAAACTTGTATATATTTATTCAAAATAAAAAGTTTCTTCTGTAGCATAGAGAAAATAGGAAAGAAAGGTTTGATGTTTCCATGTACAATGGCTCTGTGCACAGGGCAAACTCTCTCTGATGTGCATAACTAACCTCTCTCTCTAAGGGATGCTCAGTTTCACCCTCAATAGGGAGTAGCCCAGAATATTCTGAAGGGATATTTAGTGGAAAAGTATGTTGTAGAAAACAGAGTTCAATTTAATGCAAAAGATAATCTGTCAGAATCACAGTGTAACACTGTATTCATGTTTGGAATGAAAAAAGCATACCTGGAGACAGGTGACCTCTCAACAGAAATAAGTTGTACAGGCAGAGTGAAAAGCCTGTACATCAAAACTTCACCTGCTAATTGTACATGAGAAAGCAATGTGCATCTTGGGGTATTCAACAGAGGCCACACAAAGTAACTTTACTCACCTGGAGAAGTGCCCCATGAATATGGTTTTGCCGAAAACACTGGTCAGTGCAGTTGGGGAGTGTGGCCAACAGAGTTCGGATGGTATTAGGAATCTGGTCAAGCATAACGAATGGGACCAAGGCACGAGCTGCCATTTCACGGGAGCGGTAGATAGGCGAGTGACCGCACCTGAGAAGATAAGGAAACACAAGACCATTCAGTGCTCATCTCCACATCTGTGCCCTTGTACACGCCAGTGCAGTACCTAGAACATCCCAGGAAGTGGGGTGGCAGAAGCTGCTCCTTATCCCAAATTATGTTTTTTATATCATCCTTATTATTCCAAATGAAGCTTCCTCGGTGTTTGCTACTTAGTTTTACGGGTGACTTTGCTTTTGTTCACCACATCTTTAGCACTGTTAGCTAGGATTTGCCATATTGGACTTCTCTCTCAAACAATCAGTCCTACGATGCTAACAATTATATGTTTAACAAAAGCAAAGTCATACAGGGTTTAACAAAAGCAAAGTCATACAGGGTTTAAATATAGATAGGCTTTGGGGTAAAGACAATAAATAAGTAGTAGCAAAAAATGGCTAACTCCTCAATAATGAAAACAATATTTACTGGGCACTTATTATGAGAAAAAAAGCACTCTGATTAGTTCCAATGGAAAATAAGATCACCAGCAGTATTTCTGATGAGCCCATGCTGTGGTTGGTAAGATCTGAAAAGCTGACCAAAAGCACAAGACAATATGGAAAAATGATAAGCAAGAAATCTTGATGTTATGCCTATAGGAAGTCATGGGAGGTAGTGTGGGAATCAGGAAAGCATGACTCCAGTAGGTGAAAAGAAGATAGGACAGTTGTATAAAGCAAGCAAAGAAATGCCTATGGTAGATGTGTCTGGCTCAAGCAGAGGCTGATGAATAACAGTGGAAATTAAGGGCGAGCAGTGGGTCAGGCCACCCTGGGAGTGCCACAAATGCCAGACCTCATGCTCTGAACTTACTGTTAAGAGGACAAGAGATGGACCTCATGTCACCAAATCCTTGCCTTAAATCTGGAACAACTGGTATTCTGAGATTCTACAAATGTCACTGGAAAAATAGGTTGTCTAAGGGCCCTTTGACTTTGTAAAGCTCAGAACCTAAGAGGCCACAACCATTTTATTGAAGCTGTGCACTGGAGAGTCTCCACAGACACAGAATTGATGATTTGAGAGGGAAGTACAATATGGAAGGTCCTAGCTTAAGAAAGTTCTCTCAACTTTGTGATCTTTCATCCAATTAAAAAAAGAAATTCAACTTACAGAAATGTCTTAGATGTCAAGGCAAGGGTGGGGAAAATCAGAAGATGGCAGACTCTACAGGGAAAGGGACGGACTCTCAATTTTCTTCAAAAGGAATTCTGAAGAGATTTTATTCTAAGAAGAAACTACTGGTAAGGTGTAGCTCATTAGGACCATGTAGCCATACAGACTTAGTAGTTAGAGGGGCAGAGTACTATGACCAAAATATTTCTAAAACCCTAGAGGCAGCACCAACATTTATCTTTTTTTTTTTTTTTTTTTTTGGTACCAAGGGTTGAACTCAGGGGCACTCGACCACTGGGCCACATCCCCAGCCCTTTTTTTTTTTTTTTTTTTTTTTTTGTATTTTATTAGAGACAGGGTCTCAGTGAGTTGCTAAGTGCCTCACCATTGCTAAGGCTGGCTTTGAACTCACGATCCTCCTGCCTCAGCCTCCCAAGTGCTGGGATTACAGGTGTGCGCCACCATACCTGGCCCAACATTTATCTTCATGACAATAAAAATACAGCTAAAGTTTTGGTACAAATGAAATTACTCAAGCAGAATTCCATTATGGCTGGGGTGAGGGGTTGGGAAGAGAATGTGGTACAGGTTGAAAACAGTTTAATTTTTTCCCTGAAAGGGTAGATGCATCAGGAAGCTCCATGGACGCACAGTTTCAGGGTAGAGAAGCACCATCCCCACATCACACCATGGGAAGACACTGAGAGCTAAGGTTGCAGTAGGTAGCTAGAGTTCTCACTGGTCTTTGACTAGGTTCTGAACACACACCCACTTTCTCCTTATTTTTTCCTTTAAAATGATTAAATGTTTAGTTTGTAATTGGCAAACACAGTAAAATGTTTGCTTTGGCCTATGGGGGAAGAAAACTTCATTTGACAAAGAAAAGAAAATACTCTGAAAATGCTTTGAGATTTAATTAGCAAATGACCTCACTCAGCACAGCACAGTCATTTATCAGAAGCTTCCCTGGCTGTCCATCCCCACCCGTCCAACCTCCACGCACACACTTTGTGTTACAGTGTGTTTTATGTTACCAAAAGGGCTCTTGTATATAAATGTTTCCTTTCAAATACAAATAACTCTGACATGGTTACAGATGTTTAGTTTCCAATTAGCAGTAACCCTACACTCAAGAATGCCCCTCCTTTTGCTTCTGACCTTTTGCAAATGATGATTTCCCAAAGGAATCTGGCATCCATACAGGAGAAAGAATGGAAAGTGGGAAAAGTGCCAGAACTTTCTGCTTTCAGATACCCTGTATGAGGGTACTCTTTAAGCCCACATAACCAGGTTAAAAAGCAAAACAAAACTGTTCAAAAGGTAATGTAATTGCCAAAGAAGAAGCCAATTTTTAAAGTAGTATTTAATTAAATGACTTTATAATTATAAAGCAATGATTAAATGTAATTTCAAACTTCCTTCTAGTACAAATTGTTTAAATGGAAGGTTAGATGATAGTTGAACTTACACATATATGTATACATAAACACTAAGCAAAAACATTTTCAGGTTACCATTTTGACAAGCTATTGAGGGGAGGGAGCCAGTATAGTGAGAAAATTTAGAACCTAGTGACTATCAGGATAAAAAAATGGAACATCTGGGTTTTCATTCTGCTTTGGACACTGAGTTTTGTGAGTTGGCAAGTCCCAGTAACCTCTGAGTCTCAGTCCAGTTGAGAGGCGTGCAATAACCTCCATCCAGCACTCTGATGTGCTCTCCAGGGAGTGCTCCGAGAAGGTGCTTTGGAAACAAAAAGTTGTTTTGAGGCACTGTGCCCATGGCTTGCCAAGTGCCAGCATACTGCTCAACTGCAGGCCTCCAGTAGCCCCAAAGCGAAAGAGATTTAAGATCACGGGTAAATTCTACACTGTTTTAAAGAGATAAGACAATAAACTGATGACATGAAGACAAACAGCTTCTTTCTTTGGCCTTTCTTAATAATAATGAGGAAGAGTTTCCAGCCTCTGTGTGTGTTGCAGCGCTGGGGGGTGAACTCAGGACCTCACACCTGCCAGGCAAGTACTCTTCCACTGAGCTACATCCCCTGCCCGTCTCCAGCCTTTCTGAAAAAAGGATAGCCTCCATCTACCAGACTCCATTTCTTCTATAAAGTAAAGCAAACAAATTTGAGGTCTTGAAGGTCATTTCTACTTTTATTGTCATCTGAAAATCATTTCCTCAAAAGCCCTGTGTATACTCCTGGCCTGTTCCAGGCGTCCACAAAGCCAACAAAGCAGATACTAATGCCTTTCAACTTCTAGCCTCTCACTCCAATAAAACTCATTCCATGTTCATTTTATGTATTTATTTAAGATGTGGTATTGCTATGTTGCCCAGTTTGGCCTTGACCTTCTGGGCTCAAGTGATCCTCTTGCCTCTAGCTGGGAATGCAGGCCTGTGCAACCACACCTGGCCCCATGTTCATTTTAATAACATATTTGTTGTCCTGGCATTGTGTGACAAGAGAAAAATGACATATTTTTAATAACAATACTTGTATTCTGCAATTGTACAGCTCTTGGCAGTTTATGAGATGCCTGTATACCCATAATCTCTTTACTATGCAACATTCCTGTAGGACAAGAGGGAATTAACAGGTGAAAAATAACTCAGAAAGTCTAGGTGAACCCCTTGCCAGGATGTGTAAGCAGCAGTGCTGGACAGAATTGTGATCCAGGGCTCCAAGAGAGAGCTCCTTGGCTACCCCAAGCTATCGCTCACACCTGAAAATCAAGGGAGCATTAAAGTATCTACCAGCTATAAAAACACACACTCATGCCAGGTGCGGTGGGCACACACCTATAATCCCAGTAGCTTGGGAGGCTGAGGCACTAAGCAACTC
Source organism: Tamias sibiricus (assembly GCA_025594165.1). Lineage (NCBI taxonomy): Eukaryota > Metazoa > Chordata > Mammalia > Rodentia > Sciuridae > Tamias > Tamias sibiricus. The sequence goes on along the minus strand of CM046670.1, from coordinate 61,822,452 downwards.
AGTGTGACTGTGTCTCTAAATAAAATACAAAATAGGGCTGGCGATGTGGCTCAGTGGTTGAGTGCCCCTAGTTCAATTCCCAGTATCCACCCCCCCAAACACACACACACACACACACACACACACACACACAGACACACACACTCATTCACAAGTACATGGAAAATCTCCAAATAAGTTGAATTTTTTTGTTGTAGTTTTATTAACATTTTTAGGCTCATAAAAACACATTGGAGCCTAATATAAACTATGGACTTCCTCAAAAAGAGACTTTGTGTGTGTGTGTGTGTGTGTGTGTGTGTGTGTGTGTATATATATATATTATTTTTTGTGTGTATGTATGCATACACACACACAATTTCCCATAGTTTCAGGAGGTTCGTGACACATATCCAAAACCCTTGGGGCAGTATTTCTCAGATCTCAGATCCAAGCCAAGAATCCCCAGGTTCCATGGCACACACTGTATGGCCACACAGTGTGGCAGTCAGGTGTGTGCTCTACTTGGTGTGATACAGCAATGGAATTAGGACACTGCTCACAGGGAACCACTTGTTGGCCACAAATCTGCGGTACCCAGGGAGACACACACGCTGTGGAGCAGGATAGCAGAGGGCAGTGGGAGGGAGAGTTGGAATGGCTTTCTGGAGGAGAAAGCACAAAGGTGTATTCTCACCCTTCCAACCTTCATACCTAACACTTCAGAAACCAGGCAAGTTTAGAATGCAGTATTCTGAGCACGTGAGGACCATTCTGCCGAGATCATTCTAACTGAGTACTCATAAGGTATTCCCCCTTGTACATTCACCCTCAGAATCTGTTCCTTTCCTGAAGGATTCAAAGGTGAAGTGGCTGGAGAGCACCAAAACTGTTTCTGCCCACCCAAACCTGTAGGGAGACCTGCTCAGTACCTAGCACAAGCACACACGGGGCTAGTTCCAGAGCATCAGAGAGAGAAGTTATTGCCTAGGCCACATGGAACCTATAGTCTAGTGGGAAAGATGAGAAAATCAACCAACAGTTCTCAGGGCAAAGGTCAGTGTCATCCTATTTCAAGGTGAGTTCCCCCTATTTCACAGGAACCTCAGTCTTCGAAAGCCTTAGTTGGCTTCAGGCTCCAGCCAATATCCTCTTCCACTCCTCCTCACTAACATAATTATTAATGCTCCCCTGGTTCCTCCTCATTCCAAGACCCCACCTCCAGTCCTAATCTCTGACTTTCAGGCTATATCATATACACAGTAAAGGCCCCCAAACTTCAGGTGATGATGGACAGGAGCCCCCACTTAATCAAAGTTAGCACTTTGGGAGCTGAGCTGAGTTCAAATAAACTGTGTCTGATTACCCTCACCATACCTAATGAACTTGAATTCAAGAATGCCTGGCTATTACAGTCTGTTTCTCATATGGTATGGCTGCCTGGTTTTAGGAAATGGTCACCTACTGGCAACTCACAATTGAGATGACCCTTTTGCTGAAGGCTGGGTAAGACTAAGCAGCCTCCTGGTCATAGTATTCATTTTTTTTTTTTTTTTAAACTTTCTTCCAGGGGCTGGGGTTGTGGTTCAGAGGTAGAGTGCTTGCCTAGCATGTGTGAGGCTCTGGGTTCGATCCTCTGCACCACATAAAAATAAAATAAAGGCCGGGCACGGTGGCGCACGCCTGCAATCCCAGCACTTGGGAGGCTGAGGCAGGAGGATCGCGAGTTCAAAGCCAGCCTCAGCAATGGCAAGGCACTTAGCAACTCAGTGAGACCCTGTCTCTAAATAAAATACAAAAAAGGGCTGGGGATGTGGCCTAGTGGTCGAGTGCCCCTGAGTTCAATCCCTGGTACCACAAACAAAATAAAATAAAGATATTGTGTCCACCTACAACCAAAAAATAAAATTTTTTTTTTTTTAACTTTCTTCCTATATTTATTTTGTCAGGCCAAATATCATTTAACCTGTAATGCCCTGCACATTGCAACGAATGTCCTTTCACCCTTGCATCCTTGGGAAACGTCTCATCTGAACTCTGCTAAGGAATGACCTCAGAATCAATCACCGTGCAGGTACAGCACTTGCACAGTTGGCTGTCACTGCAGGGGAGGATCTTGTCCACCTTCCCCACAGTAACCCTCGGGCCATCATGTCTACTAGAATGAGATGATCTTGAGAGCAGAAACAAGGTCTTCATAGAGTTCATAGGACAGGAGTCAAGAACATGTTCTGGAATCCACTAGACCTAAGTTTAAATTCAAGTCCTACCACTTACTACTGTGTGACCCTGTACAAGCAAGTAAACTTCCTAAGTTTTTCAATGACCTCATAGGGCTGTTGTGAAGCTTAAATGAGATAAAGCATGTCAAACACAATGCCTATCAGACAGATAGTGATTAAGAAGTGGTAGCTATTATCAAATCTAGTAGGTGGAATAATGTGAAAACTTAAAACCTCCATTAACATATATACACTCTCTCTCTGTTTTTCTCTAGTGTTCTGTCTCAACAACTGTCCAAGGAACAGCCCTGCCTGTACCAAAGAGGCTCTTCATGTTCACTAGGCCTACCCTTCTCCCTCCCCACCAAACGAGCTGCAAGGGCGGGGCAGGAAACTGGGGTTTCTTTGGGACCTACTGACTATTCTCTGGATTCAGGGTCCAGATCTATTTTCTTGTGATTCTGGTGATATTACACCAGACTTCTTTTTCATTTTTGTTGCATTTGGTTTAAATCTTGTGCTGAGAAAAATATGTGCATGTGTATATGTATACATGTGCAAAAAAGAAAAATAGTAAAAGAATAAGTTTGTAACCAATGAATGTACAAAGGCAGACTTCCTCTGTGTTTTGTGACTGTTAACAATGTTGCAACTCGTGGCATTCCTGAAACCATTCTTCTACATTCTTGGAGAATGCAGTGATGGTCAAGGTTGCCAGATTCTCTGCATGTCCTTCCTAGACCCATTTTCAAGTCATCAAAGGATCTACCACCACCTGAACTACTTGCTCCCTTTCCTGTAACTCAAAAGTTGCATTTACTGTAATTGTGCACTCTGCACAGCTTATGAATTTCTTTACTTAAATATATTTCTTAGAAAAGCAGTGGGTTCAGGGCTTTTTAAGTTTGATTTTCTAAAGCTCTTCATTTGGGTAGAGAGGGGAAAGTAAGAGCAGTAGATAGTACTGAGCTAAAAACTGCACATCCCCAGAAGTCTCGGTGGAAAGTCTTCCAGATCTAACAAACAAAACAAAGCAAAAAATTATTATGCTTTTGAGGTAGAATGTTTATTTTAAATCCCTGGATCTACCAAGTAGCTCAAAAGTAATATTGCTCTTTAAAAATTAAGTCTCTTCATCATGTTAAAACCTTTCTAAAAAATATTTTTATGACAATAACATTTTATGCTGACAATAATAAGCCATGGTAGAATATTTAAAAAACTTCAGTGCATGACTAACTGGGACAAGCTGAACCAGAGCCTGGGCCTTAGAAGATGCATGATTTTGAGGCCACCTTGACTCTACCTCCTAGTTACCAAGGCTTTGCCCAGGCTGATCTGCCACAGGATATAAATTCTATGCTGCGAAAATGGGAGCTGCTGGGAGCTGGGAAGTGGCTTTCATTGCCTTGATGTCTCTCTCTCTCTCTCTCTCTCTTTTTTAAAATTAATTTGTTTATTTTAATTAGGTATATATGACAGCAGAATGCATTTTGATTCATTGTACACAACTGCAGCAAAACTTCACATTTCTATGGTTGTACACAATGTAGCGTTACACCATCCTACAAGAACTGGGCACAGCACTCAGCCACATAATGTGGCAAGGACACAAGGTCACAGAGATAATGGCTGCTAGCATTCATGCCATTCCTTTTAGTGCAAGGAAATAAAGTGAGGGAATTTTCCACCAAAGAAAAGGGAAAGGTTTACAGTGTGGTAGTTATTTTAAAAAGCTTTTGGAAGAATGTGCTTCAATTATTTAGAATTACAGCCAGAGGCTGGGGGGTGTAGCTCAGGTGGTAGAGCACTTGCCTAGCATGTGCAAGGCCCTGGGTTTAATCCCCAGTATGGGGGTGGAGTAGGAAGCCACAAAACAGAATTACAATCAGGTGTAGTGATGCATACCTGTAATCCCATCTATTCAGGAGAATGATGCAGGAGGATAGCAAATTCAAGACCAGCTGAAGAAATTTAGAGAAGCCTTGTCTCAAGCTCAGTGGAAGAGCACTTGCCTAGTATGCCATGGCCCTAGTTTCAACTCCCAGTACCCACCCCACACACAGAAAATAGGAATTACTAATATTCCTTCTCCTCCTCCTTCTTCTTCCTTTTTCTTTGTGCAGTATGGGGAATTGAACCCAGGAGCACTCTACCACTGAGCTGCATCCCCAGCCCTTTTTATTGTTGTTGTTTAGTTTTGTTTTGCAGTAAGAGGGATTGAACCCAGGTGTGTTTTACCTCTGAGCTACTTCCCTGCCCCCTTTTACTTTATATTTTGAGACAAGATCTCACCAAGTAAACCAGGTTGGCCTCAAACTTGTGAACTTTCTACCTCAGTCTCCAGAGATTCTGGGATTACAGGCATGCGCTCAGCATGATGCCCACTGTGCTGAATACTTCTTAAATAAATGAAAGGATGTATGATTTCTGAATGTTAATCCCTTGTTACTCATTCTTATCAAAACAGAGATAAAGTATGAAAATTATGTTTCATTTAAATCTTTCATCACTTTTTGCCTAGACAACAACAAATGCAATTTGGAAATAAATTTTTGAGATTCCAACCAAATGTTTTAGACTGCTGGAAAGAAATTTTTCTCTGGAGCACAGAAATACGGTCTATCTTTACAATAATTCTTTCCCGATTCTAGGGAAAACATGGGAAAAGACTTTATAGCAATGTCCATACAAAGACATAGGGCACCCTAGAGATGAAATTAATTTCAGTCTTTACCTAAAGTAAAATGGAGTGTTATAAAGTGAAAAATATAAAGCCCTAACATAAGCATTATAAAACATTTCTAAGCCAATGCAAAGTACTGAATAGATTCAGTTTGAAACTTTGGTGTCATCTTCCTGGCCAGGTCATCTGATGGGTTTTCTCTTTAACTGGAGCAACAGTTAAAGAGACCGCCTGTACCAGCTGGTAAAGCACTTCCAGATCTACCCTGGGGGCTCACAGGTTGGGATGAGGCCCCTGCACAGAGGAGCACCTCATGCAGACTGAGGAAGACAGCTGCACACTCCTCTCAGTGGCAAAACCCCTCATGATGTTTCTGCTCTGGCTCCACCAAAGATCAAAAGACGAATACATTCAGGCAGCCACTGATGCTTTGAAGGGGTGGAAGGTAACACTGGCCTCAGCATGTCCACCTTTCCTTGAAGTTAGTGGACAGGTCTGAAAAAGACAGCCCATCTCCCTTCAGAGTTTTCAAAGTGACTTGACATTCACCCCATTGGCTTTTACAGTGAGGGGTTCCACATTTACAGCAAACAATTTTTTTTTTTTTTTTTTAAAGTTCACACAGGACTGGGTGGTCAATTTAAGAAACTACACAAAGGTACAGAGAGAATTTACTTTTTTAAAAAAAATTTATATCTTACTATGTATCTGGAGGGGTGGAGTTTAGAAAAGAGTGCTTTTTAATTTTTTCCCTTAATTTCCAAAACCTATGATAGCTCTCTACTGTTAACTTTAATTCAAATTTCTTATTCTGATGTTTGAAGTACCCTACACCTAGCCCAAAACTGGCTGGACAAATCGTTGGTGCCCAGTAAACTTTTCATTGACCAATTTAATTTAACTTTTCAGATGACTATCTTTGAAAGGGTATTAAAACCAAAATACCCCAAGTCAAGTGAGTACTCAAAACATACTAACAATTAAAAAAAATTAAATGTGAACAATTTTATTAATTTCCCTTTTGACAAGAATTAATTACACTTCAGAAAGATTCCTATACCCATGCTAAAATCCAAGGAAGAAAAAAAAAAAAGGGAAAGTAGGGACATCTGATGAGTGCCTGTTGGATGTCAGGCCACGTGGAAGGTACTTTCAAGTATTTTATCCCACCTTTATGCTCAGATAAACCCTACGCAACACGTACACAATATTATATAAATATACGTTGGTTTTCACTCTAGTGAGAACATGTACAAAATGATGAGTCACCAAATAAAATACAACCACAACCAAATAAAGGGCCTTGTACTGATTTCTTTCTGCCATGATCATGGATGTGGAATCCTTTATAAGCAATTTATCCCACTAATTCCAATGGTTAGAATTTTTTTAATATTTATTTATTTGCTTTAGTTGTACACAATGCAATGCATTTATGTTTATGTGGTGCTGAGGATCGAACCCGGGCCGCACACGTGCAAGGCGAGTGCTCTTCCGCTGAGCCACAATCCCAGCCCCCCAATGGTTAGAATTTGCAGACCCCATTCACAATAAATTGACAGCCTAAATATGTTTTCTACCAATCTAATTAGTCTTTAATAAAACAAAGCCTAAAGCTTTATAAAATACTACCTAAAAAAAGGCAAATTAGTCACAGGACTTTGAGCCAAAGTCATCCACCAAATTGTAGATTTTCTTCAAAATATAGAACCCATGTCAGACAGGGATAGGGTCCACAAAGGATATGGCAATGTCCCCTGCTGTCCTCTATCATCATTGATCACTTCAGGTCAAATCACCCTTCAGTCACTTGAAGTTTTCATATTTATTTAGAGAGAAGTTCAAAATGTCCATGAATAAAAATCTTTAATACTTTTAATGACAAAGATACACATAGGTCAGAATCTTCATGAGCACAGGAAAAAATAATACACATAAGTCATCAGCTTTAAGGGACTATTCTGTTGAAGTGAAACCTTCTCATGAAGCAGAAACACATGGTTTCCTTTTGTGTCTCTTTTAAGTGAGATTACTTTTGCAACATCCTCAAATTAAAATATTAGTATCTAAAAATGCAGCCAGAGGCAAGTTACATAATGTCCTCTCATATCCCTTCTGTAAAAGGTTATTAGAAGAAGTGATCTCTACAGTTTCCTTCAATAACAAGATCCTGTAAATCAATGGGCATTTAAACAGTCCAGGCAGATAGCTATCTTTTTTTTTATTCTCATGTATCTTTATGGTCTCTCTTGACTTGTTCCATTGCTTAATCTCATAATAATATTGATGCTGATAATAAAAATTTTATGCCTAATACTAACCACACTCAATCTCCCTACAGTTGGAGCCAATATCTTCCAGTTTGGGCAAACTGTGGAGTTGGAGAACAAATGACCAGTGTTTTCTACATGCAGGAAAACCCTTCATTAACTCTACCAGAATCCTGTCATTAAAGCACCCCTGACTCTTCCCATCCAAGGGCCACAACAACCCCAAGTCCTTTAATCAGAGAGAACCTACTCTTTAGAAACTAGTTAATTATTTTACCTCTACAGAGAGTTAAATTAATCTGTCCAATACCATCAGCAAAAACAATGACTGGTGCTACTGCTGGATGAGAGAAATTTGAGCATTTCTTTTAATATGATTGCTCTGTAGAGTTTGCAATTTGTTTTTGCTGAAGTTAATTAATGCCCCTGAATGACCTTCCTCATGTTTCGTAGCAACATTTCATGCTAACATTAGAAAAAATAATTTTTTAAAAACCATAAAGTACATGGAAAGTCTTGAAAAATCCCAAGAAATTGCACTTTTTTTTTTTTTTGGCGTGGAAAAAATAGCACAAAAGAACAATGGATACTAAGATGTTAGCAAGAGACCCGTCTCAGGGAAGATGTCTTCTCTCAAATGAAGACTTCAGTTAGGTAAACTGAGTCATACTTCTGCATGCCTACAGTATCCCAAATAGACTACAGCCAGCCCTTTTTAAAATAAGTCCAAGGAAAGTTTTACATCCTCCTTTGGTTGCCCCATGCCCATGTTTAGACTGCCACAGTCAAAAAGTACTTCCTACATTATAAGTAGACTCCTTCTTGCTGTAATTTAATTTTGTTTTTCTGGTTCTACATGCCAGAGAAATAAATGAATCTATGCCTAAAAGACTTGGTCCCAGAATACATTCGGAATAAGAAAACAAACAACCCAATAAAAAAAATGGGTCACAGCTATGAACAGACACTTCAGCAAAGAAGATATATGGATGGTAAATAAACACATGTAAAGATGCTTAACATCCCCAGTTGTTTGGGAAGTTCAAACTAAAACCCCACGGAGATATAACTACATACTCACAAGAAAGGCTAAAATGAAAAACACTGAGCATACCAAGTGTTGGCTAGGGTGTGGAACAACTGGAACTCTCCTATCCTGCTGGTAGGAATGTAAAATGGTACAATCACCTTGGAAAACAAGTTGGCAGTTTCTTAAAAAGTTAAACATACACCAATCATATAGTTCACCCATTCCACTTCTGTGTGTCTACTCTAGAGAAATGAAAGCATATGTCTAGAATAAGACTTGTACATGAAATGTTCCTAGCAACTCATTTATAACGGCCCCCAATTGGATACAACATAAAATGTCTAAAACAGTTGTGTACATAAACAAACAGTTGAGTACACAAATAAATATGTAGTAGATCAATATGATGGAATTCTGTTTGTTGGCAAAAAGGAAAAAAACCATTGGTACGTGTAACAAATGGCTGAATCTCAAAATAATTAGGCTGAGTGAAAAAGCCAGACAAACTAGAATGTGTACTGTATGATTCGATTTACATGAAATACAAAGAAGTACAAATTAACTTAGAGTGACAGAACACAGAACAGCCAATGCCAGCAATGGGGTGGTTGCATAAGGATTACAAAGGGTGAAGGATATGTTCACTATCTTGACAATGGTGATGGTTCATAGGTAGTATATAAATTTATCAAACTATACATTTTAAACATGTGCAGTTTATGTCAGACCTCACTGAAGTTGTTCTTAAAGAAAATCCTGTCATATCCATTAGAAAAGTTAAGGTATAATCCTGTCTTGTTTTTCCTTCTCATCCTCTAACCCTATCTCTGGAACATCCTGTCTTCTCTCCCTCAGATTAAACAAGTCCAGATATTTCTTTTAAACATTTCCAACCAGAATTATCTTTTCCTTGTGCTCTCTTAAAAAAATCAAATCAATAAATACTTAAGTCCTAATAATCACATAAGAACTAAAAACCAAAAATATTTTTAGGACAATGTTCTAAAGCTTCCACTTGCTCTCTTCTAGACAATCTCAGAGAGATAAGTAATTTGCCCAAGCTCACAAAGGAACTGAGTGAACAAGCTGGATTCAAAGTCAGGTGCCCCTAACTCAAAAGGCTGCACTAACTGTTGAAACTGATGCACCCCAATTCTAAGGCATTTTTACCAAAGAATGGAACAATAATATATATTAAAAGAAATTCAGTTGTATTACTTTTAAGTATACATGACAACTCAAACTATTCAACCAAGAGATGCCGAATCTGATGGACCATCTTTAATAAACTCATCTGCATTTGGCAGTACAATTTTCCATGTGACTATTAAGGTAAAAAGATTTTTTTCCTCATCTTGAGTAGATTAAACCAGTTTTAAATATTAAATACCCCCAAAAGTTGCTTTTGCCATAGCAAAAAGGTAACTTTCAACTCAAACCAGTTTGAATAATCCCAAATTCTGAAAAACCAAGCCAAATCAGTGTAGTGTCATTATTGAATATAGTACAAATGAATGCACAATGGAAACGGCTGTGCAAAGTCCAAAGATGAAACAAAATTGATTACACACACATACCATGCCACTAATTAAAAATATACTAGTGTTACAAGTATACAATTTCAGTGGTGGTGTTATCTTTGTTCAGAAGCATGGTACATTATTATAAAGCTGAAGCTATCTAGCATTTAATTAGGTTACTAATTATGAGGAGACTTGTATTACCTTCAAGTCTTTTCCTGGATTGTGACCGTGGCTTAATGTATTAATTTCATGGTGACTATATTTTAAGATGGGGCACATTTCAGAACAGAGTACTGGTCACATCCTCCAAAATGCCCACACAGCAAGATTTTTAGCTATGGTACAGTTTGAGACATTTACTAGGAAAAAAAAAAAAAAATCACTGTTAATTCTTACTCCTAATTTTAACAGTCAGGAAATATTTTACATTTCAAGTTAGCATTCCACAGGTCTTCATCCAAGGCATACATACAAATATCAACAGAATCAAGAAAATCATTAAGTGACATTCTTTATTTCCATTTGTGTTTAATCAACTAATAAATTCAGCCTCAATGCAGTATCATCTTACTCCCTAGCTCCCCTCTATGCCTATCAAAAATAAAATAAAGTCAGTGCAGAATGTATGAGTCATTATTCTTCAGTTATGCCAAGGACACAACCTTTAACCTAAGATTACAAATAAAGTGCTATGTGTGAAATTCAATACTGTTTAACTTTTGGGTGTTGAGGTCTAATAAATATAACATTTTGGAAGAAAATTAAACATTCTGGATCACTTCCGTCCATTTTCATGATTTCCTCAGTATATTCTATGGCTTTTGACTACTTTTGCTAGGGTGTAGATCTGGGATAAACTAAAGGAGTTTGGCATCATTTAGTTTATAATCTGTATCACCAGTTAGTACAAGGCACAGAAATGTTCACTCCCCTACACACTTCAAAGTACTTCATTTGTTATCTAAACAGTTATTCTGACAAAACCATTAGTCAAGAAGAAAGTACAGATATCTTATTTTTTAAACGATGCAACTTTCACACAAGACTGCTTTAACCACCCATGCTATTTCTGGCAAAGTCTTTATTTCCTAAAAAATATATCCCCTATCGCCATTCCAATTTTTCTTACCTCTGAGAAGGTCAGGGCTTGTTTTTAACTAGTTTTCACTCAAAGTGAGTTTTTATATATTTCAGATTTACCTTAACTTTTCCCTAAGTCCCTAATTTTTCTAGCCTCTTCTAAAGAAAATACTAAATGTGAGCAAGCAACTACATGTTGACTGTCTCACAGCTAGCTTCAAGTGATGACAGCAGGAGACATGCACACAAGGCAAAATGAGACACCTTTTAAGTTGGAGCTCTGAGTTGAGGGCTTTGGAGTTAATAAGAACTAAGTTTCTTGATTTAGAATGAGTTACATCCACTCATTCACTTCTTCTTTCTTCTATTTGTCAAATTTGTACTGCAGGTATATTACCAGACAGCATGCTTATAGGGTTTTGTCTTAAGAAAAACACAATGGTCTAGTCTTTAGAAGCCACCACCACCAGTGAGGCTGAGAGGGCGGGTTGAATTTTGTCCACAGTCTTATTAGCAAAGATGGGTTGGGCTGCAGACAGAACCTAACAAGACAACATGAGGTCAGATACGAACTTGTTTAGCAAAGAAACATAACTTTGTTAACCATTTTTAGGGGTACAGTTCAGTGGCATCAAGTACATTTACCAAGTAGTTTTACTTTAGATTCAACTGTACTCTGGTCTCAATGTCTGGATATACAGTCAATCACTGGTTGATACTCATGGCTTCACAGAGTTAAATGCCATTCTATTTCCAGGTAACCTCCTCAATATTCAGAGCCAGAGCTCAATCAGCAGAGTAGGGTTGTCTACTGAGGTGAGGAATGAGCTGCCCAAACCAAGCATTTGTCTATTTCCTTCCAGATGGAAGATAGAAACTTTGATCTTCTCTTCCTTGCCATTAAGCAAAGAAGGAACCCACTATTCCTTGACCTTTGGGAGTTTTGCAAACTTCAGACTGCAGTTCAGAACACAGACAAGAAACTGTCCAAGAAAAACATGCCCCAAATGAACAGGATATAAACAAAGCTGTAACGAGGTAATTAATGGTAGGGACTTGACTCCCCTCACTTTGCTTCTCTGATAACAATCTGGCATTTTATCAGCAGGGGCTTTTATCTGGAAGGATTCACTGTGTTCTGCTGCCTGGAACTATTCTGGGAGGGGACAAAGACACGCTTTCATCTTGGAAAGGAAATGGAACTACATCTAGAAGGGGTAAGGAAGAGTCAAAGCCGTAAAAAGACCTCCAAGTCTTTCCTTGCCAGAAGGGAGAGGTAAATGGAAAATAGGATGCCCTGTTTCGCTGAAAGCATAGAAGCAAGTTCTAATGGGAAAGAAGTCCTCAGCCAGGCCACAAGAGTGATGACTCTGTGCTTCCCGCCTTTGTTCCAATTCTGCATCTTCTACCCTTTGTCTTCTAATTATCTTTCTTTCAAAACCAAAGAAACTTAAACTAATTTATATCATGGCATAAGTGACTAATAATAACATAAAAGTCATTTACCTCCCACTGAGATGTCCATTTTCTTAGAAAGGATGAAATCCAAATACTAAAAGAATGAAAGTTTACCTGAGTCTTCAAGACCTGGCTCAAGATGAAGGCCGCATCTGAGAAATCTGGGTGGGGAGAGGGCACTGCCTAAGATTTCTCAAGTAATTTCACACAGGTTGTTACTACATTGGGTAGGGTGTGTGATAAAGCTGGTCCTGGTCAATGACTAAAGTGGGTTGGATCTGGCCTCTCTAATGGCTTCACTCCTAAGGGGAAGAGGGGACTGCTATGGGAGAATTAATTTACAGTAAAGAATGATCCCTTATTTCCCCTCCAAAACATGGCCTCTCCACTTAGACTTCATAACAAGCAGCCATGGATTCGTTATGGAAGGACCTGGGATAAATAGGGCTTTGAATTCCCTATCCTATTTAGGCCTCAGGAATATTTATTCAAGGTTGAGCCAGGGTATCTGGCCAATTCCAAACCCACAGCCTGGGGCTTCTAAACCAGAGCGTGGATTGCCCAGTGACACTAGTTCCCTTCTGTCAGGCTGAGTAGCAATCCTGTGGAGTCGCCTATGTTCATACTCAGGGCCCTGGTGACAATTCACAGTGCTTCAGGTAAGGAGGAGGGCATAAAGAAGTGGCTCTGCTGGCTGGCTTTCAACAGTGAGTTCCATGAGGACATGGTATTCTAAGGCTGCCATTTTAGGGATGTGTTCAACCAGGCAGCAGAATGAGAATCCTCTCTAGTCTTTCTCCTATGTCCAGGTTTTTCCTATGTCCAGTTTTCAATCTCTTATGAATTAAATTCTTAAATGTCTTAAATCATGTAGTTTTTTTTAAAAAGGTAAAAAATGATTGCATTATATTAATTATATGACACTGACGCTTAGCTAGAAAACCTGTTTCTCTTCACTAGACTTATGCAAGTTGTAATAAGTATAAATGAATTCTGCTTTTTGTTTTATCCATACTGAAGTGGGGCTGCACCTTCAACTCTAGTTTTACAGGAAAGAAGGATTCGTCTGGGGAAAATAAATAAATAGGCAGCCCAGCAAGAACCAAACCAACACTACTCACCCATCACCCACAAAGACAGCTCAAGGGACTCCCTTGATTCGTGTTTGAAAATAGTTTCCGGCCACTGCTTTGAAAATTAATTCTTTTCTGTGTGACACATCCTTCAGTAACAATTCAGCTTTTCCTTGGCTACCTAGATATATTTCCATAGTTTGTGCCAAAACAGATGGCTTCTTCCTGTACGGTTCTAACAATCAAAAAGGAGCAGGTTTATTTACAGAGCAGCACCTTTCATACAAATATATACTCTGTTAATGCTCTCACTGTACATACTGAGCAGGAAAATCTCACTAGTCGGGGCATGCCTAATTTTGATTCTGAGGCTGAACTACAGTTTTCCTACGGGTCTAAGAGTTTTCATCTACAGTTGGGAGAAATCTGTGATTTCTTGGGGCTGGTGGTCATGGCTCAAACGGCCTAGCCCAGGAGTTCTCCCTGCTGCCAAAAGCCTCAGAGGAGCCTACTTTGCCCTCAGTGTGCCCTCACCTCAGGTTGGTGAAGGAGGGAAGTGGGACTGAGCACAAGGAAAACTCAAAACCAAGGAACCTAAGGAGGTTTTAACCCACTTCAGAGACCTTACGGTCAGCCAGATGCTCCTGTCATGTATCTGTCAGAGCAGTTCCCCAGAGTTACCACATGCAATTTGGAGAAACATTAGTCATTTGAACATGTCACTGATTCAGCCTTGAGTTTTTCCGAATCACTTTAGAATTACCATATAAGAAAATATGGACAATTTAAAAAACTTTCAACCTATATTGATAACCTTGTGATTCTATTTTCTAAGAGAAAATCAGGAAGGTTACTGTATGTGAAAGTACTTTGTAAATTTCAAATTCTACATAAAATTTTTGTTACTATTGTTTTTTCTTTCCTTTCAGCAACCCTGGAGATTTTCAAAATTATGTAAGATTTCAACAGTGGAAACTTAACATGACATACTGAAGACTAGATAGGAAACATTTTCTAATGGTTTAAAAGGTATGCATAAATAGCAACCCACAAATAATCTCATTAAGATTTTATGCTTCTTAGCCTCAAGCCACATTTTCTATTTACTAAGACACTTATAACTGTAATGACCCATGATTTCCTATACTAAGGAAAATTTCTTTTGTAAGAAATTCTCAGTATTTCTCAAGAATCTCAGAACCTCAGTTAAGCCAGTTTTATTTAGCAACCTGTCACAACCACTTGAACCTAACTGCAACTTTTTCCTCTTTTTCTGTGGATTTCAGATTAGAAAATGAGACCACTGCCAATGCAATGCCCAATGGGGCAAATATTTCAAGAAAGCAAAGTCTAAATGTTTGTTACTTAAAACCACAGGTTAGCTGGACGCAGTGGTGCACGCCTATAATCCCAGCACTTGGGAAGCTGAGGCAGGAGGATTGGGAGTTCAAAGCCAGCCTCAGCAATGGTGAGGCACTTAGCAACTCAGTGAGACCCTGTCTCTAATAAAAGTACAAAAAAGGGCTGGGGATGTGGCCCAGTGGTCAAGTGCCCCTGAGTTCAATCCCCGGTACCACCCCAAAACAAAAACAAAAACAAAAAACCCCACAGGTTAACTCTGGCATGTTGAGAACTAGCTTGTCTTACGTCACAGAGCATCATCAATAGCTAATGGAAGGACACACTGTGGGGTAAGGAGTTGGGATAGCTAAGACAGTGGCAGATGGGTTCTGGAGTCAGATCACCTGGATTCAAATCCACGCCTCATCACTTACCAGCAGACTGAGGTAGGGCACATTTCTAAATTTTCTTCTGCCCAGCCTTCCCCCTCCCTCAATAATAATAACAATAATAATAAGCTCACAGTGTCATTGTGATGATTAAATGAGTTAGTATGTGTAAGGTTCAAAAACAGTGCCTGGCCCATAGTAAACATTTGCTAATTGTTTTCATTCATCAGGATAATTAGGATGGAAAAAATCAGAGCAAAAAGATAAGGACAAGAAGCGTCACAGCACATCATGACAAAACCCTGGGTCTGACTCAACACTGCATTTTTCTAGTGCCTAACACATTTGATGTTCCCAATAAATATCTGTTGAGTGAGTGACTCACAGTCCCTGACTCCTTCAACAGTCACTTTTTCACTGTGGACATATTAGATTTATTCCTTCTGGGCTCTGGAGTGTCATCTGGCTTTTTCCATCTCCAAAGAAAGTTACCAACGCCTGCCACTTGCTACCTCAAACTGATGATAATCAATATAAGAAAAAAAAAAAAATTTTCACACTCACTAAAGAGCTTTGGGAAGAAAGTGATTTTTTTTTTTTTTTTTTTTTTTAAAGACTAATGCTCCTTTGTTATTGAGTAGGCTCAAGGGCTGGGGGTGTAGCTCAGTGGTAGAGTGCCCCTGAGAGGTAGAGTGCCTAGCAGGCATCAGGCCTGGGTTCCATTCCCAGCACTGGCGGGGGGAGAGGGATGAAGAAGAAAAAGAAAAGAAGGGGAGGAAGGATGAGGAGGAAGAGAAGGAAAGAAAAGAAAATCGAGCAAGCATGACCAGTCAGTTATGGTGGAGAAGCCTCTATGAGTCCGATTCCATCATTTCCTTGGAGAAGGGAACTTCTGGCCATATGGATGGAGTGTTATGTCAGACATTATATGTGACAGGAGAGGGCTGGATGCTCAGCCCTCAGTGTGCCAAGGTAACTAAAACTGTTGACTTTTGTGTGTCTGTGGCACAGGCAGAAGGAGCTGTCCAATAGGTGGTACATGTCTATAACCCCAGTGATTTGGGAGACTGAGGTTATTGGATTGCAAGTTTGAGGCCAGCCTCAGCAACTTTGCAAGACCTTAAGCAACTTAGTGAGATCCTGTCTCAAAATAAAAAATTAAAAGGGCTGGGGATGTGGGTCAGTGGTAGACACCCCTAGGTTCAATTTCCCATTGGCGGAGAGGGGAAGCAAGCTGCATCTGACTCTATAAGGTCCAGATCTAGAACTGACTCATGAGTGTAGGTGTGTGGCAACTCTAGAGTGCAAGAGAGCGAAAAAGAAGTGGGCTGAGGGCAGGACAAAGAGGTCCATCAATGTCTGAAAGGCTACAGGAAGAAGTGGCTAGACAAGGCCACTGAGGAAAACATGTCTTAAGAAAGGAAATTTGCAATAGTATCAACTCCAGATAAAAACCAAAAAGATGACTGCAAAGCATCCAATGGCTTTTGTAACTAGGAGGTCACTCCCATTTCACCTCTGTAGGTACAGTTTCAGTAAAGTGGCAGAAGGAGCTGGCTGCAGTGGTCTGAGGAATGATTGGGAGGGGAGGAAGTGGGAGCCTGTGAACACAGAACTTTTTCCAACATCTGGCTATAGAAGGTGGACTGCAGGCCTCTCTTCTCTTGCAAAAAAGAGATGAGAACCAGGGTGTTAGACAAGGGCACAGAACAGGCCCTCAGTAAATATATTTAATGGTGATAAAGAATGGTCAAAAACTCAAGTTAGATGAGAACACATGGTAAAACAAATGCTTATTCATGCTGACCTGTATCCATTTTTTCTTATTCTCTCTTTCATGAGAGGGGCCCATCCAATTTCATCATATATTTTACATATTTTCATTCCACACAGTCATGCAATAGTATAAACATTCTCTAATGCCAATAAATAAACTTCTTGATCATAAAAAAGAGGACATATACTATAAAAAAGGATGTTACAGAGGATGACTGTAACTGGCTTGGAGGGAGTCAAGCAGTGAAGTGTCTCAATGTTCTAGGTGAGTGAGAAAAATAAGCTAGGGAGGAATAAAGCAAAAGCATGCAGGTCACAGTGCATCTAGTACAGCCGATGTGACTAATGAAGCTTGTTTTAACTAGATTATAAATGAATTAGTCCCTGCTTAGCTGAGGTTTTGCTTTCTCCAGTTTCAGTTACCATGGCCCAAAAATACTATGTGGAAAATTCCAGGAATAAATAATTGAAACATTTTAGTTTGTGTACCATTTTGAGTAGCATGATGAAATATCATGCGTCCCTGCTCTGTCCCATCAGAGACGTGAATCAACCCTTTGTGCAGCATATCCACACTACAGATGCTACCCACCCGTGAACAGCCAGCTATCTCACTTATCAGACTGACCATGGCAGTAACGAGTGCTTGTGTTCAAGTCATATTCTACCTGATAATGGTTCTACACATAACAGCAGTGATACTCCCAATTCAGATATGCCCAAGACAAGCTATAAGGTGCTTCCTAAAAAGTGGAAGTTCTCAACTTAATAAGGAAAGAGAATAATCAGGTTGCTGGTAAGATTTATGATAAGAACAAATGAAGTAGTCCTTGTAAAACTGTAAATAGAGAAAAATAAATTCATGCTAGTTTTTCTGCCACAATTCAAGTTACAGCTACCATGTGTGGTAAATGTTTAATTAAGATAGAAAGTGCATTAAGTTTGTGTATGTATGCATGTATAGTAACAAACATAGTATATGTAGGATCTGGTACTTTATAGTTTCAGACACACACTGGGGTCTTGAACTTGTCCCCTGAGAATGAGGTTGGGGAGGGGGGTCTACTATAGTCTAGCAAGGGTCAAGGTCCAGAAGCAGAGTAGAAAAAACTATGCCAGTCAGGGAAAGATAACCAAAATATATTATGATGTTATTTTTTTTCATGTCTTCATTTGAAGCCTACTATAATTAATCTTTGCCTGCCTATTTTACTCCCTAATTCATATTCTGTCTGAAAAGAAAAAAAATATATATATATATATATATACACATACACACACACACACACACACACACACACACACACACACATACACTTCTGGTCTTACAATATCCCCTACTAATATATAAAACAACTGCATATTATCAGCATTTGGAACTTGGTACTGTGAAATCCTTAAATTAGCATTAAAAATGCCTGCTGAGTACCTTGTCTACTATTTTTGAGAAAATATTTATGGCCAAGAAAATGAAAGTTCCTTATGAAAAAATAATGCTAAAGCGTTTAAAAATTTTAACTATTACTAAATTTAAACTTTCCCCCATTACTATTCAGTATTTCCACAAGACTTAAATGACATGTTTGGGGCAAATATTGTTCTTTTATTAAAGTTACCAAAGATTCCGCATCAATGGTTTCTCCCATTAAACAACGAGCCATTTATTTTGTGAATTACTTGGGTCACTCATGGTTCAAGTGGAAGCAAAGCTCTTTATGATGACTTCCAAGTTATGAATCATAAAGCTCTATCACAATCTTCCCCTTGTTGGGCCCCACTTCTATAGAGTAGATGGCCTGACTTTGCTCTCACATGAAATCACCATGAGTGACTTCTAAAAGTCCTTGAGATGGCAGGCTGAATTCCCTTTTTTTACCCTGCTCTGCTGCTTGAGGAAGCTTTCTGGACTTCTGGAACCCACCAAGCCTCATCCTTAGACTAGATATCCTATAAGGAAGTGGCTAATATACATGGTCAGGTCTATAGGCCAGTGCTCTATCTCACCAGCTAGACTGGATATTCTTTAAGGATGAAGACCTTTTTCTTTCCTTTGCATTTTACCCAAGACCCAACACCACTAAATACACAAGGAATGTTTAGCCAACAATCAACTGATTGGATTCTAACTTTTAGAGTGAATGGCAGCAATAGGCTACAGATTATCATCATTGTCAGAAATTTCACCTAAGAATGAGATTGTTTGCAGATCAAATCACTTGTTCTAACATGACCTGAATTGGCCTGTTAAAATAACAGATAACATTTAAGAAAAGCTGGTCCCTACAAGTTTTGTTTTTCTAGCTTGCTTTGTCAATGCATTCCATAAGAGGTGAACTCCTCATTCCTCTTGCTCAAAAAACATACTTAGAAAAAGGTCTTAAAGAGATCTGGGATCAGAGATGAAAATGGCTGGGCCCCTCTCTGGGAACTTAGAAAAAAAAATTGGTGACACACAACAGAGTATATTTTTATGCGAAAACTCTCTGCAAATAGCCATATAATACAAAAGACATAATTTCATTTCACATGCTGAACCTCAGCTACTGCTACGTGGAGTTCAGAAGGCCACAAGCACAGCTCTCCAAGCAAAAACTAGGCAGAGCCACGGTAAGGAGGCAGAATAGGCAGCTGCCCAGTGTGATTCCACCAGCACTGGGAAACAACCTTCCAAACGCTTCATCTATGTCTTCCCTATTTAAGTCCTAAAATGCCACCATGAGAGTCTCATGGCTTTATTTCAAATATATGTCCCTGTGATACAATTAGCCAAAAGGAAGCTAACACTGGGGTCATTGATATGTCTATGATAAAAAAAGAGTGGGCACAATTTAGCCTACAGGCAAAGGGGGAAAGTGAGCAGCTGAAAACTCCTTGAGCAGAAATGAACATCTGCACCTTGACATCTGGCCCAAAGCCTGACCTGGTGTCATACAGTCACACTATTTAAACCAAGGGGTCAGGGTTTCCAGACTGATGAGGTAGCAGGGTCCTTGTTTCGCCAACAATTCTTAGCAAATGAGGATGGTGCAGGGAGACTGGTTCCCTGCACTCTGCTTCCCTAAGCCTCCTGGAACTCAGTGGCAACCACAGGAAGGGTGGAGTCTGGGCTTTCCATGCTGGGTGGAGGAGGCTATTTTACATTAACAGTTCTGGGAAAGTCCTATTCTTGGGTGTTTCTACTTTTGCAATGGGCAAGGCTTGGGGACTCTGGTACTCTCTCTGCAGGTATCTCTGTTCAAAAAGTTCCTCTGGTAAGTTTGGACCACAAAGAGTTCTCTATTTCAATCAATTCAGAAAAGCATCTCTGACATCTCAGACTCAGATGTTTCTTATGCTTCTCAGAAAACAAATGTGGCTTAAGCCAACATCTGGAATAGAGAAAAATATAGCAACCACAAAAAAAGATAATTAAATTAATAAGGAATGTTTTTCAGACATAACATCACATAGGCCAAAAAAAATGTTTTCAGAACAAAGTTATAGAAGTTATTTAGAAACTAAATTTAGGTGAATTAATTCCTGGAGGGCACCATTTAGGAGCAGATCATCATAACCTTGTGAACCATGCGAAAAACTGCACCCCAGATTATTTTCTTTAGGAAATTAAAGACACCATTTAAAAATCTGCAAATATGCATCAGAGGTTTAAAGGGAGATGTCATCGTGTCATTCATTGCCTACTTAGAATCTACACCTGAGTGGCTCCACTATTCTGAAATAAGACATCCCAAATAGATGCCTCGATGGTCATCTAGCCCGACTACAGACACACTGCAGAAATCCTTCAGAAAATATGCCCAATGTATGATCAGTTTTCCTCAAACACTATGTGTAGCTCAGCATTAGGAAAATCTGTTCATGTCCTTGATGGGGAATGCTGACTTTCAAGGAACTTTTCTTTATATTAAAAGCTGAAATCTCCAACTTTTCAGGAGGGAATTAAAAAAGAAAAAAGAAATTGTGTGCCTTCTGCCATATGGCAGCCTCTCAAGTATGTAAAGACAATCACTGTGTTGCCTCTAAGTCTTCTCCATTCTAATGGTTTCCAGATGTTTAGCTTCTTCCTCATGTTGGTCACCTCCCCTGGATAAATATTAGTTTATCAATGACCCTTCTAAAATGGGGATCCCAGAGCAGAATAATAAACAGAATAATGTGGATTTAGTCTAAGCATCAGAGTTCAGGGGGATTATTGCCTCTGCTATCTAAGAGTGGCAATTGTCACACTGCTTTCTCACAGGTCACAAGGAAATCCCATTCCACAAGACTTTTTTGTTGTTGTTGTTGTTGTTTTCATAAAAAAATTCTATGAAGCCAGATATCCCTCATTCTGTATGTATATATTTTTAATTTTAAAAATAAGAATATTATACATATTTCTATTAAATGTTACCTTGATAGTCTCAGCCCATCAATCCAAGGCTATTTTGAATATTACTTTTCAATTATGGACTATATCAGACATACAAACAAACAAACAAACAAACAAAAAGAACACATCACAAATTAAATGGAAACTTGAGTATATGGCTTCTCAACTGTACCCTTCCCTTCCAGCCACACAGAGGTAATGGCCACATTGCTGAATTTGTGTTTGTCATGCCTATGCTTAAAAACTACTTTGAATTTTTATTCCCTTGTCTGTAATGTTTACTTCATACACAAATTTGATAAACATGCAATCTCGTCTGTTTTCATTTAAGTAATTCAAATATTAAATAAAGCTGCACTGTCTAGATCCACCAGCCTAGTAATCCTACTAACAATGAGGTGACTCAGGCATGACTTATTCTTAGGGAATCCTTACTAGTTCTCAGCAAGTGATACATTTAACATCCAGTCTAAAATGACTGATATCAACACAACTGTTTGGTCATTAATGAAATACTTCCCTTGCTTGTGAAAAATCCTTCTGCAGGCCCCAGGCACATCATTCCCATCCCACACTTCCCTCAAATTGCTGACATGGTTCTGGGCTCACTTGCACCTCATTTATCTGGGTACAGGCATGTGCCCTCACAGGCCACGATGCCTCTTTTCTAGCAGCTTACCTACATCTGGCTTCAGGAGTTTCTAGTTTATTAGCAGAGACATGCCAATGCAGGGCTGAAAAAGTCTGTTCTCTTATATTCTGAATGTCCCCAAGACAAAGAAACATAAGGTGGTGGATATGCCACTTAACCTGATCTGATCATTAATATTGTAACATATATTGAAAGGATACACTGTTACCTTAAATATGTAAAATTACATATATCAACTGAATATTAAGGAAATATTTTTAAGGACGTGCCCTCTCTCTCTATTATACTATCAACTCCTTTCTCTCTCTAGAATTTTTCTTTCTTTTTTTTTTTAATATTTTATTAGTTGTAGGTGGACACAATACCTTTATTTTATTTATGTGGTGCTGAGAATCGAACCCAGGGCCTCACACATGCGAGATAAGCGCTATACCGCTGAGCCATAGCCCCAGTCCCTAGAATTTTTCTTAATAAGCAAACTTAGGAGCACTATTTCACAAGCAGTATTATTTATTCCCATCACACAGATCCATAGCCTGAAGCACACGGGGCTCTCCTACACGGGTCTTCCATTCAAGCTGCGTTAATCTGAGAGGATTTCTCCCATGTATTTTGGCTTACTTATAACTATGATTTTGAACAGAAAAAATACCCCCTCTTCTATTTCTATCAATCCAGGCTCCTCCCATATGGCTCTAAAACATGCAGCAGGAGACAGAAAGATGGGCTTCCACAGGAGTCCTTAAAAGGCAATCAGGGGAGAGAAGTTCACAGTCCAGGAAGGTCTCAGGTCACAGGCTCATGAGGCCAGAGCAGACCTAGGTAACAACCAGGCCAATATCTTAATTTGACAGAAAAGGAAACAGGGTCAGAGAGGGGAAGTCACAATATAAGCAAAATGTCAGAGCTTATATTAGTAACATAATGCTCCTCAAAGGCCAGGTAAAATATGAAACTTATCTGGGCCTCTTTTCCAAACAACTAGTAACCAGTGGGATACAAAATATAGCTCTAATACAGTAGGACTAGGAACCCCTTGAGCACTTCAGAGATACACAACTGCTCAGACAAAAAGTCACAATTCCAAAATTTGTTTCATTTTTACGTGACTCAGTCTAGCTCTGCATCCAAACCTGAATGAGGTGTAGAAAGGTACCACAACACACAAAAAAACCCACAGAAACCCCATAACTATTTCTGTGTGCAAAGAGATTAAGATTTATTTGGAGACACTAAGCACTGAGCATGACAGCATGGTTACAGTCGAGATGAATGGCAAGAAAAGAGGTTTAATGACAAAGGCAACAGAGGAGGGGAGGTGATCAGGAGCTGAGATGAAGAGAAAAGGAGAACTTTTCTGACTTCCAGCTCAGCAGTGCTGTCGCCACTCTCTGCTTCTTTATTTCTCTGTAAAACAAATCTTGTCCTTTACTTATCTACGAGGATGCTGGGAATATGACCAATAGAAATGTGATGTGCAATCTTGAAGGAGAGTTCCCAGTGTTAACAATCACAAATAGAAGGAGAAGCCAGCTACGGTCTCCTGCAAAAACCCCAACACACCACTGTGGAAAATGAGCTGTTTCACTTCATAACCTGGGTAAGGACCAAAGTGACAATCCCTGAATTGGATAACTTTCAAGGAAAACAAAACAAGAGTCAATATTATTTCCCAATGACACAAGCTTAGAAGAACCAACTCTTAATTTTTATATTCCCACCCTCCCCTCTTGTAAGATTGGTATGATCCAAAGGTTCCATGAAATATTTTTAAAATATATAAAACATACATTATTTCATTCTTTGTCAGCTAGATTTTCATATTTCATCTAAACAAGTTTCTATTGCATAGGTCCCTATAGGTAATTTCTATACCATGTGTTTAAGACTGTATTGCTATTTGTACTTTAGTATTTGTCAGAAAAAGAGTAGATTTCACCAAAAACTTGTCTAAAGAGAACAATGACAAAAGTGGACTGGGAAAAAGATGTGCTCAAAGTCATTTATAATGAAAATAAGCCCAAAGGGGCAGTGGTGAGGGTGGGAGGGAAGACCTTTTAAAAGCAGCCACAAAAGCAAATGAAAGGCAGCAACAGGGTTTCTCCACAGATATTAATTGGATGCTGCAATTTCAGTTTTCAGCAACAGAGGCACTTTCCCAACTGCCCCCCCACCCCCCACACACAGATCACCAGGCTGTTGCAGAGAGTAAAGAGCTTTGTCCAAGTGTCACAACTAGTAAATGGCAGAACCCAGTCTCTGGAGTCCTGGGTCTTTGCTCTGTTCAGGACTCCAGGGTCCTAGGTTTGGGGCATATGTGGTTTCTTACAATTCTTCAATGGAAACTTGAAACGTGCCTGTGAAAGGGAATTCCAAGATGCATGTCAGGAGACTTTTTAGTCTCTGAAAAGACTTCTAGTGTCTAGAAAGCCCCAGGCAAGTGGGCACTGGTGGGCCGTGTCCACAGAGCCAGTCACACTTCCTTTGAAAACATGAATTATTCTGCTCTGTGGTGTTTCAACTGAAGGTGAACAGTCCTAAATTAGTGGCATCATATTAACATGGTGAAGAACTCTGGACCTGGATCCAGCACAACATCAGGCACATAAAATACACTGGATTAAAGAAAACTCGTAAACAAGATGTTGGGATTGATATTATCATTTCTGTCCTAAGATGTTGCAACAATTATAACTGTACACTCACATACAACTGGAAAACCCAAATCAGCAATTTCTAAGATTTCAGTCAACAACAACAACAACAAAAATCAACAGAGAAATAAGTTTGGATATATTCTTAAGTGTGGAATAAAGAACTAAAAATACAAATGGTATTTATCAATGGAGAGGACAGAAATAGCAGGTAAGTGTACATAAATCAAGGGAAACAAAAAGTTGTTGTTAGACTTTTAAACATCTTTGTCAGAGCAACTCTGCAACTCCCACTAGCTGAAAATTTTCTCTTTAGCTAGATTCAAGAGTATCCCTGGGCCTAATGAGAGCTTTTCCAAGTACTTATGTTCCCATTAATGATGCTATCAAGATAAAACACCACCTATTCTCTGTGTGTACATCCATATTTTCAGTGGCTACCCCAAATCAAAACTGCCCAGTCTTTACCAGAACCACAAACACTGCTTTGGAATAACAGGATTCACAATCAATCATTTACATCTTAACGAGTAATGTTCTCAGAGGTCATTAAATCAAATGTGTGCAGTTTATCATATTTATTATCTTTTAAAAATCCACTTATAGTTCATCTCCCCAGTGAACCTTTTGGGGTAGCATAGGTTGTCCTTACAGCAGATTAATGCTACTCAGAAGTGGGTTTTCTAATTCTAATCTAGGCTCCTTCCATTTACCACAGTAGACAGTCAAGGGAAGAGGAGCAGACTTCCTCTGTATCTGGCCATGGACCACCTTCCCACAGATGTGTGTCTGATTACATATGGCTGATCAACCCAATCAACTAGTCTTCAGTACTGGAAAAGCAAAATGAGGAGCAATCCCACCAATGGATACACCTTGAAAACGGCCTGTATTCAGACGTAGTGACTGTGGATATAAAGTCTTTGATCTCTCTTATTTGCATAAATTTCAAACCTCACAAGCACATTCAATGTGGCTTAAGTGCATGGCAACTCAAAAGGGAGCCCGTTATTTTGGTGTAATAGAAAGAGTACATATTAAACTCCTGACAAAGCCCTGCACTCTTGGGTTCAAATTTCAACTCTGCAACTGGCTCACTCTCTGAACCTCAATTTCCTCGATGGGCAAACAGGGGTGACAACTCTTCCTCTCAAAGTCATGGTAAATAAAATACCCAGTGCCTGGCAAAAAAGCAGGCTTTCTGCCATGTGGGACTACTTTCTAATGACTTCTCTGCTCAGAACACTTCTTTCTTTATTCTCTACACTCCTGAGTCAAAATCTACTTTTATAAAACCCCTTAAATAGCCTAACCAAGTATATCTCAGCGTGACCCTACTCCCGTCTAGTTTATTAAATGTCTCCGTGTACATGGTTCTGATGATGTTTAATATCCCAAATGTGGGCTGGGGACATAGCTCAGTTGGTAGAGTGCTTGCCTTGCGTGCACAAGGCCCTGGGTTCAATCCCCAGCACCAAAAAAAAAAAAAAAAAAAAAAATCCCAAATTTAATCTTGCTACTAAAAGTGTGGTCCTCAGAACAGCAGTATCATATTACCTTGAAGTTTGTTTGAAAGGCAGTTTTTCAGGCCCACCCCAGACTCTACTGAATTAGAATTTATGAGATTCCCAAGTGGTATCTTTATATCTTAAAATTCGAGAAACACTGCCCTATGACACACATGCCCTCAATGAATCCCAGCCTACTGACCAACTAAGGAATCAACTGCAGAGCTTCTCCTCTGGTGGTGCACTATAAATCTGTATTCAGGCAGAAAGCAACTATTGACTACAGCATTTTCATCAGGACAATATGATTTAAAACTTCTTACTTTGTGTCTTTTGAGTTTTACAAACAACACACTAAGTACAGTAGCTTCAAAGCAGCATTTAAATCTTCTATATTAATGCAATTTTGTTATATATAATAGCTGCTTTGAAGATGGTAAGTAATATGTGCATTCTGATTATATGTAAACAGATAAGTTTGGAAAGATATTTTTAATGCAAGTAATTTCTGGCTTCTAGGATGCAACACATCACAGATAGATAGTAAAAAAAAAATTCTGCAAACTAAATGCTTTCAACACAGACTGATGACCAAGTTCAATGGCATATTTCTTTTTCTAATGTACAGTGAGATTCTCTGCACAGGCCTTTTCCCCTTACATCAACTTTCTAAATCCTATATCTTGTTTTTTTTCCCCCAGATAGTCATGAAAGGGAAGACTTTTAAGGTCCTTGAAAGTAAAACTGACCACCCAAATTCCTAAAATGAATCACCAAATGCTGGATGAGGGAGACTGGTAACTTTGTGCATCAGGAAACAAAAACCAGCTTGAGTGAGTCATCTTTGTGATCAAAGATAACACAGCCACAGCCAGGGCTTGTTGCAAACAAATGGCCACAGCAATCACATGTCAGGATCTCATGTTTAATGGTTTCTCACATTAAAATGCGTAAGTCAGCTCTGTGAAAGCAGGAAGTGGAACCCAGAGCACCACATAAATAATAAACACACTCTCTTGAGTTTGGTATTCTTATCCTTCTGCTCCATTTTAATTTTCAGTAGATACAATAAAACGAAGTTGGCATTTTTGTCAAGAAGTAAGCAGAAAGGTAAAAGTTAACCAGCAGAATAGGCTTCCAGAGTGTTTCTCAAGAAAATGTGAATACTTTTTGAAGGGCTACTTATTAAGGTGTTTAATCCAAAATGAAAACTGAGGCCACAGGCTCCAGAAACAGGAAAACCTGCTTCTGAATTCCATGCATATTCTATGTTTATGTTTCTTTTTTAGGCACTCCAAGCTTGAAGGAGATGAGTGGGAACTTGTACTACATGGCATTGCCATCAACAAGCCACCCCTGCATGTTCTAGCATATTCCTCCAAGTGAAGAGCCAGGTGTCCTGATGTCCTCTTGAACTGCTGAACAGGGGCTACATGCCAGGAGCAAGTCTGTACCTTGCTGGCTGAGCTCAACACAGGGATAATGCAAACACCCAGGCTATGTTTTTCAAAAGAGGTATCTCGTATCAGTACCACACACCCTTTAGCAGGCAGGTCTCCAAGGAAAACACTACTTACACAGAAGGTGCACCCATGAGAGAAGAACCTTCCTCTGAAACACTGGAGAGGAGTCTGGGGCAGGGGCAAAAAGCCTCATGCCCCTGTCTATACAAGATCCCTCCCAAGGTTAATAATAATAATAATAATAATAATAATAATAATAATAATAAAAAAACAACTCTTACATAATAATTTCTGAAATAAAAACAAGCTAAAATATCCCCATAAAGTGCCCATGACCACCCCCACTATTTCCATGTAGGATGACCCTACCTCATAATGAAGGGAACAAAAGGTGCCATGCTGAGAGCAGAAGAGGTGCCATCCATCGGGGAAGGGTAGAGTCTCTCCAACACCAAAAGCAAGAGGAACATGCTTGGATGACGGTCCAGTTCTCCCCGATCACTGAAAAAAAGTGGTTGTACACAAAAGATCTGAACTTTATGAATTGAGGCACTATCTTCAAACACTTTCTCATTAAGTAATTCTGTACATGAAGTGAGACTCTTTTGAGTTTTCCGTTTTTTCACTTTTCTCTCCATTCATTTCATATCTTCCTAGTGTTCATCAAAAGGGGAAAAAAACTCCTGGCAAAATCAAAGATTGGACTTTTGTACATGATTTTCTTCTCAAAGTCAGTCATTTGCTTACGCACAGCACAGTCTACTAGAGTATGAAGTGTGAAACGTTTGGTGTCCAAATGTATTTAAGGCATGAACATACTAGGGTACTAGGGCCAGAAGTCTGAATTTTCCCATTACAGACCACTCATATATGTTCACACCAAGTGCAAACACCACTGGCAAAATACAATGGCACATGTTCTAATGTCCATACTGAAAATCCCACTCCCAGTGATAGGGTGTGGTTGAAAGGGCAATGATAATCTTTTCTATGTGCCCTGATGAGACTGGAAGCCCTATTTATTTATTTATTTATTTATTTATTTATTTATTTATTTATTTATTTTTGCGGAGGGGAGGGGAGGCTTACTTGGTATTGAACTCAGGGTCACTTGACCACTGAGCCACATCCCCAGCCCTATTTTGTATTTTATTTAGAAACAGGGTTTCACTGAGTTGCTTAGCACCTTGCTTTTGCTGAGGCTGGCTTTGAACTCAAGATCTTCCTACGTTAGCCTCCTAAGCTGCTGGGATTACAGGCCTGTACCACAGAGCCTGACAGAAAATAACTCTGAACAAAGAAATCATCATGTGCTTCTAAAAAGCTAATTTCTATGTAACACTGAAAAAGGATTTAGTTTAACAAAATTTAACATAAAACAGGGTTTTAAAAATATCAAATCAAATATAACAACAGGATTTTACATAACTTTTCAGGTACAAATCTACTGTAGAGAGCCAGGCAAATGCTATAATTATCAAAAAGCATCATTTTTTTTTTAAAAAATGGCATTTGTAAGGAAGAAGTTCATTAAAAACGATTGCTTAGAAGAAAAACCTTGATTAATAAAGTACTTCACCCACTAACTTAACTTTGCCTCACCCTATCATCTTTTTACCTGTCCACTGTACTGGCTACAGCTTCCAGCTGTTTGAGAAGGAAGGGATAGAGTTCTGGGAAACGAGAGAAAAACTCTCTGCCCGTCATTCTGTGGAGAAAGAAAAAATGATAAATTACTATCATGTATTTCCCCTGATCTATTCCCCCCTGACGCACACACTTTAAAGAAAGATAACGTAGTCATTTGTTTGGATATTTAATGCAAGTTAAGAACAAAACCTATAGCATCTTACATTTAACAGAAATGATACATATAATCTTGACTTTGGACATGGTCTGGATTCATGGACTTCTATCTCCAAATTAAAGATCATGCATATTTATGAATATTTGATACTAATTCTGTCAGGAAAAAAATATTTTTAAAAAATATTTATTTATTTACTTTAGCTGTACACAATGCAATGCATTTATGTTTACATGGTGCTGAGGATCGAACCCGGGCTGCGCACGTGCGAGGTGAGCGCTCTGCTGCTGAGCCACAACCCCAGTCCAGGAAAATATATTTAACATGTGAAAATGCCACATTTGTGCAATTGATCTGGACTATGTAAACAGTCAACATTTGATTGATGCTGAGTCAGCTTTGGTGATATGGGTAGGTCTAGAACAAGGTTTCCCAACCTTGGCACCAAGCATTTTGAACCAAACAACTCTTCGTTTTGGTGGGTAGCAGCGGGCAACATCTTGTGCACTGCAGGATATTTATGTCCTGTGCACTGCAGCCTCTGTGGTCTCTACCAATATTGGTGAAGATATGGAGAAAAGGGTACACTCATACATTGCTGGTGGGACTGCAAATTGTTGCAACCACTGTGGAAAGTAGTATGGTGTTTCCTCAGAAAACCTGCAATGGAACCACCATTTTGACCCAGTCATCCCACTCCTCAGCATATACCCAAAGGACTTAAAATCAGCATACCATAGTGACACATATCAATTTTATAGCAGCTCAGTTCATAATAGCTAAGTGATGGAACCAACCTAGGTGCCTTTCAACAGATGAATGGATGAAGAAAATGTGGTATATATACACAATGGAATATTACTCAGCCATAAAGAAGAATAAAATTATGGCATTTGCTGGTAAATAGATGGAGTTGGAGAATATCATGCTAAGTGAAATAAGCCAATCCCACAAAACCAAATGCCAAATGTTCTCTCTGATATGTGAATGCTGACTCAATACATGGTGGGGTGGGGTGGGGTGAGGAGGTGGTTCACTGAATTGGACAGGGCAGAGTAGTGGGAAGGGAGTCCAGGTGGGGATGGGAAAGATAGCAGAATGAACTGGACATAACTTTCCTATGTTCATAAATGAATACACAACCAGTGTAACTCCACATTGTGTACAACCAGAAGAAAGGGAAGTTATATCCCACGCATGTATGTCATAATTCATTCTACTGTCATGTATATCTAAAAAGAACAAATTTTTAAAATGGTCTTTGAGGGCTGGGGTTGTGGCTCAGTGGTAGTGTGCTTGCCTAGCATCTGTGAGGCACTGGGTTCAATCCTCAGCACCATATAAAGATAAATAAATAAAATAAAGTTATTTTAAAAAGTGGTCTTTGACTAAGAATCACTGCTCTGGAGAAGAGTTACTAGGAGTATAGGCTTGGCATATGTGGTTCTGGAGATTCAACTCCTGCTACACCTATTAGGATTACCTTTTCTTACTTATAAAAACTACTCTTAAACTTTGCCAAGATCCTAAAAATAGTTCCACAGACTGTAGAAGTACCAAAAAGCTCAAGCTGAAAATAACATTTAGGAAAATTGTCTGTCTGTAACTATTAATAACTACTCTGAAGGAGTAGCATAAATAGTCCTAAACTGCCACTTTTATCAATACTAAATGTATATTCCTATTAATGAAGACATAGTATATCGGTTTAATTGAAGCATATTTTAAACACAGCAAAATCTCAGCTCTTAAGCACACTGTCCAATCCACAAACACATACGTTCATGTAATCACCACCACATAAATACTCAGAAAACTTCCCATAGGTTTCCCTCATGCCCTTTCCCAGCCAACTCCTCCCCAACAAAGCAACAACTGACTGGATTTCTATTATCACAGTTCAGCTTGGTCTATTATAGAATTTCATAAAAAGATAATGATACATTACATAATTGTTTTCTGTCTTGATTTTTTTTTCACTCAATATAAAGTTTTTGAGATTCGTCCATGTTCTTCACCCTATCAATAGTGTGATTCTTTTTCTGTTAAGTAGTATTCTACTGCATGAATATACAAATTTGTTTATTCATTCTCCTGTTGACAGACATGGGCACTTCCATTTTTTGGCTATTGTAAATACAACTATTATGAACATTCTTCTACAAGTTTTTTGGTGGACATATGTTTTCATTTCTCTTGGACTAATATTTGAGACTAAAACTGCAATATATTTAACATTTTAGGAAACTGACAGTTTCCAAAATAGCTGTGGCATTTTTCCCTCCCAACAAGAAGCAAAAAGTCTGGTGGCTCCACATCCTCTACAGTATTTGCTCTCATCTTTTTCACATTTCAATGATCCTTGTGGGGTACCTTGAGGTGTCCCTCTGAGACCCTGATTTGCATCTCCCTGATGACTAACGGCACTGAGCACTTTTCATGTGCTTTGGTCATTGGTATGGCTTTTGTGAAGTATCTACTCAAGATTTTTGCCCATTTTAAAAACAGGTTGCTTCTTTCCTTTGTCTTATATAGTCATAAATATGCACTGCATATACTTTCTCCTAGTTTGTAGCTTGCTGACTTATTTTCTTCCTAATGTCTTTTGATAAGCAGAAGTTTTTAAATATTTGGTAAAGTCTTATAACTTACCTTTTTCTCTCCCTTTTATCTCTCAAGCTTTCTATGGCCTAAGAAATCTCTGCCTACTTCAAAGTAAAACATTTTTTGTTTCCTTCTAGGAGCTTTATGGTTTCAGCTTTTATGTTGAGGTCTATGATCCATCTAAAATTAACTTTTGTGTATTGGGGTGACAGAGAGGTCAGGTTCTTTTTTTTTTCTTTTCTCCTGTACTGGTATATCATGTTTTTAAAAGGAGATGTTCCTCAGCCAGGAAAGATGTGCTATGCTCATGGCTTAAAAGATTTAATATCATAAAGATAAAATTCTCCCCAAGTTGATTACAAAGACAATGTAATTCCAATAAAAACAGTAAGGGGGGCGCAGAATGTGAAGTGTGTGTGTGCGTGTGTGTGTGAGAAAGTAATCTGAAAAAAGTAGATTCCAAAATCAATATAAACACAGGAAGGGATAAGAATTAAGATGAGCAAAGATATCTTAAAAAACAAGGTTGGAAGACTCACCAATCAGATAGTTAGAAATATTAGAAAAGTTTAGTAATTAGGACAGTGTGGGGACAATTATTAAGCCAATAAAAAAGGATCAAGAACACAAGGAAACACACACACACACACACAAATACTTGATTTGTGGAAAAGCTAATATTGCAGATTATAGAAAAGGATGGCATGGTAACAGATTATCCATACAGACAAAATTAAAATTGGATTCTTCCCTCCCATTATATATAAAATTAAATTCCATTAAACAGAAGACTCAAAAATAGTCATAAAGTAAAATAAGAAATAATAAATAAAGTTTTTTCCCTATTTTGGAAATTTATGGCTCTGTCCTAATTATTCCTGGCCTGCTTCTTTTTTCCCCACTAAAGACATCCTGAGACAGCCTAGCTGGTACATCTTCTGCATACTCTAGCCAAATGGTGGCCAGAAAACTCAAACTTCATTCTGTTCAGCCATCTGAATTCTCTTGTAGCACTGAGTTCTATATCATAAGATAATAACCACTTTTTTGAGTACACTGTTGATTCATTCTTTGATCCTTTGGTGGCCCTTATGGGATAAAGTGGAGTTTTATAAAAATTCATTGCCCTTCTTGTACCTGACCATTCCAGACAAAAGGCCTATCTGCAGAAGAGAATAATGGTGGTGGTGGTGTTGGGGGAGGTGTGAAGCTAGCTACAAAGTGGGGCAGTTGATTTTGTGGTGGTAGAGGGAGAACAACTTTGACACCTGGGAGGGGAACATCCCTGACAACAAGAAGATACAACAGAAGGAAGAATGCCACTGTGAATCGGCCTCCTTATATCAGAGCAAACATTTGGCATTTGGCTTTTTGGGATTGGCTAACTTCACTTAGCATTATATTCTCCAACTTCATCCATTTACCTGCGAATGCCATGATTTTATTCTCCTTTATTGCTGAGTAATACTCCATTGTGTATATATACCACATTTGGGAAGGGGAGCATGGGAGGATTAGAGGAACACTAGAATGGCTGAGGGGAAGGGATGGGGAAAAAAAAAAAGATGGTAAAATGAGATGGATATTATTACCCTAAGTGCATATATGAAGTCACGAATGCTGTGAATATACTTTGTATACAACCAGAGATATGTAAAAGTGTGCTCTATAAGTATAATATGAAATGTAATGCATTCTGCTGTCATTTCTAATAACTTAGAATAAATAAATAAATAAACCCCTTATGGTAAGGGGGGAAAAAAGAAGGAAGAATGGCAATGTTCTGTGTCATTTGAAACTGTTACAGGAGAAAAAAATCAGTTTCCAAAAAGAGGAAAAGCAGAAAACAGACATCTTGGAGGAAAAATTTTAAACAGAAGCACAAAAAGAAACATCCCTCTAGCTTCAGGGTGTGTGTGTGTGTGGGGGGGGGGGGGTGTTAGCAAAATGTGTGGGACCTCTATAAAGTCAACTGTGTCAAGGCAGAATGTTGGCAAATTGCTCAATATATATCCCTTGACACCCTATAGAAATTCAGTCCAAATCCTTGCTGGATTTAGAGTAGCAGCTACAGAAGCAGTCTGTAATGAGAAGAAAGAGTGGGGTTCTCACGCAGATAACCCAGAACACAAACCAGAAACTCTTTAGTTGGCACTTATACCTATATTATGCAGTCAGGAATAATAAATCTTTAATAATTTTAAAAAAATAAGAAAGAAACTGCCCCCACAGCCTTCCTCAACCTAGAAAAATGCTCTGCTGCGGCTCTCCCAAACTGTTGTGACCACATTAAATTCAACTTCTGGGTCTGTCATCCTCCATCAGCTCACAATTTGATTTCCTTTCCCCTTACCCTCACTGAGAAATCTATCAAAAACTGTACGTAATGGCTTTGTCTCCAGTGGCTGACCCTTCTATGCAAAATACCTGTCAAGAACTCCGGATGTCTTCCCCTTTTCTGTGGTCATCACTCAAACACTGTCTGAGGCAAGGTGAATGCCTCTCAGCTGGTGGTATAGCAAAACAAGTTAGATCTACCCCCTACAAGCAGTATCTCCAAATCCAAAGACTAGAATCAATTACTTGCACTCACCTATGAATTCTAAAGTTTTTTGTTGTTAGGTAATGTTGGAAGCAATGACCAAGTATGATCCTGGAGCTCCAGAAAGAACAACTGCTATCTTTTACAAGGGCATCATGTGTTCCCTGGGATTGTATTTCTTTTATGAAAGCAGGCATTAACTTGCCTCGCTCCTCAAAATATGGTGACTTACATCTCAGGTGTAGTTGTAAAAGACTTTCAAATGTTTAAGGGAATGCCACCAGTTGATCATGTAGCCCTCCAATGATTGTGAAGATGACTCAAAAATGAGGCCATGATTGGTTATTCACAGAAGATTCCTAAGTGACTCAATTTTCATACATGCTACTTTGAGAGTCCTCCAATTAAAAAACATGGTACAATATTTGTCAGCTGACTTCAACTGAAGTTGTTACTGATTGACTGTACCTCAGCTGAGGTCACTCAGGTTTGCTTCAAATCATGGACAGGGCTTTTAGGGATGAAAACTGTCCTTGACTTCCAATTTACAGGTTAAGACAAACCCTGTGCAATCTCTAATACATTTTAAGCTATCTGGATTAATGCCTTGAGCTAAGTGGAAAGGCCAATATAGAAATTTCAAGAGAAAAACCAAAGACTCTGTTGGCTTATTAAATTTGTGCAACTGATTGGATCTGAGATGCTGGAGGGCATAGTTGATGTTATACTGAAAGTTATACTCATCCTGCTGCTTGGAGCCCTGTTGACAGTAACCTAAGCTAAATGTTGTATGAGATAAAATGAATGGACTTTGTCCCAACTTGTCAGTCAAATTAATCAAAAGAGTTGACAGCATGACATACTCATGGGGAAATTCTGCAGAAATCAAGATAGTATAGAAATGAGGTATGAATATAACTGAGAGAAAATTCTCCTTACTGCACATCTTACAAAATAATGCAATGACTGCTTATGTTTTGAACTCTATTCAAGGATGTTTATGTAATGAACAGCCTTGGGAGACAGAATGTCTCCATCTGGAACAAAGGGCAGACATGTATACTACCCATTATAAAAGATTCTGGTTCCTTAACTCTGAGATCCACTTCTGTGATGCAACCTACAGCATGTACAGGTATCTTCTGTCCCTCTTCATACTTTCTATGGTCACTGGAGTTCAGGACACTAACATAAAATTTCTAATCATCTGGTTACTAGAGGCTGCTAAGACAGCAACTTAATACTATGAAAGCTAATGAAGAAAATTAGTAATAAAAGCATTTTCCTACCTTCCCTGAAAAACTTGTATTATATACTAACAAGTAATTGATGAAAAATTGTTCTTTATGAAAGAATTTCTGCCAGGTGCAGTGGCCTATTCCTGTAATCCCAGCAACTGAGGCAGGGTTTCAAATCCAAAGCCAGCCTGGACAACTTAGTGAGACTCTGTCTCAAAAGAAAAAATTAAAAAGGTCTACAGAAGTAGCTCAGTGGTAGAGTGCCCAATGGGGTAGGGAAGGGGGGGTGGGTCATCCAGCTAGTAAATGTCAAAAGAAAATACAATTATAATCACCATTTCATAACACCTGATAAAAGGAAAAAACAACCTAATGAGTCTAGGCAGAGATTACTGATGAATGCTATGGGAAGATCAAGATGACACAATCTGCAATAAATCCATTGATCAATCTTAGCATTACTAAAAATGACACACGCATTTAAAGGGCTCATGGATTAGGAAGCACACATACTACCTATAAAATATTTTGGGTACAGTGCTGCATGTCTATAATCCCAGCTACTCCTGAGGCTGAGAAAGAAGGATCACCAAGTTCAAGGCCATCTTCAGCAATATATTAAGACCCTGTCTCAAAATAAAAATTTTAAAAGGGCTGGGGATATAGTTTAGTGGTAGAATGCCTCTGGGTTCAATCCCCAGTACTGTGAAGAAAAGAAAAAAATTTAAAAAAAGACTAAAAGCGATGTGTGGAAATTGTTTTGGTTCCTCCTCATCCTAATAAATCAACTATAAAAAGATATTTATAGAACAAAAGGGAAATTTTGAATATTAGAGAATTATTAACTTTGTTAGGTATGATCATAGCATGGTGGTATTTCTTTTAAAACTTCTTTATCACTCATCAATACATAATGAGCAGATTTACAGGGAAAAAAATGACATGGTATCTGCAATCTCCTTTATGGGAAGGTAAGAAATCGGGGAAATAAGACTAGCAAAATGTTGCTAACTGCTGAAGCTGAGTGATGAGTGTATAAGGGTTAATTATACTACTCTGTTCATTTTTACATATGTTAAAAATTCTCATAATAAAACTGTTTTTAATTAAAAATAAAAGACAAGTCACAATTGAGATAATTTATAATAAATGTATCTAAGAGTTACATAATCAATACCCAAAATATATGAAGAACTTTAGGGAATCAGTAAGCAAAAGATGAACTCAATATAAAGACACACCTATCAAAATCACAACTCAAGGAAGGATCTGAGTGCATCTGCCCAATAAAAACTCTTCATACACAACCAAAAAGGTCAGTGGACATATCCTCTTGAGGAATCAATTATTAATATCTAAAGGTATAAGCCATTTCTTAGTTGCCTGGTATCTCTTGACTGAGATAGAAAAAGAAGTAATTGTACATATGCAGACCATATGATTCTAGCACTATGATTAAGAAATTGCCCCGACAGATAACTAGCTCTGTTGACCACAATACTGCCAGGAAAAAGGGGTTCAGAACTACTATTGAAGATTGAAGCCATTAAAACAAGTACTTTAACTAAAACAGCTGAATTAAAGTTAACTGTCCCAAATAGTAAATTAGCTCATTCAGATACCATATCAAATATTTACCCACTAATATATCTTGGAAGGTATATATATATGAAGAACGTATATTACTCAAAGGTAAACATTTGGTGAATATTTTAATTATTTTAGGAGCTAAGTAGGATTTTGACTACATTTTTTCAAAAATACAGAGTTGTACCTCAGTATTCATGGTGGGTGGGTTGAATTCAGGACCCCCACAGATCCCAAATGCATAGATGCTCAAGTCCCTTATATAAAATGGCACAGTATTTTTAATTCATTCCCAGATGATTAGTAATGTCTCATACAATATAAATGTTATGTAAATAGTTGTTATACTGTATTGTTTAGGGGCTAATAGGAAGAAAAAGCCTGAACATGTTCAGCACAGATGCATTTTTCCCCAAAATATTTTCATTCCATCCTTGATTGAATACATGAATGCAGAACTTGTATATACAGAGAACCGACAATATACTGTTAAAATCATTGTCACCATGCTAGATGGATGGTGTAGGACTTTCAAGAATCAACCATGCACTTATCAGTATTTAAGGAAAACCAAAATTATTTTCTAAAGAGAATTTTAACTTTACTTGAGCACTCTGAGAACCTAGGAGGTGTTCTTTGAGGCTAACATTCTTAGGCTCCTCCATCCTGTAAGAAAATGTTGACCCTATTTCTGGTTCAGCTCACTTGAAGGACCAGGATTCCATTTTACTACAAACAAAAGAGCTAAGCTCTGTGCTCTTGCCAGGGAACATCATCTCAACTCTGCATCTGCCAAAGCTCCTAAAGACTTGGCTAAATATTTACATACTGTGCCTGAAAGATACGCAATATTAACAAATCTTGTATATTATTAAAAGCCCCAAGAAGTAGAGGATGGGGGATATTGTTATCTAAGGGACTTAATTCAAACTTCACTCATCAATAACTCTCAAATCCAAACGCCTACAGCACCTTGAAGAGAGCTTAGATTGATAATCTGCTAATATCAGATCCAAACTAACTATGGCTACATTAGTTTTTATGGACACACTGAATGCAAAGTCACTACTTACAACAGTGCCTCTTTGTGAAGGTAGTTCATAGGCTTTGGGGTGTCTATAAGTCTGCAATTTTTCTTTTCTTTTCTTTTTTTTTTTTTTTTTTTTTTTTCTGCACAAGGAATTGAAACCATGGGAAGTTTACTACCAAGGAACATTCCCATACCTTTTTATTTTTTATTTTTAGATGAGGTATCACTATGTTATTGAAGCTGTCTGCAAACTTGCACTCTTCCTGCCTTATCCTCGTGGAGAAGCTGGAATTATAGGCAGTGCCACCATACCTGATACAGGTCTGTAATACAATCTTACTTTAAAAGGCTAAGATCATGGTACCATTTTAGGTCATATATGAAATCTTTCTCCTCTGAATCCTGAAACATATGACTTTTATTTTTCACTTGCTACTTAATTAAAATTATAATTAGATTGTATTTTTTCTCACAAAAAGTAGCAAATATTTTTAAAAGTACCTACAAGCTTCCTATTGAGCACTGTGTTAGATCCTATGGGAGATAACTAAAAATATAAGATAGTCACTGCTCTTGGAGCTTAAAATCTGTTTAGAAAACAAGATATATATGTCAGGGTCAAATGAATGATGTTTATAATAAGAGTTCAGAGTTGGAAAACATATCATTGGGGGTGAAAAGGTTAGGGAAAGTTTTGTGGGAAAGAGGGAAAACAAGATGAGCCTTGAAATACTAGTAACAACGAATTAAAAAGAAGATAAAACAAAGGACATAGGCAGACGAGCTGGCTGGATGACAAAAGGACTTTGTGACAAGAGAAGGTAAAAAAGGTAGATTGGCGTAAATTTCCTAAAAATGTGAATGCCAAGCTAAGCAGCTTCACTTGTGTTTTTATTGTCTTTGAAAGCTTCCTTTTTAAAAAAGTCTAGTTGACATAAGAGTTGCACAAATTTATGGGAAACAATGCAATGATTCATTACATGTATACACTATGTAATGATCAAATCAGGGTAATTAGCATATCTATCCATCACTTCAAACAAGTTATTTCCTTGTGATGAAACATTCAAAATCCTCTCTTCTAGCTATTTTGAAATATGTATACATTATTTTAACTATCGTCACCTTAATGTGCAATCACATACTAGAACTTATTCCTCCTATCAAACTGTAACTCTGTACCTGGGCTGAAAAGTTTATGAGCAGGAGAGAGGGAGACAAAGGAGTTGGACTAGGCAGAGAGAGAGTAGAAACATGTTGACCCAATAGACAGTCACTAAATGTGTACGTTGCTACCTCAACTATGGCTGAATTTCTGTAGAAGACTAGAACTTATACTTCCTCATGTCCCTCCTGATACATAGCACACTACTCCATAAATGCCACTTGGCCAGAAAATATTTTGGCAATAAATGAATAAATAAAATTAGAGAAGAAAAATTTTCTTATATGGTTGACCTCAAACCTATCCTTCAATGCTCTTTTATTTCTCTTAGTGATTGTTACCCACCCAGTTACCACCTGACTCCCCAAGTCAGAAACGCCGCCCACACAATCAACCAGCAAATATTGCTGCTTCTACCTCCAGAGGATCTGTTGAGTCAACCCCTCTCCATCCTTACTGCTGCTGCCCCAGATGCTGTAACAGCCTTTTTGCTTCCCACCACCTCCTTATCTAACTGTTGTGATAAGCGGTTCTTTCTCTAAAACACCAGGAAGGAAGCCAGAGAGTAATTTGGGGTCAGGGTCACTCTTATAACAACTCACTCTTTTGAGAATGACCTTAATCCTTTTTGAGGGCAGCCCCCAATGACCTCCCACTAAGCTCCACCTCTTAAAGGTCCCTCCACCTGTCAACATTGCCACCCTGAGGTCCAAGCTCCCCACACATGAACCCCTAGGGGACATACTCAAACCACATCCACACCATAGCATCTAGGTTAGGTACCTGTCTTTGGTTCTGCACTGCAACCTGTACTCTCCCCATCACAGCACTTGCAGCATGTCATACATGGAACTTCCTCTTCGTTTGTGTATCTCTCCCACCAGATGATAAATTCTGCCCAGGCAGAGACTCCAATTAATCTTTTTCCACAGTCTCTCTGATACTAAGTATGATGTCCAGTCACAACTCGTACCCAATGCAAACTTACTGTTTGAAGCAAACAAATGACAGAGTCCTTAAGACAGACCAAGAGAAAGGAATTATGATGAAGATGGTAGCAAAACAATTTCATGAAGCTTGCCATTAGCCACACCTAATGATATTCAGAATCATCATTCGAGTTAATAAACTAAGTACCCTACCAGGCCAGGGCTTGACATTTTCTTAAACACAAATAGATAAAGCTTGTCTCACTGGTTTACAAACAGTTCAATTTGAGTTTATCCAAACAAGCAAAAGGGCTGATGTTACCTCCACAAGATATAACAAGCCCTGGGGGTGAATTCTCCAGTGACAGGCATTTCAAACCTGTTTATTTATGTGGTCAAAACTAGTTCAGCAGCTTCATGAAAACAATAGAAGTGATAACCAAAAAGGAAAAGCTAAACCTCTGTAAATTTAAGCTCCTAGGAAGAGAAAAGAAAACAAAAAATTGTAAATGGGATAAACAGGCAGACATAGGTAAAAACACACAAGCCAGGAAACAGGGTGAGAATAAGGCAGCTTTAAATTGAGAACTGCCAGACTGTGCAAGAGGTGCCCTGATCCCTGGCCCACCAGAGAGGATAGACAGGCACAATGGAAGGGAGGACTGCAGGGGCTCAGGGCGTCCCACCCCAGAATACGAATACACATGTGAGGATAGATCGGACACGCCACACCCAAATGCGCTTCATTGCCATGTTTTTATCTGGTTATTCAGAGAAACTACAGTCACAGGAATAGCTCTGAAAAGCTTTTATAAAATAATGTATGTCTATAAAGGAAATCTACATTAGTGAAAGTATCTATTTCAGGAAGAGGGCTGCTCAGAGACAGTTTTTATTACCCGGACACTGTTGATCTGCAAACAAGACGATCTATCTTTATTCACTATATAATTTCTCCTCTCACCCTGCTGTATTTGTTCCCATCTCCCCCAGAATCCCCAATCCCCTATTCCTCTGTAGCTTGGGATACTTCATAAGTTTCAGGTATCTGGCCCTTCTCCCAGTCTCATATTTTGTGGGTCTCTCTCTCTCTATACACACACACACACACAATTAAAATGGCATTTGTCCTGCTAATCTGTCTTATGTCAATTTAATTCATAACCAAGTCAAAGAACCTAGAAGGGTGGAGGTATCCATTCCTCCCTCCTTTACAGGGCTTGGGGGAGTTCAAAAGCTACAGACAGAACTCTGCTTGCCTGGCATAAAGTATAAAGTGCAAGGAGTAGCAGTGACTGTGAGCTTCACCTCCAAGGCTCCCTCCACCTGACCTGTTCACCTGATTCCATAGTGCCTAGCCAGGGCCTGGAACATAGCCAGGAAGGTAACAGAGATTCAATGAATCAATGAAAATATGTTCTTGGCACCGTTTTAATTTAAAAACTATATTAAAATAATTCAAGCCCTACCGTTTACAAAGGAAAAATTAGATAATAAAGAATACTGAGAAGAAAAATCTAAAACTACCCTAATCTCACCACCCAAATTTAGCCACCAGTCTTATGTTTTGATGCCTGCCCACCTACATCCATCTCCTTTTTTATATTGTTCTATAATATGCTTTTTTTGCACTTAAGAATAAATCAAGAATATATTCCATTTCCATCTGAACCTTCTTTTTCATAGTACCCTGTGTGGTACACGCTATGTTTCTTCAAGGTTTACAAAAGTCTTCATAGGTTCTTCCAGGGCACCAACCACAGATATCAAACCAGGACTCATTCCATCTTGGCTAAGGCATGTGTGGAAGGCAGTCCTTACTCTGGCTACATTCAAAACATCCCTTTGCACATGCCACATATGATCTTGGTAAATGCTAAGAGTCTAGTTCTCGAGTTTTATGGAAGCATCTGAGCCTTGGCCATTTTGTTAGACACTGGATCCAGAATACAATCTAACAGTCTAAAAAACTTTAATTAAGCTTTGATTTATCTTAGAAACCTTAAGATCAGCCACAAAAATAGGAAAAATTAAAATGCCAGAAATATATGCTTCATAACATGAGCATTACTATGATGAAAACAATTATGCAATGGGAAAAAAAAAAAAAAAAAGGATTTGCAAAATGTGTTAAGGAAAAAAAAAGGCCTATCTACCCCTAGTCTCTATGTATATATCCCACATCACTCTCAATCATCCCAGGAACTGGGATCTATAGAGCAACTCACAAAGACACAAAAAGAAAAACTAGAGAAAACCCTGCAGGCGGGGGAACTGCTGGGGAACAGCAGCAAAGGCATAGGTGGTGCCCAGCTTTGAAAAAGACAGGACTTATTCACAGGCCATGGAGCAAACACTATAAATCTAGGCA
Organism: Tamias sibiricus; assembly: GCA_025594165.1. Lineage (NCBI taxonomy): Eukaryota > Metazoa > Chordata > Mammalia > Rodentia > Sciuridae > Tamias > Tamias sibiricus. Next base: position 61,779,703 of record CM046670.1, on the reverse strand, counting down.
TTAGATGGAAACAATGGCTGAAGGCAAAAACCTGGAGCTTTTCAGTTGGTGTTTCAAATGGGAACCAAGTAAACTATTAAAACTGAGCTACTCCCTAGATTTGGGCCAATAAAACCAACTCAGAGGACAGAAATTAGCAAAAGGGCCTGTCTCTTTGCCACACTGATTGCTGATAAAACAGCAAGCTCATCTTAAGGAAAACAACATCCCACAAGTGGAAACAAACCTACGAAGGAAGACAAAGCACACACATGCATTTCAAAGGATACGATCAAATGCAAATTAATAAAATAGAAACAACTCATAAAAAAGAAATCTGGCTTTGGAAGCTCACCAGGAGGAACATCTCTGACTCTGTTCTTGGAATCTTCTCCCTACCTCTGACTGGGCTAACACCAGCACATATCCCCAGAGCAGCAATGAGTAAAAGAAGGAGTCAGTGAACGATTATATAGGGATTTTTAAAATAATGAAATGAAACCGAAAAGAATATTAGAAAGACATCAGGAGTCTCACAGTCAGAATCTCATACTCAACAAGCCCTTGGGTTGGGGACATAGCTCAGGGGTAAAGAGCACCACACACATGGTCCTGGGTTTCAATCCCCAGCACCACAAAAGCAAACACACAAAAAACCAAGCCCTCATAACCCAAGCAATGGTTCTACCAGGAAGTCCCTTTATTCGGCTTCAGGCAAACCATTTGGAAGCTGAGGAAAGGATCTGCCCCAGGGCCTCCAAGTGCTGACTGATCAGTTGTCCTCCCAGTCTCTTCATTTCCCTTCTAATCCTCCGGAGACAACTGAGAGATTGCTGGACTTGGTGAATGCTTTTATAACCCTTTCCTTTCAGAAGGTGCTCTCAAGATGGGGAATTTCCAAATGGCTAAACTGGCTATCACAATGCCATATCCAGGGAGAAAGTGAAAGGTCTTAGTTCTGGAAGTGCTCTGCCATTTGCCTGGGAGGTCACTTTTCCAGAAGCAGTCCTAGAAACACATTTGTACTCACGTCACAGCTAACTGGAGAGTAAACATCCACCTCTCTCTCTTTTTTTTGGTGGGGAGGGGGTGGTTGCAGATGGGACAGTCAGGGGGATACTGCAGATTGAACCCAGGGGCACTTTACCACTGAGTTGCATCCTGAGTCCTTTTAATTTTGATACAGGGTCTTGCTAAATTGCTGAGGCTAGCCTCAAACTTTGTAATCCTCCAGCTTCAGCCTCCCAAGTTACAGGGATAACAGGTAAACACAACTGCACTCAGAGAAAACATGCATCTCTTAAATGCCTCCTGTGTGCAGGTTTCCATTTAGGCAACTTGTATGGATGTTTTTCCTCACCAGAAATTATTTCTTAGAAAATGTTTCTTGCTGAAGTCCATCATCTCTAAAATCTCAGGATCAAGTAATCTCCAATAATTTAATTCAGTAATCATTTTCTAAATAGTCTGTGGTAGACTTTCTGGAGATGACTGGCAAATTCCTACCTTCCCCTGTACACACAATCCTCCTTTATTTTTATTTTTATTATTTATTTTTGCGGTGCTGGAGATTGAACCCAGGGCCTTGTGCATGTGAGGCAAGCACTCTACCAACTGAGCTATATCCCCAGCCCCACAATCCTCTTTTCTCTTAAGATGTATGTTTATTCCACGCTCCTCAACTTGAGGATGCCTTGTGATCTGCTCTAATCAACAGAAAGCAGTGGAAGTAACACTGTGCTAGTTCTGGCTTAGGCCTTTAATAAGCATGGCAACTTCTGTTTATCCTCTTGAAACGCCATCAGTCCCCAGTCACTGATGCCCACAATTCCAGTTCCCACCACATAAGTGTGAAGCCATCTTGGTCTTTCCAGCCTTTGTTGAGGTCTCAGATGAATGCAGCTTCTGAGTGATCCCAGATGACATCACACAGTGAAGAACAACCTCCCCCACCACCAGCTGAATCTAGTCAGCCCAGAAAAATGTGAGAAATCATAACCTGTTGTTATTTTAAGCCACTAAATTTGCGGGTGGTTTGTTATGCAGCAATATGTAAGTGAAACAGTTATAAAAATGAAGGCAGTGAGTTAAACTCCATGGAAAAGGTAACACTAAATAAAAGAAAAGCTGATAACAAGGAACACAGCTCCAGAGGCCACCAGGATGAAATCAGTATCAATGGTATCAAAATCAAGATGTCAGCATGACACCTCTGGAGGCTCTACTGGAGATTCTCATCTTCACCTCTTCCAGCTTCTGGTAGCTGCCAGCATTTTTCGGCTTATAGCTATGCTAATCAGCTTTCATTGCTGTGACCAAAATACCTAACCAGAACAACTTACAGAAGAAAACATTTGTTTTTGGCTTATGGTTTCAGAGTTTTCGTCCACAGTCAGTCAACTCCATTGTTACGGGCCCAAAATGAGGCAGAGTATTATGGAAAGGAGTGTAGTAGAAGGACATTGCTCGGTTGATGGAAGCCAGGAAGCAGGGAGAGAGCAGGAGCCAGGGACAAAATATATAATCCCTCAGGACACGTCTCTAGTGACCCACCTCCTCCAACCACACCCTACCTGCCTACAGCTACCACAGAGTAATCCATGCAAATGATTAATCCATCGATTAGTTCACAACTCTCATAATCGGATCATTTTACCTCTGAACATTCCCAGATCGTGAGCTTTTGGGGAACACCTCATATCCAAACCATAATAAGTTGCATAGTTTCAATCTCTGCCTCTTCAATCATGCCATTTTTTCCTCTTTTGTCTCTGAAGACTCCATCTACCTCGGCAATAAGTGACTGCATTAGGGGCCACCCAAATTATACAAAATAGTCACCTGCCATGGTTTGGATATAGTTTAAAAATATTCCCCTCCAAAAGTTCACGTGTTGGAGATTTGGTCCCTATGTGGCAATGTGGGAGCTGAGACACTGTTTAAGAGGTGGGGGCCTAATGGAAGGTCCTAGGGTTATTAGGTAGCTGATCCCCAGAAGGGATTAAGGTACCTGGCATAAAACCCTGAACTCTCATGAGAGTTGGTGTAAGAGCAAGCCCAACCTCTAGACCCCTAATCACTCTCTGGCTTCCTGTTTGGTGATGTGCTCTCTGGCTCCCACACATGGCTCTCTACAATTTTGTGCTGTCCATCATTAAGCCCTCATCAGAAGCTGAACCAACTGGGCCACCTGAACTTGAATTTTCAGCCTTCCTAACTGTGAGCTAAATAAACCTCTTTATATCAGTACGCCTCAGGTATTTCTTTGTAGTAACAAAAAGTAGCCTAATACATCACCCTATCTCAAGGCCCTTAAGTTAATCACATTAACAAAAACCCCCACCCCATCTATTCCATACAAGATAACATTCACAGGTTCCAGGAATAGGGACTTGGTCTCTTTAGGGGCCATTACTCTGCCTGTCACAACTGCTCAGACAATAATTAAGCAAAAGAATGAACATACTAGTTTAGTTCAAGGCAGTTGTTTTCTAAAGCTTTAAAGCAATGGACTACTTTTCTCAAATATAATCCCAATAGTTAAAACAAAAATGAAGAGAGGATTCTGGGACAATAGCTGAGTAAGAAACACCAGGAACCTGTTTCCTCACTTAGACAACAAATGTACGGGCAGAATGTGTCTAATGTAAGTATTTTGAAACTCTTGAGTCAACCTTTTAAGATTTGGAGAGTAGTAAATTTTGGTCAATTTCAGTTCATAGCATTGTAGCACCTGCCTATGCTCTAGCCTCGTGGCAGGCAACTGTGCAACTTCTCTGGGAACAACTTGCACAAAGTTTATAGGACAAGAAAGACTCTGTCCAAAAATTGGGGATCTTCATTCTGACTAATGATAGATACTGCTCTGATTTTAGAAACACAAACCCATAGGCAGGCAGCCATTGTTGCAATCCTCCCCCAACTTAAGCAAGTTCTTCCTCCTCTGATTGAAGCAAAATCTAGGAGATTTAATTGGCCAGAGATCTTTTTCTTTCTTTTATTAACCTCCCCATTCATTTTTTTTCCCCTATTCATTCATTTTTCACTGCTTACCCTATTGAAAGTCAGACATTTAAAAAAGCAACCACATATACAAAGGAATTTAGAAAGTCACCACACACATCCAATAAAAGGTGCAGGTTGAAAAAGAACTGAAAAGAACTTAAGCTTATACCTCAGGCTAATCTCCTGTACAGGCACAGCCTTCAACAATGAAAACAAACAAACAAAAATCAACACATTCTGGAGAAGAGAGAGAATCTGATTTCTATAGCTACATTGTTAGATTTAAATGTCCAGTTTTCAACAAAAAGAAAAATCCCAAGAAACAGGAGATTGTGGCCCATTCAAAGGAAAACAACATCATTACAACAGAAACTTTCCCTGAGAAGGACCAGATAGATGGGTGGGTTTGCTAGAAAGACTTTAAAACAACTGACTTAAAGATACTCAAAGAAGGGCTGGGACTGTAGCTCTGTGGCAGAGTACTTGCCTAGCATGTGTGAGGCACTGGCTTTGATCCTTAGCACCACATAAAAATAAATAAAGGCATTCTATCCATCTAGAACCACAATAAAAATTTTTTTAAAGATGCTTAAAGAATTAGAATATCATGCTAAGTGAATTAAGTCAATCCCAAAAAATCAAAGGCTGAATCTGCTCTCTGATAAGTGGATGCTGATCCAAAAGGTAGGGGCAGTGGGGGGGGGGGGGGGGGGCACATGGGGAAAATGGAGGAACTTTGGGCAAAGGGGAGGGTGGGGAGGGTATATGGGTGCAGGAAAGATGGTAGAACGAGATGGACATTATTACCCTAAGTACATGTATAAGTGCACATACGATGCAACAATACATTGTGTACAATCAGAAAAATGAAAACTTGTGGTGCGATTGTGAACAATGAATCAAAATGCATTCTGCTGTCATATGTACCTAATCAAAATTAATTAATTAATTTAAAAAAATTTTAAAGGGCTGGGATGTGGCTCAAAAAAAAAAAAAAAGATGCTCAAAGAATTAAAGAAAAACATGGGCAAAGACAAGAAAATGATGCACTAACAAAATGGAAATTTTAATAAAGATACGAATCTAAAAAAAAAATCCAAAAGGATGTTCTAGAACTGAAAACTATAGTAACTAAAGTGAAAAATACACTAGAGAGCTTCAAAGACATATTTGAGCAGGTAGAAGAAACATCAATGAATCTGAAGTTATGACAACTGAAATAATTGAGTCTGAGAAACAGAAAGAAAAAAGATTAAGGAATATTAACAGAACCTATAGGACCCATGGGACATCATCAAGCAGACCAACATATGCTTTGTGAAATTTCCAAAGGAACAGAGAGATAATCTAAGGGAAAAAATGGCTAAAACTTCCCAAGCTCGATGAAATACAAACATAAAAGAAGCTTAAAAACTCTACATAGGATGAGCTAAAAGAGAAATATACCAAGACACATTATAATCAAACTGTTGAAAGACAAAAACAAAAAGAGATGCTTAAAAGTAGCAAGGCAAAAGCAACTCTTCACAACACCAGAGATCCTCAATAAGATTACCTGCAAATTTCTTATCAGAAACTTTGAAAGCCAGAACGTGAGTGAGCTGATGATACATCCATAATGATGGGATGAAAAAACTGTTGATCAGAAATCACATAATTGATAACTATCCTTTAAAAGTGTGAGAGAGAAATTAATACATTCCCATATGAACAAAAACAGAGAATTCGTTACCACTAGATCTGCCCTGAAAGAAATGATAAAAGTAATCCTGCAGGTTGAAATGAACAGACACTAGACAGGAACCTGAAGCCAATAAAGAATAAAAAAAATAAAAAATCTCAGAAAAAATAAATATATGGGCAATTATAAAAGCTAGTGTTTTTGTAAGTTTGGATTGTAACTTCACTTTTTATATTCTACATGATTTAAGAGACTAATACATCTTTTTAAAATATTGTTAGTTTAAAAAGCCAGTATTATTCTAACTTTGGTTTGTAACTTCACATTCTGTTTTCTATATAATTTGAGATTAATGTACACACACACATACAAAACAATTATGGCTTTGGAAATACAATGCATAAAGATATAAATATGTGATATCAGTAACTAAAAGATGATGAGACTAGAACTGAATAGAAGCAGAAATTTTGTATGTTATTAAACTTAGCATACAAGTTGACACAAATTCGTTTTTCTTTCCTTCCTGCCTGCCTACTTACTTTCTTTTTCTCCTTCATTTTTTTTAACAGTGCCAGGAAGAGCCTTGTGCATGCCACGCAAGCACTCTACCACTGAGCTACCACCCCAGTCTCAGGTGGTATAAATTATATTCGAATTAGGATATTACAACATTAGAAGGTGAAATGTAATCTCTTTGGTAACTACAAGGAAAACAGTTATAGTACATACAAGAATACACAAAAGGAAAGGAAAAGAGAATTAAAACATTTCACTGTAAAAAAAACAACTAAACACATAAGACAGTAATGTAGGAAATGAGGAACAAAAAAAGCTATGAAGCATGTAGAAAATAAATGGCCTAATGATACAAATAAGTTTCTTCTTACTAATAATTTACTTTTGGGGGAACACTGGGGGTTGAACCTAGGGGTGCTTAACCACTGAGCCATATCTCCAACCCTTTTTTATTTTTGAGACAGGGTCTCTTGCTAAGTTACTTAGAACCTCACTAAGTTGCTGAGGCTGGTCTTGAACTTGCTATCCTCCTGTCTCAGCCTTCCAAAGCACTAGTATTACAGGTGAGCATGCCTGGATAGTAATTACTTTAAATGTATATTGATTAAACTCTCAAACCAAAAGACAAGAGACTAGAAGAATGGATTTAAACACATTATCCTACTACATGTTGTCTATAAGAGACTTTCTTTAACTCTAGAGACACAAACAGACTGCAAGTAAAAGGATGAAATAAGACATTCCATGCAAATAGTCAGAAGAGAACAGGAATGGCTATAAATAAGCCAGTCACAAAATGGACAAATACCGTATGATTACACTTACATGAGGTTCCTAGAGTAGTCAAATTCACAAAGACAAAAAACAATGGTGTTACCAATGGGTTGGTAACAATGGGTTGGGGTGGGTGAAGAGGGAATAGGGAATTATTGTTTAATGGGTATAGAGTTTCATTTTATAAGATGAAAAGAGTTCTGGAGATGGGTGGTGGTGATGGCTCTACAACAATAAGAAAATAATACCATAGAACTGTGCGTTTAAAAATGGTTAGGAGATGGTAAGCTTTCTATTATGTATATTTTACCACAATAAAATGTGTGTTGTTGCTGGGCGCGGTGGTGCACGCCTGTAATCCCAGCACTTTGGGAGGCTGAGGCAGGAGGATCGCGAGTTCAAAGCCAACCTCAGCAATGGCGAGGCACTTAGCAACTCAGTGAGACCCCGTCTCTAATAAAATACAAAAAAGGGCTGGGGATGTGGCCCAGTGGTCGAGTGCCCCTGGGTTCAATCCCCGGAAAAAAAAAAAAAAAAAAGTGTGTTGTTAAGTTAAAACACACAAACAAGCCAAATCTGTTCTGGTTGAAACTGGGTTGAGGTGGGCAATCATCAGTTTGTTCTCCCTCTTATTCTTAGCAAGAAAAGGCCCTAAAATACCACCTCGAGCTCCGGAAGCACAGTTTAGAGTCTGAAGGCTTAAAGCAATCTTTAGAAAGAAAAATGAACCAGGAGGCATCACAATACCAGACCTTAAACTATATTACAGAGCTACAGTAATAAAAACAGCATGGTATTGGCACCAAAATAGACATGTAGACCAATGGTACAGAATAGAAGACACAGAGACAAACCGACATAAATACAGGTATCTCATACTAGACAAAGGTGCCGAAAACATACATTGGCAAAAAGATAGCTTCTTCAACAAATAGTGCTGGGAAAACTGGCAATCCATATGCAGCAAAATGAAATTACACCACTATCTCTCACTATGCACAAAGCTCAATTCAAAGTGGATCAAGGACCTAGGAATTAGACCAGAAGACTCTGCACCTAATAGAGGAAAAAGTAGGCCCCAATCTTCATCATGTTGGATTAGGTCCTAACTTCCTTAACCAGACTCCTAAAATGCAAGAAATAAAATCAAGAATTAATAAACAGGATAGATTCAAATTAAAAAGCTTCTTCTCAGCAAAGGAAACCAATAAAGTGAAGAGAATACCCACAGAGTAGAACATCTTCAATACACACACATCAGATAGAGCACTAATCTCCAGGATATATAAAGAACTCAAAAACCTAACACACACACACACACACACACACACACAACCAATCAATAAATGGAATAGACATTTCTCAGAATATATACAAGTGATCAACAAATATATGAAAAATGTTTCAACTTCTCCAGTAATTAGGGAAATGCAAATCAAAACTACTCTAAGATTTCATCTCATTCCAGTTAGAGTGGCAATTATCAAGAATATAAGCAATAATAAGTGTTGGAGAGGATGTGGAGAAAAAGGTACACTCATATGTTGCTGGTGGCACTGCAAATTGGTGCAACCGCTATGGAAAGCAGTATGGAGATTCCTTAGAAAACTTGGAATGGAACCACCATTTGATCCAGCTATCCCACTCTTCAGTCTATGCCCAAAGGACTTAAAATCAGTATGTTACAGTGATGCAGCCACATCCATGTTCATAGCAGCTCAATTCACAATAGTGAAACTGTATAACTAACCTAGGTGCCCTTCAACAGATGAATGCATAAAGAAGCTGTGGTACATATACATAATGGAATATTACTCAGCATTAAAAGAGAATAAAATTATGGCATTTGCAGGTAAATGGGTGGAGTTGGAGAATATCATGCTAAGTGAAGTAAGCCAATCCCCAAAGGCCAAATGTCCTCCTTGATAAGTGGATGCTGATCCACAATGCGGGGGTGGGGGTGGTGCATGGGGAGAACGGAGGAACTTTGGGCAAAGGGGAAAGAGGGATGGGGAGGGGGCATGGTAGCAGGAATGATGGTGAAGTGAGATAAACATCATGTGACTCTACATCCTGTACAGCCAGAGAAATGAAAAGTTGTGCTCCATTTGTATACAATGAATCAAAATGTACTCTGCTATCATATATAACTAGTTAGAATAAAACAACAACAACAAAGATTCAAACTTAGAACCACTATCTACACACCTACCTTCTCATTCCCTATTGTTCTCATCTTTTGAACCCCCTTAATTAAACCCTGAAATACACATTTTAGTTTCTGCATAACTTTAAAAAATTATTCTTGTTTATTGAAACATGTTTAGAGCCTATCCCATCTTACTAGGATGTTAGCTCCTTGAGACCCACAAATGCCTTGTTTCTGCTCTAACTCCAGCACCCAGAATGCTGACTAGCAGCACACAGGAGGCATTTAGTAAATATGTGCTGTCTTCTTACCATTGTCCGAGAAATCCAGTCCACAATCCTGTCTTCATTAAGCATGAGCACTATTCTCAATTATAGGGGTCCTATTCCCATCATCCTCTACAAATATATACAAGATTTAAAAAAAAATCTCATCTGGTAATTCTAAAGAGCAGTACATTTACATTAAAACCCTAGCCCAGTGCACACATTAAATACACCGACATTTCCAACTGCTGTATCTGCTTCATCTAATATACTATCAAGGAATCACCTAGCAGTTTCTTTCTTTTATTTATTAAAAATCAAATTTGGCATAAGATCCAATATTCTAAAATAAGTTTTTTGGTTTCTATTCTTCTTTTTCTTCAGTTACTTTTTTCAAGATCCTATCCTAAGCCATATAGATATTTTCACTAAGGCTAATATTAATTTGTCAATTCACATTTTTCAAATGAGGGGGAGGTACCAGTAAAGACTCAGTCTTCAAGGAACATAGAACTAAAAAATCTACCACTCTAATCACTAATCATTAGGAAGTAAGTGAGCCTACTAAGATAAAAATACAGGTTGGAGGCAAGTGCAGGATTAGAACCCAACTCTCCTGTTTCCCAATCTAATCACTGGATGCTTTAGAGTTTCTGTTACATAGGTAACCCAACTGTCCCTGAGACAGGCATCTGCTTAACAAGCAAAGAACACACTGTGACCCAGACAGGCCAGTTTTCAAAGGAGCTCATGCCCCCATGGTTGGGTCAGATAGCAATCTCTCCACTCCTATCAATCAGGGTGGTCAAGTCAGAAGAAGGTCCCCTACCTGAGCCTTCACTTCCACCCACTGAGCCAGGACCACCCACTGAATTTAAATGCAGAAGATGAGCAGGCAAACTGCCAGTAAAACTAATCTGAAAAAATCTACTCATCTGCTCTTACAAAGCATTTTCAGAGATCACTGGACCACAAATAATTCTGTTTGGTCCAATAAGTCTCCTGTCTCTCCTGTATTCAAATTAAGAAAATCTTACTAACACACCAGACTACCCCTACTCACCCTCTGCCTCCCCTCAAACTCCTATCCCCTGTGCAAATCAAACCAGAAAAGAGTGTGTGCATTTGTTCTTTTTCAGGCTCAATGCTTCATTTTCCCCAGTGAACATATTTTTTTTAAAAGTCCGGGGATACTCAGACTGAAAGTTATTTACAAGGAAAACAAAAAACAAGCAGTCACCATGTAAATGTTACATTCCTAATTGATACACAATGTCATCATACCTAGGTATGATGTGATGTCCAGCGTAGATATATTTTCTGAAATTCACAACTAAAAGAAATAAGACTTAGAATATTAGGTGTAATTTTCCTCTGCTACAGACCAGTAGGAAAAAAAGTCCCTATTTAGTGGGTGACTATCTCAGACTGTAGGATTTAGTCTTCCCTCTGAACAACTGCCTGGAAGCACTCAAACTATGGGATAATTTTCAACAGACTGGCTGGATCTCCAGACAGAGAGAAAAGCCAGCATTTGGCAGAGCTGTGAAAGGAACATTTTGGACACCTTAGCCATTTGTTTTTTGGAGAGCCAGAAAACTAATCTGGAATAAGTATAACTCATTATTGTTATTATTATTAAAAACCCTAATCTCTGGCTCCTGGGGCTGGCAGCAGGAAGCATGTTGGTTTCTGTATAAATGCAAATAAAATTTATTAAATTAGACATTCCAAGATCAGGGTCTTGGGTTTAGTGTTCTCACGAATACTGGTTTTTTAAAAGTACTCTGAAGTTAGAAGGCTGCCATCCCTTTGCAGACCCTGAAAAGCTATCTGCTTGGCCAACAAGCAGCCTGTACATTGAGGTCACAAAGAGGCAGTCTTTCCACACGACTGGGAGCCATTCCCTTTCATGCATTTTTCTCAGAACAGCCAGATCCAAAATCAAAATCCTTCAAAGGCTGAGGCTGTGTTTGCTACTTCAACTCCATTTCCTACAGCACCTAGCAGAAGACAGAGACATAGTGCAAACTTACTACATTAAAAAAAAAAAAAAAAAAAAAAAACAAGTGGAGGAATATATCAGGTCTCTTCTTTCCTTCTTTTTAGTTATATTCTATTAATTACAATTAAAATATGTTCACTTAAAAGAGCAAACCACAATGAATCAAAATACATTCTGCTGTCATGTATGCCTAATCTAAATAAATAAATAAACAACAAACAAAAGAGCAAATCATAAACCAGTAGTAAAATAAATCTCACATGTCCATTATGGACATTTTGTACATGCATATAAAAACATAAAATTATACATATAATATATACTGTTGCTTTAGAGGAGTAGCAAATAAAGACCAGTTGAACATATTGTTTGGCAACTTATTTTTTATTAATATTTAGATACTGTACTCATTTATGTCTCAAAAGTAGAAAGGCGAAGGTATCATTTTCCTTATCCTTAATTTAAATGAAAACTTTTTGAATAAAAATATATTCTTTTTATTTTATGTTCAAGTTTGGTTTTTCTAAACACAGAAAAACAGGAAGGAACTCACTTGTATGTCCTTAGAATTTTGAAGGCAATGCTTCATTAATTTCTAAGTCCACTGCTGTTTGATCCTTAATTCTCTGGATCAATGTGAATAATTTGGGTTTCTTTCCCCCTTCTCTCTAAAATTTTGGAAATTTCATGATGTCATGTCTTGATGTGATTCATTTTTCATTCATTATACTGGAACTCCTTCAGTTCTAGGAAGTTTTCTTGTGCTATTTCTTTGACAATTTCCTGTTCTCACTTTATTTTCTTTTTTGAATTCCTCTAAGCTGGATGTTGAACTGCCTAAAATAATTTTCTCATTTTTCTTTCCTAATTTTCTCATTTTTTTCTCTCCCATTTCCCCTCCCCCCATTCAACCTCTCAAAAGGTTCTACTCTTATGTACAGAAGCATTCTCAAGCCAAACTTAATTTAACCCATGTGTTTTATAATTTCTACAGTTAACTTTGATTTCTTTTGTAATTGGAAAAAATATACACTTTCTTTCTTTCCATTTTCCATGGCATACAAAAGATAATGCACAGTATTTGTGCAATGCCTTATTGTTTACAGAGCACTTTCACATAATTTCACTCAATCTTCACAGCAATCCTATGAAATGCATTATTATTATTCTTGTTTGGGGTTTTTCTTAAGTTGGCATAAAAATTGTATATATTTATGTTGTTTTTTTTTTTTAAGTTCTACTCTTCCACCAATGTATTAAAATTTTTATTTGGATCATCATTTTTTAAAATCTCCTACACTTCCTAATCTTAGATTGCTTTTTTAAAAATTACCAATATGCCTGTCGGTGGTCTCCTGTAAGTGGGTCTGGAGCCGGCGGCGGGGCCTGCGGCGAGGGGAGAATGAAGGGCGGGGAGCACGAACCGGCCGGAAGTTGCGGGTCCGCGGCGGCCTCACTGCGCGGCCGAGTGGATTGCTGGGGTCTGCGGGACTAGTCTGGATTCACTTAGGGTTCGCGGGACTTTGAGGTCTGGTTAGGAGTCGTGGGGCGCTTTCCCTCTGCCCTCAGTAGGGATGTGTCAGAGGAATCACAGGACATCCCAACTGGGAGGACCTCAGAATTTCTAGCCTACCTATTTCGCCCCCTAAAGTTGCCAAGAGCAAGTCAAAAACCCTTCTGGTGAAAATGGTGAGCCAAGCTGGGACAGGTTTCTCCTTCAACGCCAAGAGAGGCCGACTCCGGGAGAAACTGACTCTTTTGCATTACGATCCACTTGTGAAAAGAAAAGTCCTCTTCACAGAACAGAAAAAAATACGCTCTCTCTGAACACTGGATTGAAAATGAACTTGATTTATAAATGAGAAGACTGAGGCGGGGATACTGATTCAGAAATCCCACAGCTTATAATAAAAGAAGAGGAAATGGCGTGGCATCACTGCCTCCTGTGATTTCAAGGCCATTGTGAAGGGAAACAATGCAGTGAAAGAAAGTTCTTCATATTAGGACAGACATCGTTGCTTCACATTTTATTTATCTTTCTGGATATTTTTATAGCCCTTAATAAAAAATATTAAAATAAAAAAAATAAAAAAAAAAATACCAATATATTCTTATTTCATATAATCAATTTCATCTAACCTGAGAATAGTACTCTCTCTTGTTTTTTCTTTTTAAAGTTTTCTTCTGGTCCTTATATTATATCTGCTTTTACTTAATTCCTTCTCTTTTAATCACTATTTTCCTTCAATTAGTGATTTATAATTGCAATTGATAATTGTAATTTATAATTGTGACCACAATTTCTTAGTAATTATAGTACTCCTCTCCCATGGCCCCTACCCTATGATGCAAAGTATAATTCTGTCAGTTAAAAAGAGAAACATATTAAGTGCTATAATGTGTCAAAGAAAGGTTAGAAAGCAGACCAATAAGAAGAGGACCCAAATGAAGACCACCTGAATAAGCAACACTGCATAAAGGCATTCATTCAAAGGATAAGTTCTGGTTTATACTTGGCCACACAAGCTTTCCACTATGTGAATCTAAAGAACACCAATCTGAGCACAAAATTAAAAGATTTTTCCCCTTCTTTCCAATTCAGCCCTGACTCCGAAGAAATGCAGACACAATAGTTATGAAGGAGGCAGGAAATCCTTCTAGCTAACCAACTTTTACATACTGTTCCCCATGGTCAAAATGTTGACCACGCTGCGGTAACTCTTTCTGACTTTCTGACCTTATTACTAAGACCATCAATTATATTCACTGTTATTTGAGCAGAGGAACTGCTTGAATGCCAAATGTCTACTCCACAGTGGTATTTAACCTTTCCTAACAGAGACTCATTGAAACTGGGCGTTTGGTAAAATGTTTTACCTAACCTTGCAAAGATACTTCCCAGTAAATATTTGAAGTATATAAATACCTCCAAGTAGACTTAAAAATGTGTAAAACTTACCAATGTTAAGCCAAATACCCATCTTAATTATATAATCATGCTTAAAGTAACATAACACTATGGGTTCAGACAAAGGTAAGAATATGCCACATAAACTAAGGTAGTTCAAATTCTATTTATCTGCCTACATTAACCCTATTTTAAATGACAATTAAAAAAAATAATATGAGCCAGGCGCGGTGGCGCACGCCTGTAATCCCAGCACTTTGGGAGGCTGGGGCAGGAGGATCGTGAGTTCAAAGCCAGTCTCAGCAATGGCAAGGCACTTAGCAACTCACTGAGACCCTGTCTCTAAATAAAATACAAAAAAGGGCTGGGGATGTGACCCAGTGGTCGAGTGCCCCTGAGATCAATCCCCGGTACCACACACACACACACACACACACAAAAATAATAATAATAATAATAATAATATGCACAGCATTTTATTTTAGAAAAGGCTACTACTACACCATGGAATAAAATCTGAGACCATGTTCCACTGATTATTTATTCTGTGGTAAAACAGGAATGAGGAAACACAAAGTTGAAAATGAGCAAGGTTTAGAATCAGTCTTACCATCAGAGTACTACTCAATTGGCAGCATGACCTGAGATGATTTGTTCATCCTTGTTAAGTGCCTTCCACATTTTTCTGTGATAAAATGGAATAAGCATGCCTACGTTGTGGAATTACTGTGAGAAATGAGTTAATACATTTACAAATCTAACATTATTCCTTCTTAACAGATTATAAACACATTGTTTTTTGGCCTCGGCTCCTGCCACCCCAGTTCTTTTTCTTTTCCTCCCCACTTTAAAAGAGGAGATGAAAGGAATAGAGAGGAGATTAGTATAAATTACCACTAAGGTCAATACATGCTGAGACTCTAAGACCCAACAGTACCACAGAACACAACTCACCTGTGCTTTTGCAGTACAAATAGCTTTTAAAAATACATGAAATACAGGTTTTTAAAATAGGATTAAAATGTGGGTTTGGCATAAAAAATGTTCACATAGTATTCTGAATAAGTTAACACATAATTTTCAGGAATCAGAAACTAAATTGTGTGTATGTGTGTGTGTGTGTTTGTATGAGTGTGTGAGTATTGTGTGTGTGTGTGTGTGTGTGTGTGTGTGTGAGAGAGAGAGAGAGAGAGAGAGAGAATGTGCCAAAGGCCAGGAAGAAAGCTACAAAATAGCATAGATAGATCTATACTAGTAGAAAAACCATGGTTAGGGGCTAGGGCTAGGGCTCAATGGTAGAGTGCTCATCTTGCATGTGTGAGGCACTGGGTTCGATCCTCAGCACCACATAAATAAAATAAAGCTACTGTGTCCACCTACAACAGAAGAAGAAGAAGAAGGAGGAGGAGGAGGAGGAGGAGGAAGCATGGTTAGGGGCTGGAGTTGTGGCTCAGTGGTAGAGTGCTCGCCCAGAACATGTGAGGCCTGGGTTCGATCCTCAGTACCACATAAAAATAAATAAATAAATAAAATAAAGTATTGTGTCCAAATACAACTAAAAAATAAATATTTTAGATAAAAAACATGGTTAGAATACATATATACTATGTGTGAGGTGATTAAGGGAGATGAAAATGGTAGTATATATACAATGCTGCTTTCACTCACATATTACAAGAAAATAGTATTTACTTTTTTTTTTTTTTGCCGGGGGGGGGGGGGGGGGGGTACTGAGGATTGAACTCAGGGGCACTTGACCACTGAGACACATCCCCAGTCCTATTTTGTATTTTATTCAGAGACAAGGTATCACTGAATTGCTTAGTGCCTCACCATTGCTGAAGCTGGCTTTGAATTCAATATCCTCCTGTCTCAGCCTCCCAAGCCACTGGGATTACAGGTATGCGATTGGAAAGCATTTACTTTTGATGTACCCACTCTAGGAGTAAAAGTAGACACTTCCATAATTGAGCATACACACAAATAGATGCAGATACTTAAAAAATAAGGATAGTTCATCCTTGAAAAGGAAATCATATTTCTCATAATTATTTGTAATTACAATGGATTGACTAGTGGTTGAGTCTATACTGAAACAATTTGAAGTCACTCTTAACATTTTTCTAAAAATGTCTTCAAATTTGCTAGAAAACAAGGAGCCTACAAAAATGATTGATATAAAGACTAAACAAAAATAACTAATTGAAGGAACAGTTACTGATAGTTTTCACATGCAAATTTTGGCATCCATCTCATTGTAAATTAATTCCATTAAATTGGTGTTTCATAGGTCAGAGGATTTTATGACTATACACCAAAAATGTTGTTTATAAAGCCATTTACAGGGAACTGCCCACAAATATTTTCTAACACATTTTTTCCTTTTGTCCAATTCAAATTGTTATTGCTTCATTTTTTCCTTTCTTAAGTCCAATTTTATTCTAATTCCTTTCCACTCCTTTTCTTTGCCCTCTACAAGGGGTAGACCATTATAGTCTATTCCATTCTTTCTGGAATTTATATAGCACCAAATTACCTTAATCTCCAAGCACACTAGGAAAAGAATGGAAGGAAAAGAAAAAGAAAACAAAAAAGAAAGCAGTAATAGGAGATAAATACCCTTACATTCACACAAAGCCTCACTACTCTCTGCCCTCCTCCCAACAAAAACAGACAAATAAGACAGCCAAGGTTTATTTATAGAAAGCACAGTGTACTTGAAAATACAGCTGAAGAAGCTTCTCTGAATCCTCTGGCTTAATTTACATAAGGTTACTCAAGTTCATGGATTGGTAACAGAAGATGTTGCAAGATAAGGATGAATCAATGAAGTCATCATTAAAATATTATTTTAGTTTAAGGACAGGCTATATCGTATGTTTTGACCTAAAAGAAATGACTCACAGTCCAGGATTCCTTTCCTTTCTTCCCTGAAATGTGAACAAATTAAAAAAAAAAAAAAAAAAGTGAGGGTGCCCGATATCTACAGTCCAATGCCACTTGAACAGTGTTTCAATTCTGCATCAGGGATGTGACTCATATAAGTCACCTAAGTTCTAGGTCTGTTTCCTGTCTATTAAACAGCAGTAAGTGTGCTAATGTAACTACCCCTTCAGTAGGATCAAAAGAGGCAAGAGATCAGAAGGGACTCTGAAATCAACCAAATTCTGCCAAATCTGCCTTCCACCTTTCAATTCTATTCATTACTTCTGGTCCCCACTGTCAACTATCCTAATTCCATACACCATCATGTTTATCCTAGCCTACATCACTGGTTTACAAATATCTGGCCACAAGTCAGCACCCATTCATGAGGAAAATAAGAAAAACAGGGCAATGTAGTATGCAAAATTGCATAAAGCTAAAAGTATTTCCACTTGAATACCTAATGTTTATTTGAGACTCAGTGGGGGGTATGTTTGTGGGTATGTATAATAAAGTGTCCTTTATTTTGTGAAATGACTCTGACAGTTTTTATTGAACTTGTATTTAACAACAACAACAAAAAGTTGACAATTCTCCTATGGCAATCTTCAAAATTGAAAAAAAAAAAAAAAAAGATTGATACACGAAATCCCAAAATCTGAGTACCTTAGTCTATATTGTTCTAACAAACAAGATCATCCAAGTAAACAAATGGATGTCCCAGTCTTCAGCTTTTACTTCCAATCCAGCTATAGTGTATCATCTATGCAGTGGCCAAAATTATTACACTAAAACAAAGCTAATCCTGTTACACCTGTGCTTTGAAATACTTTCTTTGCTCTCGGTCCTCAAGCTGGCTAACAAGGTCCTTTGTTCACCTCAGGCTGTCCCCTCTGTTCACCTCAGCTGTTCCTTGCATTGTGCACACCTCATTCCCAGGCTTTTGCACAGAAGCAGTCACCCCCACCTTCACCCAGCCAAACGTTGCACGGCCTTCCTTTCTGCCATTATCTCTCTTTCTCTGGGTGTTTTCCTTGATTCCCCAGACTATTCCATGTGCTCTAATGTACATTCCCATGTATTCTCACTTAAATCCTTCCTTGAAGACCTTCATTCATATGTCTGACAAACACTGAACTTCTGCTCAGGCACTGCCCTTGGTGCTTGAGATACAAGAGGGAATGAGACAGAGAACCACCCCCATGGAGTTGATGACATTCTAGTAAGAGGAAGCAGACTAGAAATTAATGTCAAAATAATAACAAAGAAGTAGAATATCTGGTGATTGCTCATCATTGTATCCCACCTAGGACAATGCCTGGCTCCTAGCCAGTGCTCAAAAAATACGTATTGAATGAATAAACACAGCAGTGTCTACATGACTGTGAAGGTGCTACATGAATGTGAAGTATTGTCTAGTGTATGCTAGGTCCACACTGGCCTATGAAAATCTCTTCTCAGGGTCTGGTCTAAGCTTTCAGAAGCCTAAAGTATGCTGTGTCAGTCATACCAGGCCATTCACTATTTATACTTGGTTTTACAGTTGGCAAAAGTAGTAATTTTACCAGTAATTTTCAGATCAAATGAGTTAAGCACTGAAGTCTCGAAAGTCCCAACTTGGCATACTGTGCATCTTCCTCAAACTCTAAACACAAAATTAAAAGAAAGCCAGTTCCTTATATGGTTTGGACACTAGAATGCTGGCTTCATGCTATATATAAAAGATTAATACTGGAAAAGTCAATAACTACCATGAACAAGGACCCTGTCAGATCACTGTCAAGGCCTAATCCTACCTAAGTTATCACCTGCTGAAGTAAATTAAAGTCAAGAAAGTAAACATTTAATGAATATTCACTTGCCTTTGGTCCAAGAAAGGTCTTAGAAATAAGCTTTCCTTTAATTAAAAATAAAAATAACCCAGAAAGCTGAAATAAGATCTGAGGAACACTCAACACAGGTCAGCCAGTCAGCATAAGAGAGAGTTGGCAGTGCCCAGGTGAAACTGCTCCAGGGTGTGACTGTAACACCATTCTGTTCACGCAAAGATTTGGAAAATAGATTTTCTGGGCAGAACTGGGGCCTAACATCTCCACTACCAAGCTCAAAGCCAAAAAATAAACCTGGTACAAAGGTATCCATGGTTCTGAAAAGAGCTCACTGTCTTTACAGACTGCAAATACATCAAGCCTTGGGACTGAGACACACACACCAATCCATCAACCAACTGACAAGCCAGTATTAGGTATTATGTTAAATGCTCTGAAGCACAGTCACATATATAAGAAAGACATAATTCTAGGCCTAAGGGAACTTTAAATCAAGTTTACAAAACAAGACAGAAATGAATGGAAAAACAAAAACAAAAAAATGCAAACCAGATTGAAAGGTTGGCATGCTAAGAGCCAGAGAAGTGGTAGATTGTTGCTCTGGAGGCCAAATCAACTGGGGAGAACCCAAAAAGGGACACTCAGCAAGGCTGGTTTCACAAGGACTCACAAGGGACTCACCAGGATGTTGACAGACTGAGAAAAGCAGAGAAGAGGCCTACACTGTTCTAGATGCCCTTCAGTCTTGAAAGACAGATGGGATTCACCTCTCCCAGGGACGTGGGGAGGATAAAGGGGGAAGAAGAGAATATGTGGAGAAGGGAGGGCCTGGGGACACTGCTGAGGCAGAGATGTGTAAGGCAGCCAGGGGAAAGTGGGGAAGACTGCAGCAAAAGGCTCTGGTGAAGAGCAGGCCAGACTGTGGGAGCCCTCAAACTCCAAACTAATGAATATTTCTCAAATACTGGTAAGGTACCTGATGTTGTGGCCCAGAAGTATCACGATGAACTGTGTTTGGGTCTGGCCTAAACAGTTTCATCTAAGTCTACACTGCCCACACAAAAGAAAGGAGAGAATTTTTTTTTTTTTTTTTATGTGCTAAAAGTTGAAAAACCAACATATTTTCACAGATATTTAAATAAAATCATATCACTATAAGTTTTAGATCAGGCAGTAAATCACACATACTTGAGTAAGAGCTATAACTAGTGAAAGGTCCATTTTAAGCAGCACTGAAAAATGATTTCTGAAAGGCAAATCCATTCCTCCTACACCCACTCCCTCACTTTACCCTCCCCCACAAACCTGACTAGGGTCTTTATTTTCCTTTAAGCATTACAGGTTTCTTTATGTACCTGGAAGGAAGAGCTGTTAGTCATCAATCTGGATGGTGTGGGTTAATAGGGTCTTTGTTCAGAAAATTTAATTATAGGTTTGAACCTTGGATGAATGCAAAAGGAAAACACTGGAGGGGACTCTCAGCTAATCTGCCAACTAAGTGGACCCATGCACCTTCAGGAGTGTTCCTGGGTGCATTGTAGAGGCAGTTTCTTCCCTGTTGTCTGTGGCATGGCCGACCCTAGTTTACTCCTACTTGCTTCTCTGGCCTGATCTGTGGCTGTCCTATGACAACCACTTCTGACAAAGCGCTCTGCAACCAAAGGCCCAAAGATGCTAAAAATAATTTTGGCAGTTTTATACCGTTTAGAGGCTTCTGCCTCAATGCAGGCAGCATAACTAAGACTGCACCCTGAGCACTGGCTCCAGGCAACCTCAGAGCTTTCCCACCTTTGACCCCAAAGGCTTTGCAGAGGAAACAGAGTTTAAAACCTAGCTTTAATGTACCTCAACATTTACCCAATACTTTGACTCTGGCAAGTGATTGTCTGAGGAAAGCTGCTGAACCAAGGATATTTGGGGCTGCATTTTATACTCTGTTATCATAGAGATGCCAGTATTTAAAAAATATGAACAAGGAATAAAATAAAATGTAACAACACTTGAAAGACTTTAGATTTTGAAAGTTTTCTGAGCAACAAAGGAGAAAATTGATTAATAAAAAACCTGCTTTTTACTTTCACAGGAAATCTAAGGTTGATGCCAGTATCACAAAAGGCTAAAAGTGCTGACCAAAAAATGTCAGCAAAATCAACATGAAAAGTATAAAGAGAACCTCCCGAATTAGTGGAGCAAATGGCTCCGAATGCCTGGAAATCTCGTTTCCTCCTAAAGTCCTGCTAAGTGATGATAAAATTCCTAGTTTAAAAAAGGTGGGGGAAACTGTTTTAATCAAACTAAAATAGTCAAATTAACATGTCCAAACATTCAGATTCCTAAAGAAAAGTAATATGTGAATAAAATACATGGGAATTGTTAGGGCAACATTTAATTGAAAGGTGAAAGGAACTAAACTCAGAATAGGTCATTCTGGAACCAAGAACTGTGGTTTCTTTTCATTTCTATCATTCTTTCATTCATTGAGTAATATGTATGGCATTCTGGGGAATAAAAAAATGAATCAAGCATTCAATACCCTCAAGTGCTGGGGAGGTCAAAATCAAAACTTTAAAACAACTAACCCACAGCTCTCCTGTTTTGAAACCTCCCTTAAACATTAAAAGGCATTTCCAGTTCCAAATGCAAAGGTAATGATTCCCACTGAGCAACGATTATTTGGACAGAGACATGTGGTAAACATTTCCTAGGGAAGGAGCAAATGAAAAAAGGTCAAAGGTAAAAGTCGACTGAGAAGGGCTGCAACATCTCAGCAAGTTACAAATTTAAGATGAGCAACAGTTTAAGGGGTAAGGGACACACACAACCTCCATCCATTAGGAGGTGAGATTTAAAAGAAAGGCTGAGGCTTCTCTGGGGTGAATACCATGACATCTGTTCTCTTGTCATAATAGCAACTAAGTTGATTTCAGAAAATATTCTCTCTTTTCTAGAGCTGTTGGTTCATAATTACATGATTTCTCTTGAGCTTTGGTTTCCTTAAGATGTGTTTATTCTGCACATCTGCTCTCCCCATACCTGATTACACAAAGGTATCATAAAGAGCAAACCAACAGGTATAAAGAGACCAGCCCTCAAAACAGATCAAAGCAAACAGCCCATGGAGTCCTTTGGAAATCTTGGCTGGCAGCTCTTGTAAATAAAAGTGCTTCTAAAGCAGAAAGCATTCAACTACCGTATTTATATAGGGCGTGATTGACAGGTCAGTTATTAACTTCATAAAAACACAGGCAATGTTAACTAGCAAGAATGTTTGTTCTAGCTGTTCTATCTGAAGGAAAATGAAATCCAAGATAGAATGGCTTGCTCTCTGTTTCTTTTAAGTATTTATTTTAGAACCGTGCAGTATAAAAGAATGTTTTTTCAAGTCAGTGAACTTAAGCTATTTTGCTTACTGTTCTGGAATTTAAGTATGTTGTTATAATTCTTTAGAAAACAAATGTTACATTTACTAAAGTCAAATTCCAATGGTGCACCATGATCTTTTCAAGCCCTCAACAAATTTTTATTCTTCTGGATTACTAAAACTAAAGAAATTTTACATTAATTCATCTTTCTTCCAGTAACTAAAGTGTATCAAATCAGGGAATCAAAGTGCAGGCAGACTTCCTCCCAGTGCTCTGGATGCAGGCATGTGTTCCTTGAACTGCTTATGGCACAGGACTAAAATCTGCCAGAAGGAGATAAGAATAAAGGGTCTGTATTTTATTAATATTATTTTGAGGGCTTATTTTTATCTAGTACATTCTATCATGTGTAATCACTTATTGTAATATTACAAGGCAGTATATTTTATTTTTAAAATTCTCTCAGAAAATCTTACTATCAGCTGCAGGTAAATATACAGTCAGGAAATCCTGTAGAAGTATGCAAGTTTACTTCTGCAAGCAATAACTTTTATCTTGAAACTTATTTAACATGGTTAGCGCCCACACCCATCCCAGTGGGTATTGACAAAAAAATGTCAGCTAACTTACAAAAATGTTTCTCCAACTTGAAAAGTGACTTCTCTAGTAGTGCTCTGAGCAACCTATATAGCACAGAAGTCTAAAAAACTTCTATTTATCCAGTCTATGCTCTTATTCATTTACATAATGATTTTTTTTTAAGTAACAAGGAAAAGGTAGAAGGGAAAGTTAGAGGGAAAAACAAGTTTTTGCTTTTTAGAATCAATCAACAAATGCTTTTAAGATTGGAGTTACATAAAGTTGGCATTTCCTAGCCAAATAAATGCTTATGAAGTGGACTGGTGTTTATGTGCATGTTTGTTTATGTGTGTTTAATATTCTCAAGCCTCAGAGTTTTTCCGTGTAAACAAAAGTTTTGTTAAATGCCTCTTGAATTAAATTTAAAAGGCTATTTGTTATCAAAATGTTTTGCTCATAATAAAGGCTGTCATCATATGAGCTACACACTAAACACAAGAGCAAACCCTAAATTCCCAGAAAATCCATCCGTGCTCATCAGTACATTTAATACAGCACAATCCTGATTCCTCCAGAGTTCCTACAAACAACAGTCCTTCAGAACATAGAATTCTTATGAAATAAATATTCAGTCTTAGAACATGCCCTGGCCTCCTCTACTACCCAAACCTCCCCGCCCCTCCTGCAGGACTATATTTTCAAACTAGAATATTTGTTTTGACAGACTTCTGCTTGCTTAATTCTCTGGCAAAGGATTTCTTGTGCACTCCTAGCCAGTAATGAACATTTTGCCAGAAATATGCAACTCTTAGCATGACAAGAATAAGAGGGGGGGCGGGGAACTTGCCAGCAGAGACTTCCAGAATTGAAGATAAAAGCAGGTACACTGGATGAAGAGAATCCTTTCCCCTAACATTATAATTTCCTCTTGTTTTCCCTGCTTCACCCCACTGTGAGGAAAACCTTCATTTGGCAGTTTTACATATCTTCTCTACACTATACAAAGTAAGGAGAAACTATTACTCCAATCTTGCTTTCTAATTAAAGAACTACTTATCCAAATGAAAAATGTAGGTTAGCTAATCCTACTCAGGGAGTAAATCTCCAAAACAATTTCTTAATAACAGTTTATCAGGAAAATTAAAATCCATTGAATTCATTTAATCCAGTGGAATACTTACTTCTCTTTCATTATTTCTCCAGTTACATTTAAGGAACCTAACACTCAAAAACTTAACAATGCAAGATGGCTCCACCTTTCCCATTGAATTCAGAAGGGCTGGGTGGGGAATCACACTGTGCTCCTTAGGGAGCTTAGGGGTGTGGGTGAAGCGCCTCCTCCACATCTACCCAGAATCTTGAGAGGGGGAATCCACAGAACAGACTTCCTTTGTGGGTGGATTCAGGCACTTTGCAACAAAATGAAACAAAACTGATGGATCTTGAAACAGAAAAGCGTGTCACAAACAATATTAGATTATTGAAATACTCATGTGCTGAGTGATCCTCTTCCTGCACACTTCACTTAATTACTGATGTCTCCTGGAGTCTATCCTCACTCCTCGGGTAATCTCATTCACTCCTGGAATGGCATACCATCTACACACAGATGACTCCTTCACTCGCCCAGACCTCACTCACATATCTAACTGCCAAATGGATATCACCCACTACATATGCCTCAGCATCTCAAAACACAGTTGCAAAACTGAACTTGAAATCTTCCCTTAATAATCTGTTCTTCCTTCTAAATCTTCGCCTCTACAAATGGTACCCCAGAAACTATCCAAGCCAAAACTCCACTATCTTTTCTCTTCCATGGTTCCCTCATTTTCCATTAAGTCCTGTCAAATCCACTATCATACTCTCTCTTATAACCAATATCCCTCTCCATCCTCCTTGCTTGCCTCATTTTTTCCCCCAAATCACAATTTTCTCTTCTTACCACTTAGTCTATCCAGTTTCCCAAAATGGGTTCTTTAAAACACAGTTCTTTGCAAAGTATCCCACGAAAAGGATTCTATGACTCAATATTTTAAATGAGTACTCACATTATAGTCTTCAAGAAAGCCTGGGTTGAAGAAACACATTCACACCAACCCATGTATGCCTGGCTCCCTTTCTCCACACAGTTTTTCCTTATCTTCATCTACTCATCCTTCAAGCTCAGGCCTTGACTCTTATAGGAAGCCTTTCTGAGAGGTCCCATTCATTTCCATTCCAAGCTTTTAAATCTCTTCTTGCCATCTCCATACCATGCTATGGTCATGTAGTTTGGAACATGTCCACTCTACTGGATTCTGAGACGCTTAAGAGCAAAGATTTTTTTTTTTTTTTTTTTTTGGTACCAGGGATTGAACTCAGGGGCACTCGACCATTGGGCCACATCCCCAGCCCTTTTTTGTATTTTATTAGAGACAGGGTCTCACTGAGTTGCTAAGTGCCTCGCCATTGCTGAGGCTGGCTTTGAACTCACAATCCTCCTGCCTCAGCCTCCCAAGTACTGGGATTACAGGCGTGTGCCACCGCGCCCGGCTAAGAGCAAAGATTTTGCATTTATGTATCTTCTAATGCCTAGCACATTGTTGGTACACAGAAGTAGATCAATAAACATAATGAACAAATGAATGCTAACAACAGCTAAATGTACTTAATCTCCTTGAATACAGTATTAACTTACTCAATCACACAAAAACCCTATAAGGTAGTTTTCCAATTCTATACATGAAGCAACTAAAACATAAAAAATGAATATGTTTCATTATTCCTCTAATATGACACTATTTCTCTAATATGACACTATTTTTTTTTAATCTCCAATCTCCAACAGGGTACACATGAATAATTCTACTCAACTTCTCAGGAAAGAGGATGTGATTAAACCACTGGAAAACTACTTGGCAAAACTCTGCTACTTTTAGAAATACTGTATATTATTGAACAAAAAGGCTTTGATGTAATGGAAAAATAACTGGATTAGGAGTCACATTTTGAATTCAAACACCAGCTCTGCTTTATACTAGGTATGAGGCATATAGCAAATTAATCATCTAAACTCCAAATGTGTCATCTAGAACGAGGACAATAATGCTTACCATATTGAACATTCCTATTAGGAATACATGAGATAAGTATAGGAAAGCCCTCTGCAGGCTTTGTTATAAAATTGGACATGCCAATGCTATTTCTACCTTGAACAATATAATGGAATGATGTGTACCTCCCCATCTAGCAAATACTTACGACTGATTGCTGTATATTTCTATTTTTACTTCCCTTGAGAATAAACTAGTCTAAATAACTGGAAGTTTTCAAATCTGCATACTGAAAGTTAAGAACCTTTCTACTAAATTGAACCAATCAAAGCACATCTGCTTTGAGGCTTGGAGTATAAACTGGGAAATAAGAAAAACCATTGAGTATTTAATAAAAAGCTCAACAACAGTCTTAAAAATTTCAACAAAATCATGACCAGCACAACTGGGTAAACTATCTACACTGCAGAGACTGTCCACACTCTTCTGTCACTAATGGAATCTTATATAATATAGTCAGTGCTCCCAGCCCTACAAACTATGAACAGCTCAGTAGATAAATCTCAATAAGCCTCCACATCAAACAGACTGGAAGAAATCAAAAGACCGCTGAGCTAAGCCAGACCAGGCTGATATTTTGGTTTATTGGTTAACTGTTATGCTTGGAAAGGCATAAAGCTTAATTGCAAGGCTTGAGGTGTATGTAAAAAATGCCTGACTTAAGTAGAAATACTGATCAGAGCATCTGTCACTAGTTAAAATACGTGGAGATCTTTACCCGGGATATTTTTTGTTGTTTATATTTTAAATAAATGAAAATAGCCAGTTACATGGTGACTAAACATGAATCATTGTTTCAGCTTTTTGAGAATGCTAGGAAATCCCAGGTGTAAATGAGGGAGTAACACTGCTGTTAATCCAAGGCATGTGAAAGTTAAAAGGGGAAAGAATCTGGTTTAGTTTATGGCTTCTTGTGGTATTAACCATAGGTTTCTCACAAATATTAATGAATACAACACTTTGAAACACTATATGGAAAAGTAAAATCCGGTGGTATAATCTGGATCTTTTAAACATTTTCTACTGAGTAACTCCAGTTGGCTGAATAAGCAACAAAACTAACATTTTTTAAAGGCCCTCGGAGAAAGTTCTCCTACTAAAGGTCTTATAAAAGGCTGAAAATGAGGTCCTCATCACTGCCTTCCTCTAATTTTCACCACTACCAAAGCTACCCAACTACACTCAAGCAGCATAGTGCATTAGGATGTGCAAAAGACTTAAAATACAATCCCTCCCCTTTAGAACTTGGTGTTCACTTGAGAGTACATAACTAATTTATAAGAAAGAGTACACAGACTCTAGGGTGGTACAGGAAGGGTCCTATGAAACAACAAAACAACAAATGCTGAGATGACAGGTTTATTTGTTCAAATAATTTAAAACAATGGGCACTAAAGGAGAGTTCCCTATATACCAAGCACTAGCCTTAGGCCCTTTACAAGCTTTATCACATTTGCTCCTCACAACTCCAGAGGCAGACTCTAATGTCATTCACATTTTATGAGGATGCTGAGACAAAGAAACTGAGGCTCAGGGGACTAAGCCACTTACACTGGAAGTCAAATGTAGACATGCCTATTTCCACATGCATCTTCTTTGCCTGCTTCAGGCAGACCTTAAGAAGACACTGGGCTATAACGGAGCTGCAGCCCCAGAGCCTGCTTTCCAGAAAGCCACCTTTAAGAAGAAAATTGGGGCTGAACCCAAGGATGGAAATCAGCATAGCTTAAGAAGAAAGGAGAGGCATTTAGGAGCAGAAAAACCATGAACAAAAAAGCACTCAAAGTAAAACATTCAAAGGAACAATAGAGAGATTAGCTTGATTAGTGTGTGGGTATATGTTTTGAGTGGGAGAAGGTAGTTGGCAGGAGTTTAATAAATATTTGTAGGTTTGAATAACAGGAGATGAGGTGAAAAGGGCCTGTCTAAATTATAGAGGGCCTCGAAAGCAAAGCTGAAGAAAATATAATTAAGCAACAAATAACGTGAGCAAATGTTCAGCCTCCCTAGTAATAAAAGCAATGTAAATTGAAACAACACGGTCTTTTGCCTCTCACATTCCCTGAAACTTATATTAAAAAAATACTAATTCCCAATGCTAGGAAGATTACGCATGCAGGTAAATGTGTTAATTGGTATCAGTTAAAAGAAGCTTAGCTATCCATTTTCACGGAATGTTTATATTCTTCAATCTAGCATCTCCTGTTCAATAATCAAAAAAACATGGACAAAGATATGAGAGAGAATATTCCTTGTATCACAATCTATAGTGGGGAAAAATCAGATAAAATGCTCAATAACAAGATGGTTGATTAAAATAAAAATAAGTCTTTTGCCAACTAGAGCAATAAACTTTATACTGTGTAGGAAAGCGAAATGGAAAACTGTTTTTCAAGAAAATTAATTTATTACAAAATATGACAACATGTAGGCTGGGGTTGTGGCTCAGTGGTAGAGCCCATGCCTAGCACAGGTGAGGCCCTGGGTTTGATCCTCAGCACAAATTCAAAATAAATAAATAATAAAATAAAGTTTAAAGTCTATTTAAAAAAAAAAAAAAGGAAGGAAGGAAGGAAGGAAAAAAGGAAGGAAGGAACATTACAACATGTAATACATAACAGTATAGAATGCAAAGATAAGTAGTATCCTGTGACCTAGAAATTACACACAGGAGACTCTACCTGCAGAAAAGAGCCATACACATTAAAACACTTTATAAATAAAGATACATACCACCCTGTTTTTGTTTTTTTTTTTAAACTGGGGGAAAACAAATTATCAAGCAAAAATGAAAAGTGATTCCTACTAGTGAAAAAAGAAGGATGTATGTAGAGTAACTACAAATACATTTTATAAAAACTAAATACTCATGAATGAATAAAAAAAGGCGCCAGAAAACAAACCAAAATGATAACTGCAATAGCATAGGCAAAGACAATAAAACTGTCTAACTTTTCCATATTTTTCTTAATAAGCACATATTACTTTCAACATACAAAGTAAGAAGAAGAACGAAACAGAACAGCAGAAGTGAAATCCTGGAAACCTCAGCATCATCCTTCCCCCACCAAGGTTCTGTCCACACGTAACTACCTCATGACAGAGCGACACACTGACCACCAAAAGGAGAGATGCCAGTTGGAAAGCAATCATTGTGGCTATAAGGAAAGACAGCTCAGCGATAGCACTGAAACCAGGAAGTACCTGAGGGACAAAAAAACAAGACTGACTGTTAGAAAAGAATAAGTGTAGGAAAAGGCTTGGGAGTCCAAAGGCCTACTGAAAATGTACCAGTGTTTTCTTTTAATTCACAAACGCACCCAGGTCTCTCTGAAGATTCAAGGTTTTTCTAAGTAAACAGATCAAAAACTACAGAATGAGAAAAGAGAATACTGCTAACGTATCATTTATTGTTCCCCAAAGAGAATAAAGATATTACCAATCATAGAGTGTCTCTGATTATAAAGAATACACATCAGAAATCAGGGAGTTCCTCTGAGAAATCTCTTGCAAAGAGCTGGCCTAGCTCCAAGCATTTCCTACCACACAAGCTATAGCACACATACCATAGAGAAAAGATAGAGGAATCATCAAATGCTTGCCTGTTGGATTATACTAGAACAATGGTATAATATTTGATTCCTCCCTTTTCTTCCTTATCATTGCTGTCACTTCACAATAGGACTGACCTGTTTCGTGATTATGTTTGGGTTTATTTCATTGTAAGCACGCCATATGTTCCCTGAGAATAGGCTGTTCTTGTATCCTTCTGGTGTCACCTAGTACTAAGGCCTACATACGGTTGATACTTAATACATATTTATTGATAGATATCAGGCTAAGTACACAAAGTCATTCCAGACTAAGGTAAACTGAGAAACATGATTCCTTCTACTATTGTGATTTTTTAAAAAATTCTATAAAGAGTGATATTATTCCAGGTGTGACTATACATGACTATAAGCCCAGCTACTTGGGAGGTTGAAGCAGGAGGATCCCAGCCTTGCAACTTAATGAGACTTTATCTCAAAATAAAAAATAAAGAAGGCTGGGGATACAGCTAAGTGGTAGAGCACTTGCCCAGCAGGCATGAAGCCCTGGGTGTAGTCCGTAGGACTACAAAAAAAAAAAAAAAAAAAAAAAAAAAAGAAAAGAAAAAAAGAAAAAGAAAAAGAAAAACAAGAGGATTATTACACAGAAGGTCCTGAAAAACCATTAAACTTCTATTTATTGGGGAGCAGGAAGAAACGTCCACAGAAAATGCCAGGGATTCCACGGGATTCAATTTTCATGGGCAAGCCAACCAGTTTGGCAATGCATGAGGGCACAATTTTAAACACAGCCAGGGCTGAACAGGGAGGATATACACAATCAAGTATTTAGGGACAATATGTTCCTTGGTAGAAGGCCACAACTTATAGTCATATGGCAAACGAAATACATAATGTTATAAATGGTGGCACTGCAGGTAGGCCACAGAAATTATTTACTTTACCACTGAAACAATATACTTTTATAATGATAAAAAATTAAAAACTAGTCCATTGAAATATTGGAAAGTAATCAAAACGAACACCACTAAAAGAACTTCTTTTCTCTGAAATATTGAAGCTTTAGGGAAAGTTCTTAATTAAAGCCTGAGAGAGTTGGAGATGATGACCTATGCTGGGTTTCTGGGGAAAACTAGGCACTTGTGACCCTTAGAAGTCAGTGACATAGTGTTTTTAATACATATGATTTCATTTCCAAATGCAGGTGGGGAGACATAGCACCAGCACTGCTCTGCATTGATCACATTTTCTAGCAGCAATATAAACAAAAGGTGAGGGGAAATTTTCCCACATTAATGGAAGAACTGGAAGAGACACAGGGAGAAAATGTGTTTAGAAGGCAGTAGAGAGAGCTCTGCTAGAGGTACGGTTGCACAGTGCATCAGAAGTGAGGGCTCCCAGGCTCGTCCCATGAGGAAGAGCAAAGTCCACAGTTACTTACGGCTTCCCACCTTGTTTTACAGGTAACTTTACAGTTGAGTCCAAGTCTTACCTCTCCTCTTCCACTGTTCTTCAAAGATTTACATCATATTTTATAAGTGTCTGTCGTCCCCTCATCCCCTCAGTGCTTGAACCTACTAAGTATACTTGCTGAATAAATAATGAAGAAAAAAATGTCAGCATGCCCAACCTGGACACCAGTTACACAGAAATGGAACCACAGGCATAGGAAGGCTTTGATTATGGGGCAGACAGATAGAGGGGATCAAGTGAATTAAGGGGCAGGAGTAGGTAATTGACCATTAGATGGATCTAAATCAATTATTCAGATTTGAGAGGTTGTAGAAATGGACATAACAAAGATGAAGATGTCCTAGGACAAAAGAAAGACAAGATGTCATAGAATTGTGCTTATAGAGTGGAAAATTCTAGTCCTCCAAGATTTAGCAATTGGATCAGACTTACTGATCCTTGTCAAATGAAGCTTAATCTAACCCTATCTTCTGTCAAGCCCAGCTGGTTTGCCCTGACCCAGACAGCCTCATGTTCCAATTCTACAGAGGCAGTTTGTAGAGAACAAAACAGTTAGAGTGTAGAGGACAGAAAAGAAAGAAACTTGGCAGAAAAAGAAAGAGAGATTATTCAGGACAATTGGCCTAATTTGAGTTCAGAGGCCAAAAAAGTCACATCAAAATACCACATTCAATTGAAATAGAATAGGATTTTTGGCACAGAAACAAAAATAATTAAATACCAATTCCCATAAATTTAGAAAAATCATTTCACTTCACACCATTTGGCCTTATGATAAGAAAATCAATATTATAATATATGGGTCAAATTCCAAAAGTAAATCAGAGTTTGTGATAACAAACACATTAACATTGTTAGCTTATAAGAGACTAGCTGTGAACCAGGAAGATAATTCATACTGCAAAGAGCATTTTCAAGCTTGTGTTCAGAATCTCTATTTTAATGTTGTACAAAACTTGGTTGATATGTGAAGACATACATATATTTTGTTCCTGAGTGCTATGGTTCTGGATATGGTTTGTTCCTCAAAAGATACATATGCTGGAGGCTTGGTACCCAATGTAATGGTATTGGAGTAGTCAAACCTTTAAGGGGTGGGGCCTCATGGAAGGTATCTAGGTTATAGGGTTACACCTCATAAATGGATTAATGCTGTCTTGAGGAATAGGTCAAAACTCACGGGACTGAATTAGTTCTTGATAAAGTGAGCTATTATAAAGCAAAGTCACACCATGCACTTGGCCCTTCTATGCAGCCCAGTGGTTCCCTTTCTACTTCTCTACCATGTTGTGACAGCCATGGGGGTGGGGGAGGGAACCTCTCGAGAGTACTAGCATCATGCTGTTTGAACGACCTTCCAGCCACCAGAATCATGAGTCAAATAAATCTCTTTTCTTTATGCACAACCTAGCATCAGGTGTTCTGTTATAGCAACATGAAATGGACTAAGACACTGGATGAAATTTTTTAAATGCAAGTTATTTACAAGAATGAATTATAGGCTGGGGCTATGGCTCAGTGGTAGAGTGCTTGTCTCACTATGTGTGAGGCCCTGGGTTTGATCCTCAGCACCACATAAATAAAACAAAGGTTTTGTTTTTTTTAAGAAAAGAATGAATTATAGCCACATCAATGTTTATAGCAGCTCAATTCAAAAAAGCCAAGCTATGGAACCAAACTAGGTACCCTTCAACAGATGAATGGATAAAGAAAATATGGTGTATATATATACAGTGGAATATTAGCCATAAAGAAGAGTGAAATTATGGCATTAGCTAGTAAATGGATGGAACTGGAGAATGTCATGCTAAGTGAAATAAGCCAGTCCCAAAAAACCAAAGGTCGAGTGTTCTCTCTGATATGTGGATGCTAACATACAGCAAGGGAGAGTGGGGAGAGGAAGAATAGAAGTTCATTGGATTAGACAAAGGGGAATGAAGGGAAGATAGTGGGGAGGAGAACAGGAAAGACAGTAGAATGAACTGGACATAACTTTCCTACGTTCATATGTAATACATGACAACTCCACATCATGTACAACCACAAGAATGGGATCCTAATTAGAATAAGTTATACTCCATGTATGTATAATATGTCAAAATATACTCTAATGTCATGTAAAAAGAACAAATAAAAAATTTTAAAAAGAATGAATTATATAGAACCATATATCTAGACACTTGCACTATTTCATATTTCTTCACAACTTTATGTGGGAAATATATAAATAAAGGGGGTAAATTTTCATATTAGGCTAAAATACATTTGTTATCTTCCTATATTTAAATCATTGTTCCTAATGAAAACATTTTCAACGCTTTTGAGATGATCTTGAACAATGTAGTAGCAGACATCAATGTAGCAACAGACATTGCTTAATTAACACTCTTTCCCCCACCCTGTCCTTCTTTCTAATGGAACTTGACTTTGGGTGGGAATTTACCTTTCTCAGAGTAGTCATATGCTTCGGGAAGGGCTAACACATATTCCAGTCCCAACTGAAGAACGCTGATTAGTCTAAGCTAATTATGGCAGACCCATTTCCCCCACCAGGGTTAAGTTGGGACGCGCTAAGAAGTTAACTTTGGCCAATAACATGTGGAAAAAAAACCTGTAGGGTGTGGAGGAGGGGACACAGAAACACACACAGGAGGAGGTGTCATTGTTTTCAAAAAGAAGTAAGAGATACACAAGGCCTCTAAATATCGTGCTTCAACTCTAACATCTGGAGGATGGCTGCAACACCTATATAATGGCAGCCATCTTGTAACCATGCAGAAAGCCTCCCTGGATCCATGCCTTCATGTCTAGGATGGCACAGTAGAAACACAGGGAAAACCTTTGTCTTTAATGATGCTTCAACCTGAAAGAAATAAATCCCTCTTAAAACTTCCTGTTTATGTATGTAATAACTTTTCATTGCTTAAATTTTGATTTGGGTTTTCTATTACTTGCACCTAAAGGTATTCTAACTACTGTTAAGTCTGAATTATTTCAAGCTTACATTTAAATATTAAAAAATAGAGCTATTATTTGAGGGATGAAAGATGACAATGATAAGAACATACTACTTAATTTTTTACTAGGACATATAGCCCAAAGGTATAGAACTCAGTACTCCCAGTGAATCCTAAAGTCTATTATATCTCAAAGCTGTTTACTACGCTGTTCCCTGCTCACTACTTGCCTGCCCTCCCTCCTCACATACAAGCAAACACGTAAGTACACATAACACAGTCTGACAGATTAAGCCCTCAGCCTGCTGATCAGTTCATCAATCATGGGTACTTCTTTCCCCATGTCAATAATCAAGACTTTGGGAAAATGGCAACTATCTTCTCCTAATAAAATGGTAGATTCTAATACAGAATATCAAGTTTAGGGGCTGGGGTTATGGATCAGCAGTAGAGTGCTCATCTCGCATGTGTGAAGCCCTGGGTTCAATCCTCAGCACCACATAAATAAAATAAAGGTATTAAAAAATGTATATCAAGTTTATTCTACCCAAGAGACACTTTAATTATCATAGAATCTTTAAAAGTCCACAAGCACAAAATTCTCATAGATTCACATGAATGGACATAGAACACCATATACTATTTTATCTGACAATCTAGGATAATCTATAGTACATTTAACAACAAATAAAACTAAACCTTTCTGTTGCAGCCATGATACCCAAAAATGAGTATCTTTCATTCTCACAGCTGGTGATGCTCCTAACAATCAGCAAAAGGCCTTTTACCCACCTTAATCAGTACCCCCATAGCAGCACCCCTCAGACTGTACCTGATGGAACACCAATGGTAGTAGATGTTGAGAGAAAGAGAGAGATCCAAGGTCAAATAAATAATAGATATATCCCACTCTTGAAGATTCCCAAAATACAATATGGCATATTAAAAGTTCTAAGAAGTCTGGTCATAAAGAAACTCTTATTTAAACATTTCTATTTTGTGACAACCAGAAAAACTGATTTTTTACTAAGTATCATCTTAATCTCTTGAAGAAACTAGTATTTCTTAAAACATAGGGCTTATTCCCCCTTAACACAGCCACCACTTGCTCTGGGAGCGACAAAAAGAATAAATGCCAAAATGATCACACCAAGCCGGAACCATGCCTTAACACTTTAGAGAGAGCAAGTTATTCACAAGGGACTTTCTTCCAGGGCCTGGCATCATGTTCTCCAATTCCACTTAGCCAGTGATACAGAATGCAATCATTTCTCAAATGATTCCTAAAACAATGATTTTATCATGGAATACTCTGAAACATAAACATCCAAACAATTCCTAATGCCATGTAAAATTCAAACTAGTCTCCTTGACGTGTCTACTTTACTCAACTGATAAAGCCCCAGAACCTAGCACAGAGTAGGTGATCACTGGATCCTTGCTGTAAGAATGAATGAAAGAATGCTTCCATCATGTGCTCTCTGTCCTATTCTGGTTTATCATTTAACTTCCTCAGACACATACAATGTGCATTCCAATCTCCACATCTTTCTTTATGCCATATAATCCCATATGTAATAACCTTCTCTCTATCAAATTCAAATCCTGCCCATTTCTTCAAATCCAGATTAAATCCAGACTGTGCATGGGGGCTGACCTCATGCTCCTCTAACTTCTTATCCCTGTCAGTACCACAGAGTTTGATAATCATACTTCCTAAACTAGTTCACAAGTTGGTCATCTCTCTCAATAAACTCCTTGAGATCTGAGACCATGTCATAAGTTACTTTTGTTCATACTAGAATGCCAACATACATATTAAGTACTATATTCAATGAGAAAATTTTGTTGATTATATTTTACCAAAAAATGTTTTGTGTGTAACAACAATAGTTGGAAATTTCTGGAATTTCAAAACTATACATTACTAAAATCAATAGTTATAAGGAACTAAATTCTGAATAAAACAGAAACATCATCTAAGTTCTAAGGAAACCATTCCCTCTGGCCTTAACCTCTTTGACTCCATTTTCTCATTTGGAAAATAGCTCTGTGGTGTTTCTCTACAGGTAGTGAATGGGCAACAAATACAGCTTGTAAACTCCCTGATAAATGAATACTTTATCTCATAGCCCTGGAAGCAATCCTGACGTCTTAAATTATGTAATCCTGGTATTACATTATATTAGTCTGGCTCATATAAAATGTAAGCTACAAAAATACCAAAGCTAAGAAAAAATATTTACTCATGCTTTTACTAAGATGCAGAAAGAGGATGCATGCATTGCCAAGATTCCATAGAACATGCTCAAACGAGAGCAACAATGCCTCAGTTATTAAAGAAGGCAATGGCCTGAAGCAGTACTTAAGAACAAAGATTACTTGGTCCATGCAAGAGTCAATATTTAAGCATACAATGAGTAATTCCCACTTCAAGTTCATGAACATATTTCTTTTCAAGAACTTCTTTTTGGTTACAAATTTCATTTGTGGTTTTCCTACCTATAATCCATGAATCTATGAATGAACAAAACTTTAAAACATTAAACTCTCCAGTAAACCAAAGTGTCAGTACAGACTTAATTCTGACTAGACCATCTCAACAAGGGTTACAAGACTTGTACTTTACTTCTCAGTCTCCAAAAACACTCATTTATCTACCCTGGCTAAAGAACCAGAATGAATGTTCTACAAAGATCTGTGGTAAATGCATGGCACCTCCACACTATATCAAATCACCGGGGCTTTTAACTTCAAATCATTAATATTTAAAATCCTATGACAAAGTAAAGTGCCTCTTTGGGAGAATGAACCTCATATTCCACATTACAACCATTTGAATCCAAATGAGTGTTATTGTTGCTAATAGAAACTTCATTCCTAAATAATCAGCTAATTTTTTCAAAAGTCATCCTATAAACTAAAAATAACCATTAAATTATGTTAGTGCTAGCTTTGTGATCTTAAGCAAATCACTTAACTTTTCTGCACCTTAATTTTCTTATCTGTAAAATGAAAGAGATTGGATGACTTCTTAGGTCCTTTCAAAAATAAAAACAAATAATAATTGCTATCATTTATGTCATTTTAATTAAAGATCTGAATGAAAAATGTAACGACAGACTCTGAAAAACATTAAGTCTAAAAGAAATTGTACCATAGGCAAGAATTTTTGTACCCCAAATCCTCTTTCCATAGCACCAAACAATTGAGTTCAACAGAGTTAACTATGAAAAAGGTAAATTTCTTATTAGTAAAACTGACAACTTCCTGGGGTAATTTAATTCATTCCCTACTTGCCAACCAGACAATTATGATTTTTACCTTTCTGGTTTGACGGTAAAATGTTAGAAACCTTAAGGCCTACTCCTGCCTCATCTCATATACATAAAAACAGTGGGGCTCACTCAGAAAAAGAATACTCATGGGCATTTTCATTCTTAGCGTATCTGCCCGCCCCTCTCTCTGGGGTATACTTTTGTTTTACTTGCAATAAACTGCTCTATTAACCACCACCACCACCCCCCCCAAAAATTCAAGAACCAAAAAAAGTACATAATTCATACTGTCTTCCAACACCCAGATAGGGTTTTAGAGTCAACTCAAGCAAACTTCTCCCCTGCCACCCCCACTAAAATCAACATACCATATAAAAAATGTGTGATTATTGATCCACATTCAGACTTTGAATGAACAAATGAAATGGCTTGTTTCCCACAGTTAGGACAATGTAAAATCTAAAGACAGACACCAAAAAAGTAACATACTGCTCATGAGAGGCTCTGTGTAGTGGTGAATAAATGCTCAGCACATGAAAATAATTTGTGTTCCAGTCCTGCCACTTTCCGGCTATATGACAGCAGGCAAATAACTAAAATTCACTCCCTGTGGTTTCACTCCACTGTGAAATGATGATATTACCCACCTTGCAGGAATCTCAGAAAGGTTAAATAAGACACATAAAAATGGCCTGGCACAAGCCAACCCTGGAATAGGCAAAAAACACTAGAAGACATGCTGCCTCTTATAGAACTTCTCCCTTCTCTCAACGTAAGTTGAACAGAGAGTCCAACTCAATAGATAGCTGTCATATTTTTCATTGGGCTGTCAGTTCCCCTTAGGCACAGAATATTTCTGATTCATCTCTGGATGCTAGTACCTAGCAGAGGGCCTGGCCCAGAGTGAAAACATAATGAATGTTTGTTCAATGGAGAAAAGGAGAATTCTTTGGATCTGAGGATGTTAATATTATCCCAGCTTCACTCAAAGAAAATTCCAATTTTCAGTTTGGCCAAATAGGTGCTTGCTATAAGCTTCTATGTAGTTCAAAGCAAATAAGCTATTCTGAATTCTAATAATCACATTCTCTACAATATAAAAACTCAATTGCCCTAAAGCTCTCAATTTTAGTTTTGAAAATCCAATTCTTTCCTAAACAATGGAGCGGGTAACCACAGAAACTTGTGGAATCTCTTTTCCTAGAAAACATGAAGTACAGGAAAGAAGCCAGTCAGTCTGGAAAGGGCCTCAAAATCTGCTGATAAGTAAGAAGCTGGCCTGGGTTAGATACCCTTTGAAGGGTTCCTCCAGACCTATGTCACTAAGATGTTAAGAAAAATAATTCTAATAATTCTGTAATTTATATCCAAGAAAATAAAATAAATCTAACATCTCCTAATATAGTCATTGGAAATAATTTTATTTGGACCTAGTGATGCTTTTACAAACCCATTTTCTTCTTAAATTGTCCTCAACTGTACTAAGCTCTTAATTTGAATATGAGCTCTCTTTAATAAGACAGAATTAGAGATTGCACTTACCACAGTAAAAAATATATATATATATGTATATATATATTTATTCATTTCTCTTTTTCAGTCTATTTCCATGTACCTCAAATATACTCATCCTCAAAGCCTTATAAGAAATACTTTTCCCCCCAAAATACGTCACTCTATTTTTTCACTTATGGATGTCCAAGGCATTCATTACCCATATCACATTGCGCAGGTGATTAGCATATGATATCTTCTACTTTCATCTGATTCACAAGTAACAATTTACTTCTCCCCAGCTGAACTGTAAGCTCCAAAGCCCAAGTTTCATAGCCCTCATGTTTAAACTGAATTCAAGGTAGGTACTTATTAAGCTCTTATTGGCTCACAGGTTGATTTTTAAGTTAAAGGAGAATGCAAAAGCTATACTATTTAACTCTGCACACTGAGCATCTGTATGAAGTTTTGGCAGAGCAGATACTCCACCAAGTCAAAAATAAAGCTTCTCAGACTACTATATATTGACACTTGCCTTTTAGCTGCAACTAACATAGTTAACGATTAAGACACAAAGGGGGCAAAAAGAAAAGACCTAGAGTTAAAGCTTCCATTGATTTAGCTGCAGCCCTATAAAGAATGAGCAGCTATCAAGGAGAGTCCATTCACATGCAGATGGCAGATATTGTAGAAAGGCAGAAAACACAGCACCTTCCCCCATCACAGAGCTGTGCATGTTCTGATTTTACATGGAATCGATTATTCATTCTGTCAGACCAAGTTAGTTAAATGGCAACAAACAGAAAGGAAAGGAGTTTTAGAAAATGACAGTGTAATAACATTATTGTAAAACTTGTATTTTCTCACTGTTCATAATCCAAAGAACACATCTACACCAAGACCAATGGGCTCTAAAGCTCAACCATAAGTTCATTCCACACACTTATACAGAGAGGCAGACCCCTGCTCCTTTCTCCACATATTAAATGAAAACTTCTTGTCCCTACTATGTGGCAGGTACTGTCCAAGGCACTGGCACTTTACCAATCATGCAATTCTAGTAAGATTATATAAAGTCTGAGCTTCATATTTTAGAGGGAAGAGACCTCAGGC
Source organism: Tamias sibiricus (assembly GCA_025594165.1). NCBI lineage: Eukaryota > Metazoa > Chordata > Mammalia > Rodentia > Sciuridae > Tamias > Tamias sibiricus. Next base: position 61,739,761 of record CM046670.1, on the reverse strand, counting down.
CTGGCCCAACCTCTTACTTTACCAAGAAGAAACTCAAGGCATAGAGAGGATAACTAACATCCTAGCTGGTTATTGTGGTTTTATGGGAACAAAAACAGGAGTAGAAAACAAACTTTTTATCCCTCCTCTAGTAATAAAATTTACTTTTTCACTAAGCAAGTATTTCTGTATGCTTCCTACACAGCAGACAGTATACAAGGTACCAGCTACACAGGATTCTGACCCTGATGCTATCCTCAAAAGGCACAGTCTAACAGGAAAGCAACAGAGAAAAACAGCAAACCATATCTCTAATTGTTTAGGACTTCAATTTAAAAAAATAATAATTAAGTTGTTGTAGACTCCGAATAACCCCATGAGGATAAAGTCTAGATCTTACTATTCCTGTCATGTAGATTGAGAAACTGAAGGATGGAGAGAATAAGGGACTCTACTAAGGTCATCTCCAGTGGCAGCAAAATGCCTAGAAACCAAGTTTATTTACTCCAAGACAGACATTCTTTTCACACTAGATGGAAAAAGCAGATGTTCTTTTTATGTTCAGTTCCTTTCTGACCAAGAGAACACGTTTGCAAGATTGCGTGCAGAACAATCTGTGGTTGTGAAAGCAAATTTAACTGGCCTGTGAGATGTCATCAGCTGAGGTTAGTTATTCGATGGCTGAGTAACCAACCAACCAACAAGACATCATTAGTAGCATTCTTAAGGTGCCCTTTATATATACAAAGAATAGTTGGAAAAGGTCCTGTCCTTGGGAGTTAATATGTAGGGAACGGGCATATAAACATTTCAACAAAAAGTGACATAATTAAATAAACAACAAAAGTAGGAGAATAATCACAAACAATAGCAAATTTAACAAACTAAATGTTTTGCAGAACTTACCTAATGAGACCTACCAAGAAACTGACAATTCAAGGGTTAAACAGAGAAGAGAAGCCTGTGTAGGTGATGATACATGCCAGTCTTCAGATTATTGAAATATAGGCTCTTATCAAAAAAATGTTCATCACACTTATGTAAAATATTAACTTCCTAATTCCTTCATTTCACTTTTCACTGTTACTCAAAATAATTATACAAATATTCCATTTCCCTTCTTCTAGGAAAGTTATTAATTTTGTAATCTTCTTTATTCGAAGGAAATGAATTTATAACAGGTTCCCATCAGTGTGACTTTGGCTAAAAGATTAAAGTTGTGTGATATCATCGCTTTTTATTCTTCTACCCTTTTTCAGTTGCAACCTAAATGAAATTAATGATCATTTTCTCCTGTACATAGTAAAATTTATATACACATTCAAGAAGAGCAATTTTATCATTAACTTTACTTGTAACCTAATATCATATTTTATTCATATCACTAACCATCATCATGGCAACTATTTTAAACTTAAGCACATTGTAGAATTATTAACAAAATAGATAAAGCTAAAGAGAAACAAATACTAGTACTTTTCAGTTAATGACAGGAAAAATTACTTTAAGAATAGGCTAAAGGGGCTGGGGTTGTGGCTCGGTGGTAGAGCACTTGCCTAGCATGTGTGAAACACTGGGTTTGATCCTCAGCACCATGTTAAAAAAAAATAAATAAATAAAGGTATTGTGTCCATCTACAAATAAAAATATGTTAAAAAAAAAAAGAACAGGCTAAAAGTAAAAATTATAATCATCCTGCCAAAGTAGTAATATTTATTTTAAAAATACAAGTAAGTGGAGGAAAAAAATCTCTCTAGTATTTCCTGCACTTACTCAGGGGATTCAAACTTAGAGCCAGTTACCTTTCTTTGAAATACTTGGTGAACTTTACAGGCTGATAAGTAGCAATTTAAATGACAATTCAGAACCAACACAGCAGATTGCACTAGAATTACCACCAGCATATCAAAAAATTACTTCATCATATCTTTTAGTTCTTAAAACTTAATTTCATCACAAGAAGATATAATTTAATAAATACCAGTTTAAAACCTAAATTTGAAGCATGGTGACTTGTTTAGGGAAGAAACCTGGGCCTGAATTCATGCCTAGGTCCTCAAGACAAAGACCAATGAGCCAAATTGGAATCTTAAGTTAAGGAAGTAATTAAACACGCAGCGACAGTGACATCTAGTGTTAATAACTGCAAGCCAACTAGACTATCATTAAATTCTCAAATACTGAAGAACTATCCAAAGCTTCTCTTTAAAAACAAAGAGAACTTGTGCATTATATTAAAAATAATAATAATAATCAAAATGGTTCCATAGGTTTCCTTCCAGACATTAAAATGCCTTGCTGAAAAAAATAGAGTAAATTAAAGACCAAAAAGTGAATGTATTGTTTATTTCACACAGTCAACATCTTCAACTTGCTCTCCTTCCTTTAGGAGAGTAATGAATGCACAGGTAGTCTGGAAGGTGTTCTGCTAAGAGTTTCACAAACATTTAAACTTTCGCCAGTATGATTAAAGATACTGCACAGATAGTAAATACTTGATAATGCATCAAGAAAAAGGAATGTAGGACATTTCAGGAATACTTGAAGAAGACACAAAGAAAAAAGAATAGTTATTACACTGAGAAACAAGTCTATATTTCAGCCCTGGCTTCCTTGCTATAAATTTGTTACTTTGAAAGGTCCACTTAGTAATCAGTTGATATTTTTGCCCAAGGTTTTAGAATTTGGCAGCACGGGTTAATTCATTATACCATTTTTATAGTTTTATGCTACAGATAAATCTGTAAAAGTAACCAAAATTTCAATAATTATTTCTGGCCAGGACAATTTTGTGTAAAAAGGAAAGTTAGCATTAGATGGAGCTTACCTGTTTGTTTTGGAAAGTTCATCCTTTCCCCTTTTAACTCCAAAAATTCTTGTGATCAAGGAACTAAAGAGAAGAGTGGATGAATTCCTCACCTATTACAAAAATAAACAAACAATAGGGGTCAAGGAATATTTATGTCATGAAATCAATATTTATAATGGTCAAACTAGGTATTACAATCATTACACCATTGGCTAGTGTAGGACTAAAGAAAATATGGTTTGTTTTCACAAAATGAGACAACTTTCAAAAAAAAAAAAAAACCTTAATAGTAATTGACTCAATGATCTCTTAAATTAAGCCCTACAATCTAACCACACAATATAGTTTTTTCCTATTCCAATATTATCAATTGATTTCATTATGTCCTTGAATTATATCATCAAAAAACACTTTTTTTTAAAAAAATATTTTACTATATCCTTCCTGACAATAATTATTCCAGACCTCAACTCTTTTCATTTATTTTTCTGTAATTACTTACCTGTGAGAAAATACTTGTAAGACTTAATTTCAAAGAATCCATGTAATAAGTAGTCAAGAAAATAGTTAATATTCCAAATGCCATTAACTTCACAATTCCAATAACATAATCAAGTGATATTAACCCTAAAATTATATTATAAAACTGATTAACAAAAACAAGAGGTAAGAATAATTGTTAATAAACTTGGATCATTTCTCCAAGATACTAGTAGAGTATATCGTTTCCAAGCCAATGCATCAAGGTGCTTTGGAATTTCATGACAATGTCTTAAATATTCCAGCATTGTTGGTCTTCCTCAATTACCTTGCATAATTAGAGTAGAGAGGTTTAAGTATGTACTGCCTTCTCTATGTGCAAGGCACTATACCAGCACCACAGAAAACATCTAGAAATAGAAAACACACATTTGCTGCCATCATAGAGCTTATTTTCTAATTAGGTAGGTGATCATATGGTATGTTAAGTAGCAATATAAGCAGAAAAGTCATTAAAAGTAATAATGTGGGCTGGGGCTGTAGGTCAGTGGTAGAGCGCTTATCTTGCACGTGTGAGGCACTGGGTTTGATCCTCAGCACCACATAAAAATAAATTACTAAACAAAGATTTTTTTAAAGTAATAACTCAAGATTTAGAAAACTGCTTCCTGAAACCATTGCATAAGGGTCACAAACTCAAACGCCCAGAAGAAGCAGAAAGCGACAGAGGCAGCAGTGGACTGTGTCTAATGTAGTCCCTGGTTGGCTTCAGCTGACTAGCTGCCATGAAGGAATGCAAGCCTAGTGTTGCCAGATCTTCTGCTTTTTTAAGAGAAGCCAGAAACCTGATTTTTATGTGAAATCTCACTATTTTGAAATGCTGGCAACAAATTAAAGAAAAGGGGTGGTGGAAAAACGGCCATAGAGTCCAAATAAAACACAGTGATGGACTCCATTTGTCCTACGGCCACCAGTTTGCAACCTTTCCTCTAGAAGTCCAGAGCGGACTTAATTCATCCACAGTAACCCTGGAAGTAGACCATACAGATTCCAGCACAATTCATACCAAAATTGCAATGAAACCTTAATCTTGGATAGATCTACTTATGTCCATTCAATAGTCAGCAAACATTAATGGAGTCCCTACTACATGCCCTGTCTAATAGTCCCAAACTGTAACAAATCAATTAATCCTGTCACTTTATCAGTATCACCTCTGCCTGGCTCAGGTCTTGATTTTTTAAAAATTTTTTTCTTTTCTTTTATTCTAACTTGTTATATATGACAGCAGAATGCATTACAATTCATATTACACTTATAGAGCACATTTTTACATATCTCTGGTTGTATACAAAGCATATTCACACCATTCGTATCTTCATACATGCACTTAGGGTAATGATAATGAGATGGATATAAGGTCTTGATTATCTTACCCAGTCTACCCAAATAGTTCCCAGACCTCTAAGTCTCAGATGGCTTGGTAAGGATATTAAGGACACCATTACCTCCCCAAAATTATAACAATGATAAAACACAAAAAGAAGGTTTAGAAGTAGGGCTCAGTGATAGAGTGCTTGCCCAGCACCACAAGTAATAACAATCAATCAATCAATCAATCAAACACACAATAGAAAAACAGAAACACAAATTCCATTTTGCCCTAAACCAAACTCTCTGAAAAAGGCTGCCAGATGCAGTAAAGTTAAACATCCATAGGGGCCTGTTTCACAAAGTGAATAGGCACTACAGAAATAAAATTCCTTTTTTTGAATCAATAGACTGAAGGCTGGAGACATATAATGTATTTTAGTAATATTAATATGGACAAATGGAGCCAGGAACAGTGGTAGGCTGAGGCAGGAGGCACAAGTTCAAAGCCAGCCTGAGCAATTTAGTGAGGCCTGAGCAATTTAGTAAGGCCTGAGCAACTTAGTGAGACTCTGTCTCTTAAAAAAATAAATTAATAAATAAATAAAGATAGACCAATGGGTTCTAATACTACCAGCCTGATCCATCCTGCTATGGGCTGAATGTTTGTCCCCCATCCCCAAATTCATATGTTGAAATCCTAACCCTCAAGGTGATGGTATTGGGAGGTGGGGCACTTAGGATATGATTAGGTTATGAAATCTACCCTCTTATAAATGGGATATTAAATGCACACACTAAAGAGGCAGGAGAGAGTGACTGATTGTCCCTTTTAACCTTTTGCAAGTTAAGGCACCTTCTATGAACCAGAAAGCAGCCCCTCATCAGACACTGAATCTGCTGGCACATTGATCTTGGATTTCCCAGCCTCCAGAACTGTGAGAAATAAATTTCTATTGCTTATAAGTCACCCATTCTGTGGTATTTTGTTATAGCAGCTCAAAGAGACCAAGACATTTATTATAAAGTCCCCCTATTAGTAGCCAATGATGATCAATACCTATTCTGATACGGGTAGCAAAATGGCGATACTCTATCAGGGTTTCTTCATTAATTACTTAACAGTGCCAAAAAAACTTTTAAAAAACTTTCCCTAACCAGCTATTTGGTTGCCCTGTTCACTCAATACAGAATTATTTGCATGTATTAACCAATTTTCCATTCATGGCAGAGCAAACCTCCCAAAGTAATCAAATGATGATACTTGGTTTTAATATTTAAAAATTACTCTCCCTTCTTTGAGATATAATTCACACACTGTAAAATTCACCATTTTGAAGTATACTAGTTAGTGGTTTTTACTATATTCCCAAAGTGGGAGACTATCACCACTACTAAATCAACAATATTTTCATAGCCCCAAAATGAAACCCTGCACACATTAGTCATCATTTTCCTTCCACCCACTAATCTATTTCTGTCTCTAAAAATTTGCCTATTCCAGACATTTCATATATACATGATCATGAAATAAGTGGCCTTTTATATAAGCCTTCTTTCACTCAACACAATGTCCTCAAGATTCACCCATGTTCTAGCATGTTTCGGTAATGCTCTTCCTTTTAATGGCTAAATAATATCCCATTATACAGATGTATCACATTTTTAAAATCTGTTCAGCATTTGATGGACATTTGGCTTGTTTCCCATTTTTTGGCTATGATGGACAATGCTGCTGAAAACATTTGTGCACAAGTTTTTGTATCAACATGTTTTCATTTCTCTTGGGTATACATCCAGAAGTAGTATGGTAAGTCTTACAGTAACTCTGCTTATAGGAACTGCCAAAATGCTGGTACCATTTTATATTCTCATCAACAATGTATTAGGGCTCCAATTTCACCAATTCTGTGATTTCTGCACATTCTCCTCAATACTTTTATTGCCCACCTTTGTAATCTTAGTGGGTACAGAACGTTATCTCATTGTGGCTATGATTTGCATTTCCCTAATGACTAATGATGCTAAACATCTTTTTATGTACTTATTGGCCATCTGTATATCTTCTTTGGAGAAACATATTCAAATGAATTGTCCACTTTTAAATCAGGTTGTCTTTTTATTGAGTTCTAACAGTTTTCTATATATTCTGATACTCTTACGAGATATATGATTTATAAATATTTTCTCCCATTCTGAGGGTTGTCTTCACTTTCTTGATGGTGTCCTTAGAAACACAGATATTTTTAATTTTGATCAACTCTAATTTACCTATATTTTTCTTCTCTTGCTTGCACCTTAAGTGTTGTATCTAAGACACTGTTAACCTATTCCAAGTTACAAAAACTTACACGAGTTTTCTTCTAAAATTTTTTATAGCTCTTACATTTAGGTTTTTTTTTAATCCATTTTCAGTTACTTGAACATGATATGTGACTGAGACCAAATTCATTCTCTTGCACGTAGCTATCTAGTGGTACTAGTACTGTTGGTTGAAAAAACTACTCTTTCTCCATTGATCTCCGGGCACTATTTTTTTAATTTTGTGTGGGGGTTTATTTCTGGACAATCAATTCTATTCCATGATTTATATGTCTATCCTTATGTCAGTTATATAATCTCATTTACTATTGGTTTGTAGTAATTGTTGAAATTGGGGCCTATGAGTCCTTCAACTTTGTTCTTTTTCAAGATTGTTTTATCTATAGTATGGGACATTTGCTTTTTTTTAACGTATTTTAAGACCAGCATATTAACTTCTGCCAAAAAATATTCAGATGGAATTTTAAGAGAAATTACGTTGAATCTGTAGATCAATTTGGGAAGTACTACCATCTTAATGATAGTACGTTTTCCAGTAATGAACACAGGATATCTGGTCCTCTTGCATTTCTCTGAACAATGTTTTCTAATTTTCAGTGTGAAAGTTTGTGCTGCTTCTGTTAAATTTATATCTTTTTTTTTTTAAACATTTTTACTAGTTATTGATGGACCTTTATTTATTTGTTTATATGTGGTGCTGAGAATTGAACCCAGTGCCTCACACACTAGGCAAGTACTCTACCACTGAGCCACAACCCCAGCCCCATTTTTTGTTAAATTTATTTCTAAAAGTATTTTATTCTTTATATTTTTATTAGTGCATTATAGTTATGCATAATAGTGGTATTCATTGTGACATATTCATACATGCATATATTGTAATTTACTCAATTTCATTCTCTAGTACTTCCCATTTTCCTCCCTTCCTCCTTTCCTGGATCCCCATTCTCTACTCTACTGATCTTCCTTCTACTTATTTTATTTCCTTTTATTTATTTATTTTTAATAGGTAGATTATAATTATACATAAAAGTGGGGTTCATTGTGATATGTCCATATAGCACATAGCATAATTTAGTCAATTTAATTTCCCAGTACCTCCCCGCTTCCTCTCCTCCATACTGCCCCTCAATGACCTTCCTCTACTATACTATTCTCCCTTCTATTTTTCATGAGATTCCCTTTTATTATTCCATATTTTTATTTTCTGCCACATATGAGGGAAAAGATTTGACCCTCAACTCCCTTAGTTTGGCTTATTCATTTAGCATGTTGTTCTTCAGTTTCATCCATTTAACAGCAAATAATATAATTTCATTCTTCTTTATGGCTGAGTAGAACTACATTGTGTATATATACCATACATTTTCTTCTAGTCTTTTAATGTGTTATTTATTTTTTTTTAATTTAGTTGTACACAATGTGGGTATTTCTACGTGGTGCTGAGGATCGAACCTGGGCGGCGCACATGCTAGGCGAGTGCTCTACCGCTGAGCCACAACGCCAGCCCCCTCTTCTAGTCTTTTATTCTTTTTTAAAATTCTTTTTGGAATTCATTTTTTAATTATTCATTGCTACAGTAAAAATGACTTTTGTATTTTTGAAATATTTATTGTTTAGTTGTAGTTGGACACAATACCTTTATTTTATTTATTTTTTTTTTACATGGTGCTGAGGATCGAACCCAGGGCCGCACACTCACTAGGCGAGTGCTCTACCACTGAGCTACAACACCAGCCCTGATTTTTATATTTTAATCTTGTATTCAGCAACCTCACTGAACTTGTTTATTAGGTCTAGAGTGTGTGTGTGTGTGTGTGTGTGTGTGTGTGTTCCTTAGGATTTTTTTTACATAAAAGATCATGGCATCAGAAAATAAAAACAGCTTTACACCTTCCTTTATTACATCTTATTTTTGCCTGATTGCCCTAGTTAGAAGTTCCAGTGTAATGTCGAACAGAAGTGGCAAGAGTGGATATCCTTGACCTTTTACTGATCTTAAGGGAGAGCTTTCAGTCTTTCACAAGTAAGTGTGTTGCTGTTTTCCATGCTGTTCTTCATTAGGTTGAGAAAGTTCCATTCCTAGTTCATTGAGTGTTTTTTCATGAAATGGAATTAGATTATCGTCAAATGCCTTTTCTACATCTGCTTAAACATCATTTAATTTTTGCCCTTTATTCATTACATGTTACGTTAGCTGATTTCCTATGTTGCAATATATACTGTTTTAAAACTGTAGAAGTTATACAATAGACCATTAAATAGTTATTATAAAGGGTCCGTTGGTTCCATTCTTTTTAAGACTGTGGCATGACAAAACATCATGAGAGAGAACATGTAGTAGAGTACAGCTGTTTACCTCATGGCAGTCAGAAAGCAAAAGAAAATAGAGGAGGTGTGTAGGTCCCAAAGGGTTTTCAAGAGCATGCCTCCAATGACCTAACTTCCTCCCACTAGGCCCCACCTCCCAAAGGTTCTACTACTTCCCAATAATACCACAGGATGGTGATCAAGCCTTTCACACATGGGCCTCTGGGGAAAATTTCAGATCCAAAGTATAGCAACAGTAATACAATAAGAGCAAATTACTTTTGGGAAAAATGAATGAAGGAGTATACAAGTTAAAATACGAATAAAGACAGAATTAGTGGTAAAGTTGAAAATGCAAAGATTAGAACAACTGTCAAGTAATTCTAGCTATAAACAATCCTTCTTACCAGGGAAATACCAGAATACATTCCTGCTCCCTACCTCCTTCTCCACTGAGTCCCCAACATATGGTTGGTAGGGACTTGGTAGTCAGCTGCAAAGTAACAACTGTTACCAAAGTATTTTTCTTCCATTCACTGAGCATATAATTATTTTCCTTCCTTCTTGGCATGAGAAAGCTTCTATATAGACATGTACAAGATATAGAAGAATTTATTAGTTCTAATTTACTAGAAAATTAGGCTACATTAGGTTGTATGTGTGTGTACATGTGTGTGCATGCACATATGTATCCATATTTTTTATCACATAACATATCAACTCCCTTAATAAATATTCAAAAAATATAAAAGGGGAGCCCATCATGCAATTGCTATGTAGCATGATCACTGACACACCATACACCCCTAAAAGACAGGATAGGATCAAGATATAACATTTTAAATATTCTGTCCAGGGTATGTGATGCAAGTTTATAGCAGAAAGAGACATTTTCTGAAAAAATTAAATGAGATTTGAGTTCTAATTTGCCTTCCATCCCTTCTAAGCCATGTGACTTTGAAGAAGTCCTGCACCTATAATCCAGAAGGACCAGCAATACTTGAGTTCATGGTAACTGTCTTCCAAAGCTGCAAGAGAGGTCAAAAGTAAAGAAAGAATTTCCACTAACCCATACAGCATCTATAAGTGAATTAGAAAAAAAGTACCGGGCTGGGGTTGTGGCTCAGCGGCAGAGCGCTCGCCTCAAACGTGCGCGGCCTGGGTTTGATCCTCAGCACCACTTAAACATAAATGCATTGCATTGTGTACAACTAAAGCAAATAAATAAATTTTAAAAAAAGAAAAGAAAAAAAGTACCTCTTCCTCTGAGTAAATGAAGCTCCATTCCAAAGCACATAGCATGATGAGTGGGGCACAGCTGGATTTCAAGACTACACAGCCCTAAACCTGGAACTTTCATAGCAACTTCACAACTGCCAGAAGGCAGAGTCATTGGTGCCAACAAGACACAAAGTACCTGCGGCAGTGCTGCAAGGAAGATCTGAAAGGGTCTTTTTCCTATTTTCCTCTGAAACCCCTTGCATGCTGTGAATCAGAACTGACTTGAGAGAAGCAAGATAAAACTGTACTAGATGAAAATATAAACTCAGGGTGGGTCATAGAAGCACCCTAAAGTAGCATGTGCAGTTGGGTTGCTTGGCAAGCTCTATTGGCAAGGCTAAGAGTTGCCTAGGGAAAGGCAATCAGGTGTCCTACAGTCACTAAACATAATGAAGAGAAACAGATGCTATTTTAAAGCAACAACAGAAAACTCTCAGAATCTATCTATCTATCTATCTATCTATCTATCTATCTATATCTACAAATCATTTTCTGTAACCTAAATTTTTGACTAAACTAACTTCATCTCCAAAATGTATGCCAAACATAATCAATTCTTACCATCTTTACTAACATTTCTCTATTCTAAGTCATCATCATCTTTTGGCAGAACTATTATAATAGCTTCCTGATTGGTCTTCCTCCTTCCTTCTTGCCACCTCAGTATCAAGTCCCCATTTATCTACATTAATAAAAACCCATCATCCCCTGATATAAAACCCCCTTGTGAAGGGTTTTTCAATAGGCTTTTCAATAGCAGAGGGAGTCATAGTTGCAAATCAACTGTTTATGCCAACACTTGTCCACACTGGGTTAATGCCCCAAGGGCATTAACTCTGACCAACAGGAAACAAGCAATGGGACTATTCTAAGAGGTGATAGTTTCACATACTAGAAGATATACCATGTGACAAGACAATGAACTCAGTTTTCCTGCAGGGTTGAGGCCCACTTGGTAGCATCTTTCCTCCTTTCTTGCCTCACATACTGTTTTCTTTCATTCTTGATGCTCTGGGTTTGTACCACTCAATAAAACCTTACCTCCAGTTGCTTTCTGAGGACACAGGGCCCAAGCCCTACAAAGCAGCTAAAATGACCTTTTCTGCAGTCCTATCACACCCCAAACTGCTTTACCACACTCTAGATTCTCGAGTCAGACAGATAATAGTTATGCATTCTTAGACAAAGGTATTTCGCCTCTCTTAGCCTTATTTTATTTATACATAAAATATGAATTATAATAAAACCTACTGAAATTAATCAATGTAATATAAATGATGCCAGATATATTATTTATCTTAATATTTCCAGTGCTTAATATACCATCTGCTACACAGTAGGTGCACCTAATGTCTACAACATTTACAAAAGTACATCTTCTCTGTATTTTAAAAATTCCAACTAGGTAGTAAAAATTGAGAGATCTGTAAGGTCTCAATACAAATAGTAATCTGTAAAAACACATTAAGTCTATATATGAATGCTGTCTGAAAATGCCCCTTTATTGCAAATAAATTCATTTTACCTGGGTTTTTGCCTCTCCAACTTATCAGGAAAAACAATTAAGTCAAAAGTACAGATGAAGCCAGCTTTAGGCACAATATATTCCTGAGAGGATGCACACAAATCAAATTTCTATAAATCAAACCATATTTCACAAGCAGTAGGGGGAAAACACCCTTTAAAATAACTTCAACAAATAATGCTATAGTAAACTGTTACTGTAAAATGAAGGTTTCTTCATAGCCAATGATTATGCTGACTTATAATTTCATAAGAAAGGAAATATAGCAATCAACATATGGCAACACGAACTCCCTCCCACCCCACATGATGTCCATGCTTGCTCAGGACTCGGCCAGCAAGAAGATCATCACCAGAACTGAACGAAGCCAACGTTATGTCCTAGAGCCTGTGAAACTGTGAACTACATAAACCTTTTTTGTTATAAAGTTAAAAAAAAATTATGGCAACAGTATGGATCGTCATAGCTATGGTGTTCACTTTGTCTGACAAAGCAAGAATAGCAAATAGAAACAAAATATTCCTATACAACCAGTGTTCAAAAGGAAGATTCCAGCTAATAAAATTATCATAAGCACTTATATTATTGCAGGCTCTTACATGGATAGTATTCATATATAAGACACATAGGAAAAAAAGATATGATGATATCTGTATGGTGGTTTAATGGATAACTTTCATTTTAAAGTTCCTATTATGTTTTTCTTTATTTTAAAAAAAATTTTCAGGCACATGAATTGCTGTTTTGGGTCTCACAAATGGACTTCCAAAAAAGAATCATTCATTTCTGATACTTTTGGCTTTGTCAAAAAGTTGGGAAAATCACCAGGTTTCACACTGGTGAAGCACATTCACAGAAAATATTTCTTATATTATCTGGATCAGACATGAAGAAAACAATATTAATATTGCTGGCAATCAGTTTTATGATCTCTAATTTTCCTGATGATCAAGCCACATTCCTACCTTTCTGACTACACTGATGGTATACAGGTATTGCTCTACTTCCTATAAATGTAAAAGGTAAACGCCATGCCCTCAGGGGCATTTATGCAATGCTCCTAGACAGAATTCCAAAAGTCTGCATCTCTTACAGGAAGATGCCCAATTTTCTAGGCAAGTGCTGGCAACCTTGAAGAGTGTGCCTCATACTGGGAATCTGTGCCTTTGGCAGCCACTGCAAAAGACTGAATCTCAATTAGAGGCTTATCATATTGGTATGGAATGGTTTATGCAACCTATTGATTGGAAAGCCTGCCTTTCTAGTAAATACTGCACCCTGTGGGTTTTATTTTATTTTATTTTTTGGCAGGGGGTGGGATACCGAGGATTGAACTCAGGGGCACTTAACCACTGAGACACATCCCCAGTCCCTTTTTTGTATTTTATTTAGAGACAGGGATCTCACTGAGTTGCTTAGTGCCTCGCTGTTGCTGAGGCTGGCTTTGAACTCATGATCCTCCTGCCTCAGACCTCCCGAGCTGCTGGGATTACAGGAGTGCACCATTGCACCCCACCACTCTGTGGGTTTAAGACTTAGCTTCTTTTCTCCTCTCCTCCCCTTAGCCAAGCTTTTTGTAAAGCCACATGTCAAGCATCTATGAATCATAGGTTATTCTCCTTTACTCTCCTTTACTCTCCATGACACAGGAGAAAAAAAAAAATCAGGGTTTCTCCAAGGAATCATGAAAAAAACACAAGAAAGTTTCCTTTCTTAAATCTAAGAAGTACAGTAGGTACTGCTCACTGTCTTTATGGAGTTCTGAGTCAAATGGTTTCTGAACAGTGTTATATTGCAAGAGAAAATGTGACTCAATATTTAGACTTCCATTTTAATGTTTTGTGCTTAATTTTTCAATTTTTGATAGAATATATTGATAGCACTCACTCAACATATGATATACAGAATCTGCAACATCCAAAAAGAGACACATTAAGATACTAAGAGGGCTGGGGTTGTGGCTCAGCGGCAGAGCGCTCGCCTCTCACGTGCGCAGCCCGGGTTCCATCCTCAGCACCATGGAAACATAAATGCATTGCATTGTGTACAACTAAAGTAAATAAATAAATGTTTAAAAAAACAAAAAAGATACTAAGAGTTGGTCTGCTTCTAGATCAATGTTACTAACCATTAGGGAAATGCAAAGCAAAACCGGAAAGGGATACCACTTCACTATCAGGAGAAACTATCACTTTAAAAAATGAAAAATCCTACTTGTTGGTGAAGACGTAAATAAATTGGAATTCTTGTGCATTGCTGATATGAGCTTAAAATGATACTGTCTCTGTGGAAGAGTTCGATGGTTCCTCAAAAAATTAAACATAAAATTACCCTATAATATGCCAAAATTAACTGAAAGCAGGGACTCAGATAACTTGTATACCAATGCACACTGCTGAATTACCCTCAATAAGAAATGTGGAAACAATCTGTCAACAGATGAGTGGATAAAGAAAATGAAGTACATACATACAACTAAATTTTATTCAGACTTAAAAAGGAATGAAATTCTGATACATGTTACAATCTGGTTGAACCTTAAAGACATATTAAGTGAAATAAGCCAAACACAAATGAAAAAATATTGTTCTGATTCCACTTATATTATAATATAAGAGATTAATTAGGTCAGGTAAATTCATAGAATCCAAAGGTAGAACAGAGGTTACCGGGTATGAGAAAATACAGGGAGACACAGTTTAATGGGTATAGATCTTTTGTTGGGGATGACAAGAAAGTTCTGAAAATGTGTAATGTGATGACTATTGCATACGCTTATGCCACATTAAATGGTTAAAATGGTAAATTTTAAAAAAAGATAATTGACTTTAAACAAAAGTAATAACAATCTAGGATAGGCTTACAACATACAAAAAAGTAAAATGAATAGCAATAGCAGTATCAAGATAGGGAGAAGAAAAAGGAGGTGAAATACTAAGTTCTTATATTTTAAGTGGCATGGCAGAATATCACTCCAGGGTAGACTGTGATAAGTTAAAGACATACTTTACTGCACTCACTAAAATAAAAGACTTAAGTCTAATAAACCAACAAACGTGAATAAATGAAACCATAAAACATCAAGAATCAAAATATAGCTTGATTAAAGAATTTATCCCCTAGAGAAGAAATTCCTTGATAAAATGCAACATATACATTTTTTATCATCCAGTGAAAGGTTTATTAAAACCTAATCAGAAGTACAATTAAATCAATGAAAATAAACGGCAATCAATGAAAATAAATGGCAAAAGCACTCACTGCCCAGACTGGTGAGGTAAAGCCCAGAATTGCAGCCTTAGCTCCATCGGCAACATATGGAATGATATTTTCTCCCAGACGTGTATCTCTAAACAAGGCTCTGAGGATATTCAAAGCATGAACCTAGGACAAAAAGTTCAATATTAGCTGTGGGTTAATAACTATGGTGATCCTAAATCTGTACATAAAATTATAAGAAGAAATTACAATATACAAATGAAATAGCAGATTTAATAAAATAATAATTGATAAACAGAATTTTTAGACATTAGTAAGAACAATGTAATAAAAAACCTTGATCCAATGAACCTATGTGGAATCAAAATCCTTGATCCAATGAACCTATGTGGAATCCTGAACCTAACAAACACATTCTTTTCAAGGAACATTTATTTTTTAAAATGGTCTCAACTGTAGTCACAATAAAATACTAAATAATTGTAAGCTGCCTGGTACCGTAACCCGGGATGAAAACTCTCGGAGGCAGAGTTAAGCTTTTACTACTTTTACTTCTACTTTCTTAGAGCTTAGAGAGGGAAAGAAAGATTTTTAGAGAGAAAGATTAAAGCGAGCTTTTCTTCTTGTAGAGCTTCTTTCTTCTCTCTTCTTTCTTCCTTCTTCTTTCTTCTGTCTTCTGTCTTCTGTCTTCCTCGGGAGCCTCGGCCTAACTCTGACCAGTCATTACTTCTTCTATCTGGTTTCTCTTCTGTCTTCTATCTGGTTTCTCTTCTGTAACCGCTCTGCCTACGTTCTGGCCGCTCTGATTCTTCTGACCGACCGAGTGACTACCCGGCTGACTGAATTCTCCGTTCTCCTAACTCGGACTGCTTTCACCCGGTTATATACCTTCAGCTTTGCGGGTGCCTACAGGTGCGTCACATACATATCAGGTGGAACCTATGGCTTCCAGCTAGCTGCAACAGCCCTTCCTAATTAGGGCTCCTTCATATTCCTTCCCTTTAGTTTAAAAAGGTGCTTTAATTCTATTTTCTCTATTTTATTTTCTCTATTTTCTTTTATTTTCTTGTCCCTACCTAGCTTTTCACCTTTTGTTTTTAAAAGGGTGGATATTTGAGCCCTTTTTGAGAAGGTGCTGCGGCTTTAAGGAAGCCTACTGCTGAGGAGCAGCTAACGCACTTAGTTAAGCACAATCGCATAAGCGGCTTTGACTTTTTTTTTTTTTTTCTCTTCTTTATTTTTCTTTATGGCTTTCTTGCCAAAGCTCAATGGCTTTTTTTTTTCTGCATGGTTTTTACCATGCTATTTAATTCTCTATTTTCTTTTAAGCTCATGGCTTTTTTCTTTATACTAAAGCTCAAGGCTTTTTCTCTATATTTTTTATGGCTTTTGGCCGGCTCGCTTCGGCTTTTCGCTGGCTACTCTGCTTCAGCTTAATTCTTAACTGGCCTCAACTGAGTCAGAGGCTATGCTCTCTTGTTTACTACTCTTTTTGCTGGTCTCAACTGAGTCAGAGGCTATGCTTTTTCGTTGCTCTCCTTATTTCTTAGCTTTTCTTCTCTGCCTGCCGAGCCCCGGACGGACCACCATTTGTAAGCTGCCTGGTACCGAAACCCGGGAAAAAATCTCGGAGGCAGAGTATAGCTTTTACTACTTTTACTTCTACTTTCTTAGAGAGAGCTTAGAGAGGGAAAGAAAGATTTTTAGAGAGAAAGATTAGAGCGAGCTTTAGAGAAAGATTAGAGCTTCTTTCTTCTCTCTTCTTTCTTCCTTCTTCTTTCTTCTGTCTTCTGTCTTCCTCAGGAGTCTCGGCCTAACTCTGACCAGTCATTACTTCTTCTATCTGGTTTCTCTTCTGTCTTCTATCTGGTTTCTCTTCTGTAACCGCTCTGCCTACGTTCTGGCCGCTCTGATTCTTCTGACCGACCGAGTGACTACCCGGCTGACTGAATTCTCCGTTCTCCTAACTCGGACTGCTTTCACCCGGTTATATACCTTCAGCTTTGCGGGTGCCTACAGGTGCGTCACATGCATATCAGGTGGAACTTATGGCTTCCAGCTAGCTACAACAGCCCTTCCTAATTAGGGCTCCTTCATATTCCTTCCCTTTAGTTTAAAAAGGTGCTTTAATTCTATTTTCTCTATTTTATTTTCTCTATTTTATTTTTCTTGTCCCTACCTAGCTTTTCACCTTTTGTTTTTAAAAGGGTGGATATTTGAGCCCTTTTTGAGAAGGTGCTGCGGCTTTAAGGAAGCCTACTGCTGAGGAGCAGCTAACGCACTTAGTTAAGCACAATCGCATAAGCGGCTTTGACTTTTTTTTTTTTTTTCTCTTCTTTATTTTTCTTTATGGCTTTCTTGCCAAAGCTCAATGGCTTTTTTTTTTCTGCATGGTTTTTACCATGCTATTTAATTCTCTATTTTCTTTTAAGCTCATGGCTTTTTTCTTTATACTAAAGCTCAAGGCTTTTTCTCTATATTTTTTATGGCTTTTGGCCGGCTCGCTTCGGCTTTTCGCTGGCTACTCTGCTTCAGCTTAATTCTTAACTGCCTCAACTGAGTCAGAGGCTATGCTCTCTTGTTTACTACTCTTTTTGCTGGTCTCAACTGAGTCAGAGGCTATGCTTTTTCGTTGCTCTCCTTATTTCTTAGCTTTTCTTCTCTGCCTGCCGAGCCCCGGACGGACCACCCATTTGTAAGCTGCCTGGTACCGAAACCCGGGAAAAATCTCGGAGGCAGAGTATAGCTTTTACTACTTTTACTTCTACTTTCTTAGAGAGAGCTTAGAGAGGGAAAGAAAGATTTTTAGAGAGAAAGATTAGAGCGAGCTTTAGAGAAAGATTAGAGCTTCTTTCTTCTCTCTTCTTTCTTCCTTCTTCTTTCTTCTGTCTTCTGTCTTCCTCAGGAGTCTCGGCCTAACTCTGACCAGTCATTACTTCTTCTATCTGGTTTCTCTTCTGTCTTCTATCTGGTTTCTCTTCTGTAACCGCTCTGCCTACGTTCTGGCCGCTCTGATTCTTCTGACCAACCGAGTGACTACCCGGCTGACTGAATTCTCCGTTCTCCTAACTCGGACTGCTTTCACCCGGTTATATACCTTCAGCTTTGCGGGTGCCTACAGGTGCGTCACATGCATATCAGGTGGAACTTATGGCTTCCAGCTAGCTACAACAGCCCTTCCTAATTAGGGCTCCTTCATATTCCTTCCCTTTAGTTTAAAAAGGTGCTTTAATTCTATTTTCTCTATTTTCTCTATTTTATTTTCTTGTCCCTACCTAGCTTTTCACCTTTTGTTTTTAAAAGGGTGGATATTTGAGCCCTTTTTGAGAAGGTGCTGCGGCTTTAAGGAAGCCTACTGCTGAGGAGCAGCTAACGCACTTAGTTATCAGGTGGAACTTATGGCTTCCAGCTAGCTACAACAGCCCTTCCTAATTAGGGCTCCTTCAAATAATTATTATTTTATAGATTATGCTGTCATCACAGTGGAAGTGAGTTATAGTTTTCAAAAACAATTCTAAAATGGAACCACCATATGACCCAGTTATCATCCACCCCTTAGCATATATCCAAAAGATCTAAAATCAGCATGCTACTGATTGTTGTGACTCCGTCACATCAATGTTTATAGCAGCATAGTTCACAATAGTCAAGCAATGGAACCAACCTAGGTGTCCTTCAACAGATGAATGGATAAAAAAAAAAAAAGTAGTATATACAAATAATGGAATATTACTCAGCCACAAAGAAGAATGAAATTATGGCATTTGCTGGTAAATGGATGGAACTGGAGACCATCATGCTAAGTGAAATAAACCAGATCCAGAAAGTCAAAGGCGGAATGTTTTCTATGATAGTCAGAAACTAGTCCAAAATAAGGGGGTAGGGGGGAAGAGTGGGGGAGAGTTCCATCTAAATAGAAGAAGGATCAATGGAATAGAGGAAGGGGACTGAGGATAAGGGAGGAGGGACAGAATAAGGAGAGAACAGTAGAAAGAATCTGACCTAGCTTTACTATGTATATATATGAATAAATATACCACAATGAATCTCACCTTTATGTATACCCACAAGGCACTAATTTAAAAAACTGTGAGTAAATAGTAGAAAGATCAATAGAGTATAGGGAAGAAAATAAAGTGAGGGAGAATGGAAGGGAAAGTGGAAATACTAGGGACTGAATTAGAACAAATTATATTCCATGTTTTTATAATTATGTCAAAATGAATCCTAATGTTACGTATAACTAAAAAGAACTAATAAAATTTTAAATACTTCTAAAACTGACAAATTTAAAACACTGGTCAAAGAAAATTTTTAAAAATATTAAGAGTTGAACAATAATAAAGTTGCTACATATCAAAATTTATAGGCTGTACCTTAAATGGAGCTAAGAAAGAAAGAAATGTATGCTTTAAATGTGTACCTTAAATGCTGTTAAAAAAAAAAAAAAAGACCAGAATTGAATGTGCTAAGTCCAGTTACAATGACAGAAAAAGAACAATACACTCAAAATAGTGAAATGAAATAAAAAGAACAATAGAAATCTCTTTAAACAGCATAGATACAACTAAGTGAAAACAAAACCAAAAGCTGATTCTCTATAACAAATCTCTGAGAAGATTAACTAAGAAAAGGCACATAAATAATATTGTGACTACCAAAGAGGACATGACTGCAGACAAAGCAGAGAATAAAGCAAAAAAACAATCTAATCCGAGACTAATCCTATACTAAGATAAAATGAAAAATCTCCTAAAAATAGAATTTATTAAAACAAATTCTAGAAGAAACTGAATACCTAGAGATACTACAATTAAACAAACAAAATCAATAGTTAAAATTCTCCCAGACTTAAAAAAAAAAAAACCAAAGCAAATAAATTAACTACAATAACAAAAAAAGTCTACCTGATTTTACAAATAAATTCTATAAATATTCAAAGAATAGATAACTGCCATTTTATAAGCTGTTAAGAGAAGACTCACAGATTTATTTTGAGTCTAACATAACCTGACTATCAAAACAAGGTATAAATGATTACTTCGGTAAAATGATAGTATCTTTATTTTATTTTTAATTTGTTATTTTTAGTTATACATGACAATAGAATGTATTTTGACATATCATACATACATGGAGCATAACCTCCCATTTTTGTAGTTGTACACGACAGAATTACACTGGTATATATTCATATATGAACACAGGAAAATTATGTCCAATTCATTCTACTGTCTTTCCCATTCCCATCCCCACTCCCTTCCCACCACCCTTCCCTGTCCAATCTGGTGAACCTCTACTCCTCCCTCCCCCATGCCTATTGTGAGTCAGCATCTGCATATCAGAGAGAACATTCAGACTTTGGTTTTTTAGGTTTTTTTTCACTTAACATATAGTCTCCAGCTGCATCCATTTACCAGCAAATGCCATAATTTCATTCTTCTTCATGGCTGAGTAACATTCTACTGTGTATATGTACCACATTTTCTTTATCCATTCATCTGTTGAAGGGCACCTAGGTTGGTTCCATAGCTTAGCTATTGTGACTTGAGCTGCTATAAACACTGGTATGGCCACATCACTATTAGTATGCTGATTTTAAGTCCTTTGGTATGTGCCCAGGAGTGGGAAAACTGGGTCAAATGGTGGTTCCATTCCAAATTTTCTAAGCAATATCCAAACTGCTTTCCAGAGTGGTTGCACCAATTCAGTCTGAGCAGCATTGTATGAGTATAAATGGTAGTATCCATTAAAGCTGAATATATATATACATACTCAACAGAAATGTACATATATGTTTACCAATAAGCATGTATGAGAACATATAAAAATGTTCATCAAGAATAGAATGGATAAGCCGAATGCAATGGCTAATCCCAGAGGCTTGGGAGGCTGAGTAAGGAGGATCATGAGTTCAAAGCCACCCTCAGCAAAGGCAAGGCACCAAGAAACTCAGTGAGACCCTGTCTCTAAATAAAACACAAAATAGGGCTAGGGATGTGGCTTATCGGCCAAGTGTCCCTGAGTACACCCCCCTCCCAAAAATAATAGAATTGGATAAATTTTATACTATTAAATAGTAACAAGAATGAATAAATTATAGTATTTATGGATGAATCTGCGCAAAAAAAAAAAACCCTATCAAAAGTATGGTTTATAATATATGATTTCATTTTTATAACATTAAAGTAACAGGTAAAACTAAACTAACATGTTAGAAATTAGGCCAGTGGTAACTCTCAGGGAAAGAGTGCTGATTAGAAGAGAACATGAGGGGCCTTGTTGTGCTAGTAAAGTTCTGCTTCTTTCTTTTACGTAAATGTGATCACTTTGTGAAGCTGTAAAGAGGCACTCATATGGCTTACACACTGTACATTATAATTAAATCTAAAAATGCATATAAAACATGACAGAGACAGCATGAAAAAGGAAAACCACAGGCCAATCTCAATTAAGAACCAGTGAAAAGCAGAAATGTATGTCCTTTTTAAAGAATCGGTAATGTATAAAAACATGTTAAAGTTGAGTTCATTCTCAGTATGCAAATAAATTATATTTAAAAATCAATATAAGTGCTGGGAATGTAGTTCAGTGGTAGAGCCCTTGCCTAGCATGTGCAAGGCCCTGGGTTCAATCCCCAGCACTGAAAACAACCACAAGAAAAAGAATAACATGTAATTCATGATATTTGAAAATTCCAGGGAAAATAAAAGGTATTTATCTCAAATGATGCAAGAAAGTGCTCAAAAATTATTTTCTTAATCCGATAAAGGACAGATTAAAAATTTCAACAAATAACAACAACATAAAGATGCCTGCTATCTCTATTTCTAGAAAAATTGTGCTGCAGGTTCCAGTAGCAAAATAAGATAAGGAAAATTTTTAAAAGACTAAGCATTAGAAAGCTAAAACAAATTTAGGATTATCTACTAGGGATATGATTATCTATAAAGAAAATCCCAAGAATTTATAGACAAGTCATTAGTTGTATTATACCAGTTAAGGTAAGTTGCTAAATATAAGCACAATAATCACCAAAACATCAATTTTATTCTCACAGAGCAGCAACAGATAATGTAAAATTTTGAAATATTATCTATGAGAAAAATATATAGAAATAAATCTCACAATGGCTGGGGTTGTGGCTCAGTGGTAGAGTGCTCGCCTAGCACGCGCAAGGCCCTGGGTTTGATCCTAAGCACCACATAAAAATAAATAAATAAAATATTGTATAAAAGGAAAGAAAGAAATCTCACAAAAGATCTATAAGACTTTTATAAGGAAAAAATTTATTTTTTAGGAGATGGGGGTCTTACTGTGTTACCTAGGTTATCTCTAAACTCCTGGGCTCAAGCCATCCTGCTGCTTCAGCCTCCTGAGTTGCTGTAACTATAGGCACATGCCACTGCACCTGGCTTAGAATATTACTTTTAAAAAAAAAAGCACTAAGGAAGATCTATATAAATAGAGAAATAAGCCATATCATTGTCATTCTTGTGGGCGGTGGGAAGTTCAGGAGAATAGAATCCAGGGCCTCGTTGCATGCTATGCAAGTCACTCTTCTAATCTACATCCCAATACCTCATGGAAGATTCAATGATCAAAAAAGAAGTCATTTTCCCAAAGAAGCCAATTTTTCATTTTAAATCCCAATAAAAATTTCAAGAGGACATTTTGTTGAACTTAACAAGGTAATTCCAAAATATAGGTGGAAATGTAAAGGGATGAGTATAGTTAAGGTAATCCTGGGGAAACAAAATGAGATTCATCCTATCTGATATTATAAGTTATTATAAAGTATAGTAATTAAAATCATCATTTTAGTCCAGTGATAGACCAACAGATCAATGAAACAGAGGACAGAAACAGAATTGCCTATCTATGAAAACAGTACATGATAGAAATAATGTTACAAATAAGTATAAATGAAAAAGAAATAACAAATTTTATCAAAAATGCTTATATGTTAGTTTTCTAAATGGAAAACAAAATAATTTTCATATTTTATATATAAAATCAAATTATAGGTGACATAAAGAAAGAAATGTGATGAGCAAAACTTTAAGACTTTTACAAGAAAATGTAAAATATCTTTCTGACCTTGAGGTATGGAAGAATTTCTTAAATAAGATCCAAAACACAAACCATAAAGGAAAAAGCTGACATATTCCACTTAATTAAATTTTAAAACTTCTCTACAATAATTGAAACCATAAGCAAAATAAGAGAAGCCCTCAATGAGGAAAATATATGTGTAATTCAAATAACCAAAAAGGAATTACTATCAGGAAAATATTTTTAAAACAACAAGTCTTGGGTTGGTAGAGCACTTGCCTAGCATGTGTGAGGCACTGGGTTCGGTTCTCTGTAGCACATATAAGCAAATAAATAAATAAAGGTCCATCAAAACAAGTCTTCCAAAAGATGGCAAATAATTAAAAGTAGGCAAAATCTCTGGAACAGGCAATTTACAGAATTCACAAGATTAATAAATATATAAAAAGATATTAAAGCTAACTAATAATCAGAGAGACGCAAAACAAAACTAGTAAACAGGATTTCATACAGAGAAGTAAAAACTAAAAATTTCAGGTATGATAACAACAAGGTACTGGTAAGCAACAGAAATTCTCATACCTTGTGGGAAGGAATGTAAATTACATCAAACACTTTGGTGAAATATTACAGCATCAATGTTGAACACGTACATACCCCATAACCCTGCAATTCTAATTCTGCAATTCTAATTCTAGATACACAACCTGCAGCAACACACTATGTGTAAGGAGATACAAAAGAATGTTTTCACTTGGTTTATAATAGAAAAAAATTGGAAACAATGCAAATGTCCATTCAAAGAAGGATTGAACTGAAATATGCTGAAACACTTTTCAGGAATGAAAATGAAGTGAAGTTTACTAATCTTAAAAAATAATGTTGACTGAAAAAACCAAAACTATAAAAAAGATGTGCAGACAATGCCATTTGTGTAAAAGATCATAACAATGTAGCAAAAATGCATGGGACTGATAGATACTAATTTGGGTTAGTGATCACAACTGAAAGGGAAGAAAAGGGAATGAGATGGGGAGAAATCCACAGCATATGCAGTTATATCTGCTTGTAAAATATTTATTTATTTATTTATTTATTTATTTATTTATTTATTTATTTATTTATTTATTTATTTATTTATGGTGGTACTGGGAATAGAACCCAGGGCCTTAGGCAAGAGCTCTACTACTGAGTTACATCCCCAGCCCTGCAACTGCATCATTAATGTTTAATTTCTTATACTGAACTGGTTTCATAAATGTCCATTATTCACAGCATAAAAAAGTTTATTTTAAGCTGACATATTTTGGAGATGCATAATAAAAATAATAAATAAGCCATGGGAGGGGAGAAGGAAAGAAAATTGTCAACTAAAGCCTAGAAGACTAATCACAGACTAAATTTAAAAATTTCACTAATTGCATAAAAACAATAATTAAACTGCCATTAATCACCTTGAAATAGAAAACAGCAAGAATCATCCAGAGCAGTTTAAAGGCACCCCTTTATTTTTAGATGTTATTACAAAACTAGGGATTTTTAAAGTGCTAGTATAAGAAAGTATAACCAATTATATTTTTCACATTTCATTGGAAAACATCTTGAAATGATAATTTCTGAAAGGTCTTAATTAACATGTTAAATTTTTAACAAAGTATCTTACAGTCATTGGTTACTATGTGCCACGTGTTAATCAACACTGTATTTTTTCCTAGACCAACTACATCCTGGCCCATGGCTTCCTTTTAACACCTCCCACAGGTTCTAAAATAAAAACATATGAACTTACTGTACATGATCATAAACTTTAGCTTTCAATATATTCCCCGGCTGAGCCTGGGCCTCCTACAGTTGGGTAGAAACATCCAACTTTGAAGCATTTACTGAGGAAGTGTAGATTACAAGGGTCAAGAATTATAATTTACCACCTAGCACTACAGTGGAATTGTGAGGAATGTTTAACACAAGTTCATACACAGAGGGAGTGACTAAAAAGGATAAAATGTTAATTAAAATTAAACAGTCAGATATTACATTTTAGGGAAAGATTCAACTGCTTAGTTTCAAAATGTGCATTAACTCAAAGAAACAAACATGAGTTCTAAAGTAATGGTATGTTCACTTTCAAATTTTTAGATGCAATAGTAATGTTATAAAACATATCAGTTCTATATTTACACCAGAGTTTAAAAATAGTTGGTTTTTTGTTTTGGTTTAGTTTAGGCTTTTTTATAGTACTAGGGATTTAACCCAGGGGCCCTCTACCATGAGCTACATTCCCAGCCCTGTTTTGTTTTGCTTTGTTTTTCTTTCTAACTTTGAGACACGGTCTCACTAAACAGCCCAGGCTGGGCTCAAACTTGGGTTCCTTCTGCCTCAGCCTCCTGGGTTGCTGGAGATTACAGGCCTGTGCCACCACACCAGGCTAAAAATATTTTGACCTCCATATCAACTAAAGTAACAGATTATTTTATGGACAGGAAAGACAGGAAAACAAAATCCAAACTTCATATGCCTGATCTTCTAGAGTTCTTTATTTTTACCAGATACTTTAAAAAAAATAAATACATACCAAAGATTTTAAAACCACTGCCCTCCTAGCAGAGTTTATTTATTTCCATCATTACCTGAGGAACTGTGCTTTGTGAGTCACCAGCAGGCCCAGCCAAGGAGATTAATTCTTTCATTGTTATTTTCAACAAATCCATTTTGCTTTTCTTTGGTTCAGATGCTAATAATGCCTATTTAAAATAAAAAAAAAAAAAGAAGAAAAACAGGAATTAATGGGGCTCTTCCCTTACCTATAGCAATTTCTTGCTTTTCTGCATCAATAATCAATTCCCATATTCAAAATTTTCTTAACATATGGCTATTGTTTTTTCCCCCAGTACTGGTTAGTACTGGGCATTTTACCCCTAAACTACATTCCCAGATATTTTTATTTATTTTGAGACAGGGTCTTACTAAATTGCCCAGGCTGGCCTTGAAATTATGATCCTCCGCCTCAGCTTCCTCCAAGTCACTGGGATTACAGCACACCCAACTCTTTCTGAGTACTCCAGTCCTTAAGAACCACAATTAGGTGGCAAGCTTCAGATACAATAAGCAAGTCACTCTGGATAACGAATTTATCCAACAAAAAATTCTCTTCACTTGAATCAACAACAAAAACAATAAACCCTCTGGATTAGAGTTCTTATAAGGAATTTGAGGCTTCCTAGAGATTGATCAGCTTCTTAATTTTTCACAGAAGACTCTACCCCTGGAAGACTAATCAAAACATTATATTTGAAACTCCACGGGACAAGAAAGAATACTGCAAACTCCAAAGGGATTCCATATTTGAATTTTGCAGAAGCTGCTTATTTACTTTGTAACAAACACTTTAGCAAAATCCAAGAAACATAAAAATGGAATATCAATCCAGTTCAGGCAGTAAAAAGGAATGAAGTGCTGATCCATGTGACAACACAGATAAACCCTGAAACATAATGCTAACTGAAAGAAGCCAGACACAAAAGAGCTTGTTGTATGATTCCATTTACGTGAAATGTCCAGAACAGACCAATCTGTTGAGACAGAAGGTAGATTAGTGGTTGCCTAGGGCTAGGAGCAGCAGAGGTAGCGGGGAATGGGGAGCAACTGCTAATGGGTTTGGAGGTCTTTTCAGGTGATGTTCTAAAATTAGATTGGGCTAATGGTTTACAGTTCTGCAAATATACTAAAAATCATTAACTCATACACTTGAAATGTACGAATTGTATCATAAGCGAATTATACTTCCTCAAAGCTATTAAAGAAAAATCACTTCTGTCATCTTCTCAGATTCCCTTCTTCCATATCTACTTTTCTTAAGTTATGTAGCTGCTGGCTCCCCAGAGCAAAAGTTTCAAGCTAATCAGCATTTTCTAAGCATTTATAAGCCAGAAAAGAAGAAAATCTAAAACGTGCAAGTTTATTTTTATTTTAATTTTTGGCAGTGCTAAGGATGAAACCCAGGGCCTTGGCCATGTTAGGGAAGCACTCTACCACTAAGTTACACTGAAACTCCAGGACAGAGGGGAGCACCCTGATTTGAACCTATTACTGGAGGAGACCCCTAAGACGGGGACCTTGACTCAAAGACAAGTGAGGTCCTTGGCATTTAGACACAAAGAAAAGAATTTCAGCACGTACCAGTCATAGACACAGGAAGAAGATTATTTGGGAAAGCAGACACATATTCAAGAGAGAATGCAGGCTATCTTGAGAGTGAGAAGCTTTAGGGATAAAGCAAGAAACACACATGTAGGCCATCTCCAGAGGGACAGACAACCACAAGA
Organism: Tamias sibiricus; assembly: GCA_025594165.1. Classification (NCBI taxonomy): domain Eukaryota; kingdom Metazoa; phylum Chordata; class Mammalia; order Rodentia; family Sciuridae; genus Tamias; species Tamias sibiricus. The sequence continues at coordinate 61,712,088 of CM046670.1, read as the reverse complement.
CAAGCTTAAAAGAAATTTCTCACAATATACTTAGCTCAGAAAACATAGATATTATTTTCAATGACTATCAAAAAATTTTATATCTATCTAAATAAAAGGTAAACGCATAAACCAAGCAGGTAGTTTTTTTCCAGAGCTAACAACACTAAGCAGAAGTTTTCATCAGAACAAAGAATATAACGTTACTGGTAAGTCCTGCTGAGAGAAATAGTCTGTCTTTGGGCATATTTTTCTAATAATTTAGACTTCACTCAACTAAAATTTTTAAAAAAGCTATACTCAATTACCAAAATGTCTTCTTGGAACCATGGCTTTTCCCCCCAAAGCACTGGGCAAAGTCATGGCACTCTTACTGAGGCTGGGGTACAAAGGTACACCTGCTGAGTGCTCTGTCATCAAGACCAATACTTCATACTAGTTGAAAACCACAGGTAGAAAAAGCACAAAGCACAATATGCAGCATGACCTGTCACCTTAACATTTGTCCTGAGACAGATGAATGATGCATAAACACACAGAGTAGGAAAGAGATACAGTCAAAACAACCACACTGATTCAAAATGGGTCAGACCAGGGCAAGCTGATTTCTGAAGGTCACCTAAATTCATCCAGCAGAACTAACCCAGAAATTTCTGTCAACAACCTCTGCAATTGGGGTCCCACTGTCACCAAGAAATCATGAAGGGACTTTGGGAATCTGAGAGAGGAATAAAAGAGAGAAGGAAAAAATATAGGAACATTTAAAAGAAGACTTCATTTGTTTTCATTGTTCTTACTATGCTACTTCATTCCTGAATTTACCATATTGAATATTAAGGCCTTTCAGGATGGAGTCTCATTTAATACAGTATTCTGAGGACACTGGTTTTTATTCTTTGGGATCATAAAGGTGATAGTCTCTTTATTTTCTGCACTGTGCAAATGAAATATTTACCAAACCACAGCAATGTGTGGATATTCTGATATGCAGGAACCTTTAAAATATCATGAAAAAAAGCAAGAAGCAAACAGTGGATCTAGCAAAACTCCTCTGCATTCAGGAACTGTGTGCGCATTTACATTTTTGTATGCAGAGGGGATAAGGAGTCAAGTGGTCTGGGCTTATGTTTTTGTTTCTTTGTTTGTTTGTTTTTTGAGTTCTTACTATCTTGGTGGCCTCTGGCAAGTCACTTAACTCTCCTAAGCCCCAGTTTCTTCATCTAGAACATATATGAATGATAACAGTGCATATCTCATAGGGTTTGGGGAAGGATTACATGAGAAAATGCACAGGAAATAACCACCAATAAATGTTAGCTACTATTAGGATTATGATCACTTTATGGACAATCATTTCATGGAAGAATTCAAAAGAAACTATTATCACTGGTTGCCTACAGAAAGTCTTGAGGGTCTTAAAATGAGAGAAAAACTATTCTTTTGCAATTTGGGGGGTGGGGCAACATATACTTCCTGGAATTGAGCAGTGAATGTGCCACAGTGATGTCTGCCTACTTCACCCACAGGCGGAAATCTATACCACCCTCTGTTTACATTACAAGATTGACCTCTTAGAGGGTTCATTCCAAGAAAGATCTGTCACAGAACACACAGTGCACACATTAAAACAAAGCCATAAATGCTATGGTACTAAGGAGACAGAAATGTCCCTTATGCAATATGCTCACTCACATGTCAAGGAGGTTAGAATACATTATCAAAAGACAAACAGCCAGCTGTGGTTCTATAGATACGTACCTGTATGTAGAAAGGAATTCCAGCACTGCGCCTTGTAGCACAGAGTTTAGATGAAGGATCACTGCATTTAATTTCCTCCAAAACATTCCATAACCACTGTTCTGGCAGTTTTTGCAGACTCACATTAGGGCACCTAAAAGTTACATATGAGCAAACATTTGAAATTATCAGGTACCAAGTGATAAAAGTGCTATATATTAACACTGCTAGAAAATAATAAATATCTTTGCATTGGGGTTAGAAGGGGTGCTATTAAAAAAATGCCTCCCTTGCACTGTTCATTTACTCTCCTCTTTACTATGGGTCTTAGGATTTGAAGCTATTGAAGACTCCACATCTTAGAACTACTATGTATCAAGCACGTGTCTTATCTGCAAACTAAACTTTAATTCATAGTCTTGTCTCCATACTCAGAATGTTCTAGAGAAAGTTAATCTAAGACTCAAGATTACCAACAGAAAATATAACTACAGTTTACTGTAATTTATGTTCCATGTTTATAGAGATTACACACAAAGTAAACATGTTTTAAATTCTATTTTCAACTCTCAAAATGTGGCTCACCACAAATAAAATTTTCAACCAGAACCTATGGTATATTAAGAATCAAAGCTATCTGGGAAGACGCAAAAATGTTTGAGGTTATTTGAACATTATATCAGTGGGTTTCTGCCCTTTTACTGTTTTCCTAGAGTACTTAAGAACATTTTTGTAATTTTTAAACATATACCCTATCAGATTATATAATATTATATTAAGAAATAGCATATTCAGTCATAGGTAGACACAATTTTCTTAGAAGTATAATACCTACACATAACTGAAATTAATGTGAAAATAAACATATAAAAGTCCAAAGGAAAATATACTCTTTTTTAAATTGAGGAAAACAATCTGCAGAAGGATGACTTTTGATTTATATTGAGAATTAGAAACATGTTTGGGATTTCCCCCCCCCCCTTATTCTACAAGAGATAACTTCAGTTTCTATTCTTTTTCTTTCTTTATTTTTGTTTTTCCTGGTACCAGGAATGAACCCAGAGTACTTTACCACTGAGCCACATCCCCAGCCCTTTTTTATTTTTCTTTTGAGACAGCATCTCACTAAGTTGCTTAGGGCCTTGCTAAACTGCTGAGGCTGGCCTTGAACTTGCAATCCTTCTACCTCAGCCTCCTATGATTACAGGCATGTACCACCACGGCCAGCAATAACTTAAGTTTCTGACTAATCATCTGCTCTGGGAGATAGACTGAATGCACTTTGAACCATAAGATGTAAAATGAGCTTTTGGTGGTCGGGGCAGAATATTATGGTTTGGATATGAGGCATTCCCCAAACAGCTCATATGTTAATGCAGCAATGTTCAGAGGTGAAATGATTTAATTAGTTTATGAAAGCTGTAACCTAATTAGTAGATTAGTTCATCTGATGGCTTAATAATTTGAATGGATTACGGGGCAGCAACTATAGGAAGGTGGGGCAAGGCTGGAGGAAGTAGGTCACTAGGAGCATGCCCTTTGGCGATGACATTTTGTCCAGGGCTCCTTACATGTTCTCTCTAATTTCCTGCTGCCATGAATTGAGCAGCTTTCCTGCACCATTCCCTTCCATCATGATGTTCTGCCTCACCTCAGGCTCAGAGCAATGGAGTCAGCCAGCCAAGTACTAAACCTCTGAAATCAAGGAACCTAAGTTGTTCTCATAGAGTACTTTGGTCACAGTGAAGAAAAACTGACTAACACACATTCCAAATACCAACTTAAATTTGGGCATATGTTTCACATGAAACAGAATATATATAAACAATACTACTTGAAAAGAGGCACTTAAAAAATTTGACAGGGACTTCAAAAATACTTCAGCCATAAGCATGATAATCAAATTGCCCTACTCAGACTCTGTATTTTAAAGGTTTCCTTCATGTTAGCATGGATTAAAACCTATCATGTCAATCCTGCTTCTCACTCATCCATCTTGGCCATCAAAACTAGCTCTCCAAAACTCCGGACCACTGAATTAAGTAAGATACAAAGACATAAGAACTTAATGCAATGTGTGAACCCTCTTCAGATCCTGAGTTAGCCACATCAAATGTAAAAAAGATATTGCCAAGAAATAGAGGAAATTTATGTAAGTTCCAGATATTAGATGACACCAAGGAATTATTTTTAAGACGTGAGAATGGCAGTATGAATGTGAAAGTGTAAATAATTTTAGAGATGCATGCTGGAATGTGTAGGAGTACAAATCACAAATTGTGATGAACTTTATAATGCTTCAGCAAACAATAATGCAAAGGGACAGACAAAGCTGCATATGGCAAGCCTTTGATAGCTGTTGAATCTGGGTGATGGGTGATGAATAAAGGCAATTCATTCTATTAGTCTCTCTCCTTTTAAACTTATGTTTGTAGGATATACACATATGCATGTCTAAACTTTTTCATAATTAAAACAATGTTCACACCTTTTACATTTTTGAGGATTGAAATTAAATTATAAACCATTGGATTTTGTGTCTTTTAAAAATTATGTTTCATGGAATAATTTATTTTGTTTATTACTAACATTGTCAAGTTGGTATAATCCTCACACCATGGCCCAATCAAAAACTGAATCCTGAATGCCTCAAAGCAATTATTTATGTGCTAATGATATAGTTATAGATTATATAACTGCCTTATTTTGTTCCTTCTTTACTGTAAAAAAAATGGTGCATTTGGATTAATTTAATCCACAATGAGTGAGTGAGGAAAAGTAAGAAAGATAATTAATGCATAAGTCGTTTTTTGTGATCTAACCTCCTGAGAAACACTTGGAATTATACAGGTGATGATAGTAAAAACTATTGATCTAATATTTCATTCATGTGTGTTTTCTTCCCCACCACAGGGCCAACTGCAGTACAGACAATACTGCCTTCTAAGGTGACATCTTGCATAGGATTCACTATGTAGGAAAAACTAAGGGAAAAAGGAACAGCACCAGATGAAGGTTACTTTCCTACTTTGCTTCTGTTAAGTGCACTGAAATAAGAGTACATCAAATCCTAGTTCAGTGATGATCCTCAACATGATCAATGAGTCTCTCCTGGGCCTACCTGCCTCACATACAGAGGTTCTAGAAGGCAGGCAGGTCTGAGTCCAGACAGGGCTGTCTCACCACGCATCACCCTTCTTTGCATGAACTTACAATGGCTCTTGACTCCTAACCAATCCTGATCCATTTAACTCCTCCTCCAACTTGATCAAATTCTCCTAGCTTGAAAGATCACCTATGATATGAACCCAGTCCTTTTCCTTAAATCAAACCTTAGCTTTTTCAGTTCCTTACTAGAACCTTCTGTTCTAGTAAGGTTGTTCTCTTTGATGGTTTCCATGCTAACATACAACACAATGTTGGGATGTCCCATATTTCCGACTAAGCATTTGTTTTTGCTCTCTACAAATATCCCTATTCATCCAAATTGATAAAACTTTCTCCAAATAAACTGCATCTCACAAGAACCTTTCCTTTCTCTAAAGTTCTAATTTATCCGTGGCAATTCCTTAACACAAGGTGTACAGACAGGGTGTCAGTACAGTATCATGGAAGGGATGGAATCCAAGCTACATTTTGAAGGTTGTGTAGGAATGGTGGAAGTGAAGGCCTCAGAGTCAAGGCCCTGATTTAGATTCCTGGCTATTTTAAGTATGAACATTTGGCCAGGCCTTTTATTCCCTTGAGTATTGTGCACTAAGCACCAAATGCTCCTTGCTAATTTGGGGAATTTGAAAACAAAAGCCAGAAGAATGTTTTACAAGGTCATGGCTGGCAAAGTGCCCTCAGAAAGAGCCCTCTCTGCCCACTACTGAAAACCCAGGAACCTCAGGAATTCTGGGAAATGCTCAAGGCTCTAAATCTTACTATCTAGTCCTGACTTTCTTGTTCTGCTCTGGAATTCCCCAGATTCAAATGAGCTTTCCTGCAGAATCCTTTAATTGTTTGGTTTCCAATTTGGACTCTGCCATTGGATCCTATTTCTCTGATTCCCTTTCTTCCTAGCTCTGCAACTCTCCCAGGCAAGTTCCCCTCATCCTCCTAGCCATATAAGAGAATTTGGTTCAATAACAGGACTCCCACGCTTTTCACTAAAATGAAACACACTATATTTTATGAAACACTGGAACTATATCACTTGCTACAAAGAAAAGAAAAACATTTATTAAATTCTGTTATGACACATCCGGTCAACACCAGGCTTTTCACATGTGATCTTACTCCATCCTTGCAAACAACAAATCTGTGAGAAAGTATTATTTTTCCCAACTGACAGATGAGAGAGTATGTATCACAGTGGTTAGGAACAGCAACTCTAGAGTCAAGTTATCAGGTTTAGAACCTTTCTCTGTCACATGACATCTGTGTGATCCACGTAAGTTACTAAACCTCTCTACTTCTCACTTTCCTCTTCTATCAAAATGAGGTTGGTGGGCTGGGGTTGTGGCTCAGTGGTACAGCGCTCGCTTAGCAAGTGCGCAGCCCGGGTTCGATCCTCAGCACCACGTAAAAATAAAGGCATTGTGTACAACTAAAACAAATAAACAAATATTTTAAAAAATGAGGTTGGTGGAAGGGTTCAATGACTTGATTCTTGCAAGATGTTTAATAAGTTCTTCTTAATAGTTGTTTTCTAAAAATATGATCTCTGATTATGAAAAATGCAAGTTCTAAAGAGTTTCAATGGAACCTGTGATAAAGACTGAAAAGTTAGTTTGTTTCCATTTTAACAAGACACCCCCACCACACACAACACATCCTAGTAATAAATACCCAAAATATACAAACAGAAACACTAAAACCAGATGAGCTGAAAAACAAGATAATCATCTGGGTAACACTGAATGAAAACACAAAGCATTGAGTGTGTTGATGCCAGAGGCTTGCTGGGTGACAAGTTTACAAGCAGCAGCGGTGGCCACGAAGTTCATTTTCATGAGGTAACTTGCCTTTCTCGAGGGAAACAGAGAATTTCAGTGGCACCTTTCTCCTGAAAGGACACTGAAAAAGGGCTACTGCCAAAGCCACCTGGGGCTGCAGCTTAGGAAAGTCGTGGGCACCAAAAGACGCGGGATCAGGCTGACTACTAACTCTTACTAGATCTGTGATACCCCCTATTGTCACTAGGGGACAAACTGGAAGCAAGGGTGGGGGAGCAAAATGCCACCATCTAATCTAGTTTCTCAGAGAAATGATCCCCAATACAAAAATAAGTAAACAAACCAAAAGGCTCCCAATCAGACCAAAATTCATAATACAGAAATGAATTTCGTATTAAGACAATCTTAAAAACCAGTAATTAGAACATAAATTCACTTCATATGAAAATAATTTTATGAAGCAGTCTGATAGAGACTTTAAAATAACTATGTTGAATACACTCCTAAGATAAATGAAGGAATAACTTCTATTTAAGAACAAGAACGTAAACCAACTAAATGTTCAAGTTCTGCCACAATGTTCACTCTTCTATTCACAAACCCTCCCCTGGCTCTCCATTTTACTCAAAGGAACAGCCAAAGTCCTTATAAATGTCTAGTTCCCATTACCTCTCTGATCTCATCTACAACTCTTTCTTAGGTGCACAACACTTCAGTCATATATGTTTTACCCGATATTCCTTAAATACTAAGTCCATGCCTCTCAGGACTTTTGCACCTGACATTCTCTCGGCCCTGAATGTTCTTCCTCCAGAGATTGACAATGTGGTCGTAAAACTCTAGATTATAGTTTTCACTAGACCTTCCAATATATTCAACTATTTCACATTCATTTTTATAAATTGGGTAAAAAATTTAAAATCTAAATTGGTAGGAGGAGGTTAAATATTTGCCCAAAGGTATATAGTGATAAATGGCAGAAAGATAATTAAAATGCAGATTGAGGCCGGGCGTGGTGGCGCACGCCTGTAATCCCAGCACTTTGGGAGGCTGAGGCAGGAGGATCGCGAGTTCAAAGCCAGCCTCAGCAATGGCGAGGCACTTAGCAACTCAGTGAAACCCTGTCTCTAAATAAAATACAAAAAGGGCCGGGGATGTGGCCCAGTGGTCGAGTGCCCCTGAGTTCAATCCCTGGTACCACACACAAAAAAAAAAAAATGCAGATTGACACCAAAGCTCTTGCTTAGCAAGAAGGCATGACTTCAAGGCACCCGTTGTAAATGGTCAGTTACACTTTTGGTTTGATCTGTCTTGTGATAAAGATACCATCAACTCTCTATCATTTGCTTCAGTGGATTTCATTCTTTCATTTTTAAAAAATGACCTATGAAGCACCCAGTACATATGCTGCACTATCCTATGCCCTAGAAACAGAGCAACAGAATAAAAATTCTGAGCAGCATATAAATCAGGAAATATTTGGCTTTGGGATGTATTATCAGAATAGAGTACTTTTAAGAAATTATCTTCCTAATCTTGTTTTATTTAGGTTGTCTTTCAGACTGCTTTCAATCCTTGAACATCTACCATCAGGGTGGGGTTAAAATGGTTCTAAATGAACTTGGTGATATGGATGGAAAGCTACCTAGAGAATTAGAGTATCTTATAGAAAATCTTCTTGATGGATAACCCACTTGTGACTGGCATGAAATGAACTGTGTCTCATTCATTTTGGAGGTACTCCAATACCCCTGGGGAAATGGGAAATGCATTTCTGTTAATAAACTGCTTTCTTTTATTAACTGAATGATTCATGGTGGCCTAAAGGAATTATCTCACCTACAAACACAAAGCAACTGATTTCACATTTAAACATGAAGTACATTTAAAGCTAATATATGAAGCAAATTTCCCAGAAATAAACCAAGACCCAACTGCTAGGAAATTAATCAGGTGTAACCTTATCTGAGTAAAGGCAAAGATCTGCTATACCTCTACTTACCAAATAATTTGCTTACCATGCTGTCATCACTAAGGGCTTTCTACTATGTCAAGAAAAATAAAAATCAACAAAAATAGCCATTTATTTGCTGATTATTAATAAATGTTTACTTTATGAATATTCCTTATTTTTCTCCCCTTATTTTTCATTTACAAACCACTTAAAGAATTCTGAGTTATGTCAAGGGAAGTTTTGGGTACAGAACCAGAATTTGTCCCCTATCATTGATATGAAGTAAATGACACATATTTACTCAAACTCAACATCATCAGTCATCAACGGCATCATCTGAATGAAAACAATAATTTCAACAATAACAAACTCTAAGACTGGTTATTCAGAAGAGCACTCTTTTAGATTCTTAAAATACTTCACAACACATTCAGAGTAAATGATACACAGATAACCAAGAGGAAGATATTTGGTAAAGATCTAAGAGCTGTTTTCTTCCCTACAGATGAAATCATAAAAAAACTGAAAAACACGTATCTACACATTTTTAAAAAGAGTCTTTCAGAAAAAGTAAATGGATAATCTGATAACATCAGAATCACCTCCAAACTGATATCATATTAATGTTGTCATACAGAATTTTAGTTTTCTCAAACATTTGCCCTAAGTTATCTGCCTATAACACAAAAAAAATGCAGATTATTAGCTTTGAATTGTGTTGGAGGGTGCCCTCCTACACTGTAACACTTGGAGCAGTACACCCTTTAGATTTAGAAGAGAAAAATGATCTTCTATGTAAAAAGACATCTTTGCTTTCATGAGCTACTTGCTTTAAATAGGCTATGAACTAGTCTAAATCCATCTACTAGAGCTGGGGATATAGCTCAGTGGTAGAACACTTGCCTAGTATGCACAAGGCCCTGGGTTCACTCCCCAGCAACACACACACACACACACACACACACACACACACACACACACAAATCTTCCAATGATACCAAGCAAATGATCTCAAGTTCAAGAACAGGTAAGGAAAGAGTCAGGAGGAAGATATGAACAGCTTAGAAAGGAACAGTGCTAACTTTATCTCCATTTATTTTATACATTAATGAAGTTTCTCATTATCCAATCTAATTCCTTCCCATGCATTACAGACAACTCTGTAACACACATACATACTTTATTTGTTCATAATCTCAAAGGTCCTTATGAGAATGCACAACATTATTGTTTGTACAGCTCCCAAGATACATTTTAATTTACCACCCATGTAGAATATTTTAAAAAGAAAAAAATTTCCAGGGACCACAAAATCCAAACTCCTTACAGTGGCTCACAAAGCCCTTTGCATCAGGACAACCTCATCCTACTTCCTCAGATCCCATTCTGTTCTTTAAATACGCAAAGGACTTTTGCCTAGCTGCTCCTATTGTTTGAAAAGTTCTTCTCCAGAAAGTTGCTGCTTCTTTTTACTCAGAAGGGTACTTTAGTCCAAGAAGAAAGGCTTTTCCTTGCCACCAACCTTTATCACATCAAAATACTATTGCAATCTGATAGTTTCTTTTGACTTTTGTGTCCTTCAAATTAAAAACATACTCTTTTCTGTTCATTTCTCTATTCCCAGCACCTAGAATGGGGCCTGGCACCCATCAGAGAACTCAAGAAATATTTTTTAATAAATAGATGAATGGTCTATGAATGACCAACTGCCTTGAGTATGCCATTCTAATAAACCAGGCTGACAAATAAAGAAGCTACAGTAACTAGAAAAGAAAGTATAAACACAAAAGTTTTTTGGTGACAGAGTCAGCTGCTTAGCTTCCTAAATCAGGTATAAACACATTCAGCAAATCTCTACATCCCAAGGGCACAGTATTCACATCAAGATAAAATTTTCTACAGAAATCTCCAAATAGCCTATCAAAATGAACTCCATTAGCCTAAATGTTGCCCCAAAAGATATTCTTTTTTTCCCCCCAGAATCCAAAACAAAACCAAGTATAGGGTACAAAACCAATGATAGTTCAGGTTCATGAAAAGTGTTATTTAACTGATGTTTGTACACTTGTTAACATGAGGTAAAAAACTATGTTGCAAACCAATGTTTCAAGTTTTAGCAATAGATAAAACATTAATCCAAGGTTATAATTTTTTCCCTTCTGTCTTAAGGCTCTTTACCAGACCTCCTTCCAGGCTCATGGCTTCAACTGTTTCTTGTTTGGCTTTCAAATACATATCTCCAGCCAGAGTGACCAACTCTCTGTGTTTGCCTGGGACTGAGAGCTTTCCTGGACACTTTACTTCTAGTATGAAAAAACTGGGGGAGTCTCAGGTCACCCTATCTCCAATTCTGACTCCTCTCCCAATCTCCTGACTGGTATTTCCAATTGTCTACCCTCCTTCTAGGCAGCACCCCAACATCAAATGATGAGTCTAAAACACCATTATGCCTCCCATCAAGCACTTTTTTTCTTGCCTTGCATTTGGTTATTAGCATTAATTATTTTTCCCATCACCTGGAATAGCTCATCAAGTGGACCTTTGTCTGAGTCTGAAATTTCTGCCTAATAAATTCTCTAACTCACTTATCTAATCCCCAAGATTAAAATGCGAGGCTAGGGAGGCTGAGGCAGGAGGATCGCGAGTTCAAAGCCAGCCTCAGCAATGGCGAGGCACTTAGCAACTCAGTGAGACCCTGTCTCTAAATAAAATACAAAAAAGGGCTGGGGATGTGACCCAGTGGTCGAGTGCCCCTGAGTTCAATCCCTGGTACCACAAAAAAAAAAAAAAAAAAAAAAAAAAAAAATGCGAGGCTAGAAGTTCCTTAAGAACAAGGTTATATTTTACCAGCACTCTTACCCTCTATAGTACCAACCTGGCACCATTCCTTATATAAAGCAGGTTATCAATAAACTTCTGTTAAACTGCTAATCTCTAAGAAAATTCCAAAAATTATTTGGATTTTAGCACTGGTTCTGTCACCTCCTTGTGTGGCTATGAACAAATCACTTGACTTCTCAATGTTTAAAAATGAAAATAAAATCCCTATAGAAATGCTTTACAAATCCAATGAGATGTGATTCCCTGGCCTTCTGTTATAAACAGAAGACAATGACCCTAAAATATACAAGTTCCCAAAGCTCCTGATGAGAATGTCACCCAACCACTTTTTTCATGGCCCCACATAAGCCTCTGTCCCTCAATTTAGATCCTAGTAATTGTCTCCAGGTTCAGAGTAACTACCAAAAGGAGTTGATCTAACATGACATCTGGCACACCATAGATATTCCTTCTCTTAAATGGGGTTATTAAGGCCCAACTAGCACTGGTACAGCTGTTGCACATTAGCTGTGCCCCCTGGTAGGTACAAACTGAAAAGCACAAGGTGTGGAAAAGGGGGGCTGGAATTTAAGGCTTCTCAGTGGTGACAAGTCACTATGCCTTTAAGAATGCAGTACCCTACCAGGTGTGCAACTTCTCAGAAGGCTGAGGCAGGAGAATCACAAGTTCAAAGCCAGCCCTAGCAATTCAGCGAGGACCTAAGCAATTAAGTGAGAGCCTGTCTCAAAATTTAAAAAATAAATAAAATAAAAAGCCTGGGGATGTGGCTCCATAATTAAGTGCCTTTGGGTTAAAGCCTTGGTACCAAAGAATAAAATTAAATAATATAAAATAAAATAGAATGCAGTACCCCTCATCTAGAGTTGAGGCCAGTCAATGAACCTTCTGTGTACTCTACAGCGAGAAAAGATTACTTTATAAGGAAGTGAGTGCAAAGCTCCAGAGTTGCTGGTGTTTATGACAATGAAAGAACTGAGAGGCAAAAGGGGGACCAGGCAAGGATCCCAAGAACAATGCAAAAACCCTGCCTGTTTGTTTTGGTTCTTCATCACACACCCAAGGGTCAGTAAGGAAAAGGGAAAGGTTCCTGAGTAAAGAAGCAGCCCTTGGACCCTTGCCAGCTCTATGCAGTCACCAACCACAGACCAGGGAATTCCAAAATCCTGCTTTTGTTAGTGACTGCCTCTCTGCTAAAAGGGAAGACATCCTCTCTGTCTGAAGGCTCTTCTATTTTATTTGACTATCCTTTCAAACTAACACAACACATGCTGTGTCGCTGCTGAGAAAATGGTACATTTCTTCCCAGTGCTCTAAGGTTTATCATTAACAACTCACTAATACCATGTGTTTTGTACATTAATATTATTGTACAAAATATTTCTATGAGATCAGTTTACCAGTTCTAAAAGAAGCTTACTAAAATGTATCCAGCTTCCCACAATCCCACACCCAAAATCCCCAGACTTTCCCAATTGGAAACTAGAAAGCAGCACTGTGCAATGAGCAGAATGCCCAAAGGAAACTTATACAGCCGAACTCGCTTCTTTTATGGAAAGCTGACACAGAATCCCAGTGAAGGTAAATGGTTCTACTTGTTAACAAGACAATACATGAACTCACTCAAATTCATAGCTCCAAATTCTTTCATGCAGGTGGGGGAGCAATCAGAACCACTAATTTTCCTCATCAAAAATCAATAAGGGGCCAGAAATAGCAGGGAGGGGGGGTGAGGGGCGGGGGCGATGCTGACAGGAAAGAAATTGGGGAGTGTTGCTGTTTTCCTATGCCAAGTGCTATGGCCTGAGCCCCTACAGAAACACACAGGCCAGGAGCCAGTGCGCAGGCCTTTGAGTTGTCTTGAGCAGATCACTGAAGCAAATTATTATTCTATAAACAGATTAGTCCAACTTCTATCCACAGAGCTATCTCACTAGTAGTGGATAAGTATTCTAAGATAAGCATAAAACCCGTAGAACATAATCAAATTACATGTGCTGTATACTCCCCTAATTGGTCATTAGATTATTCTGTGCCAATAAATCAGATTCCCTGACTACCAAGTAGCTTTCTGATGGCTTCATCCATCCATCTAGGTGGTTAACATGGCTATTTTTTGATACTTCCAACTAGTTATATCACTTGTTAATTGTTAATTAAGAAATGTTATCATTATTTCCTTAAACTATTTCAGTATGGTTATTTTCCCTAATTTAGAAATTTTTCCAATCTCCAATTATTTCATAAGCTAAATTCTCCAACCCCATTCATTCTTTGGTCAAGTACTGTGTTTATTATTTCAAGGTTCATGTTTATTATTTCAATTAAACTAAACGCTGACAGATGTGTGCAGGAAGGCTATGTGTGTGTACAGCATGTTTTAAAAAGGGAACAGAACCCTGAAGCATGGAGAAACTTTAAGCCTGGAAATTGATTTGTCCAAATGAGACCCAGTGAGAGAGCTACATCACCAGCAGGGACCATCTTACCCTCCTCACCACAGTCACACTGCCGAGTGCCGAGATCTACTGCAGGCTAAAACCTCAAGGGCGACTCCAAAGTCTCAGTTACAGACATACACAATAGTAACAACAACTAAATCTAAACTGAATTAGCAACCAGAGGGCCATTAAAAGTGGTTGGAAGATGAACATACAGATAATTGTTCTCTTAATATAATTTCCCTGAGATCAAGGAGAAAAAAAATTAAAAGCTCTAAGGCTTTACTAAAAAAGCTAGGATAGACATTATTCACTGACAATAGGTCCCTCTGCTATAGTCTAAATGACCCAGGATTTTTATGAGGGCTTTGAAAACCAGTGTACAAATTTCCAGAAAGAAAATAGTATTTGACTCCACTATAGGAACAGACTTAAAAATAAAAATTAAAGAGTCATTAACAAATCATAAACCAAAGACACAATTATTTAGATGGTGAATATTAAGACATTCTGCTTTTCCCCAGATCATTTTAATCCACCTCAGAATATCAACAGGATTGTTTTTCTATGAAGAATTCATATGGCTCCCCAAGGTGGCTCTTAACTTAGTTATTCTTTATTTATTAATATTTCAAATAAAAATCACAGGACATCCAGTGCAAAATAAAAATCCTTTTAACACTTGTATAAAAAAATGTGAAATAAATTTTAGACAAGACTGTATATTCTTCCATTCAGAGTTGAATGATTTTCCCTCCAAAAATCTCATATATTAACATTCAACATTTATTTCTTACTCAATTGCGTTTTCTTTAAAGACACAGTCTTTCAATCTCCAGAAAGGTCAAAGATATTGTCTTTTTACTATTATATTTCAAATTTTCAAAGAAGGTTTTCTATTGAATTATAATAGCTATGATTAATGAAGTTTAAAATATATATTTAAATTACTTCTGCCCACCATAAGTGTTGATTTCCATTGACTCAGCAGCAGTATTTTATGACAAAAACAGCTAAATGCCAGCATTTATTTCTTTAGGCTAGCAGTGTGAAAATGGTTGCATCACAACCATCTTGTAAACCCTATCAATATTGCAATAAGCAGAACAATTCAAATATACAAAGAATAAGATACTTCCAAGTACTCACAAACATCCCTTTTAGATTTAGAATTGTAGTCAATAACTGTGTCCACTTATAATTTTTTAATTTATGATTGGATAAATGAAAATTAGATTCTGCAACTTTACACCCCAGTGTAGGATTCTGTTCATTTCAATTGAAAGAACAACTTCAAATACTAAGGTCATATACAGTAAATAAGCAATTATGAATTTTATCAGAACTTCAATTTAGAGTTATGATTTTAATGTAGTTAACCATTAACCAACCAAATGTTTAGGTGGGTAATGATGCATGACAGGTAACTGTGGGGTTTTTAAAAAATTTTTTTAAGTTGTAGATGGACACAATACCTTTATTTTATTTGTTTTATTTTTATGTGGTATCAGGGATCGAACCCAGTGCCTCACTCATGCTAGCAAGAGCTCCAACACTGAGTCACAACCCTGGCCCCAGTAACTGCATTTTTCTAAAAAAAGTATGATTTTTTTTCAAATTCTAAATTATAAAAATTTAACATATTATTTGTGTATATTGTGTATACAAGTGTTGCTTCAAAAAATTTCCCAGAAAAATAGTGCCTCTCATTATTTATCCCTAGATGATTGTGTTGACAGTAAAATCAGTTTACATTTGAAGACATTTTGAATAATCCTATTAAAAAATCAGTTTAAATGGTATAGCTCATGTTTAACTCTTTGCTTATGTATCCATTAATCTCTTTTAAGTGCTTCCTTCCTTGACACAGCTGTAGTTCAAGAGTTGGCCAGCAGTTGGCCTCCATTTCTGTGGGTTTTCATGAATGCCCAGATTTCTTTTTTAGCAAATTGGAAAAATGCTGTATGCCTAAACAAAATTTTCATAACTTAAGAGCTTATAAAAAGCTTTCAAAAGGAGTCTAAAATAAATTTTTCTTTTAAAAATAAAAACCAAACAAAAGAAAGCCACACATACCATAAAGATGTTCTATGTAAAACATTCATTTCAGTGGATTTGAAATGTCTCCAAAAGAAGAAGCACATGGTTTGGAAGCAACAGCCAATAATTCACAACAGGTTAGTTAAAAGCCAACAATGACAGCCATGAGGGAGATCTTTGAAGGGGCCTTCCCTACTCTCCCCATTCCATGCATCTGGAATACCTTCAACTGTACCAACACAGTAGTTCAGGAGCCTCTCTGTACCTGGTCCTCTCTTCTTTTCTCGTTTATGTTCTCCCCTAATGACTTTGATCTTACTAACTACAAAGCTTATGGAAACAAATTCACAAATCTACATCTCTGTTTTTGCTATATCATCTAAACTAATTCCCCATTTCCAACTGGTAACTTAAATATTTCCATCAGGATATGCCCTCACACTTTATCCATACAAAACAAACATATTCATCTTTATCAAACCAATTACCTCATTCCTTGAGAACAAAGCCAAATTTTCCTTAGCTTTGGTAATATCAATCCCATTTTTCTAGTCACTAGAAACTAAAACCAGAGGAGCAATCACTCCCTGGATCACTCTCTGGTGATCTCCATCACCCACATTCAAAAGGTTCATGTGGCAGATTCATTTTTCAAAGATGGCTATCATAGTACCTCTCATCCATACATCCTTCTACAATATGATCTTGCCACTTTGCCATCAGAAGGTGAAATGAATCCAGCCTCATCTAGAGACTTACTTACAACCAAAAGAATGTGACTGAAGCAATGCTGGGAGAATTCCCAAGCTAGGTCAGAAAAGATCATAAAGCTTCTGCCTGGTTCTCTTGGATTATTCACTGTGGGGAAAGCCTGATGCCACATAAGAATTCAGCTACCTCAAGACTGCCATGCTGAGTGACAGGCCACACGTAGTCCCAACCAGGCCCAGTCTTCTAGCTGTCCCCATCAAAGAAATGTGATCACAGCCATTTAGATCCCTTCCAACCAGTTTATCTGCCAGCTAAATGCCACACATTGAACTCAGTAAATATCCTGGGGAGAAGAATCACCCAGTTGAGCCCTGCACTAATTCCTGGCACACAAACTCGTGAAATGTAATAAAATGTGTCCACAGCTTTTCTTCTAATCACTCCATCTGTCATATGTGGAATCATTACTATGTGAGGCCATATGTTAACTGAAATGTCACATCTTTGTCTTCACCCTCACAGCCAACATAAAGGAAGCCCCAGTCACCTGGGTTCTAGATCATTATAACTGAAGCCAGGCTCTCCTCACTATAATCTGTCATCACAATCTATCTAACCTAACACCTCCAACCAAAAACTACTTTAATACACCAGCCCCACAACCAACACAAACTTCACAGAATTTCACATTTGTAGGAAATTATATAATACAAAAGAGTTTTTATAAAGTCTATTTTATTTGCTACATACAACCAAAGCCAAAGATATTTCAGGAGGGAGAATATTCTTTTCCATATTTTAGAGATGAAGAAATCAGAAGCAAAGGAGGTTAACTTTTGTACTATCTCACTACCAATTAACAGAATGGGTATACCAAGAACTAAGAGCTTAAGTTA
Source organism: Tamias sibiricus (assembly GCA_025594165.1). Taxonomy (NCBI): domain Eukaryota; kingdom Metazoa; phylum Chordata; class Mammalia; order Rodentia; family Sciuridae; genus Tamias; species Tamias sibiricus. The sequence continues at coordinate 61,694,552 of CM046670.1, read as the reverse complement.
CATACCGTCATTGTTTCTCTTGTCTATGACACTATGATCTATCTCAGATAAAACAATTGATGTCTCTCCCCATCCCTATCACAGCAAATTTACTTTCAAGGTTGATTAGAATTTGGCCTCAATCTATGTAGCTAATAGCTAACCCTACCACCACCACCACCACCAGCAGCACTACAGGAAGACTGGCCTATTTAGTCACCTAACAATGAGCCATGCTGATTCTAGCCTCAGAACAATTATTCACAATTTTTCCCTCTTTCTTCTCCTATGTACTCAAACCTTACGCATGCATGAGCACAAATTCTATCTCCTATGAAGACCTACCAGCCTACTCTTGTGGTTTCTCTCTCTCTGCCATGACTATAGAACGTCAATTTCATACAACATTTGGCAGTTTCCTCTTGTTCAAGTGTGCTGGTCTAACATTCCAGGCTGGTGTGCAGGCAGCACATACCCCTACACACAGAGATGCTAGGTGCCTACATCCAGTGTCTGTTCTAACAAGTTGGTGCCCATGGCACACCTTTTGTTAAACATTGTAAACTTCATCCCTTCTTATTTCCCAAATGAAACCATAAGTTCTTAACAGAAAACCATGTCTTATAAATAAGTAGTAAGTTCGCCAAAATAAACACAATACCAAGCACACAGTTAATATTCAATATGTATTGGTTAACTGATTTGAAGGAATGGAAAGTGTTGCATTGTGAGAAAAAATATTCATAGGTCATATCTACACTGGAAACAAAAAGTTTAAAAGATAACAAAGTATTCTCAAGATTAGCAGTTTAATGTCAGGGACATTTTTAAAGTATTATTTAAAGATATTCTGTGCAGCCCATAACTGCCAAGATGTTTTTATAAATGTTTTTACCAGGAGTGTGAAAAAAAGTTTCAAAAATATTCATGGAGTAGATGTCTTAACAGCCCAAAATAAAATGTTTGCTAAACCTACAAGGCTGGCAGAACTCTGCTTCATTTCAAAAAGTTTCCAGGCAAAAGCAATGTTTTCCTGGAAAATACTACCTTTTATTTAGAGAACACTTGCCATGAACACTTAGTCATTAAGTAATTTAAGGTTTCCTCACAAGCTCTTTGGAGGAAATCTATTATATGAATGAATGAAACTACCAGCACCTATGTCAAAAAATACACATTTGGTTGGTTAAACATATGAAATATGTCTAAGTGTTTTTCTAGGTAAGGGGAAAAAATCTTTTATCCTTTTTGCTCTACCTACTGTTATATTTTTAAATTTTCTATAAAACAAAATTATGAAGAAAAAGACAAAATCCTTAAGTGTTTTTCCTCTGTCTGTAATACATACAAATCCAGAAAACTCCAGGGCTGATTTTATTCCAAATGCCAAGTAATTTTCAAACAGACAAAACATTCATTTTGTTCAATGAAAAGAAATAGTAATTTCAAAGCTATTTTTAGCAAAATCTTTTGAGTTGACTTCAAATCACCTTTCAATGAGAGAGCAACTTGGTTTGGACATTTCACTCAATCATCTGCAGTAAATCACACAATGAAGCCTAAGAAAACCATTCCTTCCAAGAGTTTTGCAGCCAACCAAGTCTTTCTTCTTTTCAACATCAAAAGACAAAACTAAATTCTACTCCAAGCACATGGTTTATACATTTAGTCTTTTAAAAACCTACACAAAAGGATATTTGTTTTACCTGTTTAGTATTTCAGTTAGTTTCACAAAACCAGTGTAAGCCAGTTCAAATGCTCCTCTGTGCCTGGACTGTAAAAGGTGTTGTTTAAAGTAATCTCCTATTTCTTTTACCTTTAAAAAAATAAAAAACAAATGTTTAATTTATGCTTATGTTTAGATGTATGTAAGTAATGTAAATTAGAACCTACCTCTAGATGTCCATCCATTTAACACTTACTATGTGACAGGTGGTGTTTTAAATATTTTTTATTATTATCTCATTTAATCTTCACAATAATTCCATGAAATAAGTACACTTTTAAAAATATTTTTTAGTTGTATGTGAACACAATGCCTTTATTTTTATTTATTTTTATGTGGTACTGAGGATCAAGCCCAGTGCTTCACCTGCACTAGGCAAGCACTCTACCATTGAGCCACAACCCCAGCCCAAGTACAATTATTATCTCTACTCCATAATGGGGAAACTGAGGTTCAGAAAAGGTAAGTAGCTTACCCAAGGTCACATGGCAAGTAAGTGGTGGAGCCAGGACACACAACCAGGAAGTCTGACTCCAGGGTCAGACATCTTTAAGTGCCACACTAGAAGTCTCTCCCTATGTTAAGTCACAAACTTCACGGTGTGCTCCTGTCATTCAACACCAATATAAAATCACACCAAACAACAGCACTCACACACATAGGCCTGGATGAAATAATCATGCTTTCTATAAAAGTTTTTTTTTTTCCTTTTCTTATTATGGTAAAATATCCATATCAAAACTTGTCATTTTAATTGTTAATTAAATTATTAATTAGCTATTAATTTCAATTACAATTCAATGGCATTAAGCACATTTAAACTGTGGTGTAACCAAACCTTCAACATCATCCAACTATAGAATTTTCTCACCTTCCCAAACTGAAACAATACAACTCACTAAACAATAACTCCCAATAACTTCCAGTGATATGCTGTTAATGGCAACACAAGATTTAGTACAAAGGATATCCTAAAAAATCAACAGTTATCACTTTGACTCAGAATCATGGGATATGCTAGAATGCCAGCCAATCACTTTCCAACACACTTATTCTCCATGCAAGATCAGACAAATTTTAAAATGATAATTTAAAGAAAACACAACTGACAATTAGTTGTGATTGTGGCTTTGATTCTTATGATGTTAAACTGGTTAGTCTGACTGGACTTTATACCATTACATCTGGTGGCTATTGGATTTAGAAAATCCAGGTTTTGTATAAAACTCAGAACCAAAGCTGTAATCAGCTATCTCTTGATCCACATCTCCACAGATCTCAGTAGAGTAAAAAGGCAAGTCGTCCCAGGATATTTTGATCTGTTTACCCTGAAACAGCCTTCATCTCAGCAAAGTGATTAGTGATCTGCATATATCAGAGATGATAAGAGGCACGAGGAGCAAACAAGTGACCACAGATAAGTGTCTCATTTTCCTCATCTATACTCTAGGGATTGTAACAGTACTTACCTCATAAGTTGTTCTGTTAAAATGAATAAATTGGCAAGTTCAGAACCACCCATAACCTGTAATCCAATTCGGTTCCACATGAGCTGTCTGGGGTTCTAAACAGAGGGAAAGTATCTACACTCATAGTATATCTGATTAAGAAGAACTAACAGGGCTGGGGTTGTGGCTCAGCGGCAGAGCGCTCGCCTCGCACATGCGCGGCCCAGGTTCAATCCTCAGCACCACGTAAACATAAATGCATTGTATTGTGTACAACTAAAGTAAATAAATAAATATTAAAAAAAAGAAGAAGAACTAACAAGTGATTCCTTTATAGAAAGAAGACTCATAAATGAGACCAACAAAGATCCAGAAAAGCAGTATAAATTTTAAAAATTCTAACACTTTCATATCCCAAAGATTAATATATCATGTTCTTCAGTTAAAGCTTTCCTATAAATATTTAATTATCCACCTCATATCTCAAAGTTACTCCTTTAATATTTTTTAAAGGTCACATATTATACGTAGCTAAAAGCCACAAAACTGGTCTTATTTCGTCTTCAAAACAGTAACTGCAGAGAATATTTTGAACAAAATTATCAAGACTTAAATCTAAATTCAACCCTCAAAATAGATTTGAAGCTCAATACCTAATCCTATAAAACTGGGGCCAGAAGAAATAACAGCCAACTCATCACATCCACCATTTCTATTATTAGAGAAATAAAAGATTTCTATGGTGTTTCAAATCAGAGAAAATTAAAATAGGAAATCATAAAAATAGTTTCTTTCTTTCTTAGTTAATTCTGTTACCCAAAATGTCACAGATATTAAAACATACTTCAGGAAAACATAATGTTATTATGAAAGTGCTTCTTTGTGGACTTAGCAATGGTTTGCAATCTCCTTAAGCAGCAATTCCACTTTCATTGCTTCCTTTTTCCTAATATCCTCCAAAGGGACCTAAACCAAAAGGCATATAATAAAGGCCTCAGCAGGGTGACCAGTGGGTGGTCTTCTTAAGGGTGGACCTCTGCTAGGTAATCCTGGCCTCAGAAATCAGAATGACATTTTAAGGCAAAGGTGAAAGGCAAATAGTCTTTCCTCATTTTATCTAGCTCTTCATCTCTCAACAAACCCACACAGATAATAACCAGGCTTATTATGAATTTTTTGCTTTTGTGGGATATATAAAATTACTGTTAATCAGGCAACAAGTACTTCTGTGAAACCCTGCAAAATGTTGAGCAGCTTAATGGCTGGGGTAGATAGAGAAGATAAAAAAACGAACGTCTGTCCTCAGTAGGCTTCCAGTTCAGGTTGGCAGAGAAATATCAATATGCTGAGTGGTACCCCATTCTAAGAAATCAAAGATCCTTCTGCACTAGAATTAGAAAAGGCTTCATGCCCAGACCTTGAACAGGATACACACACTTGGGTGGACCAAAATGGAAAGGCATAATTGACATAAGAAGAGGCTGGGAGCTAGAATGAATGAATAAACATTTTCTAAGCACCTGCTAGACACTTAGCTAGGTCTTTTTATCTGAATGAATGCAACATAAACAAGGCTAAGGCTAGCAGACCTGAATGAATGACCTAGAGGATTCATGCTACAAAACAGTGGATGATGGGGGTGCAAGTTAGAATGAACCCAACTACCAGGATGGAGGAGTGAGCAATGTGGTCTATGAGCAGACAGAGATGGGCCCTCCAGACACCTCCCAGCAGATACTCGGACTGGAGAACAAATTTTATTCAAACCACTTAAAAAGTTTATAAGAATAGAGGAAGAAAAAAAATTTTTAATAATTTTTAAAATTAAAAAGTCCTCTGAAAACTCCAACTCAATTGCCTTTCATTAGGTGCCACTGAGTTCCTATTTAAAGTTCATAAAAGCCTATAGTGGCACATACCTCTAATCCCAGGAGGATGAGGCAGGAGGGTCTCAAAAGTTTGAGAATAGCCTCAGTAACTTAGCAAGACCTTGTCTCAAAATACAGAAAAAAAAAAAAAAAAAAAAAAAAAAAAAAAGCCGGGCACAGTGGTGCAAGCCTGTAATCCCAGCACTTGGGAGGCTGAGGCAGGAGGATCGCGAGTTCAAAGCCAGCCTCAGCAATGGCGAGGCACTTAGCAACTCAGTGAGACCCTGTCTCTAATAAAATACAACAAAGGGCTGGGGATGTGGCCCAGTGGTCGAGTGCCCCTGGGTTCAATCCCTAGTACCAAAAAAAAAAAAAAGGTTGGGGGTGTAGTTCAGTGGTAAAGCACACCTGGTTTAAAAAAAAGTCCATAAATGCCTTCTTTCTGAATGATGTATTTACAAAATATTTTTCTATAAATAGCATACATCTCAGGATTTTTAAAAAAAAGAAGGTAAAAATGCAGAACAAATGGCAATGATTTCTTTTTTTTAAAATTAAATTCAAGTGACTGTCTTTCAATTTAGCATATCCTGCTTCTAACTTTTTATAAACTTACTTCTGTGGACAATATATACTTTTTTTAAAAAATATTTATTTATTTACTTTAGTTGTACACAATGCAATGCATTTATGTTTATGTGGTGCTGAGGATCGAACCCGGGCTGCGCACGTGCGAGGCGAGCACTCTGCCACTGAGCCACAACCCCAGCCCCACAATATATACTTTTTATATTTACAGTATATAAATTCCCATAGGGAAAGACAGATACATGCTATGTCTCCAGACATCTACAATTCACCACCAGATAAATCAGGGATGCTAAATGCTCATCTAGCATATAACACCAACAAAAGTCAAATGTAAACTTAATTTTTAAAACTTACCCTTTACCTATACAATAAATATATAGATAAATCAAGACTAATTCCACTCATAAACTACATAAACCCAAGAGGATTTAAGTAGATGGGACATTTCTATCAAGGGCACATACAGTGGTTAAGATCTGAAACTTTGAAGCCAAGAGGGTGGTTTTCAGGACCTGACTCAACTACCTTACCATCGCAAGCCAATTAAACAGCACAGTTCCCTCACTGGTGAAAGGGGGGTAAAACTAAAACCTACTTCACAGGATGATTGTGAGAAATAAATGAGATTAAGCATATAAGCATTTAGTAGAGTATCTGGCACCGCAGCAATCAAGAAATGTCCACTTGGGGCTTTACTTTGTATTTTAAAAAATAAGACTCAATTCAAGACAAAGTCACTTCTTATAACTTTGAGAATGTCAACAGCTGAGTTCAAATTCCACTTTGGTTAGATGAGATGTTTTACAAAAGTTTATACTCCAGTAAGGTAATTAATGTTTTCAACTGTACATCCTCTACTACAGTGATTTCTGGGGATTTCTTCAAAGCCCAAACATTATTTTCCTGGATAACAACAACAAAGGCCATAGTTTTCTGGTGTTCAGACATATCTTACTAGAATGTTTATTCTTTGCTTTCTAGCAAATTCTTAATCTTGAGCCATTTTAACCATTGACCTTTAGTCTGAATTCTACAAATGAACTTGTCTTATGTCCTTTACTATCCTTCTAAGCTCTTTGAGGTCAAAGAACCACAGACAATTATTTTTTTATGTCCCCACCACACCCATATAGTAAGGAAGTCAATAAATAGGTAACTAAAAGATGTGGTTTCATGCTCAACTTCATTTCAAAACTTAAAAATGATAACTTCCAGCCAGGCGAGGTGCCACATACCTATAATTCCAGCAACCCGAGAGTCTGAGGCAGGAACGTTGCAAGTTTGAGGCTAGCCTCAGCAACTCTGCAAGGCCCTATGCAACTTAGTGAGTGAGATCCTGTCTCAAAATTTATAAAATAAAAATAAATTTAAAAAAAAAAAAGGTAACTTCCACTCAGCACTCAGCACAATTCAAATTCTAAAAACTAATCTTGGGCAAAATAAAATACTAAGGCAATTGCTTTAAGACTTACAAATGCTAATAAATGTATATTCCATTTGTAGTCCATTACAGAAAATCTAAAACCATATTGAAAAATAGAGAGGGAACATATCAACCCAGTTAGCCCTGTGCATTATACAAGTTACAACCAAATCTAAAGTAGTTCTTCTAATAGTTGGCAATTATTTTTCATCATATGATTTTTTGCCAACAATTTCTAGTCGAGGGAAGCAGGAATGAAAAATTTGCACAGAAGTTTCTTTTTAGGAATATTAAGAAAAATATGTAAACATGTTGCTGCTCCAGGTAGAGGAAGTTGTTTTAAAAAATCAGTAGGCAACAGGTATCAGATATCCCATGGAAAGAGGACCAAGAAAATGTATCAAGCAAAAGTCTGTATCAGCAAAACATCAAGCTAGAAACCTAGACACGCACCAACTATCCAGGAAGCTGTGCGATAAGGCTGTATGCACTGCTCACTCTGGAAGGGTCTCCATTTACATCCCTCAAAGCTGGTTTTATCTCTGCCTCTTGTACAGGGACATTATGAAAGAACCTTTCATTACGTGATTACAGTGCAGGAGGAAAGTCAGACATGCCACTGAATGAACACATTTTCTTCTTGGAGCAGCGGGTGAGAGCATACTGCTTCACAAGAAATGATCTAAGGAAAAGATCATTTGTTTAAAAGTTCAGTAGCGAATTGTCTTACTGGCTTGCTGCTTGCAAATATTTGCTTGAGTATTCGAAATTTTTAAAAAATTCAACTTAAAGAAAAATTAAATGAGCAGTTCAGAACAAAGGCAGCACTGTGCCACGTGAACATGTCTGGGAAGGAGAAGAATCAGGTTCCTGTCCCAGAGCTGCCACAAACCAGCTTTGTGATCTTGGGCAAACCAGGTAACTCCAGGGGTTTCAGCTTCCTCCTGTCCAAGGGAGCTGGAGAATATCATCTCTGCGACCCTTTCAGCTCCAATAGTTTGAGACTACAACACTGAAAACTCGGAATTATAAACAAGCCTCAGTTCTTCTCTACATACAGCAACAAAAGCCCTCAAATTGTAATCTTACTTCCTGTCAGCCTATTATAAGCTGTACTCACATATGTGGAATTTTAAGTGGCCACCCCCTTTAACAAAGGGCCGTAAAACCAGGATGGTCTTAAGAAAAACTGGGTTACAAAAGAAATCTCCCCTGTCTTCTAGACTCAAGCCATGAAATTTCAAATTATAACAGAATTGGGCTGGGGTTGTAGCTCAGTGGTAGAGCGTTCGCCTAGCACATGCGGGGCACTAAGTTCAATCCTCAGCACCACATAGAAATGAATAAATAAAATAAAGGTATTGTGTCCAACTATAACTAAAATAAATAAAAACTTTAAAAAATTATAACAGAATTGTATTACTTTTTCAAAAGTAAAGGGCACATGGAGGGAATAATCAGTCTGAGTATTAGTGTGTTAGGCTGTATGAAACAGCATCCTCCATTCATTGATAGAAAAGCAGCCCATGGTTGTTATTGCTGGGAATATAAAACCCAGGTTTCACATTCTCCACCATAATGAGAGTGCAATTCTGCCTGTAAGTCACATCGCTGCCTCAGTGTGTCCAGGTCTGTTGTAGTCACATTCATCTAAGGTGTTAACTCTTAAACTGGTAGTTTTGCCACTAGGCACAGCAGACCTAGCTGCAACAGGGCAACCATGCCCTTGGCAGGGTAAACCTGAGGTGTGGCCAGCCATTCCAGTGTAAATTACATTCTTCTCTGTCATTTATATTTTTAACTCTTAAAGGTATTAAGGACATGAGAGTATTTTTAAAGAAGCAAAATATTTTGTTTAAAAGCAGTTATGTAACTAACTTCTTGATGACTTTGGATTTTCATGGACCAAATACACCTAAACTGAGACATTTCTTTAAAGTCAGCAAGATCAAGAAATCAAATTTTCCATAGAGAAAAGGATTTCAATGTTAGAACACAGTTATCACATATTTTTGATCCCTCATTAAGCCATTAGTTTCTTCTCACAACTATGTAAGGTTATCACAGCACAGCGCACTGGAAAAATGACTGCAGGGCATTAGAATGGAAACTAAGGTTTGACAAAAAAAATAGTCAGAACTCTATTTTTATTCATGCAAATAGCAATTGGAAGTACTCTGTGGTTTTTAAGAGCCTTTTTGTTATTGTTATTGTTGTTTCTGGTTTTTTTCTAAACATCTCTTTTATCTTAATTCAGAATTTTAACATAGTTATCCCAAATAAATTCACTTACTTTACATAAAACTTTGGGTGCATCAGAAAAGCGGTCAAGGCAAAATAATTTTCATAGGAAGCTCTCAGATCTGCCTCAGTTATAGTAGAAGCAAAATGTTTCCCTTAATTTATCTTTAATACTCTCCAACAAACCCAAAAAATCTATATGTTTTAACTTGTCCTTGGAAAGAGAAGTTGAGAAATCAAGGCACATGTTTACTTCACAGCAAGATGGTGAACGTCAGTGAAGTGATCATCAATCATGACTGATTCCTAAGCAAGATGTTGGCATTGGCACTACAGCCAGTCACCAGCAATGACTCCAAGTAACTCTAGGACACTAACGCCTATTTGATTTGGAAGAGAATAAGGAACATAATGCTGCCCACAGTGTACTGTTCGCCTTTGCCTCTCTCCTTCCTGGGGCCTTGCAACATCAAGGCCAGCTGTTAACCAGATGCAAGCACATGAGCCACAGAGTGTGAGAATAAAAATATTAGCATTATTTCCATCGAACAGTCACATGGCGATTATAGAAATAATCAGCATTAGCATACTACAATATTTGTTTTGTTCTTGAATGTTGTAACACCCTAGGGGAAAAAATTATCTTTATTTGAAAAAGGTTAAAAATGAAAGTATGTGTTATATATCTTTGCTGGAAAACTGAGGGAAATGGATTTGTTGAAACCATATGGAAAGGAAGAGGGAATCAATTAAAAACAGAAATCTAATAAATCTAAAATATTTCCAAATGAAATGCTTGTGGTAAACTAATTTCTTGTAAACACTGCACTCAAGTCCCTTGAACAGTCCCAGATGGTGAACTAACTTTGTGGTCTTAAAATAAAAGTCAGCCAAAAAAACCAAAGTGACTACAACTTTATTATTGAAGTAGTGGGAAACATAAGATCCATAATCAACCAATATGTTACTTTGTATTCCTCTGCAAAATTTAAGAGACTTGAAGAGTTTTACTAGACAGTTTCAGCTAAAATGTAAGTTTATGTATGTTAAATGGAGAAAGAGAAATTAAAATAATAATATTGCAGTAAAAAGTGAGGTTAAAAAACTACACTTATATAAAAACATTTCTAAAATGCCATAGTTTTGAAATGTATTGCAGGTCTAAAATCCTAAATTATTGTGCACTATTTTCCAGTTGACAGCTGTAAAATTTTATTCAAGAAAAATTCAAAACTTTTTTTAAAGTTGGATCATAAATATAAGCTTGTGATTTATGTCTTCACTAAAAATGATACCTGCTGCAGCCTTACCTGCTCCTCTGTTAACAATCCATCAGAAGATTCTGGCATAGACCGCATAGGTAGAAGCTGGCACAGTGTGCCTAAAAGTAAAGCAACTTCCTTCATACTTCTCCAACAACACACCAGCACCATCTGAGCAGTTACATCACATGTTTTTCCTTCTTTACCTTAAGGGAAAAAAAAAAAAAAAAAAAACCTATTGCAACACTAGACACTCGATTACTCACACCCTAGGTTTCTTAGAACAAGCTTGTTCATAATTTCCCCAAGAATAATCCATTTAAACAAACCAATTTGTCATGTGTTCTATTTATTCAGTAGAAAAAAAAGATAATATTTGTCAAGCATGTGCCATGAGGAGAAATCATGCTAAGTATTTTTTAATTTGTTGTTTTCAAAATCAATTTTTAAAAAAACACAATATTCCCTCAAAACTGAAGTCTAACTTTTGGAAATTAATGAAACAAACTCTCTTTGCCTCTTTCTCATCCATAAAGTATTATATACATGACTAATAAATATACTTCTTATTTTTTTGGCAAATATGGCTGTTATACCTGAGTAGAAAAGAACTTTATTTTCTATTTTTACATATTTATTTTTTCTTTCCTTTTTTTTAAATTTATTAGTTCTAATCAGTTATACATAACAGTAGAAAGCTCTATGATTCATTGTATACAAATGGAGCAGAATTTTTCGCTTATCTGGTTGTGCATGAAGTAGAGTCACACCACTCATGCAATCATACATGTACCTAGGATAATGATATCCATCTCATTCCACTGTCTTTCCTACCCCTTAGCTCCCACTCCCCACCTCCTTTGCCCCATCCAAAGTTAAAATCAAAGGAAAAAGCTAGGTGCATTGGTGCACACCTGTAATCCTAACAATTTGGGAGGCTGAGGCAGGAGGCTCATAAGTTCAAGGCCAGCCTCAGTAACTTAGCAAGACCATATCTCATACAAAAATGAAAAGGGTTGAAGTTGTAGCACAGTGGTAGAGCATCCCCGGGTTTGATACCTCCAGTACTGAAGAAAAAAAATTATAGGAAAATATAAAATCTCTTTCAAGATATATTTAAATCACATGGTCAATAAGCTATAATTACCCTGATTTACTCTATTATTCTAGCTTTAGGAGTAGTTTAGTACTGACATTTTTAAAAATAAAAAAAAATTGAATTAAAAAGGCAAATTGACAAAACAATATTTATACTGTAATCCCACATTTTTTAAAAAAAGTCCACTAAACTGAAATGATACATGTATATAAATAACATACTGTAGGTAAAAAAGGACATGTACTAAACAGGAAAGTGGGATAGGAGGAAATAACAGTCAGCTTTAACTTGTTCTTAATTTATATTTATCTCTTTGTTGTATGAAACTTTTACAATAAGTACATAATAATGTTATTTTTTTATAATTTTAAAAATATAGTTGAGGGGCTGGGGTTGTGGCTCAGTGGTAGAGCACTTGCCTCACACGCATGAGGCACTGAGTTCGATCCTCAGCACCATATAAAAATAGACAAATAAAATAAAGATATTGTGTCCATCTACAAATAAAAATATATTTTAAAAAAAAATTGGGACTGGGGTTGTGGCTCAGAGGCAGAGCACTCGCCTCGCACGTGTGCGGCCCGGGTTCGATCCTCAGCACCACGTAAACATAAATGCATTGTATTGTGTACAACTAAAGTAAATAAATAAATATTTTTTTAAAAAATTGCGGCTGGGCGCGGTGGCGCACGCCTGTAATCCCAGCACTTTGGGAGGCTGAGGCAGGAGGATCGCGAGTTCAAAACCAGCCTCAGCAATGGCGAGGCACTTAGCAACTCAGTGAGACCCTGTCTCTAAATAAAATACAAAAAAGGGCTGGGGATGTGACCCAGGGGTCGAGTGCCCCTGGGTTCAATTCCCTGGTACCAAAAAAAAAAAATTGCGGGCTGGGGTGGTGGCTCAGTGGTAGAGCGCTCGCCTAGCATGTGCGCGACCCGGGTTCGATCCTCATCACCACTTAAAGACCAATGCATTGTGTACAATTAAAGCAAATAAATAAATTTTTTTTTTTAAATTGCAAAGGCAATTTTTGTAATACAATATCGCCATCTAGTGGAGAATGCAGAACATGTACTAAATCAAGAAATTACTGTTTCTGATGACTTTACAGTATCACAGAAAATTCAATAGTGACAAATAATGATAAAATCAAGCTGTAGAGACTGAAATTCTGGAGGCCTAGTAAAACGAAGCATCTCACGTTTTGATGAGTACTAACGTTTATTTCCATTAAGGGGCTGTCCACTTTAAGAACCTGCACAGCAGACACCCATGAACCCCACTGCAGGGAGAAGATGATGGCTGCCCCACCCAGATTCATGAAGCATCACTGCTCGTACACCCGGCCTGTCAAGCAGATTTTAGTACCCAAAGGCCTTCTGCTGTAGCACCTTGTATGCTAAACTGGAGCATATCACTTTCTGGTAAAAGTCTTATAAATTCATTCCTAAAACCAGATCATTTCCAAAACCAAATATTAAAAAAAAAAAAAAAGACTTCACTTTCTAGAAAATTTCTGCACTTATTATATAAAAAGAACATTCTGTATATTTTACTATTACTTAATCACCTGCGGCTGAGGCTAAATCTAAAAGGTAAAGCTGTTACTTAGCATGCATGAGGACCTGGGTTCAATCCCCAGTAACACACACACACACACACACACACACAAAACAATGATTACAATATCAACTCTACATGTTACCTTTGATTTCTGCAGAAGTATCAATATTTGACACACTGATATTCAAGTCCTCCAAATCAAAACTATCACATTCTTTCAGTATTTTGGCTTGGTTGAAATAATCGTTAGTATCTCGTGGCTGAATCTCTTTGAGAATCACCTGTAAGCGGCTTGCTGACTCTGAAAAAGACATGAGAAAAAGAAACTCCAGTTCCACATCACATGCAGATTTCCTTTGGGGGTACCTGCCCTCAAAAATCATGTAATTTTCAACACTTGATAATGACTTAGAAAAGAAAGAGTAGGTAATGTGAAAATTATTTGTATAGGCTCTTCATCATATTTAAGTTGACTTTTTTTTTTTGTTTTTTTGGGCAGTGTTGGGGATCAAACCTGGGGCCTTACACATGCTAGGCAAATGCTCTACCACTGAGCCACATCCTCAGCCCTTGAAGTATACGTTTAAAACATGGCAATTTGGGCTGAATTTATGATAAAAAAAAAAAAAAAAAAAAACATAACCATCCACAGAGCAAAGGCTGCCATCTCATTTACATCACTTTTGTGTTACCTTAAGAATCTCAAACACGATGCTTAATCATGTGAAAGAAGTCAAATAAACTTAACTAATTTTAAGAGGTTGTTTCTCTATCAGAAATAAAAGGTTTAAAAATATGAATGTTAAAAATTTTTTTTTAATTAACAACCAGTCTTTCATAATGTAGGAATATCATGAAAACTCCATATTTGGCTTTAAATGCACCATATAATATATACTGCTTTCTCAGTGTGGATTACAGTCCTAGTATTACATTAAATTTCATTTTTACTCAATGAGCCCTCACTAGATTAGGAGTAAGCTCCGTGAATGCTACACTTTGTTCACTGCTGAGTACCAATGCGTAGAGCAAGAACTGGTTCATGGCCAAGGTTCAATAACATGGGCTAAAAGAATAAATGAATGACTAGGTAATAAGAAGTTAGCTAAGCTCTGACTTTTTAAAAATACCAACAGGTAAAGATGCAGAATCGATGAACAAATCAAATAGCAGGTATTAGCCATACATCTATTATTTATACTTATATTTTAGGTAGTGTGAGAAATATGAAGACTCAAATTGCTACCATGATGATTCAACCAATGTGTTTTGCTCATTTGTTGCTTCCCTGAAATTTTGCCCAAAACTAATTTCAATAGCCATGAAAAAGAACACTAGCCCAAAAGATACCAAGAAAAAAACACTAGCCCAAAAGACCAAGAACAAAAGAGGAAAGATCAGAATAAAATTTCAAGAATCCTATTCATTCATTCTATGGTTTGGGGAGGCTTTTTTCAAGAAATTCAGAGCGAATGACAGATAACAGGGCAGGAAAAATAAAGACAACCAAAAGAAAAAAGAAAACAGAATTTTTTAAAAGTCTGTGAGCCAAAGGGAATTGCTGAGATATTTTAAAACTCTCTACACAAAGAATTTCAGCATACCCTATAGGCTCTTTCTATAATAGGTAACTGAAATATTCAAGACTTCTGATCTAGAATAATCTCGTACTTGCCTGATCCAAATATGAGCTATAAGACTATATGTTTTGGGCTGGGGTTGTAACTCATTGGCAGAGCGCTTACCTAGCAAGTATGAGGCACTGGGTTCAATCCTTAGCACCACATAAAAATAAATAATTTAAAAGAATTTTTAAAAAAAATTTAAAAGAGCTGGGCGTGGTGGTGCACACCTGTAATCCCAGCACTTGGGAGGCTGAGGCAGGAGGATTGGGAGTTCAAAACCAGACTCAGCAATGATGAGGCACTTAGCAATTCAGTGAGACCCTGTCTCTAATAAAATACAAAAAAGGGCTGGGGATGTGGCCCATTGGCCCAGTGGTTGCGTGCCCCTGAGTTCAATCCCCAGTACCAAAAAAAAAAAAAAATTTTTTTTTAAAGACTACATGTTTTTATTTCCATGTACCAAGAAAGAAAGCTAAAGCATTAACCTAAACAAATGTGTCTTAGCATCATGAACCAACACATCATCCAACTTATTTTTAGTTAAAAAAAAAACAACATTTTCTATGTAAAACACACTGCTCCAGGCCACTTTAATTATCAGCACAAGGTATTTCATTGTATGGACAGTGTGCATTCATGATATACTCAGACTCCTCTTAATAAAAGCCTCTCATCTGCACTACAAAATGCATTCACAAACTTTAACCTGAAATATAAATTTACTTCATTTCTTTCTCTGTGTTTAAAGGTACACTTTACATTTGTGCACATCTTTAATAGCCAGTCTCTTTGGACTTGTTAAAGTACCCATGTATGCCAGAGTAGGACCGCCCAGACACTAAGCTCAGCTCCTGTCCTTTCAGTAATTGTTCATTCACTGATATATTCATTATCAACAAATATTTATTGTTTATCTTCTTCTACAGGCACTGGGCTAAGCACATGGGTGGAAAATCAGACAGGATCCCTGTTCCCTGAAGAAAAGCTCTGTGGGCGGAGGAGAGCACTAGAGCCAAGCCATCCGAGACCTGATCTGAAGTCACAGAAGTATTCTAAACTAGGGGGAGGGGTAGACGGGATGGAGCACAAAGTTTAAGACTATGTGTAACATGATGAATTATTTGATTAGAAAAAAATCACAGTGGACACAGCAAGAAGGAAATGGAAAGAGATAAGAATAGAAGTAAGGACATCAGCTGGGAGGCGCCTGGAGTAGCCTGAGCATAAGAGGATGAATGCTTGCAGAAGGTAAGGAGACACAGGTAAAAAGAGGCTCAAGAAATATTTAAGGGTAACACTGGATATGAGGAGCAAGGGAGGGATACCAAGCAGTGCTGGCCTGCTGACTTGCAATAAAGAGCCCCTGGGTAGGAACATTCACAAGGGGGAAAGTTAGGTCAGGAGGAAAAGGGCAAACGAAAGTTCACAGTACTATAAAACCCAGCCTACCCTGAAAGAAAAGAAACTTGCTAATCACCTGGTTTGGGGGGGTGGAGGACTATATTTTTAATAGCTCAAAATATTACCAAAAGAACAAAAATACCATAAAAATAATAATTCCTTATTTTCTCAACTTAGCTTTTATATCTCTCCAAAGAAATGATTACCAAACAAGAGAGACAGACAATATAATAATCAAACAACAGCACCGTGGCTCTCTTTGTCTGCTGACCTGAATCAGTGTCCATGGGGATGAGGCCCTCGGGGGAGGAGCTCTGAATGACCGGGGACACCACAGTGGAGAGCCTGTAGGACATGGACAGGAGCTTCTCCACCAAAAGTCTCCACTCACTCACCAACTGCAGGCTGCTGCAACAAGGACATTAGCAAAAACCACATATTAATAATGGAAATTAATACATAAAAGGAGTTTAAAGAATGTGCTTCAAAATTGTATAATACATGAAATACTTGAAACACAAGAAAGTATAAACAGATCTATAGGTCTCATTTTCTATTCTCTTTAAGGCAACAGACTACATTCCATTCCCAGGACACACTCAGATAAGAGGCGAAAGCTCAGGCCTGAGTGTACTTCAGAGACAAGAGGCGGCTGTGCATGTTCTTACTTCAGTGGTAACTTCTGCAGGGCTCCTGTTATACAGTGAACTCGCCCGTACATTGGAAATGATGCTGCTGCCTGAAGCAAGGAATTTTCAGCCTGAGATACCTCTTCCTCAAGATTTTCCATCAAGCATTTGATAACTAGAAAAAGCAAAGAGAAAACAATACCCGCTTTAAAACACACTTATAAATTTATGGACAGCAAAACAGTTCCCATGAAAACATCCAACTCAACTGAACTTTATACTTGAGCCAGAAAGAGATTTTTCAAGGTTATCTGGCCCACTGCCCATTTCTAGTTAAAGATACTAGTTAAAGAACTGAGGGGCTGGGGTTGTGGCTCAGCGGTAGAGGGCTCACCTAGCACATATGCAGGGCACTGGGTTCAATTCTCAGCACCACATATAAATAAAATAAAGGTATTGTGTCCAACTAAAACAAAATATTAAAAAAAAAAAAAAAAAAGGTGGGGGGGGAACTGAGTGTCTTCCCTAACTTCCTGGATTCATTATGCATTCACTCTAAACCTCCTCTAGCTGGGGTATCAAAGCACAGGCCCATGTGGCATGTGCTACTTGGTTAATAGAGGACTTCTACTAACAGCTTTGGTGACATATGCATATTTCACACACCATGCAATTCATACATTTAAAGCATACAAGTCAATGGGTTTTAGTACAAAGATATACACATATCCACAATTCTAGAACATTTTCTTTGTCCACTCAAAGACCTTCACCCATTTGCAGTATCTTCCTCTCTGCACCTCTGCCCTTCCTCTGCCCTCAGCAATCACCTGAAGGAGCCCTAATCAGGAAGGGCTGTTGTAGCTAGCTGGAAGCCATGGGTTCCACCTGATATGTATGTGACGCACCTGTAGGCACCCGCAAACCTGAAGGTATATAACCGGGTGAAAGCGGTCCGAGTTAGGAGAACGGAGAATTCAGTCAGCCGGGCAGTCACTCGGTCGGTCAGAAGAATCAGAGCGGCCAGAACGTAGGCAGAGCGGTTACAGAAGAGAAACCAGATAGAAGAAGTAATGACTGGTCAGAGTTAGGCCGAGGCTCCAGAGGACTGGTCAGAGTAAGGCCGAGGCTCCCGAGGAAGACAGAAGACAGAAGACAGAAGAAGGAAGAAAGAAGAGAGAAGAAAGAAGCTCTAGTCTTTCTCTAAGCTAAGCTCTATCTTTCTTTAAGCTACTCTACTCTAAGCTAAGAAGAAAAGCTAAGCTCTATCTTTCTTTCTAAGCTAAGAAGAAAAGCTAAGCTCTACTCTAAGCTAAGAAGAAAAGCTAAGCTCTATCTTTCTTTACTCTAAGCTACTCTACTCTAAGCTAAGAAGATCTTTCTTTACTCTAAGCTACTCTACTCTAAGCTAAGAAGAAAAGCTAAGCTCTATCTTTCTTTACTCTAAGCTACTCTACTCTAAGCTAAGAAGAAAAATCTTTCTTTCCCTCTCTAAGCTCTAAGAAAGTAGAAGTAAAAGTAGTAAAAGCTTAACTCTGCCTCCGAGAGTTTTTCCCGGGTTTCGGTACCAGGCAGCTTACAAATGGTGGTCCGTCCGGGGCTCGGCAGGCAGAGAAGAAAAGCTAAGAAATAAGGAGAGCAAAGAAAAAGCATAGCCTCAGACTCAGTTGAGACCAGCAAAAAGAGTAGAAACAAGTAGCATAGCCTCTGACTCAGTTGAAGCCAGTTAAGAATTAAGCCGAAGCAGAGTAGCTGGCCAAAAGCTGAAGCAGAGTAAGGCCGAAGCAGAGTAGCCAGCGAAAAGCCATAAAAAATATAGAGAAAAAGCCTTGAGCTTTAGTATAAAGAAAAAAGCCATGAGCTTAAAAGAAAATAGAGAATTAAATAGCATGGTAAAAACCATGCAGAAAAAAAGCCATTGAGCTTTGGCAAGAAAGCCATAAAGAAAAATAAAGAAGAGGAAAAAAAAAAAAAAAAAAAAGTCAAAGCCGCTTATACAATTGTGCTTAACTAAGTGCGTTAGCTGCTCCTCAGCAGTAGGCTTCCTTAAAGCCACAGCACCTTCTCAAAAAGGGCTCAAATATCCACCCTTTCAAAAATAAAAGGTGAAAAGCTAGGTAGGGACAAGAAAATAGAGAAAATAAAATAGAGAAAATAGAATTAAAGCACCTTTTTAAACTAAAGGGAAGGAATATGAAGGAGCCCTAATCAGGAAGGGCTGTTGTAGCTAGCTGGAAGCCATGGGTTCCACCTGATATGTATGTGACGCACCTGTAGGCACCCGCAAACCTGAAGGTATATAACCGGGTGAAAGCGGTCCGAGTTAGGAGAACGGAGAATTCAGTCAGCCGGGCAGTCACTCGGTCGGTCAGAAGAATCAGAGCGGCCAGAACGTAGGCAGAGCGGTTACAGAAGAGAAACCAGATAGAAGAAGTAATGACTGGTCAGAGTTAGGCCGAGGCTCCAGAGGACTGGTCAGAGTAAGGCCGAGGCTCCCGAGGAAGACAGAAGACAGAAGACAGAAGAAGGAAGAAAGAAGAGAGAAGAAAGAAGCTCTAGTCTTTCTCTAAGCTAAGCTCTATCTTTCTTTAAGCTACTCTACTCTAAGCTGAGAAGAAAAGCTAAGCTCTATCTTTCTTTCTAAGCTAAGAAGAAAAGCTAAGCTCTCTACTCTAAGCTAAGAAGAAAAGCTAAGCTCTATCTTTCTTTACTCTAAGCTACTCTACGCTAAGCCTAAGCTAAGAAGAAAAGCTAAGCTCTACTCTAAGCTAAGAAGAAAAGCTAAGCTCTATCTTTCTTTACTCTAAGCTACTCTACGCTAAGCTAAGAAGATCTTTCTTTACTCTAAGCTACTCTACTCTAAGCTAAGAAGAAAAGCTAAGCTCTATCTTTCTTTACTCTAAGCTACTCTACTCTAAGCTAAGAAGAAAAATCTTTCTTTCCCTCTCTAAGCTCTAAGAAAGTAGAAGTAAAAGTAGTAAAAGCTTAACTCTGCCTCCGAGAGTTTTTCCTCCCGGGTTTCGGTACCAGGCAGCTTACAATCACCAATCTATTTTTTTTTCCCTATAGATTTTGCTATTCTGGACATACCACATAAATGGAATTATACAATAAAAGGTCTTCCATCTGGGGCATCTTTCACTTAGCATAATGTTTTCCATGTTCACGCTGCCACATATACATCAATGCTTCATTCTTTATTATTTATTTCATATGGATGAATAGTTCACTGCACAGTCATACATTTTTATTTGGACATGTGAATTATTTTTTACTTTTGGCTACTATGAATAATTCTGCTATGAACATTCCTGTACAAATTTTTATTTGGGCATATGTGTTCATTTCTCTAGGTGTTTGCCTGTTAAGGAGTAAATGTTTGTGTCCCTACCCCTAACCCCCAACATTGGATGAAGGGTCCACTTTCTCCACATCCTCATTAACAGTTGTAATTCTCTGGGGGTGGGGGGTGTTTTAGCCATCCTACTGGGTATGAAATGTTCACTCCCTGTGATCTTGATTTGCATTTTCCTTAAGGCTAATGGTGATGAGCGTCTTCTCATGTGCATGTTATTCATCTGTATATCTTCTTTAGAGAAATGTTTACTCAGATTTTTTTTCCCATTTGATTTGGATATGTCTTTTTATTAGTTAGTTGTGAAAGTTCTTTATATACTCTATTTAGATACAAATCCCTCATTAAATATATGATTTACAAATGTCCCATTTTGAAGACAGTCTTTTTACTCATCTACCCCCACCCTGGTACTAGAGATTGAACCCAGGGCCTTGATCATCCTAGACAAAAGCTCTACTACTAAGCTATGCCCCCAGCCCCCTCTCTGTTTATTTGTTTGTTTGAGACAAGGTCTCACTTAAGTTGTCTAGCTGGCCTCAAAGTTGTGATCTTCCTGCCTCAGCCTCCCAAGTAACTGGGACTGCGGGCATGTGGCACCAGACCCAATATATTTTCACTTTCTTTATGGCATCTTTTTATACATAAAATTGTAATTCCAATCCTAGTGGCTCATAGTATATTTTAGGTACTATGGGAAACATGAAGACTCAAATTGCTATCATGATGATTCAACCAATGTGTTATGCTCATTTGTTGCTTCCCTGAAACAGGACAATAAATTGTGGTAAATCTGTATAATATATACAATGCTATTTAGATAAAATTCAAAATTATGTGAAACCAAATATTATATTGTTTTATGACAATATATTGGTGGGAAAACAAGACGAAAGATTAATGTAGAATAAAAAAAGAGGCTTCTTTTTTTTTTTTTTTTAAAGAGATCGATGTCTCCCTATGTTGCTCAAGCAGGGATCCTCCTGCCTCAGCCTCCAGAGGAGCTGGGTCTCAGGCATGGGCCACTGCACCCAGCTAAGAAAAAAGTGAGGAGTTATTTGTTTGTTTGTTAGTTTTGGAGGTTTTTTGCTATTGTTGTTGTTTAGTTTTGTTCTGTTATACTGAGATCAAACCTGGGGCCATAGGTAAGCTAAGCACATGCTCTACCACTGAGCTCCACCTCTAGCCCTTCCTCTACTTCTTAAGCTGTCATTACCTAACTTGTCAACAAAATTTATGAAGCTTTTCTGTTATTTAAACCTTATTTATTCAAGTGTTCTTTGTGTGTTTGAAATGAAGTTCTAAAATGTCTTCAATTATGACTTTATGTGACGCACACACTCCCCAGCACACCCCAGTAGCAGTCCCCTTCCTATCATCTTACTAGGGTCTCCTTTTGAACCCAGCCCTGAAATAACTCAAGTGGGCAAATGTCATCTTCTATGGTTCTGTCATCTATCTGCAGACTTAAAGGCCACATACCAACCAGAACTACCTATAACCTCCTACTTTTTTCCCACTACATGGCCTTTTCTATCATCTTGAGAAAAATAATTTGCAACTTTCTTTCTATATCTGACCTCCCTCTTTTCTACAAAAATTTGTATTTAGCCAGGCACAGTGGCACATGCCTATAATCCCAGCAGCTCAGGAGGCTGAGACAGGAGGGATCGCAAGTTCAAACTCAAACCCAGCAATTTAGTGAGGCCCTAAGCAACTCAGTGAAGACCCCATCTCTAATAAAATATAAAAAGGGGCTGGAAATGTGGCTCGGTGGTTAAGTACCCCTGGGTTCAATCCCTGGTATCAAAAAAAAAATTTTTTTTGTATCTATTCATACACCCACTACAATTCCAAAATATTCACTAGCATAAAATTAAGTCCATAAATCCCAAACAAATATTTGCTGAAAACCATTAGATCTAACCCATTTCAGAGCCAAGGTTTTAGAACAGGCTATATGAAAAACATAAAAGGGAAGGGGGCATAAACCCCAACAGACAAGGGAACTCTGCTTTATATAGAAATAACAAAGTTGATCTTTCTATAATGTAGTAAAATTTCTGCAGAATAAAAGAGTAGACATTTGGTGCAGAACAGGTCCTCTTTTAAAAAGTGCTTTATTAATGGACATTTGTATATCTACTTATTTAACACAAATCCTCTGTTAGAAACAAATATCATAGCTGAGTTCACTGTTCATTTGCATAAAAGGAACTGCGGGCACTTGTATGCTGGTAAACTCTTAAAAAAAACCACGAGTAGGGCTGGGGTTGTGGCTCAGAGGTAGAGTGCTTGCCTAGATGCATGAGGCACTGGGTTCGATCCTTAGCACTACATAAAAATAAAATAAAGGTATTGTGTCCACCTACAACTAAAAAAATAAATGTTTAAAAAATTATTAAAAAAAAAAAACCATGAGTAAATGTTTAACCATTTGATACTCCAACGAATGAACGGTGAGAGAATAAGATAATGGTTTTGATTTAAAAAAAAACAGCAAAAGGGGCTGGGATTTTGGCTCAGCGGTAGAGCGCTCGCCTAGCACGTGGGCGACCCGGGGTTCGATCCTCAGCACCATGTACAAATAAAATCATTCAATAAAACGCACTGTGTACAACTAAAAAGCAAATAAATAAAAATATTTAAAAAAAAAAAAACCAGCAAAAGGTCATTTCCTCAATACAAACCCATCAATGTGTTCCTTTCCACCACGGCAGCAGATTTATCTCCATCACCACATGCAGCCCGCTGGGGTGTAGCCACAGAAAGGGACCATGGCAAAGCATCCTGCCAGATTAAGAAGCTCAGCAGGTAGGAAGCCGTTACGCAATCGTATGGTTTCGTGCTTGTGCTGAGCTCCAGTGCTGCCTGGAATAAGCCTTGCAGTTTCTCAGAATCCTAGAATGAAGTACAGCCTCAGTCACTGCCATGAAAGATTTCCATAATTCGATGGAATAATACATAATTAAAACCACAGCCTACCATAGAACTAAGTCAATATGAAGATTAATTTATTTTCTCCCTGAATACAGGTTAGTTTTTCTTATAAGTAATGGATGATGATTATTATTAGTTCAGAGATGAAGATGCTTAAAATGCTTTCAATTGGAAAATTCAACACTAAAAAGCTTGCTATTATTTATTTATTTATTTATTTATGGTGCTGGGATTGAACTCAGAGGCACTCAACCACTGAGCCACATTCCCAGCCCTATTTTATATTTTATTTAGAGACAGGGTCTTACTGAGTTGCTTAGCATCTGGCTTTTGCTGAGGCTGGCTTTGAACTTGCTTTGAACTCGCGATTCTCCTGCCTTAGCCTCCCAAGCAGCTGGGATTACAGAAATGGGCCACCATGCCCAGCAGCTGATCATTTTTTAAAAACTAAAGTCTTTCTTCAGCAAAAGTGTACTTTTTCCTGTAGAAATTCATTATGGCTACAGTCAGACGACCTTCATTGTTCTATAGAATGTCCTCTTTTTCCTTACAGTTTATGTTTTACCTGGGCAAAATGTATGTCTGCCTTTTCTTCTCCCTCCCCTTTCCCACAGAGGTAGTTCAATGCAGAAAATTACAAAGCCACAAGGAGGTCATTCATTGTGAAATTCCACATATACAACTGGAAAGTAAAGTAATTAGATCAGCCTCAGAAATCTGCATCTGAACTCCCACACCTATATCTCCTATAAGTATCCGCTCACAGAGTCTATCCTAAAGAAGCCAGAACAAAGAATGTCCACTGCAATAGACATGGAAGGCCCTGGATAGACAATAGGAGTCACAGGTCCCAGTCCTAACTCAATAGTTGACAGGCCGTGTGCTCACCACTTTGGAAATCAGGGGTTGATTTCTCAATACTATTCTGATTCTACTAGGATTATTCCATAATTATCTAGTACAAGGAGGAAAATCTTATAACCTGAATTTTAAAGCTGATTATGGATATTTAAAGATGTCTTATAATTTCAAAATAGTAGATATATTGAATGTACTGATTTGATTATCAGTTTAAATTCTTTGTCATTTGATATGTTTAATTTTCTGTGACCTAAAAACTTAAAAATAGTGGCCAGCCAGGTACAGTGGTGCACGCCTGTAATTCCAGAAACTCAGGAAGCTGAGGCAGGAGGAGCACAAGTCTGGCCAACTCAGCAAAAACCCATCTCTAAAGCCGGGCGCTGTGGCGCACACCTGTAATCTTAGCACATGGGAGCTGAGATAGGAGGATTGCGAGTTCAAAGCCAGCCTCAGCAATGCCAAGACACTTAGCAACTTAGTGAGACTCTGTCTCTAATAAAATACAAAAAAGGGCTGGGGATGTGGCCCAGTGGTCCAGTGCCCCTGAGCTCAATCCCCAATACCAAAAAAAAAAAAAAAAAAAAAAAAAAAAAAAAACCCTGTCTCTAAGTAAATAAAAGGGCTAGGGATTAGTTCAGTGGTAGAGCACCCATGGGTTTAGTTACCAGTACTGCCCCCAAAAAAACCAACTCAAATTTAAATAAATATTAGAAGGAACCAATTAAGCACCTAAGACACTTTGATAACTGACAGTAAGTCCTTGAATGGTATTACTAGCCAATTAGTAAAATAAGCATAATAGACTGAAATCTAAATATCTTTGTTCTGCCATCTTAGATCAATCAAAATACAATGTAAAGGGGTTGGGGTTGTGGCTCAGTGGTAGAGTGCTCGCCTAGCATGCATGAGGCACCACATAAATGTAAAATAAAGATATAGTGGCCACCTAAAACTAAAAAAAAAAATAAGTATTAAAAAAAATACAATGTAAAGACCTAAGCTCCACAGAAAGAAGGGCAGTAAACCAAGTGAATGGTAAAGACATATTTAGAAAGAAATGCCATTACAAATATGTATTAAATATAGGGTACTTAGTTAACATTTAAAAAAATCCTGAACACCTATTCCAATGACCATTTTACCAACATGCAAGCCAGATCAAAGAGCATAAGCAAAAGCCTACAGCAAGTCACATGTGGCACCAAATTTTCTGAATATTACATTAGTGACTTTATATTTATAACCAAGTGTATTTTTACCAAATTAGAGATGTAGAGGCTCCCTAAAGGCCCTCCATAGCTTATCTAAGAATCAGGTCTTTCATAGATGTGCTACAATATACCTTCTTCACTCCAAATACTCTCAAAATATTTGTCAGAAAGGAGGTATAGCTTTATATGTGATACAAAGCTATGAGTAATGAATGGTAAGGGAGCAGGGGATGATAGAGGAAGAGTCTCTTATATTAAAACTATAGGGCACAAGAGAGTTAGCAAACTAAGCATCAAAGAACCAATTCCCAATCTGGATCCAAATCAGAAAAGATACCCTGAGATCTTATAATGCTATAGAAGCCATAGAAACAGACACTGTGCTCTCTGTCATGAGCTCCTACAGAATACCACTGGACCTACAAGCTGGCAAGCCCTGCATATAGGCTAAGGCCCAGACCAAGCACAGCTCAGCTGCAGGCACCCTTGACCTCTGTAGCGCTCTAACAGAAAGCTATATAGCACAACTCTAGAGTCAATACTCTGTTGATGACCCCAGCAGACAGCCCCAGAATACACCTCAAGAACAAAGTAAAAAGCCTAGTAAGGGGGTTCCTGCAGACCCACCCCATGCTGTGCCTTCAATGCCTTCTCTCTGGAGCCCATATTTGGCTCCTACTCCAAGACAGGAAGAGCAAGGTATCTGGAAGAAGGCAGGGGCTTGAGCTAGGTGGGGACTCGGGTTGAGGCCAGGGTCAGGGCAGAACACCTAGGGAGAGAATAGTTGCTAACTTCAAATACTCTTGAGTTTCAGTCTGTTTAGCTACTGCTTATGGAAAGACCAGAAACATGTTCTCTACCCTATGTACACTCAGATTCCCAGGAGCAGGAAGATTAACTTAGAAAACTCAAGTTACTCAAGTGATGCGTTTTGACCAAATATTTCATGGCCAAGTAAACTGGGGAGTCTATTGTTAACTGAAATCTACCAGTAATCTTATAAATAATAAAACCTACTGCTTCCTAATCTACCCCTTTGAACAAAGCAATTTAAAAAGAAAAAGAAAAAAAAAAGAAGAAACATGGCTCACTGATTTGGACTTTTTCTTTTGCAATATTTCTACCCCACAACAAGCCGGGCGCGGTGGCGAACGCCTGTAATCCCAGCACTTTGGGAGGCTGAGGCAGGAGGATCGAGAGTTCAAAGCCAGCCTCAGCAATGGCGAGGCACTTAGCAACTCAGTGAGACCCTGCCTCTAAATAAAATACAAAAAAAGGGCTGGGGATGTGGCCCAGTGGTCGACCAGTGGTCGAGTGCCCCTGAGTCCAATCCCCGGTACCAAAATATATATATATATATATATATATATTTCTACCCCACAACAACAGACACATTAATAACTGAAAGAAACAGTCAAAAGACATAAGAGGACAGACACAAAGTATCAAGATAATTCTAAGATTGTGTTATCTATGCTAAAATAGTACATTTTCATGCCCACATTTCATTTACATTTCCATAGGAAAAGAAAGTCCAAATACCTGAAATTGTACAGCTGCTATTGATAATTTCATCAGAAGATCAAATGCCAAAGTTTTCACTTCTTCAAAAGTACTGGTAAAACATTCTATTAGTATTTGGAAACGATCAACATCAATATCATGTCTCAGCTGATACACTGTTTGGCCTCTACCTAAAAAAAAAAAAGTTTTTAAAAGTGAATTTTAAAAAAAGGAAAACAAGCTTTTGAAGTTTTCTAGTCAAATTTATGCAAAATTAGTTTAAAAATCCACACTTCACATTTCACCCACAATACTACTTCACTTCATACTTTGCCACACTAGCATAAAAACTTTTCCATTAATTTATTTCTTCATATGACAAAATAAAAAGAACTGATTTTCCAAATAGGAAATAAGCTTTATTAAAAAATTTAAAACAATTTCATTCTTTTTCAAAAGGTATCATATAAAAGATTCCTAAGTAATTTTTCAAAAATAAATAAAACCAAATAAATTTAGGAACATCTTTTATTTATTTATTTTTTTAATATTTATTTTCTAGTTGTAGTTGGACACAATACCTTAATTTTTATTTATTTATTTTTATGTGGTGCTAAGGACCAAACTCAGGGCCTTGCATATGCTAGGGGAGCGCTCTACCACTGAGCCACAACCACAGCCCAAATTTAGGAACACCTTTTTAAAAAATCTTCATAAAACTTCTTCATCTAATATGCCACAATGAAACCCTTCATTCTGTATAAATAATATGCACCAATAAAAACTTTTTAAAATTTTTTAAAAACTTGACCTAGGATCCAAAGTCCTACCATATCTTAGAATGAAATGACACAAAATAATGTTTTTTTATGTTTATTTTTATTTGAGGTTTATTTCAATAGGGCATATTCTTATGTCCAATTATTTTTATATTAACCCCCCATATTCCTACGATAAATTCCACTTGGTCATAGTATACAATATTTTTAATACATTGTTGTGTTTAGTAGTATTTTGCTGAGAATTTTTTGCTTCTATAGTCATGGGGATATTAGTCTACAGTTTTCTTTCAGTATCTTTGTTTGGCTTTGGTATCAGGGTAAGGAGAACCTCAAGAATGAGTTAGGAGGTGATTCCTCTCCAATTTTGTGAAAGAAGTTAGGAGGGACTGGTGTTATAAATGTTTGGTAGAATTCACCAGTGAAGCCCCTTGTCCTAGACTTTTCTTTGCAGGCCGGCTTTTTGTTGTTGTTGTTCTTTTTAGTTATGCATGGCAGTAGAATATATTTTTACATACTATACATACGTGGAGTATATCTTCCCATTCTTGTGGTGGTACATGATGTGGAGTTACTCTAGTCGTGTGCTGGCAGGCTTCTGATTAACTATTTCAATCTCTTGTCATAGGTTTGTTCAAATTACTATTTTTTCCCAAGTCAGTATTTTTCATGATTCTAGTGACCTGCTCATTCCAGGAGATTATCTAAATTGTTGGCATACAATTATTCATTGCATTGTCTTATCATCCTTTAATTGCTATAAGTATAGAAATGTCCCCTACTTTCATTGCTGATTTTAATTATTTGCAACTTTTTGTTTTTACTTAGTCCAGTCTAGCTAAAAATTTTGTCAATTTTGTTGAACTTTTAAAAAACAAGCTACCTTCTGGTTTTATTGATTCTCTATTGTTTTTCTCTTCTGCATTTTATCTATCTCTGTTCTAATCTTCACTATTTCCTTCCTTGGGCTCACTTGAGGTTAAGTTTGTTCTTCTAATTTCTTGAGGCATTAAGTTAGGTTATTGATTTGAGATCTTTCTTACTTTTTAATGTAGGAATTTACAGGTATATATTTCCTTACGAGCACTGCTTTTGCTATATTCCATAAGTTTGGGTATGTCATGTTTTTGCTTTCATTGATCTCAAAGTTTTTTCTAACTTGCTTCATGATTTTTTTTCTTTGACCAACTGGATACGAGACTTGTTCAAATCTGAAGTTTTCTCTTACACTACTGTACTAAAGTGCTAGCATTCCCCACTGTCCTGGCACTCTCTGTCTCCCCCTTGTTTTCTTGAAATGTTTTTTTCGTAGAACTCATCTCCGCCTGAATTTCTACATATTGTTCATTACTGTCTGTCTCCCTTCACTAACATATAAACTCCAAAACAGAAAGCACTTACTTTCATACACTCCATTATCCTTAGCTATTTGATATATAATACACTAAATTAATATTTGCTGAACAAATCCTTTTAATCTAATTGTAGAACACAATTTTTCACCTTGAATATTTTGACATTTAATTCTACATCTACTTAAGAAAGATACATGTGGATTATTCTTCACGGTCTAGAATACGATTGAGGAAAGGCAGAAATCATTTTGACTATTACTAAATCAAAGTTCTTCTATAAAATAATATAAAATACCCACATTAAAGCTCTTATGATGAAGATGAAAAGATGAATTAACATTTTCCATCCTGTATTTCAAAGTCATGGCTCTTTGGCCTTCTTTAAAAGTTATGGATGTATGCCGGGCGCGGTGGCGCACGCCTGTAATCCCAGCACTTTGGGAGGCTGAGGCAGGAGGATCGCGAGTTCAAAGCCAGCCTCAGCAATGGCGAGGCACTTAGTAACTCAGTGAGACCCTGTCTCTAAATAAAATACAAAAAAAGGGCTGGGGATGTGACCCAGTGGTTGAGTGCCCCTGAGTTCAATCCCCAGTACCAAAAAAAAAAAAAAAAAAAGTTATGGATGTAGTATGGCTTGCTACATTTGCATTATCCCCATGTTGTTTAATTAATGTAAGTACTATGACATCAGACACAGCCCAATTATATATGTGATATATAAATATATAATAAGATATATGTATGGCTGGGGTTGTAGCTCAGTGGTAGAGTGCTTGCCTTGCACTTGCAAGGCACTGGATTTGATCCTCAGCACCACAGAAAAATAAGTAAATAAAATAAATGTATTGTGTCCACCCACAACTAAAACAAAAAGTATTTAAAAAAAAAATAAGATACATATAGATATAAAATAAAGTTTCCAGATAAGAAACTTTCCATCTTCCATTAGGAAGATGACTTAAGTTGTTCATTTTCAAAGTATACTTTAATTTATTAAATTTTTCTCCTGACAGAAAAATACATATCTAATACAGTCTAGTGTTTTTCCCATACACGTAAATTTTGTATAAATACATTAAATGTGCAAAAAAAAAATTTTGTTGAATGCATAAAGTAATTGATCACTCTCAGATAAACCTTAAATTCAGTTGTAGCACCACTGAAATTCCCTGAATTAATGGATACCCCTGTATTCATTTTCTGTGGATGCTGTAACAAATTTAGTAATTTAAAAACAACAGAAATCCATTCTCTCATAGTAAATGGGAGCCAGAAGTCCAAAGCCAAGGAGTCAGTAGGGCCATGCTCAGTCCAGAGGCTCTAAAGGATCTTCTTCTAGCTTCTGGTGGCTGCCTGCATTCTACGGCTTGTAACTGTATCACCACAACCTTCACCTCCACTGTCACCCTGCCTGCTCTGCAGTGTGTCACACATCTCTCTCTGCCTCTCTCTTCAGAGAAAACTTTTGATGGCATGTGCAGCCCACCTAGACAATAGATTATCACAATATCTTTAACTTAATCACATCTGTGCAAAACCCCCCTTTTCCACCTAAGGTTCACATTCACAGGTTCTAAGGATTTGACATAGATGCTTTTGGGGACCTTTCTTCAGCCTATTATCCCTACCTAAGTGAGGTGTTCATCACTGTGAATAATGGAATAAGCCAATTTCATGTATCTCCTGCTACGATGCCCTGAGAACACTGTATCAACCATGCAATATTCCTGCCAAAAATGCATAACTTGGATCAAATCATCAGGAAACAATGAGGTAACACCCAACTGAGATATGATCTTCCAAAATGTTAATGGCCTGAGATAAGAAACTTTTACAGATTAGAGGAGGGTAAAGAGAAGGCATAAGACTGAAATGCAATGTGTGATCTAGGATTGGTTCCCAGATCATGGGAAATTTGTTTTTCCTATGATAGACCATTTGTTGAGACAACTGGCAAAATTTGAACATGGACTACATATTAGATAATAGCACTTATCAACACTAAATTTCCTGAATTTGATCATTATGAGAAGGTTAGAAAATTGATAAGAGATAATAGATAAAGTAAACATGACAAAATATTAAAAGCAAATTAATTTAGGTAGAAGGTACATGGCTGTTCATTAAACTACTGAAACTTTGCTGGTGGGATGAATTTTTTTGAAATAAAAACTGTAGAAAAATTATTTCCCTCAAATGAAGCAAACATGTATTAATAGCAAATAAGTCTCACGTTCCCATCCAAAAACAACAAAAAAAATACACATTGCCTAATAATTTAAAAAAAAAGAAAGAAAAAAACAGATACAATGTGACATTCTCCAGTCCCAGTCCTCTGCCATTCTCTGCTAAAGAGCAGCTGTGAAGGGTATTTTCCTACTTGACCACAGTTAAGGAAGGCTCAGAGCAAACAAGAAATCCATATTAAGCCAGGTGTGTGGGTGCATGCCTGTAATCCCAGCAGCTTAGAAGGCTGAGGCAGGAGGATCACAAGTTCAAAGCCAGCCTCAGCAACTTAGCAAAGCCCTAAGCAACTCAGGGAGACCCTGCTGTAAGAGCCTTTAATGAGGAAGTAGCTAAGATGGCAGGCTGGCTGAGAGCCAAGAGGAGGCGTTTACTTGTTTACACCTGACCTTAATGAATTTGACTAAGAATCTTTCTGTGCCGCACCTGTACACGTGTATGCTTAATGGGTGAAGAGTATTTAACCAGGCTGGGGGCGTCAGAGAGAGAGAGAAGATAAAGGAGAGAAGAAGAAGCAAGAATAAAGAAACCACTCATTCCCAGTCTGCCTCTGATTTCTTTCCCGTGGTATCTTTTCGCTGTAGGCGGCAACACCCTGCCTCTAAATAAAATATAAAAAGGGGTTTGGGAGGCTGAGGCAGGAGGATCGCGAGTTCAAAGCCAGCCTCAGCAATGGCGAGGCACTTAGTAACTCAGTGAGACCCTGTCTCTAAATAAAATACAAAAAAAGGGCTGGGGATGTGACCCAGTGGTTGAGTGCCCCTGAGTTCAATCCCCAGTACCAAAAAAAAAAAAAAAAAAAAAGTTATGGATGTAGTATGGCTTGCTACATTTGCATTATCCCCATGTTGTTTAATTAATGTAAGTACTATGACATCAGACACAGCCCAATTATATATGTGATATATAAATATATATAATAAGATATATGTATGGCTGGGGTTGTAGCTCAGTGGTAGAGTGCTTGCCTTGCACTTGCAAGGCACTGGATTTGATCCTCAGCACCACAGAAAAATAAGTAAATAAAATAAATGTATTGTGTCCACCCACAACTAAAACAAAAAGTATTTAAAAAAAAAATAAGATACATATAGATATAAAATAAAGTTTCCAGATAAGAAACTTTCCATCTTCCATTAGGAAGATGACTTAAGTTGTTCATTTTCAAAGTATACTTTAATTTATTAAATTTTTCTCCTGACAGAAAAATACATATCTAATACAGTCTAGTGTTTTTCCCATACACGTAAATTTTGTATAAATACATTAAATGTGCAAAAAAAAAATTTTGTTGAATGCATAAAGTAATTGATCACTCTCAGATAAACCTTAAATTCAGTTGTAGCACCACTGAAATTCCCTGAATTAATGGATACCCCTGTATTCATTTTCTGTGGATGCTGTAACAAATTTAGTAATTTAAAAACAACAGAAATCCATTCTCTCATAGTAATGGGAGCCAGAAGTCCAAAGCCAAGGAGTCAGTAGGGCCATGCTCAGTCCAGAGGCTCTAAAGGATCTTCTTCTAGCTTCTGGTGGCTGCCTGCATTCTACGGCTTGTAACTGTATCACCACAACCTTCACCTCCACTGTCACCCTGCCTGCTCTGCAGTGTGTCACATCTCTCTCTGCCTCTCTCTTCAGAGAAAACTTTTGATGGCATGTGCAGCCCACCTAGACAATAGATTATCACAATATCTTTAACTTAATCACATCTGTGCAAAACCCCCTTTTCCACCTAAGGTTCACATTCACAGGTTCTAAGGATTTGACATAGATGCTTTTGGGGACCTTTCTTCAGCCTATTATCCCTACCTAAGTGAGGTGTTCATCACTGTGAATAATGGAATAAGCCAATTTCATGTATCTCCTGCTACGATGCCCTGAGAACACTGTATCAACCATGCAATATTCCTGCCAAAAATGCATAACTTGGATCAAATCATCAGGAAACAATGAGGTAACACCCAACTGAGATATGATCTTCCAAAATGTTAATGGCCTGAGATAAGAAACTTTTACAGATTAGAGGAGGGTAAAGAGAAGGCATAAGACTGAAATGCAATGTGTGATCTAGGATTGGTTCCCAGATCATGGGAAATTTGTTTTTCCTATGATAGACCATTTGTTGAGACAACTGGCAAAATTTGAACATGGACTACATATTAGATAATAGCACTTATCAACACTAAATTTCCTGAATTTGATCATTATGAGAAGGTTAGAAAATTGATAAGAGATAATAGATAAAGTAAACATGACAAAATATTAAAAGCAAATTAATTTAGGGTAGAAGGTACATGGCTGTTCATTAAACTACTGAAACTTTGCTGGTGGGATGAATTTTTTTGAAATAAAAACTGTAGAAAAATTATTTCCCTCAAATGAAGCAAACATGTATTAATAGCAAATAAGTCTCACGTTCCCATCCAAAAACAACAAAAAAAAATACACATTGCCTAATAATTTAAAAAAAAAGAAAGAAAAAAACAGATACAATGTGACATTCTCCAGTCCCAGTCCTCTGCCATTC
The DNA here is from genome assembly GCA_025594165.1 of Tamias sibiricus. Lineage (NCBI taxonomy): Eukaryota > Metazoa > Chordata > Mammalia > Rodentia > Sciuridae > Tamias > Tamias sibiricus. Next base: position 61,660,916 of record CM046670.1, on the reverse strand, counting down.
TCTGCTAAAGAGCAGCTGTGAAGGGTATTTTCCTACTTGACCACAGTTAAGGAAGGCTCAGAGCAAACAAGAAATCCATATTAAGCCAGGTGTGTGGTGCATGCCTGTAATCCCAGCAGCTTAGAAGGCTGAGGCAGGAGGATCACAAGTTCAAAGCCAGCCTCAGCAACTTAGCAAAGCCCTAAGCAACTCAGGGAGACCCTGCTGTAAGAGCCTTTAATGAGGAAGTAGCTAAGATGGCAGGCTGGCTGAGAGCCAAGAGGAGGCGTTTACTTGTTTACACCTGACCTTAATGAATTTGACTAAGAATCTTTCTGTGCCGCACCTGTACACGTGTATGCTTAATGGGTGAAGAGTATTTAACCAGGCTGGGGGCGTCAGAGAGAGAGAGAAGATAAAGGAGAGAAGAAGAAGCAAGAATAAAGAAACCACTCATTCCCAGTCTGCCTCTGATTTCTTTCCCGTGGTATCTTTGCTGTAGGCGGCAACACCCTGCCTCTAAATAAAATATAAAAAGGGGACTGGTGATGTGGCTCAGTGGTCAAGCGCCCATGGGTTTAATCCCCAGTACCAAAAAAAAAGAAGAAACCAACATCAAATTATACATTACACTCATGTACAGAGACAAAAGAATCATTTCTTGTCAAAAAGGAAATAAAATGATTCAAAGAAGGAAGTTAAGTGCTTATCCTTTTGAGTACCCCACAGAAGGAAAACAGAGTATCACTAAACCAGAATGCCTGGCAATGACATCCTCGTAATGTCTTTCCGAAACTAGATTGAGGCATATGAAACAGATAGCATATAGGGGAAACCACATTTTAACCACAAAAACTCACTGAGCAATATTAAATACAAGAGGGACTATTGTTATTTTAATTTTTAAAACAGAAAGAACAATGTGAGGCCACAGGTTCAATTACTAATACTGGGGGTGGGCGGGAAATAGATTGGGCCCTTTCTTAAAAAAAGAAAAAAAAATGAGGGTGGTAAGAGCAGAACACTTCCCTCTTCTCAAAATAAGCACAGAAAATTATAGTTTGGAGTTGGTAAATAATGATCAATGGAAAAGGGAGGCAGTTTCTTTCCCTTCTGTCCTTTACTGGCAAATTTGATCTTGTACACATAAAAAATATATAGTACAAAGGAATCTAAAGATAAGACAATAAACTGAAACTTTAAGTAAAGAAAAAAAATGTTGAATAAGAGTGTGTCTTACACTTGGGAGGCTGAGGCAGGAGGATTGTGAGTTCAAAGCCAGCCTCAGCAATGGTGAGACATTTAGCAACTCAGTGAGACCCTGTCTCTAATAAAATACAAAAAAAGGGCTGGGGATGTGGCCCAGTGGTCAAGTGCCCCTGAGTTCAATCCCTGGTACCAAAAAAAAAAAAAAAAAAGAGTGTGTCTTAAAAGATAAAAGAAAAAAAACTTTCCCAAACATTACTGAAACCTTACCTTCTGAGACAGGAAAAACTTCAGCTATTGAACCTAAAATGGTTAAAGCTGAAAATCTAGTTGAGTAGGATGATCCAGGAAACAATGCTTCAAAAAGACTGTCGCAAATGGATGACATGAAATTCTAAAAAAAAAATTTACAGTAAGTATAACTGAGTTAACTCACAATAGGTTATCTTTACAGTATCACCTTCAAGAGTGGGTGTTTCTTTCATTTTTAATTATAAAGATTTCTAAAACTAATAGTGGTTGTTCACGTCTCTTGATAATTCAGCTTGGCACAAACTATGGTTTGGATACAGCTCTCGCCCAAAGGTTCATGTGCTTTAAGCAAAGGCCCCAATGTGGTGATGTTGAGATGGCAGAAGAGATAAGGCCTACTCAGGGCTCCACATGGATTAAAGCTCTCTCCCAAGAATAAGTCAAGTCTTGTGGGACTAAATTAGTTTCTATGAGAATGGGTTTGTTATATACAAATTCAACTTTCTTGGCTTGTTCTCTTGCTTTCTCTCTCTCACACACGTTTTGCTTCTACTCTGTGTAAGCTTTCTTCCATATTGTAACACAGCCAGAGAACCCTTGCCAGATGTCATTACTATGATGTTTGAATTTTCCAGCCACCAACCTCTTTTCTTTTCTCAAGTATCCAGCCACAGGCAGTATGTTATAGATAGCAAAACAAAACAGACTAAGACAATACCTATTACAATAAGCTATAACATGATTTAATGAACCCTATCTTAGTAGAGTCAACAAGAAATACAATTCCTATTATAGCTCAGACAAGAAAAAACATATTTTTGGGTGAAAGCAAGATCTGTTCAGCTCCTGATTTGTGCCACAGCTGTATGAATATTGATTTTCCTAACAAGAGGCATTCAGGTGTCAAAGGTATGAATACTTTTTAATGTTTTAAAATGAACAAAGAGGGCTGGGGTTGTGGCTCAGCAGTAGAGTGCTGGCCTAGCATGTTCACAGCCTGGGTTCGATCCTCAGCACCACATAAAAACAAAGACATTGTGTACAACTAAAACAAATAAATAAATATTTACAAATAAATAAATAAAATGGACAAAGAAATACTCAATATAAACTACTTGATAAATTTGGTTATGATGTAATTCATACAAAGATCCAAATATTCCATTGTCTTCTTCTGCCTGGCCCTTTGAGACTCCTGCTCTATTCTGTTTATACAAATGATTAAAAATGAGAACTTATAATAAAATGCAATTTTGAAAAAGCAAAGTGGAAAACACTTTATCCAGGATAAAGTCTTTTTCTCTAATTAAAATAATAATAATAGTTTCTGCATAAGATAAAGAGAAAAATTATAAGGAATGACATGAGTCTCAAGCATTCTGTTAATGCTCCAGCCTGGGCAGCATACAGGCAGCCCTAGTTCCAAATGGCTCAAGACAAAAGTCAAGAATGCAAAAATCCATGCATTTTTCTGGTGGGCATACAACCTCAGGAATTTATCCTTTAGGCCCTCACGAGCCCTAACTGTTTATTCATCTATTAATTCTTCTGCATTTCAAAGGAGTAGGGTACCTACAAAAAATATCCTAGTTAAACTAATTTTAAGTAAAACAGGCTTCACAATAAAGAACAACGAACTTGTCTTTTAAGAGTTATCTTATCCTACATATTGTCATTTACATTTTTAGATACAGTTCTTTCCCTCAATCATACTGTAACCATAATGGAGACAGAGAATACATGTATACACTAGGATTCATAGTCTTCCACACTCAGTTGGAGCTCAATATATGCACTAGTCTCTTTTAGTGGTTTTAAACAAGGCTTCCAAATACCTTGGCCTGCCATGGAAAACTCTCTACACTCAACTTGATCTTCTAAACTCATTCCCCATTACTCAACTCCTCCATTCCCCCAAATATCTTAAGTCATTCATACCAGAGAATTCACCATTCCCCAAGTTCTCCCTCTTTTTTTACCTCCATCCCTTCACTTAAGCTAGTCCCATGGAAAAAACTAATGAGATGTTTCAGTCAAAAGCAGATCTGATTTGGGTCCTAGCTCTACTTGCTCACTAGTTGAGGGACTTTGGGCAGATTACTGAACTTTACTAAGCTTCAGTTTTCTCACCTCTTAAATGGGATAATGCTTACCCCACAGCCTTTTTTTTTTTTTTTTTATTAAATATGAAGTGAGAAAATGGATATAAAGCAATTTATAAAATTAAAAGTACTCTAGGGGCTGGAGTTGTAGCTCAGTGGTAAAGCGTTTGCCTGGCACGTGTGCAGCACTGGGTTCAATTCTCAGCACTGCATATAAATAAATAAAAATAAAGGTCCATCAACAATTGAAAAAATATTTAAAAGGAAAACTCTAGTTATTAATACTAATTATTTAGGTATGAAATCATCTCCATTAGCCTAGAAGGCATTTTTTCAACTAATAGCTTCCTGTCCTCCCCAGTCTGTGTACAACAGCCATTGTTATGAGGATGATGACAACATAGAGCCATGGCCACAGCCTCTATAAGCCACAGGTGACTACCAGTTAGGAGAAAAGATCATAACCACAAGATTGACTCAGATTAAGTCTTTAACATTTTTGAACCAATGTTCAAAAACTACATACCCTTAAGAGCTCAAACCAAGAAACCATGAATACATTAAATTTCAGAAGCTCATTCTGAAAATAAGTTGTTATGTTTTACATACTTGAGATTTCACAAATGTCATTTTACCCCTTGTAGAAAGAAGCAAAAGAGATGTTTTCTTAAATCTAGCAATGATCTGAGAAACTAAAAAAAACTGCCTCACACACACATCAGGGGCTCCACATATACTCTAAGTCATTTTTAATGACTCCCACTGAGGATTTTTAGAGTGATTTATAGTTTAAAAAGGGCTTTCTCACTTAATCCTCAAAAGCAACCTTTTGAGAGGAATTACTAATCCCAATTACAGTGGAGGAGACTCAAGGCACTCAGCTAGTAACAGCAGAAGTGGGACTAATCCTATATCCTTAACATTCAGAACATTCAGGCTATGACCTTCTGATCTCCACTGTTGGGATTTTAAGATGATAAAGCTGATCTCAGCCTTTATATGAGAATAGTCTTCACTAAATGGATTTCTATCTTTTAAATGTAAAATTAAAAACCAAGACCATACTAATGCTTAGAGTAGACAGAGGGTATGCCATAGTTCAAATGTATCGTTAATTTATTATACGTGTTCCTCTAAATAAACTAAAACAGAAACAAATGAACTCTATATTCTCCCCCACCACCACCTTTTTTTTCTTATTAACTGTCTTCAATTTTAACCTTAGGAGAAAATAAGGTTCTGCTTCTGAAAGGCTATATTGAGGTGGGGGGTAGTGAAAACACTCATTCTATTCTGCTAAAAATAAATTGAAGATTGTCAAACTGAGCTCTCGTCCAGACTAGAGCTGTTGTACTTGGGACTCCACCCATCCCACTAATGCTCTGTCCTGGAACCAGCTCTACTCTTCAAGCTCTCTCGAACAAATAGACACAAACCTCTCTCCACTCCTGAACTATGGGCAAGGGGTCAGTAACATCAAGCTACTGAATGTCATGTCAGCCTCAAGAGAAAGAAGGCTCAGGCACGGTGGACTCCTACCCTGGGGAGGCCTGGAGAAGTCCAGAGCCAGCAATTACCTGCTTGTTAAAGTATGAAATCCACCTGGCCCACATAAGCTGTAAATTACTGAGGTGAGCCCATTAATGTCATCCTCTAGCAGTCCTCAGTGCAGCCTGGTCCCTGAGTCAGGCTACCTTGCCAGGAGTACCAAAGCACCAGAAGAAATATGTAACACCCAGCTTGAAGGAAAAAGCACAAGAACACAATTCACCAAGAGATTTCCATCCATTTCCCTCTAATGCTTATGCACAATTATTTTAGGTTTCTTAATGCTCTAGGTCTGGAAAGACATCACCTACCTTATACAATTGTAAGGAAACAGAAGGCTGTTCTTTGGCTAACTCATTCTCTGGTTCAAGTCTGAATTTACTTTGCTGCAATTTGTAAAGTACTTGAGAACTTTCCTGTATCCTACAAAACAACTTTGGACACACACACACACACAAAAAAAAAAAAAAGCATCTGTGAGTCTCACATTAAACTAAAGCCAGCCCTGGAAGGGAACATTTAAGGCAAACAAAGTACTGGGTTTTAATCTCTCAAAATCTACAGCGTTTCTTTTTTGACAAAAAATTAACATTTACATTTTTAAAACCAAAAACAGTATTAGAGCAACCAGAATACAGTCATTAAACCACAGTTCTCACATTTTCCTTTAAGTCAACATGAATCTAAAGACCATATATTCATTTCTATACCAATTCTTCACCCTATAAATGTGTTGCGTGATGAAGTCAAATTCAGTTATTCAAAAATGACCATTTTGTGAGGTGCTTAGAGAACTATAAAAATGCAAAAGCTTTCTTCCTCCATTTACCAAAGTTTTCTTAAAAGCACCTTCCATTCCAAGAGCCCCCACACTAGATTTTTTTTTTTTCTATCAAAAAAAGAGGTCAAGGGAATGGGGTTGTAGCTCCGTGGTATAGCATTTGCCTAGCACGTGTGAGGCACTTAGTTTGATCCTCAGCACCACAAAAAAGTAAACAAATAAAATAAAGGCTAAAATAAAAAAGGATTAGGTTGCCTTAAAAAAAAAAAAAATCAAGGTTGATTTGCTACCCCAAAATGAAAGGTCTTTTTACTCTGGATTTTAATACCACATGTAAGCCTTACAATATCACAGAGCAGGTCACAGAAGTGCCATAAAGAGGTAGCCTAATCCCATGATCATTCCACACTCCCCCAACTCTGGGCTCTTCCTCAAAATAATATCCAGAGCAAAGTTCACCACTTTCTAATGCTCAATTCTACCTTTTTAAGAAGAGAACAAATCTGCTGCCGTACTCCCGGAGACTGGCTGTTAAGATTGTATGTGATAAAGAACTGAATCCACTCCATTTCTTCTGTGGAAACAATTTCTGTGCTCCGATTACTTTCACAAAGCAAGCCTAATGTATCTATCCGTACCTAAAATACCAAGTAATGAAATGTTAATTTTCCATTGAGATAAGCAAAGCCTAAACCACTTGAAATGTCTAATTATTTGCACAGGCCATCAACAAAAATAAAACTAAATTTAACCATATGTATCTTGCAAAGATCCTGTAGCTCTTTTCTATTAATTTATCTTATTGTATGAATTGGAGATTCATAAAAATCTGTTGATTTTAGGTTATTTATTTTTTATTTTAGGTTTCTCAATGCTTTAGGGAGTCTATATTCCATGGTAATGCTCAGCTTCACTCCTTTTTCTTTTTGTCTCAGTGACCACTTTACCTTAAGACCTTCTAACCTCATGCTCACACTACTGCCATGCACTTCTAACTAGTCTCCTGGTTTGTTTTTGCTCTCACTCTGGAAACTCATCTCTGTTTCCATTAATGCCACTTCCTTGCTGAAGACAGAGTGTATGTGGCTGAATGACTTCATTCAACTGGTAAATGGGAGGCAATGAAATCATCAACCTGGCATTGGAGCTGTCTATAAAATAGACAAAACAATCTCCTTCTGCCAGACAACATCCTTAATTCTCCTCCAGGTCTTGTCTATCTGTCATTCTGCTCCAATATTTCACATTTCTAATCAACCACCTCTGATTATTCTCTTCTGAGCCTACCAGACAAATCCTCATGCCAAAGGCATATTTGTATCTATGTTATTTTCTCAGAGTTCACAGTATTTTATATAGGCTTTCTTGTCCCTCAACTAGGTAGCCTGAGTACAAGGATGACACTTTTCACTTTCTGTTCATCCTCATTATAGACTCCCTAAAACAGCACTAGGCACAATGTGGGAGCCTTTATATTGGACTGAAAGAATCAGGGTCCTGTACAAATCCCCAGGTATTTTGTTTCCTTACTTGACAGTGCTGATGAACTAAGCCTTGCTTCACTCTTGCACTCGACACAAGGTTCTTCCAGGCATCAGTAGCAGACTGCAGATGTCCATGAGCTCTAGCTGTTCGCAAGCATGCCATCAAAGCTCCCAGAGCCCCTCTGCTATCACAAGACCCTAAGGATAGAAGAGATTTCTCTTGTCCCAAAAGCATACTAACAAAAACTATTACAGTGCTATGCAATGACTACTGCAATTTTCAGTTGTTAATGTTCATGTTTCCAATTAAAGTTATGTTTTCAGACATAAAAATCACATTTTACATAAATTCTAACATGAATTAAAGTTCCTAAAGTAATCCTTATTTAAAACTATTTAATTGCTCTTGTGTCAATAATTCTAAAGTAAGCATAATTTTCATACTGTTAGCATAAAGAAATCATAACTTTTTTGCTAATATTTTTACTTTTTCCTTGATATTTAGAAAGTGAACCAGGAAATAAGTCAGGGGAAAAAAAGTAAAGTACTAAAAAGAATAACACAAACTAAAATGACTTTTTGCCAAAAATAAGAAAAATCTTCAGTGACTAAAGATCATTGTGTCTTTAAAAGCAAACACTGACCCTCTCTGCACATTTCAGATTTACTGTTTCTCACTAATAAAGATAAAAGGAGAATCACAAAGAACCTATTGGTGTCAGGGGTTAAGACACTGGACATTACTTGGGACAGCAAGTACTGGCTCACAGGGTACCTTGATATCAAAATAAAGACAACCTTGTTTCAGAACAGATTCAGGAGGGTTTTTCTCAAAAAGGCAAGGACAACTGTTGTTAAAAATTATAAATAAATACACAAGGCCATGGTTTGATCCCCAGTACCAAAAAGAGGGAAAAAAAAAAAAAAAAACTTAGATATAATAAAAGCCAGGCACAGTGGCACACACCTATGATCACAGCTACTTGGGAAGATTGAGGAAGCATGATGTCTTGAGTCTAGAAGCTCAAGGCCACCCTGAGCAACATGTGAGAGACCCCATCCCCCCAAAAAAATTTTTAATTACAAACAATGGCTTATTTTTGTATACAGAAATCAAACAAAAGTCTTTTAACTTCTAGTTAAAAATACTGCTTACATTATGCAGGATACCATATTCTTGCTGTTAGAGTATTATAAGAATATTAAGAGTTGTATAATGAACCATGATCATCATTTTCCATATTATTTACTGAAATATGCTTTATTGCAGTATTTCCATCAGTGTTACTGAGTTTTGACAGGATATTTACCCCTATTTTAAAGGAGTACAAATAGTTGTTTCTTTAAAGGAGTACAATTAGTTGTTTCTTTAGGTTATGACTCCAAATCTTGTCTCTTCCCCAGCGACAAAAACTGCTACTGCCAATGTACCTATCTTTCAACTTGCCGAAAACAATTTTTAATTACTGTCTCAATCACTTAAATAAGCAAATTATGTAAATCACACATACTTTTATTCCAGTCTGAAAATAAAATAACAAGAAAGAAGAAATAAAATAAATTAAGGAACCTTATCTAGTTTCAATAACTCCTTAATTTGTACAAACGACTTAAGCCTCCATTCAGCATTGTACAGCAATACATAACTCAACCTAAAATAGCTCTAATATCCTCCTATACTGTTCATAAAGTGGTAATATTTAAATTGGAATATGGTCAACATCTGCCAACGTGCCTATATTTAAACATCACAACAAAAATAACTAAAGCAAAACTACATTTTTCTTACCAGTTTTAGCATCAATAGAAGTCTGAAGAATCTTTACCATGTACCTTAAGCTTTCAGGGCTATAATTCAATAATTTTGGCAAATAATAATCAATCACATAAGATTTTTGATCCAGGCTTCCTTCACACAATATAGAAAGGAGAGGAGAAACCCAAGTCTCATGCCACTGGTCAATCCAAGTGCTGTCAACAGTCTGGGATTTCAAATGACTTTTATGATTTTTAAACATTGTTTCCAAGAGGTCACTTGCATAAGGTACCAATGACTGGTCCCCCATCACCTCTAAGATTTGAGATGGAATAGTTTTATCTATTGTCAAAATACGTTCAATTCCAATGCACTCTACCAAACACCCAAGGCATATGTACTTTCCTTTAATATGCCATTCCAATAGCAGAACACTCTCAGTCAATTCCAAAAAGAAAGGATCAGTGACTGAGTCTGCCCCTTCCAAAGTTAGTTCGTGAATTTGGAGAAGATTTCTGAATATGATTTTGGTTTGGTGTCTTAGAGCATCCAATGGATGTTCCCAATGTGTATAGACATATTCCAAAAGTCTCCCAACTATGCTTGAATTCCCATTCAGACTGTCCTTCAGGCTTGGGGAACTTGATTCAAGGATATGTATGGCTGAATGTGTCCAAGATGCCAAGATTCTAGATAGAAACATTTCCAGTGTTGATTCCTTTATCCTGAAGAAAAATGAACCATGAGCCATATTATTGTAAAGTGGCACATAAAAGTAATTTCATTTTATAAGCATTTAGCCATCTGAAATTTTAAATATAAAGAATAAACAGAAAATACAATTACTACTAAGTTTATAATAAAAAAAAGTTACAAAGCCAAAACACATCTCAAATTTGTGTATGAATCTTTGCACCTTGTAAAAAACAATCTAAAATGGATTACTGGAAACTACTGGAGATGAATGAAACACTGGCTATCTTCATAGTGATGACAGTTCCAAAGGTATTTTAAAACATAAGGGCTCAGGTTGAGGAAAGTTAGGGTAAATGGGGTTTAGGGCAATAAAAATATTCTAAAGTTAGCTGCAGTGATAGTTGTACAAATCTGTGAATATACTAAAAGAAACTGAATTGTACACTTAAATGTGTGACTTGTATAGTATGTAAATTATAGCTCCAATATGTAAGCAGTTATTTTAAAACATGATAGTTTTCTTCTGCTATCCACATGCTCATTATTATCAAGCCATATTTATAGTTTTGACATTTTAAGCACATGAGCATTTTCAGCCATTATGGCAAAAACATCAAAAAACAAAAAATAAACAAACAAAAAAAAGAAAAACAGAGAATACATCCCTGTGAAGTCAGAAGACCTTGTACAGTTGCTGGCTTGGGTTCTTATTAGCAATGTACTTAAGAAAGCATTTACTTTTCTAAGCTTTACTTTAACCAATCAACAAATTAGATTTCTTATTCTTTTTATCAAACATGTGAAGGTCACATTAGATTATCCATGCTGAAATTCTTCATCAATTCTATAGCACTGTACATGTAAAGATTTTTAGTTTTGTGGTTTTTATAGGCTTTTTAGTGCTGGAAATTGAACCCACACATGATAAGTGCTCTACCACTGAGCTACAGCCTCATAGTCCCAAATTTTTATAGATTTTAGAAAATGATAGCATAGCCAGGCACGGTGGCACATACCTATAATCCCACCAACTAGGGAGTCTAATGCAGGAGGATCACAAGTTCAAGACCAGCCTCAACAACTTAGCAAGACATTGTCTCAAAATAAAAATAAAAAGGACTAGGGATGTAGGTCAGTGGTAGAGTACAACTGGGCTCAATACCCAGTACCATCATCACCACCCCCCAAAAATAGTAATATAGAAACTGAATGTTAAAATTAATTTTAGAAATTAATTACAGGTTAACTGGTACCAATACTTCCTATAACTCTTTTACATCCATTTCATTCCCTACACATATACTACTTTTAATTTAGAATTTATCCTGAGCACTTTTCATATAATTACTAAGTATACTGGTACAGCTGCAACTTTTAAATGTCTTATAAGCAAAACACAATATAAAACAGCAGCATCAAAACTCACTGTGAACTCAAGGTGAACAAAACATGCACAGTGTCCAAGAGCAGGGCCTCTCCACTCAGGCCCATGCTCCCATCCTGCCAGTCCAACATGGCAAGTGTCCCCTGACACAGGAATAAGAGAGCTGACACAGGGATGTCAGTACAACAGATGCTCCTGCAGCTGCTCATGAACCACTCAGGGATACTGGTGCAGTCTACTGAACGGAGAAGCAAACTGCTAATCTGGAAAAATAAAACAACTAATAATATATATAAAGGTTTAAAACTTCCAAGAGGTACTTCAAAATACAAATCAAAAATGCTTTCTCCTGAAATATCCCTGGAAAAGTAACTAAACCTAAAGGTAAAATAGCCATAAACATTAAATTATATAAAAATATAAAAGGAAAAAAATTAAAACTAGGTATATGAATCATTTTACTGATTTGAATGTACTGGTAGAGCACACTACATCACCACCACCTACAGGTGATGAGTTTAACACTTTGAGAGGTGATGTGAAAAATAAAATTTTTCAATTTTATCTAATAATTCCCTGTGTGATCTCATAGAATTGTGTGTGTATATGTGTATTCTTTTTCTTGCACACATAATATATATAGCATAAAGTTAAGTAAAAAGACAAAATGAGTTTCTAGATACAGTAAGAAAAAAAAAACTACAAGCAGTAAATATAAGAACTGTGGTCTAAGCATGGTGGCACACACCTGTAATATCGGCACTTGGGAGGCTGAGGCAGGAGGATTACGAGTTCAAAGTCAGCCTCAGCAATGGCGAGGCACTTAGCAACTCAGTGAGACCCTGTCTCTAATAAAATACAAAAAAGGTCTGGGGATATGGCCCAGTGGTCAAGTGCCCCTGAGTTCAATACCCGGTAGCAATAAAAAAAAGAACTTGGTCTAAATTATTATACTTTCCATATAGGTGCTGGGGATGTAGCCCAGTGGTAGATCCTATGGTTAGCAGTCAAAAGGCCCTAGGTTAGTCTCCAGCATAAAACAATAAAAATGTGTGTGTGTCCCTGTGTGTATGTGTGTGTGTGTGTGTAAATACACACACATACATATGTATGTATATACATTTGTATACATACATATGTATACATATACATACATATGTATTTATGTATATACCTATACATACAAATATATTTATGCACATACGCACACACGCACACTTTTCCAAATGGATCAAACTCACTTAACGACTGATTCTAGTATGATTCCTACCTAAAGTACATGATTTAGGGTTATTTTTAGTAAAAAGAATATTATTTATCATAAGGTTGTACTGTGTATGTATCTGTACGTTAATCTCTGCATAATTTTGGTATTACAACTATCTTTTATGGTACTAAGGAGAGATAGAACAGAACAAACAGCACCAAAGAAATTAAAAGGATATATATCAAAAATGTTGATAAGTTTAAGACAGACTTACAACGATTGTTACTTTTTTAGTTCAGATGAATTTTTCAAGTTCTCTTATTATAAAACAAAAGGGTCATCAGAAAGATTGTCTATGCAAAAACACTTTATTTCACTCTGTATATTTTTTATTTTGGTACAGGTAATTTAACTCAGGGGCACTTTTGCACTGAGCTATATGCCCAGTTCTCTTTATGTTTTATTTTGAGACAGGGTCTCGCTGAGGATCTCATAAATTGCTGAGGCTGACGTCAAATTTGCAATCCTCTTATCTCAGCCTCCCAAGTCCCTGAGATTACAGTCATGTGCCACAACACCTGGCATTTTTTATATATATATTTTTTTTTAATTTTAACTTTTTATACATGTTTACAGAGTACATTTCATTTCATATTACATGGCATTTTTAATTTCACCTTAAAAATATGTTTTAGAAAGGTCTTCTCTGCCCTGGCAGCAGCTCCCATGAAAATGTATACCTGCTCCAAGTTCCTCTCCACCCACTCCTTGGTCAGGAGCATCTCTCAGCTGCTGAGCCAACCACTATTTGCAATGGTGCTGAACAGACAGAGACGCTGACATCTGAGAAACCCTTCTCTAAAGCTTTGCTCCTACGCTATTCTGGGCTTTGCCCTCTCAGGGGTCATAGGGCTCTTTTGCCAGATAGTGGCCTTTCTCATCCTCTTTGCCATGTGAAGAGCAGTCTCCACCTCGCTTTCTTCCTCCCATGTCTTGTCTGCCCTGTATGTTCCCTTTTCCTATACCTCCAAGGCAGCCTGGGGAAAGTGGTTGGCTCAGGGTTTGACAAAGGGAAGACAAATAAATACTGTATTAAGAGGGAAATATATGTATGTTTTGGGAAGCCAAGGACAGTAGCACATGCCTATAATCCCCAAAACTTGGGAAGCTGTGGCAGAAGGATCACAAATTTAAGGACAGCTTCCACAACTTAGCAAGATCCTGACTCAAAATAAAAAAGAGCTGGGGCTATAGCTCAGTACTAAAGCACCCTTGGGTTCAATCCCTAGTACCAAAAAAAAAAAAAAAAAAAAAAAGAAAGAAAGTTTTGTTTGGGGGCTGGGGATATAGCTCATTAGCAGAGCACTTGCTTAGCATACATAGGTCCTGAGTTCAATTACCAGCACTGCAAAAAATAAGTGAAAAAAAAATGTTTTAAACATATGGCTAATTCTCAATGAAGTAAAATTCTTCTTCTTTTTTTTTTTCTTTTTGGCAGTGTTGGGGATTGAACAGGTGAACAAGGCCTAATGCATGCCAAGCAAGTGCTCCACCACTGAGCCAGAGCCCCACTCCCTCAATAGAGTACAACTCTAAAAAGGAAAAGCAGCACTTACCAATTCAGGAGTCTTTTCAGATGGATGAAACATTGTCTTAATAAAAAGAATAACAGCTAATCCAGATGTACTCTGAATAGTCTGTAATAGTTCATCTATTTGGCAAAAGAACAGACAACACGTATTAAATGACAGATATTCCAGTGCCATGCAAAAAGCCAACAGTTTAGGGTCAATCCTAGGTAAATCTTCTGGCTTGACCACTTCTTAGGTGAGTAAGTCTTAGACAAGTTATTGAACCTCCCAGAAACTCAACCTTCTCTTCTGTAAAATGGGAAAATATAACCTCTGACACATTTTCATAAGGTTTAAAAAGAACAATGAATGAAGAGGCTTTTATGCCCACCACATACTCAATAAATGTGATTTCTTTCTCTCTCTAGCATCCACTCTCTTTCTCTCCACCTACAGGCTCCCAGCATGCCTAGCAGCAGTACCACCTGTCCCCTCCCATCCACCAATATCTCTGTATCCCAATCCACATGCATACACTTTTTCTTAAAGAAATTTCAGGGCTTTTGCAAAAATATCTACATACATGCTTATCAAAAACTTTACTATCACTGGTACTGTACCCTAAGCAACCAAACAATTTTAACTGGATATCTTCTGTTGTTTTATCTTTATTAATTTCTAATAACATGGTGATCATTCAACTCAGGGTAAGAAGTATGAGAGACACTATAAATTATCTACTAAACATTCATTCTGCCATTTATCCTTGATAGCAAATCTAACTGTGGGGCCACCACATGTCCCGCCAAAGGCAGGATACTCACTTCCCCAATTTTTTTTTTACAACCAAATGCAGCCATATGAGAGGGCTCAGACTAACAGGATATAAGCAGAAGGCCTTCAGGAATCTTTGTTTTTCCTGATTAAAGGTACAAATGCAGGGGGATCTCTTTCTTCCTGCCTTGAACACAGACATGATGTCTGGAGCTATAGCAGTCATGGCAAACATGAGGCAACAAACACATGGGTGAAAGTCTACATACCAGAGAAGGAAGGTAGAAAACATTTGCATCCTACTCTGCCTTGTGCAGTTCTGGATCACCTGCTACTGAACTTCTTGTTGTTAGGGAAGGGAGAGGAGGCACATTTGCTTAAGTTTCTTAAGTTCAGTTTTCTGTTACTTGCTGCTAAACACTATATATCAACATGAAGCTTTAAAATCCTGGAAAACAGCTTCTCTCCTTAATAGCCTCTTACATCCTGGTTTTTGGTTTCTGTAATTTTAGCAGTTGTTGATGTTTAATGATGCCTATATCAAATCACTGGGAGTTTCAAAATGATGATATTCAATCACTTCATTTCTTTATAATTTATTAGTTGAAGATTTTTTTTTTTTTTTTAAGTGAAGTGAATCCAAGAGCATTCTGCCTCTGTGCTACACCCCCCAGCCTTTTGTTATTTTTTGAAATGAGGTCTTGCTAAGTTGCACAGGCTGGCCTTGAACTTGCAATCCTGCTGCCTCAGCCTCTTGAGCAGCTGGAATTACAGGTGTGCACTACCACTCCCAGCTGTTGAAGGACTTTTATAAAGAGAAATTTACAGGGCTGGGGATGTAGCTCAGTGGTAGAACACTAACCTGGTATGCATGAGGCTCTGGGTTCAATTCCCAGCACCATAAACAAATAAATAGAAATTTCCTCTCATCTATTTGGTATGTACAGAAGTAACATGTAAGATAAAAGAAGGAGTACTGATAAGGCCCACAATCAATAACTATTGTCACTATCTGAAAATAGCTCTACCTGCTAAGGAGAAATGTATGGGTTGTTCTCATCTTTCTAATCTTCCCTCAAATTTTGGAAATTTCTTCTATAAAGAATTTTCTTTTGCTACTTAAAGTCTGTGGTTTTACAAAACTAAGATTGTTAGGTTTTATTCTTTGTACACAATACACACACACTTAGAAAACTCCTTCAACATTAACCCTTGCTGAATTGGTACATTTGATAGAAAAAGTCATTATATCCATGTAATCTAGGACTTTTCCCCACTTTGAGAGGCTGGGAAAGAAATTCCATATCTCGGTAAAATGTATTTCATACCAGTATTAGGAAGAATGGACTGACACTCAATTAGAACAATCATTTGTTTGCTGTTACACTTACCATCACTTAAGAACTTGGTGAAAATATTCAGCAAGTCACACATACTTTGCCATATGGGAGAACTGGAAGTCTTCCAGAGATTCCCCTGGAAAGCCTGTACTTTCTGTATCAACATCATTGAAACTCTAATGCCTACCAACAAGTCATTCATCAACTGTGTTTGAACAATATGATTTCCAGCAAATTTTCTACAAAGAAGAAAAGACATTATGAAAAAAGGGAATTTAAATACGTGTTACCATTTTTATACCTCTCCAAAATAAACACTCCTCAAAGAGCCAAAATTAATTTTAGATAATGTTAGATAAGCCTCTATCTTCCAAACATTCCAATTTTGCAAACTTTCAATACTCTTACCTCAACAGGCCCTCTTTCTTAGCCAATGACTAACCTCCCTTCCTATTTTAGGGCAAAGGTAAGAAATCAAGAAAAATTCAAGAATGAATTACACAACCTAAACTTGAATACTCCTTCAACCTTGATATCCTTTTTTGAACTGGCTTCCAACATGCTAGGCTCTCCTAGATTTCCTACATCACTCCTTAAACACTAGGACCAGTATGCCTTTTTCTCCCTAATTATCTTTTGGGTTTGTTTGGTTTATTTTGTTTTGATGGTGCTGGGGATCAACACCAGGACTTCATGCCTGCTAAACAGGCAATACCACTAAGCAATGTCCTCAGCCTCTCCCTCTCTTTATGCCAGAGTTCCCCAGGACTCAGTCCTTAGCCTGCTTCTCTTCTCCATCCAATTCTCTCCCTTGATGCTGATCTTACCTAGATCACAAGCTTTAAATTATACTCTCTCTACTAATAATACCCAAACTTTTATCTCTAATTCAGATGTCTTTAACTCCAGACTCATATACATCTAACTTCCTATTCAATACCTTCACTTGAATGTCTGAAATCTCAAAATATGTGAACTTATCTTTAACTCCTGCTCCACCTGCTGGGATCTCTATCTACAAAAACATTGCAATAATTCTCCCTTCCTGTCCTCTTCATTCCATCTATAAGAAAATCCTGTTGGTTCTACCTTCAAAAAATATCTAGAGAGCTAGGGCTGTGGCTCAGTGGTAGAGCACTTGCCTAGCACGTGCACAGCCCAGGTTCAATCCTCAGCACCATGTAAGAATGAAGGCATTGTGGCCGGGCGCGGTGGCGCACGCCTGTAATCCCAGCACTTGGGAGGCTGGGCAGGAGGATCGCGAGTTCAAAGCCAGCCTCAGCAATGGCGAGGCACTTAGCAACTCAGTGAGACCCTGTCTCTAAATAAAATACAAAAAAGGGCTGGGGATGTGACCCAGAGGACGAGTGCCCCTGAGTTCAATCCCTGGTACCACAAAAAAAAAAAAAAAAAAAAAAGAATGAAGGCATTGTGTATAACTAAAACAAATAAATTAACATTAAAAAAATACCTAGAATCTGATGGCCTCCACTTTTACCATCTTGGCCTAAGCCTGTCCCTCCTTCCCCCTAAGATTCCTGCAATAGTTTCCAATCAATCTTCTAGTTTCTGTTCTTGCCCTTCCCAGACTTTTTTTTTTTTTTTTTTTTTTTTTTTTTTGGTAGTACTGAGGATTGACCCAGGCCTTGCAGATGCTAAGCAAGAGCCCTACCTCTGAGCTATACCCTAGCCCCCAGTCTATTTTCAACACAGAAGAACACAGAGTAATCCTACTAAATCTTAAGGCAAGCTAGGCATGGTGGCACATGCCTACAATGTTTTGTAGTCCCAGCCACTCGGGAGATGGAGGCAGGAGGATCGCAAGTTCAAGACCAGCCTCAGCAACTCAGCAAAGCCCTGAGCAACTTAGCAAGAACCTGTCCCAAAATAGCAAATAAAAAGGGGTAGGGATATAGCTGAGTGATAAAGCCCCCCTGAATTCAATCCCCATTATCAAAAAATAAAGAAAAAAAGTAAGTCAAGAAAAACCATTTGGGGGCTGGGGTTGTGGCTCAGTGGTAGAGTGCTTGCCTAGCATGTGTGAGGCACTGGGTTCAATCCCTGGCACCACATAAAAATAAAAACAAATAAAATAAAAGGTATTGTGACCATCCACAACTAAAATTAAAAAATAAAAATAAAAAACATTTGGTCATTCCTCAAAACATTAAACACAGAATTACCACATGATCCAGCTATTGTACTTTTAATTATATACCCAAAAGAATAGAAAACAGAGACTCAAATATGAATACTAATGTTTAGAGCAGCATTATTTACAATAGCCAAAAGGTAGAGAAAGTCCAAATGTCCATCAACATTTGGATGAATAAACAAAATGTGGCACAGAGATGCATACACTATTTGTAAGTAGGAATAAATTTCTGATACATACTACTACAGAGATGACTCTTGAAAACATTATTAAGTAAAATAAGCCTAATACAAAAAGACAAATATGATTCTCTTATTATATGAGTACCTAGAACAGGCAAATTCAAAAAGCCACAAAGAGTAGTATAGAAGTTACTAGTTACTAGGGGCTATGGAGAGGGAACTCTCTTTTGGATACATTGAGTTTGAAGTACCTGTAAAATATCCAATTTGAGATGTCCAGAAATGAGCCCACTACTCAGGGAAGAAAACTAACTTGGAGTGATAATTTGGGAATACTGAATATATAGATGATAGATAATACCAAAAAAGTGAATGATATTTAAGCAATCAGAACAAATAAAATAAAAAGAATTGGACCCACATTTAAGAGAAGAGCTGATGAAGAAGAGTCTAAAAAGAGACAGAGAAGGAGCTTCTAGTGTGGCAGAAGGAGACATTAAGTTAAAGATGGCATACAGGTATTACTTCTGTTCCCTTCCAGAACCTTGCTAAACCAACAGCCATAGGATTTAAGACATAGAAAGACATAAATACATAAGAGCAGCAAACAAGCAACAAGACAATCACCATACTTTAAAAGTATGGTGATTCTGAGCCTAAAAGGCTCAGAAACTGTGGGCACTAAGTATGCCTTGATAAATGGAAGGCTGAAAACAGGAAGACTGGCTACAAGCCTACTTAAGAACTCTGCATCACATTCCCTTGCCAACAGACAACAAACTGGTTTACCTTTAGAAGACATAAACCAGCAACTGTCTGGGAAGAAAACAGCACACACGATGTCATATTAGAGACAGGAAAATTATGGAAATGTAGGCACAATGGATGCCTAAAACCAAGACCTCAATTTTCTGCCCTCATTCAGCAACCAGAATATTAAGACAATGGTCTGACAATTTTTTCATAGTGAATCTACTACTGAAACAAAAAAAAAGACCTAAAGATAGTGACATAAAGGGTTCCATCAAGATATAGCCCAGGGCTGGGGGATGGCTGTGGCTCAGGAGTAGCGCTCTTACCTAGCATGTGTGCAGCCCTGGGTTCAATCTTCAGCACCACGTAAAAATAAGTAAATAAAATAAAGGCATTGTGTCCAACTACAACTAAAAAACAAAAATTTTTTTTTTAAAAAGATATAGCCCAGCCAAGGCTGGGATTGTAGTTCAGTGGTAGAGTGCTTGTCTAGCATGTGTGGGGCCCTGGGTTCTATCCTCAGCACCACATAAAAATAAAAATAAAGATATTGTGTCTAGGGCTGGGGTTGTGGCTCAGCAGTAGAGCACTCGCCTAGCACGTGCGAGGCCAGGGTTCAATCCTCAGCACCACCTAAGAATAAAGGCATTGTGTACAACTAAAACAAATAAATATATATTAAAAAAAAAAAAAGATATTGTGTCTATCTACAACTAAAAAAAATTAAAAAAAAAAAAAAAACAACGATCTAGCCCAGCCAGATCAGCCTAGAATAAAACCTACAATCAACCCCATTCATATGCACAGAGATGCAAAATCAATTTTCAGTGCCCTATTCTTAAATATGAATACCCAAAAGATCACTAGACTTCTGACAGGAAAGTATCTAGCAGGAAATATAGTAACCAAACCCAGCAAACAGAAAAAAAAACAACTTATAAGAAATAAAAACATGTAAATATAAGAATACTTTAAGCAAATAAACAAAAAACTATCATTAATACAAAGAAATAACATAGGAAACTTTACCCCATAAAATAAGAACAGTAAATTATGAAAAAGGATCAAAGGTAGGAGAAGAGCTCTTCCCTTTCCCATTTATTCTCATAATAATTTGACTTTTAAAATTAAATATCAAACTTCTATAGAATAAATTTAAATAATCAGGTCTAACATTAAGGGAGAAGGACAGAAAGAATACATTCTGAGAACTTCTTGAAAATTTTCTTTGTACAGAGAGAATGTACAACTGTAAGCATGCACACATACACACCACAAGCATGCAAATACATAGCACTTGCCTATTTTCTTCTAGGATTTCAATTAAACTCTTCTGCAGAAAATGAAGTACTGAAACAAAAAAATATATAATGACAATACAGAACTTAAAATTGGGAACTTTAATTTCAGTACAAGAAAAAATTTTAAATCAGTTTCCTAAAATATCATAACAGAGAAGCAAAAATTTTAAAAAGAGCATGATGTACTTTAGTGATCTTTTCCTATTGCCAAAAAACTTAAAAGAGCCAGTTCCAAAATGACACATAAGTGACAAAATAACCTAAGAAAAAAATAAATTAATAGGCCTTACCATTTTTAAGAAGATTATTAATACTTGCTTTACCTGTAGGGGGAAAAATTAATATTAGTAAGGAATTTCACCAAAATTAACATCATTTAAAAATAATGACATGACAGGTATTATCCAGAAAAAGTATTAGAAAAGTGCTGGCTTACCCAAATTAAAATTCTCCATACAAGAAGATATATTGTCAATTACTTTCCTATAAGAGTACAGATCAGTAGTATTCAATTCTTCTTGAAGATGAGAAGTAAAACTGTGTATAGCCTCAGTTAGAAAAAATTCAGGTAGGCCATTTAGTGAGCTAGAAAAAGAATTAAATATTAAAAATCTGACAACTTTGTACCACCAGGATATGTGGGGAAGGAGGATAATCATCCAAATGTAGAAATATTGAACTAAACCCTCAAAGTATAGCCAGAAAATTACAACTTCATATCACCATCACTGGAATTCCCTGGTCTATCATTTTTCTTCTGGCCTCCCTGGCTCCATATTGCTTCTCTCACATCTCCTATACCATTCTCAACAGAGAAGCCAGTGTGATAATTCTAAAATATCATGGGACAGTACTCCCTCAGTATCCACAGGGACAATGCACAGATACCAAATGTGAGGATGCTCAAGTCTCTTACATGAAATGGTATAGTATTTACATACAATCTGTGTACATCCTCCCATATATTTATGTCATCTCTAGATTACTTAAATACCCAATAATAATGTAAATGCTATGTAAATAGTATACTTACTGTATTATTTAGGAATGATACCAAGGAAAATGTCTATACATGTGTAGCACAGAGCAATTTTTTGAGTATTTTGATCTATGGTTGGCTGAATACAAAACCCACACATATGCAGGGCTGACCTTCTGCCTAAAAGCATTCAACAACCTCAAAACACATGCATACATTTTTTAATGACCCTATGCAATCTGCACCATCCACTATTAGTTCTCCAACCTCATTTCACTCCTATTCATTAACTCTATTAGCTCTAGTTACACGGCCTTCTGACATCCTAACAGTCTTTGCTCTTATTATTTCTTCAACCCAGAACATTCTTCCCTCAAATACCCAATAATCAAAAATCACCTTACCACATCTGAGCAAAGCTATCTGAAACGGCCACCGTATTTTATACTAAAACCATCACCCACCCTTGATGCTCCTTCCCCCATCCCATATCTCCCATGCCATCTAATATCCTGTAGGTTGTTTATTTATTTTATCTATTTTCTATCTTCCCCTTGGAATATAGCCCCATTCTTGATTCATTATATCTCCAATTCCTAGAAGGTTGCTTGAAACATAGTAGGTAGTCATTAAAACTTTACTGAATGGATAAATTAAACTTATGTCAATTTTACTTCAATCTAAATCAAAACAAATAGGCTTTTTTAAATTATTATTATTTGATTGAACAGCTCAAAGCTCTCCTGGAAGAAAAAAAATTCAAAAATTGGAATATTCTGAAAAAGAAAAGTCAGTAGAGAGGTAACATACAATTACATAATTAAACCACATTATCAAACTACAATAAATAAAACATGATGTTGGTACATCAACGAATATGCCCAAGTCTAAGATCAATTAAACCCTTATTTATGTAGGCATATATAACACAATAAGGTAGCATTCCTAATATGTGCGGAAAAACAGACTATTCAAGATTTGGTGATTAGTGACTTTTATATGAAAAAGAAAACTAAGTTGAATCTCTATCTCACATTATACTCAGGACTTAATTCCAGATGGATTTTAAAGCTGAACAAAAAATAAATAAATATAAGACAAGTAAATAATTCTCTAATAATCTTGTATTAGAAGGCTGGGAATACAGGTTAGTGGAAAGTGCTTGCCTAGCATGCATCATCATCATCACATCTTAAGAGAAAACATATATAGTAAGGCATGAAGCTCAGAAATCTATACAAAGAAAAGTATTAGTAGATCTGATATTTCTTTAATATTTTGTTAATTATTATTTCTTTAACTTTATAAAATTAATTATAAGAATAAGTATAAAATTATAATTATATAAATTATATATAACTACATATTATATGTAATTATATATTTATAAAATTAATTATAAGAATTAATATTTAATTTTATTAAAAGATACCATGAAGAATATAAAGCAAGAAAAAAAGAAATACATGTGGCATATAATCTATTCAGAGTTCTTATAAATGGAAAAAATTCTAACGAGAAGATATACAAAGGATATGTAATGATTAAAAAGGCAAACTCCACACATTAAAAAAGTTCAGGGGCTGGGGTTGTGGCTCAGCGGTAGAACGCTCGCCTAGCACATGCGCAGCCCGGGTTCGATCCTCAGCACCACATACAAATAAACGAATTGTGTACAACTAAAGCAAATAATATTTAAATATTTTAAAAAAAAAGTTTGATTACATGAGCAAATTATAACAAGAAAGTATATATTACCCTTATATTTTAAAAGATTTAAAGACTGATATTAACCAGTGCTAGAGAGCTATGAAGAAACAGGCACTCATTCACTGTTGATGGAAGTACAAACTGAAATAATTTGGTGGGGAGTATAATTTAATAATTGCTATAAAAATTTCAATAGGAATAACTTTTGGTCTTAAAAATTCCATTTCTAGGAATTATCTTAGATATACACATACATGATTATATACAAGATTAAGTTGGGGGCAGTGGCACAATCCTGTAATCCCAGAGACTTAGGAGGCTGAGGCAGAAGGATCGTGAGTTCAAAGCCAGCCTCAGCAACTTAGCAAGGCCCTAAGCAAGTCAGCAAGATCATGTCTCTAAATGAAATACAAAAAAAAAATAAAAATAAAAATAAAAAATTTATTTATACACACACACACACACACACACACACACACATACACACATATACACATATACAAAAATGTGCTCGGGATTTGGCTCAGTGGTTAAGCACCCCTGGGTTCAATCCATGGTACCCCCCCCCCAAGAAAAAACAAAACAGAATATTATTGAAAAATTGTTGAAATAAGGGAATCCAAAAATGAACCAAATATCCATCAATGGAAAAGTGATTAAATAAATCAGGTAATACTTTTTTTTTTAAATTTTAGTTGTAGATGGACACAGTGCCTTTATTTATTTATATTTATGTGGTGCTGAGGATCGAACCCATTGTCTCATACATGCTAGGCAAGTGCTCTACCAACTGAGCCACAGCCCAGCCCAGGTAATACATTTTTGATATATCCATAACATGGAATATATCTGTAGCTCTTAAAATAAAGACTGTTGGTGGGAATATAAAATGTTGCATTATGGGAAACAAGATGACAACTCCTCAAAAAACTATAAACAATTACCATATGATCCAGAAAGCCCACTTTTGAGTATATATCCAAAAGAACAGAAAGCAAGATCTCAAAGAGATATTTGCATACTCATGTCCATAACAACATTAAATACAGTCGCCAAAAGGTAGAAGCAGCCATTGTCCATCAATGGATGGATGAACAAAATGTGCTCTACCGCTGAGCAACAACCCCAGCCCTTTGGTTACTTTTTATAATACCCAACTTCCCTTCCTTTTTTTCCTTACCTTGCCAAGACTTTCTTCAAGGGATTCTTCAGATTCAAAGAAAAATAAATGCCTGCTAAAATATCCAAACAACTTTGAATAGTGGGATCACACAGGCCATTTTTATCTACCTTCTCCAGTAGAGGCACAATCTATAATCCAAAAAAATTCAAAGTAATTTTTTCTAATATCGACTATAACAAAGTAATATGGTTGGTTACAAGTACTCTTTTAAATCTCAATTATACTGTGGAATGTTTTCTATATTGTACTAATTTAAATATCTATTTTTAGTATTTACTAACCTTTTCAATCCATGCTCCAAAATCCCTCTTCCCCCTCCAGACCTACTCCTTCAAGACTTACAGACCTATTAATGGCTTAAGGTAGAGAAAATTTGCAGTACTCTTAAAATTATGGTAGTAGCAATAATGTATTTAATTTTTTTTCCAAAGAAATATTATATAAACTTAACTGGTAAATTCAAATAATAATTGAAATACTAATGAGGACACTCATTATATTTTAACTTTTAAATGTGCCTGCTGAAAATTTTTAAGGATTCAAATCTATAGAAATGTTTTTAATATTACTAAAAAGGTAAGTATAATTATTTCCTATCTATACAGCTCTAATTATGATGAAGTCTGAATATGGCTTCTATTGCTGCTTTGAATAAATGAATACTATATTAAGAACAGGAGGAAAAAAAAAGAACAGAAGAGATTTTCTTAATCCTATTCTTTAGTGATAAGTTGATATTAAATAAGCCAAAAGTTGTCAATTAATTTTAAAAGTCTATAATAGCATAACCTTCAGGATACAACCATGAGTAATAACTCAGCCTTACCTGTTTAACATAATGGATTTGTGACACTCCATCTGTGAGTTGCACACAATGTAACAGCAAAGAAGCTAGATTTTTCCCTTCCCCATCAGCAGAAGCTGCATAACAAATGCAAATAAAATTCAATGATTTAACAATATATGGATGAGTTTCCCTTTGTTATGAATTCTACAAAATATTTAAAGTTATAAACCAAAAAAGCAAGTAGACTTTAGTATGAAGTCAGAAATTCAAGAAAACCATTTTACATCCAAAACTGGATGTAAGAAATATGAAAAATTAAATAGAATTTGAATATTATGTGCTATGGGGTCGCAGGGATTAAAATACTCTACTTGCAAACTGGTTGAAAAAATATATTCAGTAAATAAACTTTGAAATCACCTACATCTCAAAATTTCAAGGTCCTGATGACGAACTGTCAATGCAGCAACTTGCATTTCTCTCTTCTTCTTTACACCCATTTTAAATAGAATTAACAGCAGTTACTGTAAGAAAAAAAGAGTATGAGGCCTTGTTCATTGGAGGGCTTCTCAACCTCAACACTACTGACATTTTGGGTGGGATAATTCTTCATTGAGGAATGTTGTCCCCTGCACTGCAGGATGTTTAGAGTTTCTTTGGCCTCTACCAAGTAGATGCCAGGAGCACTGTCCCCTCAACAAGTTGTGATAACCAAGAAATATCTCCCAACATTGCCACCTGTCATCTGGGGAGCAAAATACCAAAGCAGAAAAAAAAACTGATTTACAAGCTTCTTCCTTGAAACAACTTTTTTTTTTTTTTGGTACTGGGGATTGAACTCAGGGGGCACTCAAACCACTGGGCCACATTCCCAGCCCTTTTTTGTATTTTATTAGAGACAGGGTCTCACTGAGTTGCTAAGTGACTCGCCATTGCTGAGGCTGGCTTTGAACTTGTGATCCTCCTGCCTCAGCCTCCCAAGTGATAGGATTACAGGCATGAAACACTGCACCCGGCTAACAACACTTTTTTAAAGCTCAAGAAGAGTTTATTATTTTCTACAGTTACTTTTACCCATTATAACTTACTTTCTGTACTTTAAAATACACAAACCTTCGTTATACTAAAAACTGGAGAAACCAGCAGTTTTCCCAAAACAATTAATTGGGCCAAACTAGCCAGAAGGTACAGCTATATCTTGTTTTCTGCAACTATTTTTTTTTTTTTTTTTTTTTTTTTTTTTTTTGGTACTGGGGATTGAACTCAGGGGCACTTGACCACTGGGCCACATCCCCAGCTCTTTTTTGTATTTTATTTTGAGACAGGGTCTCACTGAGTTGCTAAGTGCCTTGCCATTGCTGAGGCTGGCTTTGAACTTGCGATCCTCCTGCCTCAGCCTCCCAAGTGCTGGGATTACAGGCATGCGCCACCATGCCCGGCTGCAAACTATTTTATATCGACAATTTTTACATACTATCTTTGTGAGTTTGCTTTTAGCTAACAGATCAAGGGATTCATAATGAGCTAAAGAACCCTACTCAAAGGCTGGGGTTGTAGTTCAGTGGTTGAGCGCTTGCCTCACATGCATGAGGCACTGGGTTCGATCCTCAGCACCATATAAAAATAAATAAATAAATAAATAAATAAATAAATAAAACAAAGATATTGTGTTCATCTAAACTAAAAAAAAAAAAAAAAAAAAAAAAAAAATTAAAAGGACCCTACTCAAAAACTACATACAAATAATCTCATGCCAACTGGAAAAAGTCACTAGGGAAATGCCACAAGCCTCTTTTTGTGATACAGTTAGCAGTTTTGGCATTGTTTATGATACAAACACTAGAGAATAAAACATAGTGCCTCTGTAAAAATACATAAAACTGGGAGGGCTCCCAGCACTGGGGAGGCTGAGGCAGGAGGATCGCAAGTTCAAAGCCAGCCTCAGCAATGGCGAGGCACTTAGCAATTCAGTGAGACACTGTCTCTAAATAAAATACAAAAAAAGAGCTGGGGATGTGGCCCAGTGGTCGAGTGCCCCTGAGTTCAATCCCCGGTACCAAAAAAAAAAAAAAAAAAAAAATTGGAAGGACATGTTGAGTGATAAAATTGGCTCAATAAACTGGAATGATGAACAGCAAGGAATTTACCAAGATAAAATAGAAATAAAAGTAAAATGCCCCATTTAAATTAGAAACAAAAACCCACCATACACCACAGAAATACAGGATGGGGAGCCAGAGAGAAGTGAAATGTGACTTGAAACAGAGCAATATGTGAGTCAACAGCACAACCTGACTGACTGCTAAAAGCCACATTAGAAACTGGCCAGATCAAGAGAGTGCTGATTCCTCAGTCATCCAACCAGGTGAGGTGACATGGAGAGGGTATGTGCAGGGATGGTAGCAAACTTGAAAGAACCACAACAAATAATTGAGCATCCAAGGAAGAATCAGACTCTGACAGGCCTGGAAAAGTACCTCCTTTCAGCATAACTAACCAAATGTAGTTGGCTTAGAGTAAAGATAGGACAAGTGCCTTAAAAGAGCTGCTGGACTGCTTTGAAGAAAAAAAAAATTTTTTTTTCTGAAGGATTAATAAGTCAATACAAGCTTCAGGAAGACAGATTCCAGCTCAAGTCAAAGGAAGAACGCCATGTTCCAACTAAGGAATGGGCTACCTTTCAAGCAGAATTTCCTGGCATGGGAATACCCAAACAGAAGCTGAGTGAACACAAATTTTCTGGACTCCTGACATGGCCTCTTCTGGTCTCCTTTTTATCCTTGCCTCCAAAGAGTCCATTCTTTTAAACATACTAGTCAAATCTAATTGCTGTCTTTCTCAAAACTTTCTTAAGGGCTTCCAATTACACTTAGAATAAAATCCAAACTTGAGACTTTGGTTATAAAAGCCCTAAATAATCAGGCCCTGATTTCCTCCACTATTCATTTCAAATCAACTTACTCTTCACCATCTTGAGAGTCTTTGCACTTCCTGATGTTCTTTTTCACACCAGAGGGGCTTTGCATTTCCCAATCTGCCTATTAATATTCATCCCACATGTTTGCAACTTCTTGTTATCATTCAGGTTTCTGCTTGAATAACCACATCCTAAGGGAAGCCTTCTGTGACTGCTTTACCTAAAATGCCACCATACTTAACATTGCTATGACTTTATTTTCTTCACAGTACTTATTAGTTAACTAAATTACATTATCTTGTTCGCTTCTATATTGTCTGTTTCCCTTAGTGGTAAACTCCATGAAGGGAGCAACTTTAATCCATTTTGTTCAGTTTTTACTTCTCAATTCCTAAAAGAGTACCTGGCACATAGAAGGGACTCAATAAATATCTGGTGAATTAACAAACATTTGCAGAGATGTTCTAGAAGGGATATACACATTTAATGGCAGAAAGGTAAACTACCTGGTATCTAGAGTCCATTCCATAACAAAGTGACAGCTAGTCCTGCCACTACAGAACCTATAGTCCGTTTGAGAAATAAAGTATCAGTACAGTAATGGAAGGTGAGGAACCTCTTAATCAAAAAATGTTATAAAAATGGATGCAGCTAGAGAGGCACTGACAAGTGAGGAATTTGAAAAGTGCTATGATTAGATTTAGGGAAATAAATGAAGGTCGCTTCCTTCAGAAGCGATCAGCAATACAAAGTGATAAAAGATCTTAAGGTAATTGGGAAGACAATTACTGTGAATGGTGATTAAGTCTATAGCAGGATTTGATGCTGGAGCCCTCAGGACTACGCAAAAATAGACTCAGTGATTATGCATAATCAAGTGATGCCTAAACGTGTATCGGGATGAAATGGGCCTCCCCAATATAGAAAATCCCCGGTTCACCTTAATTACGAAAAGGTGCCCAGCAGATTGTGCCAAGGGTCCCACTCACTGCCTCCCTTTTGATCGCTGCTTCCCTCCCATCTACACCTTTCTGGCTGACTCCTACAAACATTCTCTGGGCGATCTCCGAACCACGTGGAGTCCGGGAAATGACAGGTGAAAAAGTGGTTAAAGGGCTGTCTCCATGGAGACCCAAGCGACCGGAAATGAGTTTCACAGCCGCCACATTCTGGCGATATATAAGATGGGAACTGATGTGACTCTCCAGGGGGCCCTAGAAAACTGGCCCGGCCGAGCGGTGGCGATTCCCGCGCTACCCCGGGTCTGGCAGACCGGATGCCTCGGAGCCAAACCTCGTGGGAGCCTGAGCAGAGTCGCAGCGGTCTGGACAAGTCCCGGAAACTGGTCCAGTGTACGTCGTCTCGGTGGCACGCAACGTGGTCTACGGCCGACTACCGGGCCGGGGCGGAGAGAGGCAGGCCCAGGACCTGGCGGAGTAACCGTCGCGAGAGTGGACCGAATGCAGCTCCTCCAATCAAGAGCTCGGAAATCCGTGACGTCACTGCGGAGGGGCGGTGGCCAGTGGATTTGGTTAGACCGCGACCTTAAATTCTGCGCAATTGATGGGATTGGGGTGTCTGGGCTAGCCGAGTCATGGGGATCCTGTGTCCACGGCATCCTGTTCTGGGCAGCCTAGACTGTGGCCTCCACATTCCTGGGTCTCACCCTGACTCCATACCCCTTTCCCACTCCTTTTCTCCAGCGCAGAGACGGGGGGGGGGGGGGGGGGGGGGGGACGGGGAGGGGGACGACTTTGGGCCGCGAAACCGAGATGCCCAGCGACTTTAGAGGCTGCGAGTCGGGTAGGGATTGGGACAGGAGCTGAACCGAAGCCACGAGAAGAATTTGGCCTAAAATGAGAAGTATGCCAAAGTGCATTTATTTATTCAGCAACTAGTTAATGTGCTCTGCTGTTAGAGCGTTGTCAGGGGCTAGCCTTGAATATGGCCCCTAAGGGAAATATGCAGTTCATACAAATTGTCACGGGATTCAATACTTTCAACAAAATCATGGAGTACCAAACACTACTCTGGGAGCCAGGACAGGTGGCAAGCTCGGGGAGAAAAAGATGCTGTGCTATTTCAAGGGGCGTTAATTAGGGTCATGCCGAAATACATTCCAGGAACCTAAGCTTTCGTTCAGGTTGAAGACATTGCACTTTCAATGAATTTATCTGAATTTTAAAGCACCTTGTCTCGTTTATCTTTACAGTTTTGCCACATGTGTATGTATCACTAAATATCTTGTTTGATTTTTGAGCTTTATTAAATTGCATATGTATTCTCCAGCAATCCGCTCTTTTCAGCATAGTATTTTGGGATTCACGCACATAAAAAGGTGACTTTAGTTCTTTCACTCACTATTGCCCAGTATTCCGTTGTTTAACGTGCTGTACTACTTTTAAGTATCCATTTTAGTACCTCTGGACATTTGTATTATATCTAGCTTGCACTCTAATAATGCTGCTGTGGACTATTTTATGTATGTCAACTCATCAGTGTGTGCACAACTTTCTCTGCAATAATTGTTTAAAATATTTTGTTGATGAGGACTGATAGTATGAAGTACACTGTTCTTTAAAACCAAGTACATTTAAGTACTCATACATATAACAAAAATTTCTTGAAATATTTGTTAGTCTACAAGAGCTCTGAAATTTTCTGTATTTACTTTTATTTTTTTAATATTTATTTATTTACTTTAGTTGTACACAATGCAATGCATTTATGTTTACTTGGTGCTGAGGATCGAACCCGGGCCGCGCACGTGCAAGGCAAGCGCTCTGCCGCTGAGCCACAACCTCCGCCCCTACTTTTATTTTTAATTATGATAAAATACACATAACAAAATTTATCTTAACCATTTTTAAGGGGGAGGTGTTTAAAATGTGTTCTTCCAGGCCCACTAAAATAATTGTGTACTAGCTGGGCGCGGTGGCGCACGCCTGTAATCCCAGCACTTTGGGAGGCTGAGGCAGGAGGATCGCGAGTTCAAAGCCAGCCTCAGCAATGTCGAGGCACTTAGCAACTCAGTGAGACCCTGTCTCTAATAAAATACAAAAAAGGGCTGGGGATGTGACCCAGTGGTCGAGTGCCCCTGAGTTCAATCCCCAGTACCACAAAAATAATAATAATAATAATAGTGTACTCTTAATGATTTCCAACCCTTTATTTGTTATGAACAAACCATTTGAATATAAGGATCAAACATTGTGGCTCTACCACCCACACAATGGGAGGTGGGCTAGGAGGCAAACAATAAACATATATGTTAGGATGTAGTAGTGACTGCTATGGGGGGAAAAATGGGAAACAAAAGATGAGAGTGTAGGGGAGATTTGTTGCCATTTTAAGTAGGGTAGTCAAGTAGACATCATTGAATAAAGATTCACAAGTGAGGTAGATGCTTGGGGAGGGAAAAGCTTTTCACATAGGGGGAAGAGCCAGAGGAAAACTCCTGGGGCAGGAGCTTGCCTGTTGGAAGACCAGCATGGGGGCCAGGATGGCCAGAACCAAGTGAGCAAGGGATAAGTGAGACAGGGTGTTCAGATTATGTAAAGCCTTCAGATTCCTGTAAGGACTTTGATTTTCACTGTTAAGTGAAAGGAAGAGCCATTTTGAGCAGAAAAATAAAATAATTGTGTACTAGCTGGGCGCGGTGGCGCACGCCTGTAATCCCAGCACTTTGGGAGGCTGAGGCAGGAGGATCGCGAGTTCAAAGCCAGCCTCAGCAATGGCGAGGCACTTAGCAACTCAGTGAGACCCTGTCTCTAATAAAATACAAAAAAGGGCTGGGGATGTGACCCAGTGGTCGAGTGCCCCTGAGTTCAATCCCCAGTACCACAAAAATAATAATAATAATAATAGTGTACTCTTAATGATTTCCAACCCTTTATTTGTTATGAACAAACCATTTGAATATAAGGATCAAACATTGTGGCTCTACCACCCACACAATGGGAGGTGGGCTAGGAGGCAAACAATAAACATATATGTTAGGATGTAGTAGTGACTGCTATGGGGGGAAAAATGGGAAACAAAAGATGAGAGTGTAGGGGAGATTTGTTGCCATTTTAAGTAGGGTAGTCAAGTAGACATCATTGAATAAAGATTCACAAGTGAGGTAGATGCTTGGGGAGGGAAAAGCTTTTCACATAGGGGGAAGAGCCAGAGGAAAACTCCTGGGGCAGGAGCTTGCCTGTTGGAAGACCAGCATGGGGGCCAGGATGGCCAGAACCAAGTGAGCAAGGGATAAGTGAGACAGGGTGTTCAGATTATGTAAAGCCTTCAGATTCCTGTAAGGACTTTGATTTTCACTGTTAAGTGAAAGGAAGAGCCATTTTGAGCAGAAAAATAATAAGATCTAGTTTACATTTCAAAAGAATCACTGGGCTCCTTTGCTGGAAAGAGACCTGAGTGGATGCAGGAAAACCAGTGATGAGGCTATTCTTGTAAAGCAAGCAGGCAAAGGACTGGTGGCTCAGACCACAGCATTAGCAATGGAGACTGGGAGGAATGGACAGATTCTGGATGTAATTTGGAATTTTCTGAAGGATAAGATGAAGAAAAAGAAGAATCAAAGATCATTCCAAGATTCCTGGCTTGAGCAGTTGGAAGGATGAAGTTGGCATCCACAGAGTAGTAGGGGCAGATGTTCACTTGGAGCAGGTTTGAATGAGTTTAAAGGAGACTGGGGCGGGGGGATGAATTAGCAAAATCAATTATAGTTGACCCTCTAACTACAGATTCCACATCCACGGACTGGTAAACTATGGATTGAGAACATTCAGGGGGAAAAAAAATGTGTCAAGCCGGGCGGGGTGGCGCACGCCTGTAATCCCAGCACTTTGGGAGGCTGAGGCAGGAGGATCGCGAGTTCAAAGCCAGCCTCAGCAATGGCGAGGCACTTAACAACTCAGTGAGACCCTGTCTCTAAATAAAATACAAAAAAGGGCTGGGGATGTGGTCCAGTGGTCGAGTGCCCCTGAGTTCAATCTCCAGTACCACAAAAAAAAAAAAAAAAAAAAAATGTGTCAATATGTACTAAATACCTACAGACTTTTTTTTTCCTTGTCCGTCACGTTACAATATAACAACTGTGTACATTGTATTAGGTATTATAAGTAATCTAGAGATAATTCAAACTGCACAGGAGGATATGCTGAGGTTATATGTAAATACTGTGCTATTTTATATAAGGGACTTGAGCATCCTCAGATTTGGGTATCTTAGGGGGGAGGAGCCTAGAACCAATCCTCCATGGATACTTAGAGACAACTGTAGAGGCAGCTACCAGTACTTGTAGTACACAAAAGGACAGATAAATAGAGTAGTAACTCTTAGGGAAATAGGGACAAAAGAAGGTTTGTTTTAAAGGTTAAAATATTAACACATTTCCAGAAAAATAAACCTTTTGTTTCTCTAGGCACCTGGTGGCACCACCAAGTTGAAACTATTTTAAATTCTCTGCTTTAGATTTTGCAGAACACAGTAGCATAAATGTGAACCACAAACTTTTTTTTTTAAAAAAAAAACTATTTTGTTTGTAAAAATGTATTTCAAGGGAATTTTAAAGGACTAGTAATCTTTAGTATATGAAAGTGTAAATGAAAAACACTTAAATGACACAGTTAAAGTGGACTAGATAAAATCATGGAAAGTAATCCATATAGCCATATCTTGTTCAATATAGTTTTAGCATTATAAATATGCATTTGTTAAAATAGTATTTTCCTTTCAATTAGAAAAGGGAACTTTAAAAAATTATTTAATGACACATTTTCAGATATAATTTTTATTTCATCTTATTTTATTTTATTTTTGTAGTAGTGGGATTAAGCCCAGGAATTTGCACATGGTAGGCAAGAATTTTGCCACTGAGCTACATCCCCAGTCCTCAGATATAATTTTCAAATTTTTTTACACTTATAAGTACATTTGAATAATTGAAATCTAGCCTTTTAAGACCACAAAAGGCTTAAATTGCATATATATTTGTTGCCTGTTCATAAAGGCCTCTATACCAGCCAAAACTTCAGAAACAGTACAACTGACCAAAGATAAGTTTCTCTTGAAAGTGTTTTTTTCCATACAAAAAACATAATAAATCCTCCCAGTTTCATAGTCACCTTTATATTCCTTAAAATTATAATTTATAGTAATCTGTCAGTAATTCATGGTAATTTATATAAGTAATCCCCTTAAAAAGCCTCATTTATAGTTCTATGTTTAAAATAAGTCCAAAATCATACTAGTGCTATGAACATAAACATTTTGTTATTCATTAATATGATATATTCTTATTAGTATAAATGTTTCCACATCAGTGAAAGAAATCACTTTACCATATTTATCTATATATTTATCTGGCCTAAAATACAACAACATTTATTACCTCAGTTTCTGTCAAATTCAGAGCAATCTCGGTGCTAGCACAGAAATTAATACCTAAGTTATTAGGTTCCAATCAAGATTTTGGCTTACATGGGTTGTAGTGGTGCACATTTGTAATCCCAATGACTTGGGAGGTTGAGGCAAAGAATTACAATTTTCAGGCCAGCATGGGCATGTGAGGCCAACCAAGACCCTGACTCAAATTTTTAAAAATTTTTAAAAATTAAAAGGGCCAAGGATGTAGGTCAGTGGTAAAGTGCCTCTGTGTTCAATCCCTATTAGGTGGTGGAAGGGATATGTTGGGATATGTTGGTTCACACTGGCATCACCTAAAGGCTTGGATGGGGTACAAGAATCTACTTTAAAAATGACATACTCCTTGGTGCTAATTGCTGGTAGGAGGCCTTAGTTCCTCCCTGCAATGGAACTTTCCCC
The DNA here is from genome assembly GCA_025594165.1 of Tamias sibiricus. Lineage (NCBI taxonomy): Eukaryota > Metazoa > Chordata > Mammalia > Rodentia > Sciuridae > Tamias > Tamias sibiricus. The sequence continues at coordinate 61,626,041 of CM046670.1, read as the reverse complement.
AGGCTGCTTGAGCAGTCTTACAACATGGTGGCTGGCCTTCCCCGAAAAGAACAAGAGTCAGCAAAGTAGAAGCTTCAGTGACCTTTATGGCCACAGAAGTGACACCCTGTTGTTTTCATCATACCCTATTGGTTACATATTCAGTGTAGGAGGGTCTACCTAAAAATTGTCAATACCAGGAGGCCAGTATCATTGGAGGGTCATTTAGGAGGCTGGCTACCATGGTGCTATAAAACATCTGCAGACTTTCCTTGGTGCTTAAAAATGTGCTAACAAATGGGTCATAACTAAAGAATGATTTATTCAAGAATTGTTTGACTATAATTTCCCCAGTGTCTCCTAAGGAAATACCAATGCTCATGTTTTCATATAAAGTTATTTGCCTTTAATGACATACACTTTCACCAAAGCTAGCACCAAATTTAAACATAAAACTAGGTCATTTATGAGTAATGAACATTTTAGATGTTTTTCAAACTCTCTAAATTCCAATCTTATCCCTTCCCCCACCTAAAAAGGGGGCCATTGTTGGCATTTGCAGGTAAATGGATGAAGTTGGAGAATATAATGCTAAGTGAAGTTAGCCAATCCCAAAAATCCAAATACCGAATGTTTTCTCTGACATAAGGAGGCTAGTTCACAGTGTTGTTGGATGGGGGTACATAGGAGGATTAGAGGAACACTAGAATGGTCAAAGGAAAGGGAGGGATACTGATTTGTGACTGCATGACCAATATGATTCTGCAACATGTACACTTTGAAAAATGAGAAATTATATCCCATCTATGTATGATATGTCACAGTGCATGAATGCATTCTACTGTCATGTATAACTAATTTAAACAAATAAAAAATTAATTAAAAAAAAAGGAGGGGCTGGGGTTGTGGCTCAGCGGCAGAGTGCTCGCCTAGCACGCGCACGGCCCGGGTTCGATCCTCGGCACCACGTAAACATAAATGCATTGCATTGTGTACAACTAAAGTAAATTAATTAATTTAAAAAAAAAAAAGGCAGGAAAGGCAGGGGAAGGGAGGGAGCAAGGGGGGGGGGGGAGGGAGGAAAAAAAGGAAAAAAAAATTGGTGGTTGAATGAGATGGATATCATCCTAAATGCATGATTGAAGATCTGAATGGTACTTATATACTTTGTATACAAACAGTTGTATGTAAAAAGATGCAATATATGTGCATTATGAATTGTAATACATACTACTATTATAGATAAAAAAGAAAAAATAATAATATTCCAATGAATGGTACTAAAAAAATTCAGATATTTATTACAAAAGCTAAAGAGTGTTGACCCTTAACTAAACTCAAAAACATATCATATGCTTAAATTTAAACCTATAAAACTATATAATTTCTACAAGGAAATAGAGAAAATATTTGTGATTTTGTTTTAGGCAAATGTTAATTGCACTAGGAGTAAAATATGTAAATAAAAATTGACAAATTTAATGTCCTCAAAAATTGAAATTTATTTTCAAAAATCACATAAAAATGACTTGAAAAATATTTCCAAAATTTGTGTTTGGCAAAGGAATTATACCAGAATATTTGTGTATGAAGTATATATTTATAATTTATAATAAAATTTAACATATAATTACTATTAACAACAACAAAAAAAAGGGAGCCATTGTCTATGAACACTCCTCTCTTCCTTTCCCAAGTATCAGTCTCCAACTTGAGTGACCGACATATTTCCTAAAAGCACTTTCATACACTTTGCTATGCTATCTGGTAGGAGGTCTTTCTTATTTCCCCCTGAGAAACCTCCTCACACTTGAGGACCTACTTCAAACATCACCTCCTCAATAAAGCTTGATAAGAAGTCCCTCCTCTTCCATCATACTTAGATTTTTGTCCTAGAACTTTGTTAGTACATAGTAGTTAATTTTGTTTTTGTCAAGACTTCTACTAAGTTAGGAACTTTTCTAAGACAGAAACCATCTTTAGATCCCTGGGACATTGTGCAGTACCCACCATGGGTAGCAAGGCAAATGTTTATTTTTATGCTAGAATAATAGGGCAAGCAAGTTCTGCCAGTGTTAGTGTGTAGTGCTGCTTTCTTTACCACTATGTGGCAGCAAACTACAGAATTCATAAGGAGTTCAGCCCGCAAGAGACAAATGTTTTTTCTGGAAGCAGCATTACAAAGGGCCCTCACTGTCCATGCTGTGTGTTTCCACATTGTTTGAATAATAGCATATTTTTATGTGAAATATAGCATTGATACAGAAAAGTACATAAAACAAATAGTGATTAAAAAGTTAGCTTCTTAACTTCCTAACCAAAAGTATGTTAGAATAGCTTATCAATTCAGTTTAAATAATGCATTATGAAATATAACTATCAAATAGAAAATTACTTTGTGAAAATGACTCAATATTGTTTTTAAAATTCATCCATGTTGTTGCTTCTGCTTTTTACATCAAAATAACAAATATTTAAACTTTAAAAGATGATTTAGCAATAAGGATAAAATAGTTGTAAAGTTATATAACCTGAAAATATTAGAATAGGAAATTAAATGTACACTAAGTTTATAGCTTCATAAAATACAGGTGCTGTGAACAAATTTGGAAGATAATGTATTTGGAACAGAAGTTTGTCAGGCAGGTAAAATTATAGGTGAGTTTTGTTTTGTTTTGTATTGTTTCCCTTCTTAAACTTTAATGTTTCAACACTGGTTTAATGGTGTGTGTGTGGGTGTGGGTGTTATTGGTGATTTAACTCATGGGCAGTCTACCTCTGAGTTACATCCTCAGCCCTTTCTTTTTTGTTGTTGTTTTTTGTTCTTGTTTTTGTTTTTTAATTTTGAGACAAGTTCTGGCTAAGTTGCCCAGGCTGGCCTCAAACTTTCCATCTGATCCTCCTGCCTTAGCCTCTTGAGTCACTCACTGGGATTACAGGCATGGACCATGGAGCCCAATTATACTTATCTTTTAAAGGCCTGTTTTTAGAGATTATAGAGTTTCTAACTGGAACATCCCCCCAAATTACCAAAAAGTTGCCCTTTATAACCATTTGAATTATATTACTATCATATTAAAGAAAGGCAGCAGGTGTGTTGGGCACAGATAGAAAAACATATACATTTAAAATGCATAGCACCCTCCTTGGTTAAAATGGTTTTTTAAAAAAATAATTTAAAAAAAGCAATCTCATTGCCCTACATTATTCTGCCACTCAAAACCATTATTATTATGGAGCTCATGTATAGACTTTAGGTCTAAGAGAAACAAATAGGGAATTTGCATAGCCCTGTTCATGTCATCCCAATTCTCAGCCCCCACTACAGGCGGGACTAGGAGATGCCTCCTTATTGTGGGCTATATTCATGCAAGCTACCTAAACAGATCTAAATCCAGGTAGATAGCTCAGTGACTAGTTAAGTATAAGTAATAAGTGAAAGTACAGATAGTAAGCATGGTGGTTACTGTCTGAGTTATGATAGTAACCCATCCTGTGGCAGAACTAGGTGGAGAGCCTGCAGAACAGCTGCTTGGAGTGATTTTAGGTATCAGTTAACATTGTTAACACCATCGTCCATTTCAGGCAAAGCCCGGTTCACTTCTGTGGACATTCCTGGAAGAAAGTTCACAAAGTAAAAAAAATTAAAAAGTTCACAAAATAAAGCCATTCAAGCTTTATTTTCCAAAAACAGCACCTTCTTTGGGTAACTGAATGTTCTCCCCTAGTGTCTCCTAGCAGCCCTGTGGCAGCACACTAATTTCAGAGCTCCTACCTGACATCTGCCTACTCTGGTCAGAACTGGTTTAGAGTTGAGTGGGGCTCTGTCTGCTGGAGAGGAGGGACTTGAGCCAGGAGGGCCCTGGGAAGGTTGGAGCTGGCAGACAGCAACAATAACAGCTGTCACTAATGGAGCACTTACCACACGCCACACCCTGTTCTCCACCCCTTACAGATGTCGTCTGGCTTAATCCTCATACAAACCCATGAGCTAGTTACTGTCCCCAATTTGCAATAAGAAGACTTATTTTTCTAGAGATTAAGGGAAAGGAGTAAAAAATACCCCAGTGTGAATCTTCACCACTGACTAGTAAACATTTTAACCCCTCTGAGCCTCAATTTTTCATCATTTTTTAAAAAGTTCTGTAATAATACCTACTTTGCTGCTTTAAACGGAAAATTAAATGAAGTCACACATGTAAAGTATTGGAAAAAAGCCACGCCTGGAACGCCTTGTAAAAAAGGGGGTTTATTAGGGACCACGTGGAAGGGAAGAAGGGTAGGGAATGGGAAAAGGGCAGGACAAGAAGAGAAGGCAAGGCCAGGTTTCAGTCTGGAGAAGGCTTAAGTAGCAAACTGGTGGTCAGAAGGACCCCCCAGAGGGGACCCCAATTCCATAGGCTGCCGGGGGTTAAAAGGGGAGTCCATGTGTCGCAATTGATCCAGAAGGGCACCTGAGGGCTGGCCAGCAGAGTTGGTCAGCCTGAGGCACCTGGGAGGTGTGGCCTCTCTAGGCTACCTGGGAAGTGTGGCCTCCCTGCCTGGAATCTAACATAAAGTGCCTACCATAGTTTCTGACACATAATACCTGTTTGACAAACGGTCTCTTACTTGACTTTTCTCATTCATTTTAATCCTAGACCACAAAGGTTCTTGGTGGGCTGAATGAAGTCTTCCCATAGATGCCCATGTGATAATCCCAGGACCTATGAATATGTTGTTGGACATGGTAGAAAGACTTTGCAAATATGAGTAAGTTATGGATTTTGAAATAAGGAGATTAACCTGGATTATCCAGGTGGGTCCAATGAAATCATTATGAAAATGAGGCAAGAACATCAGAGTCAAAAAGGAGATGAAATAACAGAAGCAAAAGTTGGAATGATGTGCTCTGATGCTGGAAGAAGAGGCCACAGGCATCAAGGAATGCAGGCAGCCTTTAGAAACTAGGAAAGACAAGCAAAGCACTCCCCACCCCCAGCATCTAAAAGGAACACAGACCAGCTGGCATCTTGATTTTTAAGATCCATTTCTGGCTTCTGACTACCAGGACAATAAATCCATGCTATTTAAAGCCTGTCTGTGTGGCATCAAGAGAAAATTAATACACCCCCTAAATGAAAAAGAAGGGGAAAATCACAACAGACTCCTCAGTCTATCAGCTTCAGTATCCAACCCAGACTGGCTCCAGGGTACTCACCTGACTATCTGCCCTTGGCCTATTTCATCAGCTCAGACCCTCAGGGCTGATAACTCTTCTGGCTTTCCTGCTGCTAGCCTCTGTCCTCAGCCAGACAGTGATGTGGGAATGAGGTGGGGTGGGGGGTTCAGGCAGTGAGCAGTGTGAAAAACTTGTTCAAATTCAGTTATCAGTCAGGCCCCCATAGCATACACAAGCACAAAGGACACAAGCTGAAGATTCTGGGAAGATAAAAGCCACATTATCTGCACCGCTATGCAAGAAACCACTGTGCTGGTCTTAGACGGGGAACCAACTTCAGGGGACCTCACAGAGGAGGAATCCTCATGGGCCTAGGAGTCTGGCTTAGGTTGGAGTGCATTATCAGGAGCCAGGGCCTCCTGAAGGAACACCTGTCTCCAGTCCCCCACCCTGGGAGCCTTGAGAAGGCCACCCCTCCACTCACAGACTTGATCTTGCTATCCCTCATACCCAGAGCCTTTCTGGGCTAGGGAGGAATTTGATCAGGCCCCTTCCCACAATCCTAATAGTTTTCATTATTCCTTACAACAGGCCTGGAATTCTCATCTCTTTTATTGATGAAGAAACCAGTTCAAATGGAGCAAGTGGCTGGTGTGCAGTGATTCTGATGCTCTGTCCAGGGCTCTTTCCATTATATTCCAAGCTCTTACTTTTTCACATTGCAAAGGAGTCCAATTATGGCAGTGATATTTTCCAACAAAGTGAAACAATGCCAAATTATAAGGACTTGGGAATTAATGGTCCAAATGGGTAATTTGGTTTTAATGTTAAATACTTGAGTGGGCTACCCAGGGCCAGAAAGAGAGTCTTCCAAATGTCACCTCTGCCATCTGGTGGTCAAATGACAATATAACTAACTACAACAAATGGGTAGTGATACAATCATGTGAAGTCATGCATGACCCCGAGGGGCCTGGTGAATGATTTTAGTCTGGGTTCTGAATTTTAAGGCCTGAGATGACAAAATAAAATATTAAATACACAAATAAAGGTCAAAGGTTATCCACAATGTCTCTGCTCAGGATGAGGAACAGTATAGTTTACAATGAAAGAGCTCCTTCATCCATTTTTTTCATCAAGTATTTATTAAACACTGTCTTAGTTGACTTCCCAGGAAACAGATTCCAGGCGGAGATTCGTGTGAGGGAGGGTGGCTTGAGGACAACCCGTGTAAGAACTTGAGGGAAAGACAACTGTTCAAAAAGGACGGAACAGGCACGAATTTGTAACAGAGGCCTCAGCCAATCCCGGGAGCTCTGCACTTCTACATCCACTAGTCATTGTCCAGCCAGGAGCAGCAGCAGCCAACATGACCCACATCCAAGGGAGCGAGCACCTTAATCCTAAGGGGCAGTGGAATCTGAGAAGCATTCCACAGCATCCACCACAGACACCTACGGTGTTCTGGGCACTGTGCCAAGGCCTAGAGACACAATGTTGAAAGAGATAACATCTCTGCTTTCAAAGGCACCTGGGAGTGCAGAGAAAATAAATAAACAGGGTTTTAAAAATCAGGAAGTATAAAGCAATCATAGCCAGACAGTATATTCTATAAGATCAAACAACAAAGAAAAATCTTGGCCTTTTATTGATGGCAATAAAAAAAGTAGAAAATATTTGGGGTAAAAGCTGAGTTCACTCTTGGCTGATATAAAAATTAAAGAAATCCCAGCAGCTTGGGAGGCTGAGGCAGGAGGATCACATGTTCAAAGCCAACCTCATCAAAAGCGAGGTGCTAAGCAACTCAGTGAGATCCTGTCTTCAAATAAAATACAAAACAGGGCTGGGGATGTGGCTCAGTGGTCGAGTGCCCTGAATTTAATCCCTGGTTTCCACCCCACCTCCGACCCCCCCCCAAAAAAAAAAAAAAAAAAAAAGAAGAAGAAAAAAGCCATTCAGAAACAGTTCTAGAGAAACTTTCCCAAAGCACTGGGAGATTGCTTTGGCATTCATCTGTAATGGAGTGTGGCTCCCTTAGTTCCACCCAAGAACAGGTGACAGGGCTTTCACTATCTCCTGTGGGGGCAAGTGTTTGCAGCTTTTGGAAAGGAGGCTGCCTGTAGGCAGGTGTCAATACTAGATGTCGTCCAGCTGCTGATCTTGTGCTGTCCCTCCCTCCCCCAGATCGCACTGTGGTACCAATCAGAAAATGCAGCACCTTGTTACCTGCTTAGGCAGAGCCAGGGAGGTTTTCTTGTGGATTCTGCCCCCATCCATTTGGTGTCCCTGACCCAATCGTGTTGTCCCAGCCATCCCTTCCTCTGCATCTCTCTGTTCCTCCTCTTCCCCCACCTGTGGAATGTTTATTTCCTCTTAGGGAAAAGTACTTGGATCCTTGCTTGTTATCCCCAGACTGTAACTTATAGCATGACAATGAACTCTATAATTATGGACATAGGGATCAAATATTTGAAATGTACAAAACTTTCCACCACAAGTTTCAGAAATTTATTAGGGTATTAAATAACCAAATTGCGTTTCTTGCCCTTGGTCTAGATATGGGCATGTGTGTGTGTGTGTGTGTGTGTGTGTGTGTGTGTGCTGCACTCTACCACTTAGCCATGTCCCCAGCCATTTTTTATTTTTTAAATATTGAGAGAGGACTTCACTAAGATGCTAAGGCTGACCTTGAACTTGCAATCCTCCTGCCTCAGTCTCCTGAGTCACTGGGATTATAGGCTCATGCCACTGTGCCTAGCTGTGGCCTCCATTCTTAAGGTGGGAAGGATGAACTGCCCAGAGGTCTTAGTGGGGCAGATAATCACAACATAGGAACCTGTTGACAATTCTAAAATTTCTGTCTTCAGAGCTTCAGATGCATGAGTTTGAACAAACATCTCCACTTGGATGTCCTGCTGCAAATGCCTCTTTTTGCCTCTAACTAACTAGTTTCTCCTTCTCAATTCTCTATATTAACATGTGCTCTATAAGGAAAAACTCTGGGAGTCCTTCTTTGCCTCAAACTCTACTCCTTCCCAGCTAATTAATTATCAAGTCCTAGATTTGTATTTGCTGTCACTGACCCAGTTCAAGACATTGTTAACAATTTCCCAGTCCCTAGAGTTTCCTAGTCTCAGCACTATTAACATTTTGGACTAAACAACTTCCTGTTTTGGAATGCTGTTTTATACATTATAGGATATTTAGCAGCATCCCTGACCACTTCCCAGTAGGTGCCAATAGCACCCACCTGTCAAGACAATCAAAAAATGTCTCCAGATCTATACATCTGCTAAGCCACCTTGGAACCTGACACAATCAATCAATCAATAAGTAACCAAAATGTCCTCTCATATTTTGAACCACATAGAAAAGTTCTGAAAAGTTCTACAATAATGACAAAGAAGACTGAACTCAGTCTAATGCTGATATGAAATTTGAAGGAAAAATAAAAAGACACTCAGAAACAGCTTGAGAGAAACTTTGAGGACCCAGTGCAAAATAAAAATGCAAGGCCCCTTCTTTAAAAAATTATTAAGAATTTCCAGCGGTGGCAGGGCATTGAACCAAGTATGGAGTCCTCCTAAGTATGGGGTCCTTCTGAACATGGGGGGCCCTGTGTAACTGCACAAGTCTCACGAGCTGGCCTTGAAACCCACATTACCCAATCTGTTCGCTCGCCTTTGTCAATCCTCATAAATCTGCCTGATGAGAAATACAACAGCCATTTGGACCCTGGGAACCCCAGGCTGTTTAGAAACAACTGCTCTCATTGCACAATAGCACAGGCGCCTAAAACAAACAACAGCCTGCTTTTATTTGCAATGTTTTGTTCATCGTGGATTTTCTGCATTAATTTTAACTTTTAAAAATATTGCAGCTTGGGCTGGGGTTGTGGCTCAGCAATAGAGCGCTTGCCTAGCACTCGTGCGGCCTGGGTTTGATCCTCAGCACCACGTAAGAATAAAGACATTGTGTACAACTAAAACAAACAAATAAATATTTAAAAAAATATTGCAGCTAAGCAAACTACTTTGTGAAAGAAGAAATACAAATGGCCAATAAACACATGAAATAATATTCAACATCATTAGCAATTAGGAAAATGCAAATCAAAACTACAGTGAGATTTTATTTCAGCTATTCTACTACTTGGTATTTATCTTAAAGAATTAAAGTCAACATCCTAATAGTGATACATACATACCCAAGTTTATAGCAGCACAATTCACAATAGCCAAACTATGAAAACATTCTAGGTGTCCATCAACCAATGAATGGATAAAGAAAATGTGATATACACACACACACACACACACACACACACACACACACACACACACATAATGAAGTTTTATTCCACCATAAAGAAGAATGAAATTTTGTCCTTTGCAGGAAAATGGCTATAACTTGAGAACATTATGTGTTTTAGTCAGACTTTTTTGCTACTGCAAGCAAAGACCTGACAAGAACAATTTTAGAGAAGTTTCTTTGGAGGCTCATGGTTTCAGAGGTGTCAGTCCATAGACAGCCAACTCCATTCCTCCGGGCTCAAAGTGAGGCAGAACATCATGGCGGAAATGTGTGGCAGAAGAAAGCAGCTCAGAACTTGGAACCAGGAAGCAGAAATAGAGAGCTTCACTCAACAAGGACAAAGAATATACCCCAAAGGCACACCCCCAGGGATCCACCTGCTCAGGTCACACCCTATCTGCCTACAGTTACCATCCAGTTAATCCCTTTCAGAGGAGTAATGCACTGATTAGGTAAAATTCTCTTAACCCAATCATTTCACCTCTAAACCTTCTTGTATCGTCTCACACATGAGCTTTTGGGGGACACCTCGTATCTAAATCATAATAGGCCTCTTTGCTTAAAACTCTTTATTAGGTCCCAATGACCTTAGAACACAGTAGACACTGCTTGGTATGATATTCATTGCCTTCACAGGCTACCTTTCCAACCTCCCCTTGTGGCACACACATCAAAGTCCTATGACTGACTCTTACATATCTTTTAAGACTCTAAGTTGTCATTACTTCTAGAAACTTTTCTTAAACCCCTAGATTAAGCTAAGTGTCTGTTCTTGTCCTCCCACAGCACATTGGGTATGCCTCTACTAGTATTGGCATTGCAGTATTCAAAGAACTGTTTATGTGAATGTCTATCCCATCCACTGGCAGGAACCTGGGAGATGATACTATCTTTATTCTCCTGGACCCTGTTAACAATATCTGGCAAACAAGTGCCCCAATAGTGTGTAATGAACTAAGCTGAACTGACCCTTATACCATTCTGTGAAAATCATATAAAAATACAGAGAAAAAAAAAAATGCAACCTTGAGTAACAGCTAGAGATATAAGTCAGAGGGCTATACAGCTGAGTTCCAAGATTCTTGAGGTTCAGGGCCTGGCAGACTATTTTTCAATTAGCTGTATGAGTTTAATGCTTTTTTAAATCCTGAATTAATCCTTAGTATGTTCTAGGTGACCACTAGAGCCTATTGGTAGCCATATCCATTAAGCTGTGAAAGAAAAGAGGTAGCAAAGAAAAACTGGAAACAGTTAAAAATGCAGTCAGAAAGAAAGAACAACACATAGAAAAAAGTGATCTAAGATGCCATGGCAGGGGGAACAAAAGGAGAAAAAATTCTTAGATTCAGAGGAAAACTGATCTTTTTCTCAAATAAAAGGTGAATATAAAAATAAAATGCTTCTCTGTTTTTTTCAAACAGGTGTCACTATGTTGCCCAGGCTGGCCTCCAACCCGTGCTCATGTGATCCTCCTGCCACAGCCTCCTAAGTAGCTAGGATTACTTCACTGAGCTACATCCCCAGCTGCAGTGAAATTCTTCGGCATTTTCTATTATGTGGAAAGGTTTCAAGAAATCAGTTGATTTCATTGCCTTAAAATGGGTTTGAAGAACCAGTTGATATTATAAAAGGATCACACTAAACTTCAAAGTAAAAGGCTACCATATGAATCAGTTTAAGTAAAATTTGTTTGGATAGTCAGCTCCTGATGTCATGGAAAAAATGAAATTCAGAGGACAGAGTGATCTGCTATCTGACATGGAAAATGTTAGCTGTCTGATGGAATTCTGGCATAAAAGTATTGCCCATCAATTTAAAGGAAGCTACATGGCAGTAGTTTTAAATTCCAATATCTCTGAGGGAAAAAAATGTATTTGTAGTCCATTTCCAGCATACTGATTTCCATCATACGTATTTTCCCACACCTTTTATTTATTTATTTGTTTGTTATTTTCCACACTTTTAAAAGTAAACTCCTGTTAGAGAAACTTGAACATAACCTACATCATTTGAAATGATGACTTACATGTTTATGGGAAAAGACTGTACTAGATACAGAGATCCTGCTTCAGGGAAGGACTTCTGTTCTTGGCTACGGGGAATGCGGTGACCAGACAGCCACCACTGTTGATTCCATCAGGGCTTCTCTGAACTGTTGCCATGTCCAAGCACAGGCCCTTCCTGGAGGCCTACATCCAACTGCTGACGTACTGATGGCATCCTGAGTACAGGATTGCTAGTTTCAGGTCACTAAGGGACAACTCTGACTGGAGTCGTATGTGCTTATTTGTAATTTAAAAAAAAAATTTTTTTAGTTGTAGATGGACACAATATCTTTATTAATTTTTATGTGGTGTTGAGGATCAAACCCAGTGCCTCACATATGCGAGGCAAGTGCTCTACCACTGAGCTATAGACCCAGCCCTTATTTGTGTTTCTTTACCTCCTTTATTAATCAAGTAATATATGGATAAATATAAGTAGGTGTACCTACATCTATATCTATACTCAAATGTACATTAGTTTTGACCCTTATAGGCATGTGGCAGTCTTTCTTTTCTTGACACAGAAAAGTTCTAAAATTTTCCAGTCTTTACCTGGTAATAGAATCACAAAATTATATTCAGAAACAGTATTAATTCACTCATTCATTCAGCAAGTATTTGGTGCATGTCTACTCTGTGCCAAGCCCTTTGGGTTCCTAGGATCTAAGGATTCAAAGTATATAAGACACACATTCTGTTCTCTAAGGAATCCCACCTACTGTTGAAGAAAAACTTTGCTAAGGGCTGCCATGGAGGAAAAACCTGATTATAGATACTGAAGGAAGTGATTGCTTTGGCTTTTGTGAATTGAGAGAAGCCACATAGCAAAGGGTTTTTCATGATGTAGAAGTGAGTACTTGGTAAACAGGGAGGCACTGCAGCCATTTACCATAGACAGAATAGCACATAGCAAAGACAGAACACAGGAAAGGAATCAGCACATTTGGGGAGGGGTAATATTTTTTTTATTATTATTATTTGTAGGTGGACACAATACCTTTATTTTTTATTTATGTGGTGCTGAGGATCGAACCCAGGGCCTCACACATTCGAGGTGCATGCTCTACCGCGAGCCATAGCCCCGCACCGGGGAGGGGTAATCTTTAGGTCTGGTTGCCTTCTCTTGCTGCCAACCTTTCCATAGAGTGCTTGAAACACTTTTTTAAAAAAAAATATTTATTTATTTGCTTTAGTTGTACACAGTTTGTTTATTTGTACGTGGTGCTGTGGATCGAACCCGGGCCGCGCACGTTCTAGGCGAGCGCTCTACCGCTGAGCCACAATCCCAGCCCGCTTGAAACACTTTTGACCCTAATTTTCACCCGGATTAACTCCTTATCCTTCATGCCTTAGTTGGACGTTGCTTCCTCCAGGAATTCCAATTCCCTCAAGACGGAGCTAGGTGAGTCTGGTACATGGTTCCACAATGTCTAGATGTATTTCTGCCCATCACAGCATTTATCACACCACCATGCTATCATTGCCAATTTACTTGTCTGTGTTTCCCTCTGACTAAACCATAACCTCCTCAAAGGCAGGGGTTAGTCACTGTTGATTACCAGCTGTCAACACGGTGTTGAAAGATAATAGGTACTGCTCATTGAATGAATAAATGAATGTTTCCAAGTGGAAAAAAAAAAGCATATTTATTTATTTAAGAAACGTTTTTGGGGGGGCTGGGTTGTGGCTCAGTGGTAGAGCACTTACCTAGCATGTGTGAGGCGCTAGGTTCGATTCTCAGCACCACATAAAAATAAAATAAAGATATTGCATCCATGTACAACTAAAAATATTCTTAAAAAGAAACGTTTATTCAGTACTATTATGTGCTAAATATTTCTATGCACTGAACCCAACTGGAATGAATAGAAACCTCATGGAGTTTACATTCTAACAGGAAAAGACAGGCAATAGACAAACTGCTATAAAGAAATATGGGGGGCTGGGATTGTGGCTCAGCGGTAGAGCGCTGGCCTAGCACGTGCGCGGCCCGGGTTCGATCCTCAGCACCACGTACAAATAAACCCATTGTGTACAACTAAAGCAAATAAATAAATATTAAAAAAAAAAAAAGAAATATGGGACAGGGTTGAGGAGAAGTTTCTTATTTCACATAGAGTGGCCTGGGAAGACCTACTCATAAAGTTATATCTGAGTAAAGACCCCAGGAAATGAGGGAGTCAGCTATAAATATTCGAAAATAGGGTATTAGTAACATCATCAGTAATACTTAAAATTTTCCCATCAGTGTTGGTTCCATTTCTGGTTGGTTCTCTCTCCTACTGGGGTTAATGTCATGAAGGGTTTTTGCTAAACTCTCACGTTTATCTTGGCCATCTCTTTTAAGTACTAGCAAATTATCTCAAGGTTCTTCTAGCTCACCAGCTGCCCGCACTGACAAGATGATCTGGGTTCAAAGGAGCTGGCCACAACATTTTAAACTAAGAAAACAGCAAAGAAATCACGTAACACACGGATATGAGTTTCTCATGTCAAGGATGGGACTGCTCTGCGACCTCAAGGATCCTCTTCCATGCTGGAAGGCCAGAGAGTGTGCACCTGGAATCTCTTTACTACATGGGCGGGGTGTGGGGGAGGTGTGGGGGATGCACACAAAGGAGATTGGATGGACTGTTCTTCACCAAATAAGGCAGGAGATAATGTTTCAAAGGTGGAGTCTTGCTTTGTGATGTCTTGTTGTCAGCAGATTGATTGACATCTTGGCAAGTCACACCCATCTCAGGTGCTGTGTGGGATCACAGGCAGAGCAAGAGGAAAGGTGCACTTGCGTCACACAGCTCAATCAGCTTTGGATACCAGACCTGTCCCCTTGTATAGCTCCAATGTGCATAGCTCACTCACACAGCCCATGGATGGCTCGTGTCATTTTATAAGGGTCCCTGTAGTGATCAGGAAATCTCTTTGTTTCTAAAGCATTTTGAAATCACAAAATAAACCACATAATATGTATATACCAAGCATTTTTATCTGTTGTTAACTGACAGGTCTGCCCAAGAGCAATTAACGTGACCACCTGAAATGATTTAGTTGCTGGAACAAGTTTAAATCTCAAGGGTAAATTCAAGTCTGATAGCCTAGCCTGCTTAGCAATCTTTGATCTTTCTTTTTAAGTATGAACTATCACAAAATTAAATCAAGGATATTCAAGGTAGTCTCTAGAGGGTCTTCAAAGGAATGCAAAATTCCCTGATAGGGGTTAAGTAATCACAAGGCTCTCCTTTTTCAGTAAAGGAAGGAAAGTGGCTGGGTGAGCGTTGCAGTGATGTGGGAAGAGCAAACAATATTTCATAAAGGTTAGGTGATGAGCTGAAAAGTCACTAGCATTTTCTATCAACAGAAGAGTCTATATATTGGGGCTGGGGTTGTGGCTCAGTGGTAGAGCACTTGCCTAGCACTTGCCTAGCATGTGCACAACCCAGGTTTGATCCTCAGCACCACGTAAAAACAAAGACATTGTGTACAAATAAATAAATAAATATTAGAAAAAATAATCTATATAGCAGGGGAATCATTATGTTCGACAGAGACCTTAAAACAAAACAACTTGAAGTTTTTACACATTTTATTATTGCTGCTACACTTTTTGACAAGGTGGCTATTTCTTGGCTACTCAGTGAAATTCTGAAATAAGCAATAGGCCTCTAGAGATCACCATGTGTTATGGCTTGGTTTGATTGTGTCTCCCAAGAGTTCATGAACTGGAATTTTGGGCCCTACTGGTGAACTTTTAGAGGTGGTGGGGCTTAATGCAAGGTGATTAGGTCATTGGAAGTGTTGCCCTAGGAAGAGATTAATGTAACTCTGGGAGTGAGTGAGTTCTTATGAAGGTAGGTTGTTGAGAAATTAATTTTTAAAATAATTATGGGTAAATGACAGAAAGATCAATAGAGGAAAGGGAAGGGGATGAAGGAGGGAAGGGGAAGGAGAGGTATTAGGGTCTGAATTAGAGCAAGATATATTACATGCTTTTATAAATATGTCAAAATGGATTCCACTGGGGCTGGGGTTGTGGCTCAGTGGTAGAACACTCGCCTAGCACGTGTGCGGCCCGGGTTCGATCCTCAGCACTACATAAAAATAAAGGCATTGTGTACAACTAAAAATAAATAAATAATTTTTTTAAAATTGATTCTACTGTCATGTATAACTAAAATAAATAAATAAATAAAAAGGAAAGTAGTTTGTTACAAAAAGAGCGAGACTGGCCTCTCCCTGCTCTTTGGCTTTTTGTCTCATTATGTGATCTCCTCCATGTGAGTCCTGCTATTGTGATGCCATCTACCATGAGGCCCTCACCAGAGTTGAGCAAATAAGACAACACCATACACTTGAACCTCCAGAATTGTAAATTAAATAAAACTCTTTACAAATTACTTGGCTTTGGATAGTTTGTTAGAGCAACGGAAAACAGACCAATACACACTGTATTTACACTATTATTACAGTGTTTATTCAGGCTTCTTATAAACAACAAGGAAAATACTGATTATGAGTCAAAATCTTAGAAAAAAATATTTAAAGAGATAGTTAATGTAACAGTTTTCATCCTTATATGCAAGCATGCCTTCATTTTAACTTGAAAAATATACAATCATTGAAAGACATTTATATTAACACATTTTACCTAAGTATAATTTGTGTAAAGAAGTAAGTTCTATTTTTATTGTAGTTTTTTTTTCTCCTAAGTTTGGGAAACAAAACAACTCTCATGCAAATTTTAGAATTAGTTAAACTTTGGAGAATTTTGGACAAACTGAATTTTTTTTTTCTGTTATTTTGTAGGGTGATAGAGCAGCTCTCTGTGTTACCTAGTAGACATTTTAAGAAACCGTAAGATAGTTTAGACAGCCGGGCGCGGTGGCGCACGCCTGTAATCCCAGCACTTTGGGAGGCTGAGGCAGGAGGATCGCGAGTTCAAAGCCAGCCTCAGCAATGGCGAGGCACTTAGCAACTCAGTGAGACCCTGTCTCTAAATAAAATACAAAAAAAAAAAAAAAAGGGCTGGGGATGTGGCCCAGTGGTTGAATGCCCCTGAGTTTAATCCCTGGTACCAAAAAAAAAAAAAAAAAAAAAAGATAGTTTAGACATAAAAGACATCTTCAGCTCGGTTCAGTGGTGCACGCCTATAATCTCAACAGCTCAGGAGGCTGAGGCAGGAGGATCGCGAGTTCAAAGCCAGCCTCAGCAATGGCGAGGCACTTAGCAACTCAGTGAGACCCTGTCTTTAAATAAAATACAAAATAGGGCTGGGGAAGTGGCTCAGTGGTTGAGTGCCGAGTGCCCCTGAGTTCAATCCCTGGTACCCCCCCCCCCCAAAAAAAAAAGTCATCTTAACCATTATTTTAAATTTGAGGTCTAATTTTGGAAAGGCAACATCAAGAATGGTTAAAAGAGACAAGGTCATTCATCAATATCTAGAGACAAAAGAGTTGCTGAGAAACTGTAAAAACACACAGCAATAAACAACAATGGTTATTAAGAATTTAACTTTTTTTAAAAAGTAAGGATTCTTAAAAAATAATTTTGGACTGTGTGAAGAAGCACTAAGAGTTAACAGAACAATTTGGAGACCTCAATTGGTATGTGCATAAAATAACTTCTTGCACAGGAAAATAATCAAAATTCTAATTTATTCCTTTTGTATATTATTCATGAAACAATTTGCAGTAAAGAACTTATTGATATGCTTATATATGATTACATTTCAGCATATATATAAAATAAATGAATATACAAATATGAATAATTTAAAGCTTTTATAGTTTTAAACTATAATGAATAGTAATATAGCAAATAAAACTAAGGATCTATTGTACCAAATTTACCATCTTAATAAACTGTAACTTTCTTAATAACAAATTATCTTGTATATATATTTATATTTTTAAAATTTATTATATCTAGTATAATTAAATATTCATATTAATTGTTTTTTTTTCTTTTGTGTGTGTGTGTGTGTGTGTGTGTGTTTTCCTTTGGTGTTGGGGACCTTATTCATGCTAAGCATATACTCTAATACGAGCTATACTCTCCCAGACCTTAGATGCCATATTTAACTAACGTAACCACCTTTTATTTTCTCCAGACACAAAAGAAAATTAGACAATTGAAAATCAATATCTGCTCAGCTATTGTTTTCTCTTTGACACATATTTCTCTTAATTCTAACAAATTTAAAGAGGCAAAGATAACTTAAAATATAGATATAGGCAACATCTTCCAAATGCATTTGCATATTTTGTTAGTTAAGGATAACTTAAAATTATATTCAATGACCAGTATTTTGTATTTGTTTTGTAGAAGCTGTCTTTGCATTAGAACATTTATTAATTAACTTAATCATTTATCTAAGGTCTTAAAGTTAATTAAATGTTTAGAAGTTACAAATTAACCAACACATTAATCCTCTGATTTATAACATTTTAAGAAGTTCATAAAATTAAACCCTTTAAGCAGACATGCATTATCAATTCATTTAGCTAGATATAGTTTTTGTTTGTTTGTTTTGTTTTCATTTTGGTGGTACTAGGGATTGAACCCAAGGGTGCTCTACCACTGAGTTACAAACCTGGGTCTTTTTCTTTATTTATTAAAATTTGAGACAGGGTCTAACTAAGTTGCTGAGACTGGCCTTGAACTTGGGATCCTCCTGCCTCAGCCTCCCAAGTGTCTGGGATTACAGGTGTGTGCCACCACAACTGCTAGTTATAAAGTTTGAATCACAAGAAATTTGACCTTGCCAGATGCGGTGGTGCACGCCTGTAATTCTGCAGTTCAGGAGGCTGAGGCAGGAGGAATGCAAGTTCAAAGCCAGCCTCAGCAAATTAGCGAGGCCTTAGCAACTCAGTGAAATCCTATTTCTTTTTTTTTTTTTTTTTTTGTGGTACCGGGGATTGAACTCAGGGGCACTCGACCACTGGGTCACATCCCCAGACCTTTTTTGTATTTTATTTAGCGACAGGGTCTCACTGAGTTGCCAAGTGCTTCGCCACTGCTGAGGCTGGCTTTGAACTCGTGATCCTCCTGCCTCAGCCTCCCAAAGTGCTGGGATTACAGGCGTGCGCCAAAATCCTATTTCTAAAAAATGTACAAAAAAGGGCTGGAGATATGGCTCAGTGGTTAAGTACCCTTGAGTTCAATCCCTGGTCTCAAAAAAGAAGAGAAATCTGAATTTGATCTTGAACGAACTATTGTGCTGACATTATTTTTATATGGTAAACTAATTTTTACAGACTCTCAATCATGACAAAAACTCTTTTATCTTAGAATTAAAGTCTTTTCTTCTTATCTCCTAGCTGTTACGTGGGCCATTATGTAAATATACTTTTTAATGTCAACAAGAAGAAACACAGTTTAATAAAACTATTTTCTTCTTTTAGATAGAGTTGACTGCTTATCTAGACTATATTCCTAGAGGGAGCATGCAAGTAAACATTTTTTCGAAGTTAATTAATCCTTGAAGTTTCTCAAGAGAAAGAAAATGAGAAAAAAAAAGGAACAGAAAAAATGCAAGGGAGCTGAGTTCAGACAAATATGAAATTGTTTTTGTAAGAAGCTAATTATATTCCCTTTGCAAGAAAAGGGAAGAAGTTTGGAACTCAAAAAATAAATTCTACATGTATACACACAAAAGAGAACGACATGCCATTGGTTTCGACAAAACTTGAGTCCTTGACAATTTTATCAAGCCATACAATTAAAATGTCAGGTCTTATTAATCCCCAAAGTACAAAAAAATGAAGGAGGGGTTGTTTCCTAGGTTAAACACAATTTTTGCTCCTTTAGACAAGCGAGACAGATAATCTCCTCAGAAGTATTTCTTCACTCTTTTGTTCTGGTATGCTTCTTGAATGAACAATCTTATTCATGTCAAAATTTCTCCAAATTGGCTATGGCATTCCAAATTTTCCCTGGAAAAATGGTGCCAGTTAGAAAATAAAGTGTAGAAGTTATCATATAAAGAAAAGGCATGAGGAAGGCAGGTGTTGGGCACATTTTTATACAGAGAAAACGTCGTGAGAACACAATGATCTGGAAGGAAGGTGGTTGGCTTCATGTCTCTGGAAGTTGGCTAAAGGCCAATTGTATCTAATACAGAGCTGGATAAAATCTTCTAATTCGGTGCAGATGATATTCAACAGAACAGTTCTCAGGGAAACAAAGACAAAGGCTGAGGGAGAAGTCCTCATAAGGTTTGTAAAGGTGACCCAAGAGGAAGGTTATTCCAACTGCAAGCTGGTCTGGGGAGACCTTTGACCTCCTTAGCCCTTGAAGCTGACTCGAATTTATTAAACTTATGTCATTCCCTCCTTACAGAGTTTTCCTTTTATAGATAAATACTCAAAATGCTAGTTGAGCAGAAGCAGGTGGTAGAGGGCTAAAAATAATTTTGTCAAGGAACAATAAAAATCTGGTTAAGGGGATGGGGCTGTGGCTCAGTGGTAGAGCGCTTGCCTAGCATGTGTGAGGCACTGGGTTTGATTCTTAGCACTACATATAAATAAATAAACAAAGATCCATCAATAACTAATAAAAATATATATATTTTTAAAAATCAGCTTTAAAAAATAATCTGGCCAGGTGCAGTGGCGCACGCCTGCAATCCCAGCACTTGGGAGGCTGAGGCAGGAGGATTTCCAGTTCAAAGCCAGCCTCAGCAATGGCGAGGCACTTAGCAACTCAGTGAGACCCTACCTCTAAATAAAATACAAAAAGGGCTGGGGATGTGGCCCAGTGGTCGAGTGCCCCTGAATTCAATTCCCAGTACCAAAACAAAACAAAACAATCTGGTTAAAAAATATTTCTAGCCAGGCTCAGTGGTGTGTATCTGTAGCCCAAGCTTCGTATTAATTTGAGAATATAACAGAGAACTGCAGCACTAAAGTTCAAAGCATAAGGTTACTATATGAATTTGGTTAAGTAAAGGAGAAGACATTAAAAACAAAGATGAAGCCGGGCGCGGTGGCGCACGCCTGTAATCCCAGCACTTTGGGAGGCTGAGGCAGGAGGATCGCGAGTTCAAAGCCAGCCTCAGCAATGGCGAGGCACTTAGCAACTCAGTGAGACCCTGTCTCTAATAAAATACAAAAAAGGGGCTGGGGATGTGGCCCAGTGGTCTAGTGCCGCTGAGTTCAATCCCCAGTACCAAAAAAAAAAAAAAAAAAAAAAAAAAAACAAAGATGCAAATAATTACTTTTTCATTTTAATTGTTTGTTCAAAATGTTGTTGCTAAATCATCCTGTGTGACTTTAGGCTCAGAGAGAAATCAATCTCTTCAGTTCAACTACACATTGACTCTCTTCTGTTTTTATATGCAGCCATATGCAGCCCTTTCTCATTTTTACATGATTTTTTCTTCATCAGCCCACTTCTCCTAACCTTCCCGCTGTGTATCTGTTCAATTTTCTCTAACTGTGGTGAATCTTGCTCCTCAACACCTTAATGTTTAACTGTTAGGATTGGAGACCAGCAAGTGATGCCTGACCTCCTAACCTACAGTTGGCCAGGATGACTCAGTCTTCCTCTTGGACACTCCAGCAACCATTCAATCATTCGTTCATTCACTCACTCTCTCAGGCTAGTGCCTCCTGTCGTGGGCTGTGCTGGGACTGTCTGCCTTCCTCCCTCCCCAACAATGCAGTGATCAGTTCCTTCTGAGTTACCAAGCCTTCCCCAGTTCAGGTCCCAGCTCCTCACTGAGTATTCCCTACTTGCCACCACCCAGGTGACCTCAGCTTTCTCCAACACCTTTTGAAAATCCCATTTCATTTTACAATTATCGCACAACACATAATATTATGCTCTTTTTTAAAAGTATTTTTTAGTTGTTGCTGGACCTTTTATTTATTTATATGCAGTGCTGAGAATTGAACCCAGTGCCTCAGGCATGCTACTGAGCTACAACCCCAGCCCAGCGTTATGTTCTTATGACATGTCTTTTCTCTAATTGTGTTAGGGCATATTATGGTCAGTTTTACTGTGATTTTTGTTCCTTTACTTCTGGCTTAAACTGTCTGATTATGCAAGAGAGATGAGAGAGAGAGAAAGGGAGAGAGAAAGAGACTGAAACTTTTAGTTATCAGGTATAATAAAGCTCTATACCAGAATGGCAGCCTCTGCCTGCTAAGTTCTGACCCCAAATATGATAAATCATCTATTCACATTTAACACTTTTATACTGATGGATCACTATCTTCTTTTGTGACTTTCATAGGCACTGCCTTTTTTTTTTTTTTTAACTTCACAAGCTCTGACCTAACCATTGCTGACTATCCATCTCTCCATCTGCTTTAACAGTTCCTTAACAGTTCCTCTTTTCTTTTCTTTTTAAAAAATATTTTTAGTTGTCAATAGTCTTTTATTTTATTTATTTATATGTGGTGCTGAGAATCAAACCCAGTGCCTCACACATGCTAGGCAAGCGCTCTACCACTGAGCCACTAACAACACCAATTGCCTTAAAGCAAGGGATGCTGAGTTCTATCCAGTGCTTTTCTATCCCTTCTGTACATACTTGTTCCTTTCCATGGTCTTACAATGCCCATTAAACTCTCAAGAGCTCCAGCAATCCTGGCCCTGGCCTCGTACCTCCTATGGGCTGTTGCCCACAACCAATCTGTGACACAGGGGCCAGCTCCCCTGGTGAGATGAGGTTTAAAGGGTCCTGATTTCATTGTAGACCCAAAGAAGTGAGCAAGTCCTTATGCCTATGGCACTGGGGATACACTGCTATAGTGTGGCTATAGTTTGTTCCCTACCGAAGTTTGGCCCCCAGTGTGGTGGTTTGGTGTGATAGAACCTTTAAGAAGTGGGGTCTAGTGGAAGGTAATTAGGTCATGATATACCTGATTTTGTTTGGTTTCTGACAAAAATACTTCAAAGCTTCAATGGATTCCCATTCTCTTGGAATAATGTAGTTATAGTCTTGGTACTCAAAGTGTGTCCCTAGGGCTTGTTAGAAATGCAAAACTTTAATTGCCATCCTGGACCTATTGATCCTGAATCTGCATTTTAACAAGTTTTCTATAAAACTACCAAAATCCCTTTTTTTTTCTTCCCTTTTCTTTTCTTTTTTTTTTTTTTTTTTGGGGGGGGGTGGTTACCAGGGATTGAACTCTGGGGCACTCAGCCACTGAGCCACATCCCCAGACCTATTTTGTATTTTATTTAGAGACGGGGTCTCACTGAGTTGCTTAGTGCCTCGTGGTTGCTGGGGCTGGCTTTGAACTCATGATCCTCCTGCCTCAGCCTCCCAAGCTGCTGGGATCTCAGGTATGTGGTGGCACATGGTGCAAAAAGTCCTTTCTTCAAGGCCTCCTATGGTCTGGTCCTCCTTCCCTTGCAGCCTTCTCATGTTACACTCTTCCCTCAGCTTATTGTACCCTTGCCTCTGATGGCCTCCGTTCTGTCCCCTCATGTCTTGTGCTCCTCCTCACCATAGGGTCTGGTCCCTGCAGTTCACACCTCGGATTGTTCTTCCCATCATCTCCTTGCTTGCTCCTAGTTGATTCTTTCAGACCTTAGCTCAAATGTAATTTGAAAAAAGCTCCTTGACTCCCAAGCCAGGGCCAGGCCCCCTTATACACTTACATGATCCCTGGTGCTCTTCCTTTGGAGCACCTAATGCAAATTGTAATTATATATTTATTTGTGTCAATATTTAGTGAATGTGCATCTCTCTTCCTAAGCTACAGATCCATGAAGACAGGGATGTCTGTTTCAAATATCCGACAGAAAAATACTTTTGGCATATCTTTGTATTCCTCATAAATTAGTACAGTGCCTGGAATATATAATCAATATTCAAGAAAACGTATCTCTTGCCACCTTTGTTCAGGATATATTTAGAGTGCATATTCATTCAACAAGTATTTATTGTGTATCTACTATGTGCCAGGCACGGTGCTAGATGCTGGATATATATGAAAGCAAAACCAGACAGTGTTTCTACCCTCGTGGCACAGACGGTAGTGGGGTGTTATGGTTTGGATCTGGAATGTCCTCCCAAAATCTTGTGTTCAAAGTATAGTCTTCAATGCAGCAAAAAGGGCTTTTAGGCAATTATTGGGTTATGAAGGTTCTGACTTCATCAGTGGATTAATCCACTTGATGGATTAATTCACTGATAATTGAATGGATTACTAAAAGGTAGGACCTAGTTGGAGGAAGTTCCTACCTGAGGGCATGGAAAATGTTTACCTTCTCTCCTGCCCTTTCATCTCTTCTCTCTGTCCTTTCTGGCTACCATGAGCTGACAGCTTTACTTCTCCATATGCTTCCACCATGATATGATACTGCCTTGAAGTCAGCAGACCATGGGCTGAATCCTCAGAAACTGTAAGCCAAAATAAATCTTTCCTACTCTAAGTTGTTCTTGTCAGGTATTTTGGTCACACCAATGAAAAGCTGATTAACACACGAGAAGAAGCAATCTAATAATCGCAAATAAACTAAGACAAATAGGTATAAAACAAAGGTAATATAGCTATGAACATTCATGAGATCTGGTCAGAGATACTTTCTATCGGTGGCCACCTAATATAAAACCCAAAATTGGCAGGTACTTTTCTTTTTAAAAACAGCTTTATTGAGATATAATTCATATAACTTAAAATCCACCCATTTAAATTGTAAATGCCCATGGGTTTTTGTATATTCACAAATTTCTGCAACTCCACTACTAATTTTAGAATGTTTTCATTACCCCCACAAGAAAGCTTGCTTCCACTGGCCATCACCTCCATCCTTCCCAGCCACTAATTGATTTTCTGTCTCTATGGATTTGCCTATTCTGGACATTTCATATAAATAGAGTCATAAACTATATGCTATTTTGTGATTGGCTTCTTTCAAGAATTAGCCAATGTGGGGCTGGGGTTGTGGTTCAGTGGTAGAGTGCTCGCCTAGCACATGGGCGACCCAGGTTTGATCTTCAGTACCACATAAAAATAAATAAAAATAAAGGCATTGTGTACAACTAAAAATAAATAAATAAACATTAAAAGAAAAGAATTAGCCAATGTGAAATATGTATTAGTACTTTTTTATTTATTTATTTTTATTGATGAATAATATTCCATTGTACCATGTGTTTTTCTTAGCACAGCCAGAAACAGGATGCTGGTCCACTTTTTTTTTTTTTTTTTTTCTCCCAGGGTCAACAAATTCAGTTTGTCTTGTTTCCAGAAAAAGGTGACAGTAAGTAAATGTTGGCTGAGCCTTACAGGGGTGGCAGCCGTGTTTAGAAAGCTGCTTTTCATGAGTGATCTTATTCACTCAGTTCTCTTAGTCTATTTAGTATTTCTGACTCACAAAACGGAAGTGATTCTATTTTGGCATTCTTTCTTTTTCTCCTGCTTGGTCTTTTTCTACTTGCTGTGTTAAAATATGCAAGTCACTAAAACTCTGTTTATTTAACTCCTGCGTTCTCTGTAAAATAAGCCCAGTTCAGCCTGCTTGTTTGCCAAGGCTGTTTGGAGACAATTTTTCATATGATATGCATCATCAGCTCCCACAGAAGGCAAAAGGAATTTGATGTGTGGGGGTAGTCTGGGATCTAGTCCAAAATTAGTGCTCATCTGGAAGAAATATGGAAGCCTGATACTCCTCTCCTCTATTGCTGGCCTTTTAGTTGTTTTCACTTATTGCCTTCCCTTTGAGGAACTTTGTAAATCTCTATCTCTTTTGTGATTTTTTTTCTATATAAGATGAGATCATATTAAAAAAAGAAAAAAAAGATCGCAGTGAAAAAAGCCTTCTGAGATTCTCTGTTGACCGACTGTGAATCAAAGAGAATAATTTGTCTGACCTAGTTTTGTGACCTGGGAAGGATTAACCATAACTTTCACAATTTGTCCTCCTCTTCTCTCCACTTCTCTCATTCTACCCTGAGACTGACCTCAGTTTGGGATGTAAAATCCGGTTAGATTTAAATTGCCATTCATGCAATATGCTGTGTGCTGGATGCTGTGGAGGATCAAATCCTTGCTTTCAAACGCTTGCAGTCTGGTGGAGAGATAGGGGGTTGTTCACAAAACGGACCTAGTAAGTGCCAAGAGGGGCAAAAAACCTAGATGCTCAGGGAGCAGAAACAATAGAAGAGATTTCTGCTAGGTGGAGAGACAGGCATGGTTACGCGGAGATTGTTTTGAACTGTGTCTTCGGGGATATTAAAACTTTCAAAGGCGGCATGCAAAAGAAATAGCATGTAAATATCCCAGTGGGCATCCTTGGTGTGGGGAGGTGCACAGCAGTGGTCTCAGGTGTAAAGGCAGCTGTGAACAATAAACCTGAGCAGATAGAATGGAGGCCTTGAATACTGGACAAGGGAATCTATTCTTGCTAATTTAAGCAAAAGGAAGCCAATGAAGGTTTCTGGAAAGGTGTACATAAAAACTGCTCTTAAGGACAATTAACTCGCCAGGAGGATGAAGGATGGACTGACAAGAGAGATTTCAGGCTGGGAGACTAAGCAGGAGGATGGTATAATAGTCCAGGCGGGCAGAGGGACTAGAAAGGACGTGACCGACCTCTACAACGAGGTCTGAGGTCTAGATGTAAGGAAGGCTGGGGGTACAGAGGTCAGGACAGAACTACTTGGGAAGGAGACTGGGAAGAGCTAAAGTTAGAGACACGCTCTTCAGTGACGACGGGTGGTCGTCCTTGGCCCCCGATTGGCTATCCCGGCCGCCAGTCCCGGGAAAGGGGCGGCGCCCTGTCCCCGCCCGCTGGGGCTCCGAGAGAGGCCGGCGCGGGCTGAGAGCCGGGAGAGCCCGGGGAGCCCGGGAAGCCCGGGATCTGGAGCAGCTGGCAGGGACATTGGGTGCTGCCACCAGGAACCCACAGCAGAGGTAGGCAGGTGGGAAGTAGCCCGGGGGCGGGGGCACTCCAGCTCCTCCGCCACTCCGGGATCCCCGCCCCCTCGGGAGCGCGCCGTCCGGGGGGCTCACCGAGCCGAGCATGGGGGCGGCGGGCCGAGCGGGCGGCTGGGACCCGGAGGATGGAGCGGCTGGCGCAGCACTAGACCCCGCGTCTCCCGCTGCAGCCCGGTCTGCCTCCAGGTCTGGGTCTCGTCTGCAGGGGTGGGCTGGGGGCGGTGGCCCGCACCCCTACGTCCCCTGGGCTCCTGTGACGTTTTGTTTGAAAACCCGGGTCCGGGCTTCTGGCATTGCGCCTGTGGTCCTCGAGGGCGAGGGCGCAGCGGGCCCCAGGTTAGGGATGCCCCCGCAGCAAGGGATGCTGCGGTTTGGCCTCGGCTTCTGGGGAGCCACACTGTGATCTCCCGGGCGAAACTTCTCAAAACTTTAAAGAGCCATTTTCTACACCTCGAGTAGCCGGGACGTCAAAGTGCCCTAAGGTGACCTACCATAAAACTACGCTGTCCCCGAAGGCAGTAGACACTTTAAAAAGATGCAACTTTTTAGCCGTGGTATTTTGAGCGCGAGACACTGTGAGAAGTCGAACGATTTGCGCTGTGAAAGCACTAGTGCTGGGCTACCTGCCGGTCACTACTTTCTTTGTGAAAATTCCTGTCTTTGCAAGTCTGGACCGCACCGCTCCGTGCGTGCCTGAGGAGTGTGGGACGAGGAACAGGCTGTTTGGGGCAGTGCCACCGAAGGGCAGGCGTGGCCGAAGTGGGGCTAGGTGGTGGTGGTAAGGTTCTTTAAACAAGGCATGCCTCAGTCTGGTCAAGAAAGGCATCTTTTCTGCTAAAAAGAAAAAGAAAAGCTGATCCAGTTAAGTTGTCCCTTAAGAGAAGAGAACTAAAGAATGTGAGAGGTTAACCCTGACCTCTATCAGAATAAAGCAAAGTAGATGAATCTTTCCTTTTGGGGTTTTGTAAGAGAAACAGGAAGTCAGAGATTCAGAGAAAAGAGCATTCACTCCACAATTGTAAACAGTTTATTTTGTGTCAGTAAATATTTCCAAAAGTCTCCAAAGGTATTTGGAAAACCCAAGACTTTTCCTTGTCCCCTGCAGAGAAGATAGAGCACTTTCAAATTCAGAATTTAGATATATTTATTTAAGTAATTGGTAATAGCTCCAAAGTGATATAGTTCTATAACATCAGTGGTAATATTTATTGTTCATAAAATTCTTACCTACTCAAGATTGTGCATTAATGCAAGCTACTTTTATACTTGTTATAAACTGATATTACAGAATGAAATGAGGAAACCAGGTTTCTAGATCTCAGTGTGGACCAATCTGAAGCTTTGACAAAAAAATTTTTTTCTGGTGGTACTAAAGATTGTACTCAGGCTCCACACATGCTGGGGAAGTGTTATAACATGGAGCTACATCCCCATCCCTTTTTAAAAATTATTTTTATTTCAAGATGGGGTCTTACCAAGTTGCCCAGGTTAACCTGGAGCTTGGTAATCCTTCTGCCTCCGCCTCCCTAGTAGCTGGGGTTATATGCGGTCTTCACTGCTTCACTGCAGTTTTGAATTTTTGTTTTCACTATGACCCAATTAAAATGGAATGCAGATGTTAAGTGCCAATATAATAAAATTCTTAAAGCATTACTACTGCACTGTAAAATATATAATTAGGATAACTGAAAAATAGGTGTGTTTGTTTTGATGTTATTTGTTGTGTCATTTTTAATAGCAAAGTGCTTTAGGTAAGATATGCATGATGCTTTTCATTTTTGAAGTTAAGTTACCCATTTTTTAAAGACTTTTTTTTTGGTTGTAGGTGGACACGACACCTTTATTTAATATTTTTTATGTGGTGTTGGGGATCAAACCCACTGCCTCACACATGCTAGGCAAGTGCTCTACCACTGAGCCACAACCCCAGCCCAACAGTTACCTCTTAATTATTTGAGTTAATGGTGACATTCTTGGAAGAGATAATAACCATATATAATGGATCATTAAATGATCCATTTGTAAATGTGGTCTTAGTGTACATGCACTTAACATACTACTTTTTCTTTACTTGTTCATAAACATATGCTCTTTTTTTTTTTTTTTTTTTTTTTTTTTGTGGTACCGGGGATTGAACTCAGGGGCACTCAACCACTGGGTCACATCCCCAGACCTTTTTTTTTTTGTATTTTATTTAGCGACAGGGTCTCACTGAGTTGCCAAGTGCCTCGCCATTGCTGAGGCTGGCTTTGAACTCGCGATCCTCCTGCCTCAGCCTCCCAAAGTGCTGGGATTACAGGCGTGCGCCACCGCGCCCGGCACATATGCTCTTTTTATCTAGATATAATTCACAAACCATAAAATTTACCCTTTAAAACTATGCAATTCAGTGATTTTAGTATATTTTCAAAGTTGTGCAATCATCACCACAATCTAATTCTAGAATATTTTATCATCCTCCAGAAGAAATCCTATACCCATTAGTAGTTGTTCCCCATTGACCTTTTCTCATTGCCCCTGGCCACCACTAACTGCTTTCTGTCTCTGTATCTGGTTTGTTTCACTTAGAATAATGTTTCAAGGTCCATCCATTGTTATAGCCTGTAGTGGTATTTAATTCCTTTTTTTTTGTATCTGAATAATATTACATTGTATGTTTATATCACATTTTGTTTATCCATTCATTTGAGGGTGGACATTGGGTTGTTTTCCTCTTTTTGGCTTTTATGATAGGATGTTGGATGCACAGGTTTTTGTTGAGAACCATGTATTCAATTCCCTTGGCTCTATACTTCACATTGGAGTCACTGGGTGATAAGGTAACTATATGTTTAAACTTCAGAGGAACTGTTAAACTACTTCCAGAGCAGCTGCAATATTTTTGCAATAGCACCAGTAATATATAAGGGTTCCGATTTCTTCACATTCTGATCAACATTTGTTAGTATATGTTCTTTTTCATTTTATTGTATCTATCCTATTTGGTATGAAGTGAAATGTCATTATGACTTTGATTTTTCACTTTCCCATATAGTGAATGATGTTGAACATCTTTTCATGTGATTAGTGGCCATTTTTATCTCCTTTGGATAAATGTCTTTTCAGGTACTTTGCCCATTTTTCAATTGGGTTGTCTCTTGCTGAGTTGTATGAGTCCTTTACACATTCTGGACACAAATTCCTCATCAAGTACATGATTTGCAGATATGCCCCCCCTCTCCATTTTGTAAATATTTTTTTACTTTCTTGATTGTGTCCTTTTAAGCTCCAATTCTTAAATTTTGATGAGGTCTGATTTATCTATTTCAATTATTTGTTCTTTAGATCATATCTAAGAAACTATGTCCTGGTTGAAGGTCATGAAGATTTATACCTGTTTTCATCTAAGAGTTTTAGAACTTTGGCCCTTACATTTAGATCTTTGATCTATTTGGGGTTAATTTGTGTATATAGTATGAAGTAGGGATCCAAATAATTCTTGTGCATTTGGGCATCCAATTGTCTAAGCATTGTTTGTTTAAAACACTATTCTTTCCCCCATTGAATTGTCTTGATACCCTTGCCAAAAGTCAATTGAGTGTAAAGGTGAGATGTTATTTCTGGATTCAACTTCATTCCATTGACCTATGTCTATTTTTATGCAAGTATAATGTAGTCCTATGGAATATTACCTTGATTCATTTTAATTTGCCTTTGTGGTAAGGTTAGAAAGTTAAACATGTGAGTCCTCAAACTTTAAAAAATTGTTTTGGCTATTCTAGGTCCTTTGAATTTCCCTATAAATTTTAGGATTAACTTGTTAGTTTCTGCAAAAGAAATAGTTGCACTTTTTGAAGGGATTGCACTGAATATGCCGTCTTTACAAAATCAGTCTTCCAATCCATGAGCATGCAATTTCTTTCATTTATATAGCTCTTTAATGGCTTTCATGCATCTTTTGGAGTTTTCAGAGTAAAAGTCTTAAAAATTTAGCAAGTTTTGTATTTTATTTATTTTGATGATAGAGTAAAGGTAATATTTTCTTAACTTAGGTTTTGGATTTTTCCTTGCTAGTATACAGAAGAACAATTGATTTTTGTATATTGATCTGGTTTCCTGAAATCTTGCTCAACTCAATAGTTCTAATAATTGTTAAGCTATTCCTTAGAAAATTCTAAGGAATCATGTCATCTGCAAATAAAGATAGTTTTACTTCCTTTCTAACTTGGTTGGTTTTTATTTTGTTTTCTTGCCCTGGCTAGAATCTCTATTACAATGTTGAATAGAAGTAATGGAAACAGATTTCCTCATCTTGTTCATGACTTTAGTGGGAGAATTTTCAATCATTTACCAGTGTGTATGATGTGAGTTGAGGGCTTTTTATAGATGTCCTTTATCAGGTTGGGGAAATTTCCTCCTCCTCCTCCTCTTCCTCCTCTTCCTCCTCCTTCTCCTCCTCCTCCTCCTCCTCCTCCTCCTTCTTCTCCTCCTTCTTCTTCTCCTTCTTCTTCTTTCTTTCTTTTTTTTTTTGTGTGTGTGCTGGGGATCAAACCCTTGTGCATATGTGGTAAGCACTCTACCAATTGAGCTTTATCCCCAGCCCCAAGGGGGAAATTCCTTCTATTGCTGGTGTGTTGAATGCCTTTATTATGAGGGCTATGTATTTTCTTAAATGTTTTTCTGAGTTGTTGAAATGATTGTGTGGTTTTCATATGGTATGTTACCTTGATTCATTTTAATTTGCTGAGAAATATGTACTCCTTATGTTATTTTTGACTATAGGTTGGGGATGTAGTTCAGTGGCAGAGGACTTGTCTTTCATGAGCAAGACCCTGGGTTCCATCCCCAACACTGCAAACAAAACAAAACCTGTAGACATTTTACACTAGAACAGAAAAAAGTGCGTCTAAATGAAGATCAAAATTTCACCAGCATGAAATAGACTTGTTGCTTAAGATAGAAAAATGTCCCTACATTTCTGTACAATTATATGAATGGTTCAAGAATTAAGGATGGCTGTTTCATGATTGCTTTTTACTTTTTTAATATTTCATCCATATTTTTCCCTGTCTCTTATAAAGCTAATAATGAGAGAAATTAAATAGCAGTAGAATGATAATAAGTTTGACAAATTACATTTCTACTTTTAAATCATCAACAGCAAATGCTAAAGTGAATCATTAAAAGTAAATGCTAATATGGGAAATGAAAAAGATTATTTACAAGGCTAATATTTTAAAAAAAAAACAACACTGGACTGGGGTTGTGGCTCAGCGGCAGAGCGCTCGCCTCTCATGTGCGCGGCCCGGGTTCAATCCTCAGCACCACGTAAACATAAATGCATTGTATTGTGTACAACTGAAGTAAATAAATAAATATTTTTTAAAAATTAAAAAAAAAAAACACTGACCAAACAGCGAAGCAAGGATTCTGCAGAAGCAAAGAAACAAGAAGAGAATGATGTCCAGCTCTACCAAGATGAGCTTCCCTTAAATTATAGCTAGGATTGAGGGGTATCTGGGGGCTTTGACATGGTGGGATGCTTTTAATAAAAGTTGTAGCCTTTGTAGAACAATTCTGCTTGTATTTATTTATTTGTTTCGAAAAGATTGAGTGATAATGTCAGTATTAATATGAAAAGTGCATTATGCACAAACCAGTACTTACGCTGGGAAAATCTTTCAGTGGGATTTTATTAGCATACAGTTTGCTAAAAATTGGTAAAGATTTAGGGAGGAGGATAAATGACACTAAATACTGGGAAAATAAACTTGGTTGTATTTTTATAAAACAAAAGAATAAAATAACATACTTCAACTGCAGGGACCCTCCAGGGTCTAGGAGTTTTACTGTAACATGTTCCTCATGCCTGGGGTTTGGCTCCTGCAGGAGACCCCATTCCTAATGCAAATTTTATCAGTTCATAGCAAGGGCAATTCAGAAACACATTATTTAAACTTTTTATTTTAATAACTCTATAAAACATTAACAAAGGGCTGAGGAGGTGTATCATTGGTAGAGCATTTGCCTAGCATGTGTGAGGCCCTGGGTTTGATCCCCAGCACTGAAAAAAAAATTAGCAAACATTTAAAATTGTTTTATGAATCTCAGAGCCAGAAACAATCATGCTTAATCAAGTAACACCTATTTCAAAGCCAGTTCCCTGGCCTCTTGTCTTCCTCCCTATAGTGTTTCTCCTCCAAAAGAAAAGTTAACAGCATGGAAAATACTGAGTCCAGATTAATGTAGGTGATTCCAAATTTCATATTTATAGGTTTTCTCTTCTTACACCAAATAAAAATTATGCAAACTTGTCAGGATCATAACTTACCTAGATAAATAAAGCCAATCCCAAATAGATAAATATGCCAAAGGATTTCTGGCTTGAAGGATAGCCTGGTCTTGGACAAATTCAGAGTGGTGCTAAGTAATAATTTTAGAACAAATCTAATACATACTTGTAGCACTGGTATGGTGTTTCTTTATGTTATTTTATTGTGCTACCAATTGAATCAAACTGTGATACTTCTGTAAATTTAAGAGTGTGGTAAAATTATGAGCTGGTAGATTTTAAAAGTCTATCTGTTAGACAGAGTTAAAACAATAATAGTACTCTGTGCTGTGCTATTATATTATCCAGAGTTCTGTTAAAAATAGCAAATATTTAAATTTGTTCCTCACAACTTGCCAGTGAGGAAGAATAGTTTGTGATTGTCAGCATCCTCTTTTTCTAGATTGTGTAAACTGAGACATTAAAAGAGAATAAAATTATGGCAGTTATAGGTAAATGGATGGTGTTAGAAAATATCATGCTAAGTGAAGTAAGCCAATCTCAAAAAACCAAATGCCGAATGTTTTCTCTAATATGTGGATGCTGATCCATAATGGGGATGGCAGTGGGGAGCATGGGAGGAATGGAGGAGCTTTAGATAAGGCAAAGGGGAGGAATAGGAAGGGAGGGGGCATGGGGTAAGAAAGACAGTGGAATGAGATGGACATCATTACCCTAAGTACATGAAGACAAGAATGGTGTGACTCTACTTTGCGTACAACCAGAGACATGAAAAATTGTGCTCTATGTTTGTATTATGAATTAAAATGCATTCTGCTGTCAAGTTTAACAAATTAGAATAAATAAATAATTTTTTAAAAGAAGCTGAATTTGAGGGGCTGGGGTTGTGGGTCAGTGGTAGAATGCTTACCTAGCATGTGTGAGGTACCGGGTTTGATTCTCAGCACCACATATAAATATATAAATAAATAAAATAAAAGTCCATTGACAACAAAAAAAAAAAAAAAAAGGTAAGTAGCACAGTTGGGCTTTCACCCCTGGCCGCTGGCCTCCTGTCTCTTACTCAGTTCTTTCCATAAAATACACCAGCTTCTGGAATTTATCTTAGAATTCAAAACTTGTAGCTGGATATCATTGCATTGAGTGATTTAGTGGATTATCTTGAATGCTAATGTGTTATGCTGTTTGAATGCTCTCTTTTTTAGAATAATTATGGCAGAGCCTTCTGATCCAGAAGGACCAATAGATTGGAAAGAGCGATGCGTAGCTCTGGAGTCTCAGCTTATGAAATTTAGAGTTCAAGCAAGCAAGATACGAGAGCTTTTAGCAGACAAGGTAAGCTTTTCTCCCTAGCCTTTGTTATTAAGTATCAGCTACTCTGGGCCCTTTTCATTTATACTAAATAAACTCAGTACTTTTGGGGTGAAGCCTTTTGTAAAATAAGTAGTATAATTTTAACTGTTTGCCAAGATTTGAAGATGCATTTGACATATTCTTTCTCCAGTGTTAAGGTAAATTGGGCAGTGGATGAAAATATTTTATTTGCAAATGCTAGTGGAATATGTGAAAATTGTGTATGTTTAATGAATGTGGCATTCATTCATTCTGGAGAGAAAAGTAGTTCATTTGATTTTGCTAGAGGGATTTAATAGCATTTTAAACTACTGAATATTTAAGAATATCATTTTAAAGTGATTATAGAATACAAATCCCTATTGACAGTAAAATGTGTTTATAATGTATTTGAAAGTATGCACCTGCTTAGAAATTTGTGCTTATTACCTGTATATCATTAAACTATTATTGGGGCTAGAACTGAGTTTAATATAATTATATGTTTCTCCTAATAATGCAATTAGAATTTTTTGTCACAGGAATTTTGTTTTTGTAAATATGTATACAAAACTAGTACATTCAATCATTCAATCATTCAACACATATTTTTTAAGGGATAGTTATGCACCAGACATAGTTCTTCATGTCACAATAACATATGTAAACAGGACAGCCTATGTTTCTGATTCCAGGTAATTTGGATTTTAGACCTGTGTTGTCCAATATGGTAGTCACTAGCCACATGTGGCTGTTGAACATTTCAGATGAAGGTAGTTCACATAGAAATATAAAATACACACTGGGTTTCAAGGATTTAGTATGAAAGAAAGTAATTTATCTCAGCAATAATTTTTTTTCAAGTTGCTGGTTTTACATAAAGTATTTTTACAACAATTGTGTCTTCATACATGTATTTAGGGTAATCATAGATAACTCAGTCTGCCATTATTCCTATCCCCTTGCTCCCTCCCCACCCTCCCCCCTCTTTGTTCTATTTAAAGCTCTTTTATTCCTCTCATCCCCTCTCTCTTGCCTTTATAAGTTAGTATCTTCATATCAAAGAGATCATTCGACCTTTAGTTTTTTGGGATTGGCTAACTTCACTTAGCATTATTTTCTCCAACTCCATCCATTTACCTGCAAATTCCATGATTTTATTCTCTTTTAGTGCTGTATCTCAGCAATAATTTTTATGTGGATTATGTTGATACTACTTTGGATATTGGGTTAGTTGGACAATATTAAAATTAATTTTATCTGCTGTTTTACTTTTTAATGCATGCACTAGAAAATTTTAATTATGCATATGGTTTACATTATATTTCTAGACAGTACTGGACATGTATTTGGATGAATGATGTCTGTGGTCACTCAGAACTCAGCAGAAGAATTTGCAGGTGGTTTTTAAAACCCTAGTCCACATAATCTTTTTGGGATAGAGACTGGTACCCATATCGTATCTCCAAACATGGTCTTAAATTTTCATTTTTAGCCAAGAATCTCTGACACATAGTTTAATAAAATCCAGAAAAACATCATTCCATTTATGCTTTCATATATATCCTCTTAAATTTTTGTATTTTAACATCTTTTAGGTAGAAAGACTAAGGTTATCCTATTCACTTTGGGTCAGCATAATCCAGTAATAGTCTCTGAAGAATAAATCCCCAATATCAATGTACCCTATTGATATTAGAATAAAAATTATAGCTCAGAAAAAAAAATCCAGTTTGAATATCTCCAAATAGTGACAACTTATCCTAAGTCAAAGTTAATGACTAATCCTTTGTCTTTTGCTCTTATATATATCTTCTACCATGTTGTTCTGTGATTTGTCTAGTATTTTCCACAACCCCAACCACCCCATACAATGATTTTTGTCTAGATGCACCAATTATATCCTTGCTGCTAGATCTCGTGGACACTTGCCATTATTGCCTTGGCCTCTGAGCAGTTGACACTGCTGACCACAACCACCTCCTCAATATTTTCTTGACTTCTCTACTGTCTTAGTGTCTATATAGACTAAGTAAAAATTCCGCTCATTTGAGTTTCAATTAGTTGACATTTAAATTTTGTGGCAACATTTGTTCTGTTCTTTAGAAAGCACATTGCAGCAAGTATCTCAGTGCCCGTCTTTTCTTTTTTTTTTTTTTTTTAGTTGTCAATGGACCTTTATTTTATTTATTTATATGTGGTGCTGAGAATCATTTCTTTCTTTTAAAAATTTTTTTGTAGTTGTAGGTGGACAGAATGTCTTTATTTTATTGGTTTATTTATTTTTTTAAATATTTATTTATTTACTTTAGTTGTACACAATGCAATGCATTTATGTTTACATGGTGCTGAGGCTCGAACCCGGGCCGCGCATGTGCTAGGCGAGCGCTCTACCACTGAGCCACAACCCCAGCCCCATTATTGGTTTATTTTTAATGTGGTTCTAAGAATCGAACCCAGTGCCTCACACATGCTAGGCAAGGGCTCTACCACTGAGCTACAGCCCCAGCCCTTGAGTGCCCATCTTTTACATTATAAAAGTGGTGTTTTCTCTGTAGGTAAAACCATAAATAGCTTTAAAAAAATTTTTTTAGCTGTAGATGGACACAATATCTTTATTTTTATTTATTTATTTTTATGTGGTGCTGAGGATTGAACCCAGTGCCTCACACATGAGAGGCAAGCGCTCTACCTCTGAGCTACAACCCCAGCCTCATAAATAGCTTTTTGATTACCAATCTTTAGTCTATTGGATTTAACATTTTCTTTGTCTGTAAATGACTACTCAAGAGGAATATTATTTTTAAGTTGCTGTTTTAGTTGTAGTTTTTTTTTCTTTCTTTTTTGTCTGTATTTCATATCTGTAACTTGAATCCTTTGACAGATCCAAGAGATGGAATTATTCAGATGCATTTTATATATTGGAAAATGTCTAAGTATGCCAAGTTACTCATGGTTTCCTAGTAAATATATTCAATACTAAAATGGGAGTAAGGACTCTCACAATACTTTGTTAAATTCCATTATGATATATTTTCCCAAGTTTAAAATTTTCTTTAATATCCACCCATATTTTAAGGAAAATAGCT
Source organism: Tamias sibiricus (assembly GCA_025594165.1). Lineage (NCBI taxonomy): Eukaryota > Metazoa > Chordata > Mammalia > Rodentia > Sciuridae > Tamias > Tamias sibiricus. The sequence goes on along the minus strand of CM046670.1, from coordinate 61,588,956 downwards.
AATATTTATTGATTTATTATGTATTAAGCACTTTATAGTTTTAGTTTACTTAATTTGTCTAACCACTTGTGAGGTAATAAATTTTATTGTCCCCATTTTATAGATTTGGAAACTTTTGCTTCCTCTGTGCCAGGAATTCTTCTAAGTGATAGGTATACACACACACACACACACACACACACACACTAAGTTTTAATCCTTCCAACAATCTTATGAGGTAGGTACTAACATTACCTATATTTATCCAGGAGGAAAATTAGGTACAGGAAAATTATTTAACTTATTTGAGTTTACACTGAAAGATAAGTGATGGAGCCAAGATTTGAATCTGGCATTTTGTTTTTAAAGCCTAAATGATTAGCTGTCACCTTATATGGCTTCTTTAATCTAGTTTTATTACCACCCTCTTTGCTCTCTCTGATGTTTCTGCCCTCTCATATAGACTGTCTTCTATGCATCATGCATCATATAAATTCATCTCTGTGTGGGGGCAGGTATCTGTGTGTGTTAGCGTGTGTGTATGTGTTTAGTAATAACAATTTGTAAAGCATTACACATTTTTCAGAACAACCCTATTGCACCATTTCTAAGTGCCAACTTGAGTCAAATGTTGCATTCCTGAGACTAGTCTGTTCCCATCCACAACCTTTGTTTTTGTGTTAGGACCAGTTTGCCCCAAGGTTTCTGCTTAATAATTCTCTCTGCCATCTCCCGAAATGGATGTAGCCCCAAGGCTGAAGTTTCTTAAGAGAATACTAATTTGATTTTTTTGCTCTTTGCCAGGAATTGGGGCCAGCTTCTTCTTCCTGCAGCGATTCTGATTCTTGGTTCCATTTTATTGGTGCTGGCTCTAGTCAGCTAATGCCAGGTGCCAGCTATGGCTCCCAAGACTTTACTACAGCCATTAGCTAGTTTCAACCCCATAGTAACCCTATGAGGTAATTATTATTCCCACAATCTAACAATATTAACGTTAAAACTGAGTGTAATTGATTATTATGTACAGCATTACACGGCTAACAAACAGCAGAGCTGTTGTTAAACCTTAGATTTTTCAGATTTATTGTAATACAGTTAATGGAGTACCTAGCACATAGAAATGAATCATTACTTCTTTCTTTCCTTCTTTTCTTTCTCTTCTTCCTCCTTTATTTTCCTTCCTCCCTTCCCTTTCTTCTCTTCCCTTTCCTTTTCCTCTATCTTTCCTTTCCCTTCCTCTCCTCCCTTTTTGTTTGGATCAAACCTAAATCCTTGAGCATGCTAGGCAAGCACTCTACCACTGAGCAGCCCTCCCAGGCTTTCTTGTATCATTCTGAATAGGCATGCTGTTTAAATGTATGAGGAGATAATTTAAATGTAATTACAGATTGATAGGAGACATATTTTTGAATTTTGTAAGGGAAAAGGTATAAGATTATCAGAGTATTTTAGAATTAAAGATGAATTTCTACCTTATATATTTGTTTTATTTTTTGAAAATGGAGTGAATATACAAGATTTTTACACTTTTTTCCCCCCATCACTATTTTCAAGAAACTTAGAATATTAAAGCTAGTGGAGAAAAAGTCCTCATTGAAGTCTTGGGCAAGTGCTGCTGTAAGTGGGAGAGGTCTTTAGAGGAATTTAAGGAATGGTGTTGGAAATATCCTTAGTATGCCAAATATAAACTCTTCAGGGAAGCTGAGATGTAAGTAGTTTTTCTACCTTACAATATTACTAGTTAGATTTCTGAGTCAGGGAGGGAAAAGGAAAATTTTCTTTACAAGGTGAAGTGAAATGTTATTTCCTATGAGTTAGATTTTCATTGAAAAGGAAAAGGAGAAAAATAAGAATTTTCCCTTTGGGCATCAGCATGGGCCATGTAACCTAATGCTTGCTGCCTTTACCTGACACAGCATGGCCATCTGGGATTTCCTGCTTTGGTCTTCCTTTCATGAATATGGTTCCCCTGAGGCAGTCCAAGAATGCTTCCTAGGAATAAGGAGTCTCTGGATAGCAGAGCATATGCTTTCATTCAGCAGTCCAGCATAATACCACTGTTAATGTATTTAAACTACACATCCCCTCAGTTACTCTGTTGGCACACCTAATGTCACACAGTGCCTGATGGAAATTTGACATATATTAACAGTGAGATTTTGCAGACTAACTTGAATGTCATATTTGAGGTTATTGGCTGGTGACTTTATTTATTTATTTATTTATTTATTTATTTATTTATTTATTTATTTATCTGGTTACCAGGGATTGAACTCAGTCAGGGGCACTCAACCACTGAGTCACATCCCCAGCCTATTTTTTATTTTATTTAGAGACAGGGTCTCACTGAGTTGCTTAGCGCCTCGCTTTGGCTGAGGCTGGCTTTGAACCTCATGATCCTCCTGCCTCAGCCTCCTGAGCCACTGGGATTATAGGCGTGCGCCTCCATACCCAGCAACATTATTTTAACAAAATTTTAAAAAATGTTTGGTGATAGAGTCTTTCATGGTGTCTATGGGGGAAATTGGAGAAAGAAATTCTTGGTGGGGAATTGCTGTTTACATTACAGAGTAAGAAGGTCCTAAAGATTCTACCTAAATTAGTCAATCCATTGAACAAGTTTATTTGTGCACAATGCCTATAACAATGAGAGTATCACTGAGGATTATGCCCAGTGGTGATATGATCCAAGCTTACTGGCAAATTCCCCTCTGATACTTGTTGCTAAGTTCACTCTGGTTACAGAGGGCACTTCATAGTAGTAAATCTCGCATGAGGTTTAGAATTTGCTACTTCATTTTATTATTGTGTAAGTGGCCTGTTCATAAAATACTTACTGTATTTTTGTCTAAAATTTGATATGGGGCAGTTGATCATTTCAGATTTCTTTTACTGGCTTAGTATGGAAAGGTTGTGGACTTGACCCAAGGTTTACATTATAGTTTACATTGTGAGAGTAAAAATTTATGTGAATATGTCCTGCACTGCCTTTTTGAGTATTTTGCAAAGTTATTTTTCAGTTTGATTGACTATGAAAAAAAATAATCGAAGGAAAGTATTGCCTTTCATTTTACCCATTGGTTTTGAAGTGTTCTAAGCTTTACTGGATAAACTTAAAGTATATTTATATTAATGTGATATGAAGCATTCAGTATTTATGATCTGTAATAGATGGCAAATAGTAGTGGTTTCCTTTTATTGGTGTTTGTCCTAGTTTTAAAATATTTTTGGAAAGAGTTAAAGCCTTCCTTCCTTTATTCAGTTTGATCTTTTTATTTCATTTGTTCAACAAATATTTACTGAGTTTTTATTAGGTAGTATTCCTCATTCCAGCCTCTACTATTGTTCTATAAGTAATTGGCACATTTAACATCTATAAAGGGAGCATTTAACTATTTCCTAGCCAGTGGTAGAACTCTCTTAGAATCTCAAACTCAAAATTTAGACATTTTTTGGTTATTTCTCTATCCGTCTGTTTCTTTCTCTGATAGGTTCCTTAAAAACATGTAACTTAAAATTGTTGTTATTATGAATGTTAAAATGTTTATAATCAGCCGGGCGCGGTGGCACACGCCTGTAATCCCAGCACTTTGGGAGGCTGAGGCAGGAGGATCACAAGTTCAAAGCCAGCCTCAGCAATGGCAAGGCACTTAGCAACTCAGTGAGACCCTGTCTCTAATAAAAACACAAAAAAGGGCTGGGGATGTGGCCCAGTGGTCGAGTGCCCCTGAGTTCAATCTCCGGTACCACAAAAAAAAAAAAAAAAAAAATGTTTATAAGTTACCATTAAAATTTTCCTAACCTGAAAGAATAGCAAAGGACAGAAATAAAAACCAATGCTTTCCAGATAAGAATTTTGTGGTTTTATGTATTTGAGACTGATTTTCATATAGTTTTTTTGTTACTATACACTGTGTGTGTGGTTTATAAGTACTGTAACAACTGTGGTTTTTTTAAAGAACACTAGGGAATGAGAACATGAAGATTGAAATCTCAGCCATGTTACTGTCTAATAATATGAGTTTGCATAATCTTTATAACAGTTTCCATTTCATGGTATGACTATGAAATAATGTATTGAAAGTTCCTGGTTCCTGAATTCTAATTGGAATTTCTAAAAAAATTATCTTTTATTCTCTGAGTTATTTTTTAAAAATATTTATTTATTTGCTTTAGTTATACACAATGCATTTATTTTTACATGGTACTGAGGATTGAACCCAGGTCGCGCACGTGCTAGGCGAATGCTCTACTGCTGAGCCACAACCTCACCCCTCTCTGAGTTCTTTTTCTTTCATCTGGGATTATTTTCCCACTGTTTTTGTTTAGGTGGAAAACTTTTCTCAAATGTGTGATGATCTTTGGTAATCTATTTGTATTTAAGAATGGGACCTCTGCAAGGTTGGGTGACAATGGTATGCTAATTGTTAGTTACTGTTGTGCCCAGAGAACAGATCCCCAAAAACCGCCAAGGAATCTGGAGTGCATGCGAAAACAAAGAGCCTTTATTCGGGCTTAAGCTCGAACTCTCAGACCTCACCAACACAGTGGATCTGTACTGAGAGCCCGGAACTGAGGAAAGACTGAGTTTTTATAGGGGTAGAAGCAAGGAGGGGGAAGGGGCTCGCCTGATTGGCCAGGGGAGCCCATGCACGACTAAGGAGGTTTTCATTGGTGGAGGCCATCTCTAGAGCTATAGAATGTGCTGACTGTTCACTGCAGGGCCCTGCCATTGCCCTAGTTTATTGTGCCCGGGCTGGTTTATCATATCTGGGCTTATTCCTGCCTTGTGACAGGAGACTTGCAACAATTTGGGGCAGCTGATAACAAAATGGGGTCACAGAAGTTTGGTTTCTATTGTCTTTAAGCCAAGCATTTTACACAAGCAAAAAGAAGCAGTTAAACTGAAAAGAGGCTTGGGGCTGAAAAAGGAGGGTTCCACAGTTACCTGTGAATTTTTGCTTTTGGGTGAGTGGGCAGGAGACTGTTGATTAGATGGTAAGCTCATAAATGCCACAATTGCTGGATGAGTGGGCTCTGAGCAATTTATTCAGTTTTATAAGAGAAGAACTTTTCATTTTTTTAACAGGAAGTAAATGCTTATTTGCTGGACATTTGGCATATGGGTGGAAGTGAGAGAGTTTAAGGGAATTAGTTTATTTTAAAGGACCACATAATTTTCATTAGTACCCACAGCCTGATTTCTCCTATAGGTCTTTACAGGGTTCTGCTGGGCATTGGTTCCTCAGCAAAAGGAGAAGCTCAGGACCCTCCATACCTTATTTTAGCCTGTGCTTTCCATCATTCTGCTTCACCAAAAACAGAAGGTTTGTGTGAATATATGCCTGTGTTAAGAGTAAACTTATCCTTCACTCCCTCCTCTCACTGGCAGCCAGCCTCTATTCTTCAAGAGGATATTGAGAATCTATCGGAACTCATTTATCAGTCCAGGAGGAAATAGATAAGGATGTTGACATCAGTGGTTCCCCAACAGAGAACCTAGCCAGATCACTTAATGTTGAAGTTCATGGTTGGCAAACCCATATATGTGTTAAAGCCTCTAATCAGCCTTTTAGTCCCTCACCCTTAAACCCAAATGTCTTCTCAGGGACAACTGAATATCCAAAGAAAAGCCTGCAACATGAAAGCGAATGAGCAATGAGAAAAACAACGTTGCCCATGTAGAGCAAAGGAAGCAAAACAAGATGGGCAAAATCCTATCAGTTAATATTTTCAGAAAGAAAGGAAGGGACAGTGCATCCATGAAATAAGGACTATTCAAGAGGAGATAAGGCCTCTTGGAAATTAAATACATGATAGGCAGACTTAGTAGAAGGGTTGGAATACAAGCTTAAGGGAAGGTGCCAGGAAGTAGAACAAAAAGTTAAAAAGATGGGAAACAGGAGAAAAGATGAAAAATTTAGAGGTTCAGTCCAGTATTTGCTAATTAGGGTTTGGAAAGGCACTAATGCTATTGGTTAACCCTGCAGTTAACCATTCAGGTCTGCCCCACTCCTGTTTTCCTGCTGCTCATCAGGAAACAGGAGGTTGAGGTCAGCAGACTGAGTGTGCTTAGGGGTTCTAGATCTGCTGTGCTGCATGGAGTGGGCTTCTGCAGCTAGCATCCACACCATGCCCAGTCCTGGCCACTGTGGAGTGACAGGTTGGCTCACCCTGGCTCACTTTGGTGCTGGCCTGCCATGACTCAGGCTGTGCCAGCATGGCAGGCTCCTCAGAGCTGAGGCCTGAGCGCTCAGCCTCCACTCTGCCCCTCCGCTGCTTGAACAAGAGCTTCTTGGCAGGGATCGCTGGGCTGGCTGTGCAGCTCGGCAGCCAGCGGGCCATGCCATTTCTCACTCTGAAGAAGTGCCCCCAGCTGCCATTAAGGGAAAGGGGATGACCACTCTGGCTACTTAAGGCTGAAAAGGGCAGGGGATGGCAGTCAGGGTCCTTCTACTGGAGGACCTGAGGTTTAAGAGGCCTGTTTAAAAGGCCTCCAGTAGAAGGGGGATTTGGTTTTGGATTCCATCTGTAAGGCCATTTGTAGCTTGAGCATCTCACACATCAGGGCAGTCTGGCTGGTAGATGATTGGATGAAGCATGTGTAGGGCAAAGATCATATTAAGAGAGCAATAGGGCTGGGGTGTAGCTCCGTGGCAGAGCGCTTGACTTGCATGTGTGAAGCACTGGATTCAATCCTCAGCACCACATAAAAACAAAATAAAGGCATGTTGTCCATCTGTAACTACAAAAAAAAAAAAAAAAAAAAAAAAGATAGCAATAAACAATATAGTAACACATTTTCCAAAAACAACTAGCACAAAGCAATTTATTATTAGCGAGTCCCTGAAAACCATGAAGATCGGTAACTTATTAAAGCTTAAGGTGGAGTTTAACATGCCACTGATTTGTGAGTGGAGGTCATTTAAGACTTTAGAAACATTAGCAGAGTTGTTAGAAACATATACATAATATTTAGTTTCAATAATATCTTAGGCATTCTCTTGAGCTATAGTTAAAGATGTATAATGTCTTTTTTTTTTTTTTTTGGTGATGCTGGGGATTGAACCCAGGGCCTTATGCATGCAAGGCATACCAACTGAGCTATATCCCCAGCCCCATAATGCCATCTTATTTTTGTAAAACAGCTTTTTCATTAGTGTACCTGTTTAGTTGAGTTATCCCTGTCATGTAGGACTTCCTTGGAAAAGTTGGTTAGCACATCCATGTGTCACATTACATCTTTTAAATGTAATATAAATAAATACAGGGGCTAATATAATATAAAAATAGGGGCTAAATAATACCAGTAAAAATACATTGAGTTTGCCTATGTAGGAGGTTAGGAAAATTTCTTAGGTCTCAAGTTGACTTAGAATAGACTTGTGACTCTGGCAGGAGTTTTTCAGGATGGTTATCAGGCACTGTTGTATAAGAACCCTCCCTTTACAACCTCCCAGTTTTACTTACTTGAAAGAACTGACACTAGCATATGTCTTAAGTTACAAACATTGTCTTCCTTATATGACTGCTTTGGTTATACTCTCCTGCCAGGTGTTCAAAACCAAGTTGGTCAGAATTGACTTTGTTCATATCTACTGTTAGGAGTCAGCTAAGATTTGTCAGGGGTCAGTCTTGGGAACTGTGAGAAGCCTCTTGGCTCCTTTAGCTTTCCTCTACCAATTATGCCATCTGCCAGGATGGATCAGAGTCTTGCTGACCATACGTGGCTACCTTTGGAAGCATCAGGGACATTTCCCTCTCCAATGACCCTCCTCTTTGCAGAATGTGCACTGATTGGTTTCCTTTTCTCTAGGGTCCTCATGGTCACTTTGATCAGGAGGTCAGGTGACTCACCAGAGTTACACAGCCCTAAGTGAAGTTCCATTGTTTCCTTAGTTCTAGCAAGGGCCAAAATATTGGCTGATTTTTCCTTAGCTCTTCTACTTGACTTTGGTCTCCATGGTTTTAAACATCCAGCAGACTATTTTCACCAGTCTTAAAGTGGGTGTAATGGGTTTTTGACTTTGGTACTGGGAAATCAGCATTATATTCTATGTCCTGTTGGTGATGTCTTTTTGTCTTAACTCAGAAGTACTACTCCTGCAAAACCCTAAGGGCAACAGTTATAAAGTTACTCAAAGCAACCAAATGTAAGCCAGGTTTGAAAATGGACAGTGTATAAAAGACAGCATTTTGGGTTGGGGTTGTAGCTCAGCGGTTGAGTGCTTGCCTCAAATGCGTGAGGCACTGGGTTCGATCCTCAGCACCACATAAAAAATAAATAAATAAAACAAAGATATTGTATCCATCTACAACTTTAAAAAATGTTTTAAAAAACAGCATTTATTAGTCACCGTACCTATATTAGACCTACATAAGCTCTAATTTTATACATTTTTTATATAACACTTAGATAAATCTCAACCATTTAGTTCTCAAATGTATACATATCTCTAGACACATATATTTAGGGCATCAACAATATTAGAACAACCTAAAATATCAGTTACTTATTTAACCAGTCATAGAGTAATTGTTTAAATGACCTTAAAACAGGTATAAATCCTGATTTTTAAGACTTAAGATTTTCCTAATAAAACCTAACAGACATAAGAAATTATCTTGGTAGATAATAATTTCCTTCAACAGACATTTGTGAAGAAATGTTTAGTTAGGAACTTTACATTACCCATGAAAGCCAGGATACCACATAAGCCTAGTTAACTTTTTAAACCGGTTATTCCCGCCAAAGAAAAATCCTTTAAAGCAATGGACATCGCACTTCAAACATTTTATGGAAACTAATATTTTTTTATTGACTGCTTACCTAGAAAAGTATGTATTAGTAATTTTAAAGACATTTTTACTTTTACCAATTTAAATTGACTTTTTGTTGAAGTTTCACGTGAACTTTTAAGAGTGCTCATGTATCTGTAAGCCAATGCTGGTACCATGTAAAGAATGTATGGATACATGCAGACATGACATATAATACACAGGTATGCACAAATATAAATAAAATAGACAGGAAACAAAGATTTGGTAGCTTTAACCAGGTGTTTTATATCCACAGGTAGGAGACTAGAGAGATTACAGTGCCTATCATATTTAACCCTTTAGAAATTAAAACAGAGCCTGTCACATATTTTTACATTATGACTAACACATAGGAAGGACCTATGCAATTGGAGACATTAGGAGTAGTCTGTCAGCCATGGTGGACACTGAAATCAAAGGTTCAAGTGGCCATTTATCCTCTATGGGGGTCACATTCACTTCCACCATCACTACTGTTAAAATAACTCCAGTTAGATGAAACAAGAATGATCAGGAAAAAAAAATTAAGGGATAGGGGTTGTGGTTCAGTGATAGATCACTTGCCTTGCGTGTGTGAGGCACTGGGTTCCATCCTTAGCACCACATCAAAAATAAATAAATAAATAAATAAATAAATAAAGTTATTATGTCCATCTACAACTAAAAGAAAAAAAAGATACAAAATTTAAGTGTGCAGAACTAAAGGTGAATTCACCAGAAAAACTAAGTTCAAAAGACAGAGAGGGTTTTTCTAAAAACTGAAATGGCCATAATCACTCTAGTAAAGGAGCACATGGAACATCTTTATCAGACCAGAGTACACTTTGGGATCAGAGTCAGTCCTTTCCCTTTGTCTCCTCCTTTCTGTAGCATTTAGCTAGGAACTTACTGAGAAAGCAGAATCCCAGAGTACAAGAAAGCTTTATCAGTTTGGATACTTTTTTTTTTTTTTTTTTTTTTTTTTGTCTTAAATTAGTTTGAGCAATTACTCATGCAAATCTAGCTGAAGGTGGTGTTAGTTTATGTTTCCCTCAAGGGCCATCTCTCCTCATGTCCAACTTGTATTTGGGTCAGACTTGAGTACAGAAAAATATTACGTATTTCTTCCCAGAGTTTGAGGGTTAAAGGACTTGCAGTGTTTGAGTACTTAGGCCAGTTGGAGTATTACCCTTCTGAAAGACAAAGGGTGAAGAAGTTGTCACTTGACACAGTCTTGAATCAGATTGAGGTATCCTTCAATCCCCTGTGGACTCAAGGCCATTGGCAACCACCCCTTGAGCCTGCTGGTTGGATTAGTCACTCTTAACAATTCATGACCCACAATCCCTTTTCTTTATGTCATTTCCCTATTAAAAAGAGAAACCCTGGTTTTTCTGTACTGTGCTTACCTGCAATTATGAAGGCACTATAGACGGGGTTTTGTGTCCTAGAGGAACTCAGTTATTGTACTAAAGGAGAGACATGTTCACAAGGGTCATTTGTCCTGAACAAGTTTTATAGTCCTTTCTGATGTCTATATTTATGATATCAGTTTGGAAAATTTTCTGTACTTCACTTGATTATTATAAATATATTTGATCTCAAATTGCTCAAGAGTCTTTGGATTGTGTTTGTTTTTGTTTTAAATATTTTTTTAGTTGTCAATGGACCTTTTTTATTTTAATTTATATGCGGTGCTGAGAATCGAACCCAGAGCCTCACATATGCTAGGCAAATGCTCTACCACTGAGCTACAACCCCAGCATATTTGTTTTTTTTGTTTTTCGCATTTTAAAATTATCCAGACGAAAACTAGAAGGGTTTGGAAACCTAGGAAATGGGACCCTCCTTGTGAGTGGGAGCGCACCATGGACAAGGGAGGGTTTAGGTCTCAAAAGGCACTCAAGGACTCAAAAATTCCCAATAACCTTATCTATGGGTCCTTTTGAAACAATTGGGATTCAGAGGGGCATAAGAAACTTGAGTATGCATGGTTGTGTGGCACACATGGGAGACAGAGTAGGGAGAATCAGAGAGCACTCGGCTCATACTCTAGGGATTAGTGGGTCACCTCTTTTCCAAAGACCTGGATCAGACTAAGGCTTTTGTCTCAGTCAGACACAACGGGTGAGGGCACCCTCCACCCTCAGGATAAGTCAGTCTGAAAGTGAAAGAAAGAAGTAGATGCTTGAACCCATTTGTCTACCTGGTTTGTGTTCCACAGAGATAAGCTGAAGCAGAGCTTGACCACCATTCCTCCATCAGAGGTGAAGGGAATGAGCAAGCCTCCTCCAGTAAGCCTTTAGACCAGTGCCTTTAGACCGGTGGCCTCACTAACTGCTCCTGGCTTACAGGAGCCCAGTATTTTTGATAGAGATTTTTCAAAAAGGAGTATAGAACTTCAGGGGGTAAAAAAGATGGTTCTGTTGGTCCATTTCACTCACTCTTCCAAAGATCCCCATGTTGGGTACCAAAAGATAAAAATGGAGTTTTCAGCTGGCAGGTGGGGGTCTGCACAAGCTACAGGCCTCTGCAGCTCTTTTTTTTTTTTTTTTTAATATTTATTTATTTGCTTTAGTTGTACACAATGTGTTTACATGGTGCTGAGGATCGAACCCGGGCTGCACACGTGCTAGGCGAGCGCTCTACCGCTGAGCCACAACCCCAGCCCCCTCTGCAGCTCTTAATGGTGGGTTATGCTCTCCAGTGCTGCAGCAGACCCTCGCAACTGTCAATTTCTTCTTTCTGGGTTCCTGTCTTGCAAATTCGAAAATGAAATCCACAGACTGGATGAGTGAGTATAAGAGTAGGATTTATTAAATAATAGAAACAGGAATAGTACTCTCAAGAGTAGGAGAGAGACTCCATAACAGGTTTCCCCTCTGGATGTGCTAGTCTGGGGATATAATATAGCACTTGGGTCAATGCTATTGGTCCAAACTCATGCTAATCAGGGTTTGAAAAAACTACTTATGCTAATTAGGGTTTGGAAAGGCACTAACGCTATTGGTTAACTCTGCAATTCCATTCAGGTCTGCCTCACTTCTGTTTTCCTGCTGCTTATCAGAAAGTAAGAGGTTGAGGTCAGCAGATTTTGCACGCTTTAGGGGTTCTGGAGCTGCTGCACCGCATGGAGTGAGCTTCAACTGCAGGTCTCTCCACGGCTCCACTGTCACTTCTTGGCTGGGATTTTTGGGCTAGCCCTGTAGCTAGGCAGCCAGTGGTCCATGTCAATTGTATCATAGTATGATGTCTGCTGGAGGAAAGGATAAGAAACCAATGAAGTTAGTTTATTATTATTATTTTAAAATTTGTTTTTCATTGTACACAATACCTTTTTTAAAATGTGGTATTAATAGCCGGGCGCGGTGGCGCACGCCTGTAATCCCAGCACTTTGGGAGGCTGAGGCAGGAGGATCGCGAGTTCAAAGCCAGCCTCAGCAATGGCGAGGCACTTAGCAACTCAGTGGGACCCTGTCTCTAAATAAAATACAAAAAAGGGCTGGGGATGTGACCCAGTGGTCGAATGCCCCTGAGTTCAATCCCCGGTACCACAAAAAAAAAAAAAAAAAAAAAAAAAAATGTGGTATTAAGGATTGAATCCAGTGTTTCACACGTACCAGGCAAGCACTTAACCACTGAGCCACAACCCCAGCCCAATTTAGAAATCTTTAAAAGCCAAAATTGCCAAAATGGTTACTATGCTCAGCATTCATTTTCCTTTAGAGAACATTTTTTAGAAACTAAGCATATTTCTAGAACAAAAAAATCTTCAATTTAAACTTTCAGCTAAGCTCTTGGAATTTAGGTAATTATGCAGTTTTAATGGATACTAGGAGAGGCTAAATGTTGTGTAAATCCATTACAAACCATAGGATGGAAAAGGTCAAGCAACCAGAAGGACTAGTTGTCCCATCTTACCCTAGAGAGAGAACTTGTGGTTTTTCCAACTTTACCACAAAACTACCTACTTTGAAAAAAGCCTGTGGCAGTGTGGAGATGGGTTGGAATAGGGTTGGAGGATGATATTTTGGGTAGGATGAGTAATGAAACTGAAGGACACCTTTCATCTTGGAGAGTAATTTAGCCCTCAAAATCTCCTTGGGCTGCCCATGGCTTTGTAACAGCAGCAGACTTCTGTTTAATATTAGATGCATTTTCTGTTAGAAAACTGCTGAAACATAGTTAACTTAGCTGGGAACACCGTGTTAGTGAAATAAAAGGATTTATTGGGGTGCCACGTGGGCAAGGGTAGGGAAGGGAAGGGAAGGGGGGTAGGGAAGGGATGGAGGGGAACCGAGGCAAGCACGAACAGAGAGCAGGAACAAGGAAAAAGGGCAGAGTTCAGTCCGGGGCTGGCTTAAATAGAGTAGGGGCCATAAAACCCCCTTGGAGTGAGTCCTTGTCCTATAGGCCAGCAGAGGTCATGGGGGGAGGTAGTGGTAGTGGACAAGGGACTTGCTGATCAGGTTTTGGTCACGCTGAGGATCTCGGGAGCCGTAGTTTTTCACAAGGCACCTGGAAAGGTGTGGCCTTCTGCCTGGGAGGCGCGGCCTCTGCCTAGAATCCAACATTCCCCCCTTTTTGATTTCTTAGGAAGTGGGGCGTCGTGCTTCGATCTGGCTGCTTCGGAGCTGAAATGGGGCGACGTGGGGTAGTTTTGAGGGGGGGGGGGGGAGATGTGGGCAGGCAGGTCCAGCTGGAGGGTGAAAAAATTTCCAGGAGGTAGGCGTGGAAAAGATGAATCTGTCCAGGTATGGGATGGGTGAAGTTTTTTTGAAGCCATATGTCGGTGAGGGTGTCAAACCAGGCTTCTGAAGAAAGTCACTGAGGGAGTCAGCCGGAGAGCATGTAGAAATTGTGGGTCTTGTGAGTTTGCAGGTAACACTATTATGGAAGCAACAAAGGGAAAGAAGGTGAGATGGATTATTTTCCATAGGCCTGTATTCCACCAGGTGGGACTTACGGTGAAGAGGCCAATGGAGAGTGTGAAGCACATTACAGTGAGCGTCTGGTGGCAGCGTAAGGGCAGGACTCAGCAGGGGTCTCTGGTTGGAAAGTCACTCGTTGGTTTTTTTAACAGTTGATAGTCCCTGGGAAAAACTGGTTAAAGGTTCAAAACGAGAAAAACAGAAAAGATTATTTTGAGTCAGTATCAGGAACACAAGAGAAATGAATTTTTAGGGGACCAGTGGGAATGGGAGAGCAAGTACACTGAAGTAGTTGTCTTTTGTGGATCTTCAGTTGGTTGATCAGCTGGTTTCAGTCTGGAAATATGAATCTAAGAAGTTCTGAGGTTTCACGAAGTTTAGCAACTGTGGGTGTGCACAGCACAACGTGGAAAGGTCTTGTCCACTTTGGGACAAAGGAGATTGTTCCTGTGTCCTGGGGAAGGGAGAAATATACCCAAGAACCGTGTGTTAATGGGAATGAAGCAGTGAGTCTACCTGGGTCAGGCAGAATGAAATCTTGGCACTTTCATATCTGATGTCTGCTGAAGGATAAGAGAGGAGAAGAGAGATCTTTGGGTAAGGGTCCCTGAGTTGGGGAAACTCCGGGTGGAAGGGCTGGTCGCCCAAACATAACCTCAAAAGGGGATAGTAAGGAGGGCTTTTTGGGAGGACTCTGAGCCTAAAGAGGGCGAGGGGAAGTAAGAGTTCTATTACTCTCTACCTTCCCTGAAGACATGGGGTGATACGGGATGTAAAAATGCCGAGGAATGTTAAGGGAAGTAGATATATTTTGGGTAACTAGTGCAACGAGCACAACGGAATCGGGTTAGATCAGAGGAGGAAGAAAGCTTGGATATAAAAGAATCTTTGCCCATACTTTCGACCGTTAGTTGAGGTCGAAAAGATGAGCGGAGGCTGAGTCAGGCGATTCCAGAAGGTTTATGCCCTTGGAATGGGATGGAAAAGTGAATGGAGATAGGAGAGGATTGATTGTATGGCAGGGAATGTGGGGGCCTGGGTAGATTGGACTGAAGCCAGAAGAGAAGGAGAAGACAGTGCTGCTTCAGCCTTCATGTTTCCCTGAACTATGGGAGAGTCTCCACTTTGTTGTGAAGGACAATGGGAGATCCCTATTAGTTTTGGGCAGAAGAGAGGCTTGCAGGAGTTTAAGCCTGAAGCATCTCTATACAATCATGTTCTGGGGGCTCTGGGGAGACTGGGAGAAGAAAAAACTGGGTGTAAAGAGAAGCAGGACTGGAACGAGGTTGAGGAGCTGAGTGTGAAAGGGCAGGAGAGTTTGAAGGCTCTTATATATTAGTCTTTAAATGGTGAGGAGAGGCAATAGTGACATGAGCACCAAATTTAGCTTTTTAGATTTTTTGTAGAAGTAGGTAAGCAGCGGCCAGAGCCCGAAGACAGGGGGCTCATCAACGAACGGTGGGGTCAAGCTGTTTAGAAAGGTAGACGGGGAAACACGATACCCACGAGAGGAAAGAAAGTTTAAAAGAGTGTAAGAGTACTCACGAGCTATGAAAAGGAGGGGCTGCAGAGAAGAAGATGATATTATAAGGAGAAAGAGTGGATCTGAGATAGCTCCCTGTAGGGAGGGGCAATTCCTGAGATGGGTTACTTTGGCAACATGTTGGGGCAGGTTATTGAGGGTGGACGAAGGGCTCTGAGGGAATCAGCATTTCAATCCCTCAGGAGACAGTTTCCCAACTTTCCAAAATTGGCTCACTCAAATTGGCTTTCGACCTGACACGATTTATCTACATATGCTGACTGCCTATGAGATTTTGGCTTCACTTCCCTTCTAACCTTAGGAACCTCCTTACTACTGTAAGGGAATGGGTCGATGACCGAGTCTGGCTTCTTCAGGCTGAACGGGGGCGAAGTGATGGGGGCAGTAGTTTGGAGTTCCTTTTGTAGAAGTTAGGTCAGATTGAAGCCTGGGGAAGGTTGTAAAGTTATCAGGGACGGAAGCTTCTATTGGAGAAACAAAAAACATGAGTACCGAAGAAATGTTGCAGCATCTGAAACGTCAATGTATATCATGAAGATGATAATTCAAAGCTTTAGCATGTATAGAGTTATCGGGAATGTAAACACAACACTTCACTTAGGGCTGAAGTTACCTTTGCTTCGAAAATGTCTAGAAATGGTTGTGCATCTGTTTTAACTGTTACTGGATGTCTAGGATGAAATCTGTCAAACTGACTTCTGTTTTGACCATTGGTAAGAGTCAGCTGTTTCTGATGGGAATCTTGGGGAAACTTGAGAGCAGCTTTTGTGCTCGGTGCCTTCTGTAAGGATGGGTCCAGGTCTTGCTTGACCTTGTGGCTTCCTTCAGAAGCATTAGGGATGTTTCTCCCTTTTTATGGACCCTCCTTTTAGCAAGAGCACTGATTGGCTTTTCCTCTATGGTCTCATTTATCCCTCTTATCGAGAGATCATGTGACCCAGAGATGCAAAGTTCTGCAGAGATGTTTCCTCTTCCCTCACAGGCAGACTCTGGAACAAGAACCAAATACTGGTCTTCTTGGCCCTTTTTGATTAATTTGAAAGTTTTGATCTTAGCCATCCAGTAAGCTAATCTTAAATTGAAAACATTGGGCTTTAATTTTAATGTTTATAAACTTACAGTAGCCGGGGTCTGTGGTACCTATCTGTCTCGATGGTTTTCGAAGGTCAGGTGTTTAAGTTTTGAAGTTTGATTTCTGTTAAAGAAATGCTGAGAGCATTTAGCTGACAAAATATTACAATTAGAACGGATTAAAGAAATTTTGGGAGTACATAGTTTTTGCTGATTGTCTCATATACTTATTCAACTAACTTACACAGGCCTTTACATCACTTACTTAAACCCTCTAATCTTGAAACATAAACCCTCTTAAGACATTCTTATCTTCAAACATTTCTTTTTCTTTCTATTGAGTATGGTTTCCACACTTATAACTTTCTAATTTATTTTTCTCACGTGTTAACTCCTTTCTCTGTTCATCCTTTGAAACAATCTTTATAATGATTTGAATTTAGACGAATTATTTTTTATATCTTAATAGAAACATCTTGTTATTTCTAGTATTTTTAGTTGGAATAAAAACCTTTGAGCCTCTACATACATATCAATATTTTATATAAACTTTCGTATATAAAATTACACACATCTGATAACTATTTTATGAGAAGTATGTAGAATCATACCTGTTAACATTTTAACCTTGCTACAAATGAATAATCTCATGTGCCAAAATATGAGACTGAATAGTATCAAGCATTTTCTTTGCTGAAGAAAAGTCTTGGAAAAAGCTTGCGAATTAAGTTTGAAGTTTAAAGGTACCCTTAGTTATTGCACACTTTGGAAGGGGAAGCGAGGAGCTAAAGAGGCAAAGACGATTTTAGCAGGGGATGAAAAGAGCGGATTGATTGAATTTCCCATTCTGAATGGAAACTGAGGGACTGTGTCTTACGTGAATGAGAAAGAGAGAGAGAGCAGAGGACAGAGGGAATAAATGGTGAAAGATAAGGCCAGCTGTGCTCGGGCAGGAAGCCAGAGGGAGGGTCGCGCAAGGCAGTGTCTGCTTGGAATGGAATGGCGGGGTCGGAGGATTTAGGGGAACCAAGCAGGCGGCTCTGGGAGGCTGGGGGGGGGGTGGAGTTTCGCGGTTGTCACCGTTGCTGCTGCTATAAGGCAGGGCACGGTCCTGGAAGGTGGTCGGAGGGAATCACGTGGGTAGGGATAAGATGGCGGATCAAAGAAGGGCGGGACGTGGAGCGGAAGTGGAGACAGATTTGGGCGGAAGAACATGGCGGATCAGAGGAAGGGGGAGGGAGCTGAGTCGGGGCTGCATGTGGAGCCTGAACTGTACCGCGGCGGCGGCGGCGGTGGCAGCGGCGCCGGGCAGCCTCACTTGGGGGCGGGCGGGGGGCGCCAGTCGCCGTGTGCGGGGCCGGTCCAGGGCTCAGCGGCGCAGGCCAGCGGGCGAGCCGCCAGGGCGGGCAGCTGGGGCCATTGGTCGGGGCGCGGGCGGGCGGCGGCCGGGGGGAGCCGCCGGCGCGGCGCACGGCCTCGGCACGGAGGACGCATGGGGGTGGGGGGTGGGGTTTTGGTCCCTGCGCCAAGAAGCGCTCAGCGCAGCCCGCGGGGAGCGCGCGGGGGCGGGGTGGTGGCGGAAGCAGCGCGGAGCTGGGAACCGGAAATTGAGAGGGCGGGGGGGGTAGCAGCGGGAGTGGCGCCGGGAATGACGTAAGCAGAGAAGGCGGGTCTACAGAGCGGGGAGGTTCTGGCAGAGCGGAAGGCGGGGGCGGGGCGAAGGATGAAGACAACGGAGGGGGAGGATCTAAGCTCGGAAGCCCGCCAATTTCAAAATCTAAAGCCTGAGCTGGGGGAGGGGAAACGCTCCGGAGCAGTCTTCGAGACTGCCGGTACGGGGGAGGTGGAGCTTCTAATCCTGGATCGAACTCGGGGTCAGTGGAAGATGGGGGGGGGATCTGGAAATCTATAAGCGAGAAAGACCGTCTCAGGATTGCACCTGGTGCACAAAGAAGGATTGGAATGGAGGAGGAAGAAGGCATCGACATACGGCAACTCCGTCCATCTCTTTGTTTGTTGACAAAAGCTGGAGAGTTCCCGTAAAAGCCGGGAATCTAGGGATCCTGATTCTGGCCACTTATTGGATAGCGGGTAAGAAGGCCAAATTTTTGTACATAGCTTTATCAATTTGGTCTTGTTAATTTGGGGTTTTAAGCCTAAACGTGCTCGATTTCTTAGGAGACAGTCGAGAGGCGTGTCGGCCTGAGTGGACAGGGAGGTTCCCATATTTCCCGATAACGGGGAGGGGCGGATAGAATACTTTGGAAGGCGTCCCTTTCAAAGTATGAATCAGCGTAAGATCCAAGCTCTCTCTCCTAGTCGTCACCAGGTGAGACGAGCCTTGGGACACCTAAGCACCTTTCGTCCCGGACGGCAGGTTTAAAGGTGTCGGGGAGCTGTGAGCTTTACTCCATGGAGACTATGGGAATGTTCCGTTCCGAACGGAAAAACGGAAGCTCAAGCCGGAGTGCGGAGGGGAACCTTTCTTAGAAAGCCGAGAGCCGTAGAGGACAGGTGGAAATTTTTAAAGTGGGCGAATAAAGATGGGGAGGCGGGGGGGGGGGAAGAGTTCTCGGGGTCCACCGTCGCCCTGAAGGCTTGGGTGGGGTGTGGTCCCCCCTAGAATGGCCCCCAGTGAGATTGCCGGACGATCAACGGTCAATTCTCGCCGCGCAGTGGCCAAACAGGTTTACAAACTCAGGGTGGACGGGGGGCTTACCAAATTCCAGCGACGGTGAAGGAAGACAGACGGCCAAGGAGACGCGTGGTGGACGCTCGTCTCCTTTCCCGGTCAGGGAACCAAATGTTAGAAAACTGCTGAAACATAGTTAACTTAGCTGGGAACACCGTGTTAGTGAAATAAAAGGATTTATTGGGGTGCCACGTGGGCAAGGGTAGGGAAGGGAAGGGAAGGGGGGTAGGGAAGGGATGGAGGGGAACCGAGGCAAGCACGAACAGAGAGCAGGAACAAGGAAAAAGGGCAGAGTTCAGTCCGGGGCTGGCTTAAATAGAGTAGGGGCCATAAAACCCCCTTGGAGTGAGTCCTTGTCCTATAGGCCAGCAGAGGTCATGGGGGGAGGTAGTGGTAGTGGACAAGGGACTTGCTGATCAGGTTTTGGTCACGCTGAGGATCTCGGGAGCCGTAGTTTTTCACAAGGCACCTGGAAAGGTGTGGCCTTCTGCCTGGGAGGCGCGGCCTCTGCCTAGAATCCAACATTTTCACTAAAAGAAAAATACAAATTCTCTTTTTAAAAAGTCTTTCTTCTATGGTTAATCCATCATTGTGCCATTAATACTTCATTACATATTTAATCTGGACTGCATCCTAAGTATTTAAATTGGTATTTTTAAACCTCAAAGCAAATCTGTGTGATACATTTATTTTGGATATGTTCATACAGTTTGTGGAATGGAAAGTTGGGAAAAGCTCTGTACTTTTCATGATTATACACCTTGAAGTTGAGACACTAGATTTTTCTATCACATCCAAGAACTGAGAGCCACAAGAAAATACCATTCCTAGACACTGCATGTCAAAATGAGAGTGACTTTCATTGGAGTGATGACCAGAGATGATCATTGGGTACCATAGAAATAATCTTTGCAGATCTTTGTAGATCTGTTCTCAACAGGGTAACTTTGGGTTTTAGTTATATATATTCATTGGAGTGATGACCAGAGATGATCATTGGGTACCATAGAAATAATTACAGTATTATCTTTGCAGATCAGTTCTCAACAGGGTAACTTTGGGTTTTAGTTATATATGCCTGCATAAAAAACCTCCTCAAAACTTAGTGACTTTATCGATTTTGCCGTACACACACACACACACACACACACACACACACACACATAACATTTTCAGATACATATTTTAAAATATCATGTTCTACATGATAAATATATAATTTTGTCAATTAAAAAACCTCGGGGCTTTAAAACAGCAGTTGTTTTATTTGTTCACAATTCTATTGGTGATTCTTTGACTATTTGGCATTGAATGGGGTCATTTATATGACCCCAATCAATTGGCAAATCAACTAGAGAGATGGGCTCACCAGGGATGCTAGGACTGCTGGGTCTGGGATGTCCAAGATAATTTCACTCATATATCTGACACCTCAGCTGGAAGTGGTGGAACAGTTAGGTACTGTCCAAGATCCACCTGCCCCATCCCCTTGGTCTCTCCAGCAAAGTAGCCAGATCTTTTTTCCATGCTGATTCAAGGATCTAGGAAAGAATAGGTGCAAGCTGTGTATATCTTCAGACCCAGCTGCAGAAACTACATCAGATTCTAATAGAGTCAGTCACTGGACTAACACAGTGTTAAGGAAAGAAGAAATATTTTCCATCTCTTGAAGGAGAAAGTCACATAATGTTAAGCATCTTGGTATGTACTTCTTGCCATGTGTATTTTTTTTATAACATGTCTATCTAAATCTTTTTCCCATTTTTAAAATGAAGTTGTTTGTAAAAAATCTTTATCCTGGTTACAAGTCCTTTATCTCAAATGTTTTGCACATATTTTATCAGTTTGTGCCTTGCCTTTTCATTTTCTTAAGTGTTGAAAAACAAACATAATTTTTAGGAGGTACATTTTATCAACTTTTTCTGTTACGGTTCATGCTTTTAGTATCTTTTCTAAGAAATCTTTACCAATCCTAAATTACAAAGATTTTTCCCCTCTGTGGAGGAGGATAGACTTTGAAAATGATGTAAGCTTTAGTAGAAAGTTCATTTTTTCACGGCCCAGGTGCGGTGGTGCACGCCTATAATCCCAGTGGCTCAGGAGGCTGAGGCAGGAGGATCTCATGTTCAAAGACTGCTTCAGCAATAGCGAGGCACTAAGCAACTCAGTGAGACCCTGTCTCTAAACAAAAAACAAAATAGGGCTGGAGATGTGGCTCAGTGGTCAAATGCACCTAAGTTCAATTCCCACTACCAAAAAAAAAAAGTTCATTTTTTCACATAGATGTCTGTTGCAGTACCACTTGTTCAAAAGACTACCTTTTCTCCTCTTAATTACCTGGGTATCTGTTTATACCTGCAAGCATGGTGGTAGTCAAAGAGATGCACAATAATAAGCACTGATGAAAAATATGGAAAAATTGGAGTCCTCATGTATTGGTGGTGGGAATGTAAAATGGTGCAGCCACTGTGGAAAACAGTTTAATATTTCCTCAAAAAGTTAAATATAGAGTTGTACTAAGACCCAACCATTCTACTCTTAGATATATATCCAAGAGAATTGAACACATATGTCTGCACAGAACTGTATATGAATGATCATAGCATCATTTTTCGTAATAGCCAGTACTGCCCCAAAGCCTATCAACCAATGAATGGATAAACAAAATTGTGTATATCCATATTGTAGAATATCATTCAAGCATAAAAAGTAAATGAAGTACTGATACATGCTACAAATGGAAGAACTGTGAAAACTATACTAAGTGAAATAATTCAGACATAGAAAGTCACATATTATGATTTTATTCATATACAGAATCAGTAATATCATAGAAACTGAAATAATACATCATGTGCCTGAGAACATTAATCTAGAATAAATTTCTTCAAGGCATATTTTAGTAAAAATTTCTGTGTTAAAGAGCAAGAGAACACCATTAGAGTATCTAGGCAAAAACAAATCCATGACTTTTACATAATAAGGGGAATAAAATTATATTGTTACACTGATAGCTTATTCTCATGCTTTATGCCATGAGAAAATAGGATACATATTTAAGATATCAAGGAAAGAACATGTGATCCAAGGATTTTATATCCTGCAAAACTGACTCTCAAGTATGAAGAACACAGAAAGTAGTTATTGACATGGAAGAACTCAGAAAATATCTTTACCAGGAAATCTCCCTAAGAAATTTATAAAGAATAAGGTTCAAATAACCAAGATAACTAAAGATTATAGCATACAATGGCTATACATATGATCTGGTAATGAAGATAGAATAAACCAATAAAAAACAAAAAATGACTAGGTATATGCCTCAGGGGTAGAGCACTTACTGAGCATGTGTGAAACCATGGTTTGATCCCCAGCATTGAAAAAGAATTTTTTTTGAGGTGGGGTCTCACTGTGTTGCCCCAAGCTGGCCTTCAATTCAATTCTTGCCTTAGTTTCCTGAGTTGGAACTACAGATGTGTGCCATTATGCTAGCTATATTAGATGGTATATTTTAAAGTAGATTTCTGAACTATTCTGTTCCGTTAATCTAGTATCTTTGTTTTACACAAATGTATTGTTTTGAATTACTATTGCTACATAATACAATTTGATATCAGATATGATGTCTTCTAATTTTGTTCTTTAAGCTGTTTTGTCATTTCTATATAAATTTTGGAATCTGATTAATCTGTGCAAAAATCCTGCTAGAATTTTGACTGGGACTAGGTGGAATCTATAGGTCAAACTGGGGAAAGCTGAAATCTTAATAATATTGAATATTCTGACTCAAACTCTCCATTTATTTAAGTCTTCTTTGTTGTTCCTTATCAATATTTTGTGATTTTCAGATTACAAATATTTTACACATTTTGTTAGGTTTACCTCTAAGTATTTTGTGGTTTTGAAGCTGTTGTAAATGGTAGTTTTTTTTTTTTTTTTTTTTTTTTTTTTTTTGTGGTGGTACCGGGGATTGAACTCAGGGGCACTTGACCACTGGGCCACATCCCCAGCCCTTTTTTTGTATTTTATTAGAGACAGGGTCTCACTGAGTTGCTAAGTGCCTCGCCATTGCTGAGGCTGGCTTTGAACTCGCGATCCTCCTGCCTCAGCCTCCCAAAGTGCTGGGATTACAGGCGTGCGCCACCGCGCCCGGCTAAATGGTAGTGTTTTAAATTCCAATTTTAACTGTTTATTACTTTTATATAGAAATATAACAGACCTTTTTTTTTTTTTTTTTTTTGGTACTGGGAATTGAACTCAGGGACACTCAACCACTGAGCTACATCCCCAGATCTGTTTTTTGTATTTTATTTAGAGACAGGGTCTCAGTGAGTTGCTTAGCACCTTGCTTTTTGCTGAGTCTGACTTTGAACTGAGATCCTCCTGCCTCAGCCTCCTGAGCCATTGGGATTACAGGAGTGGGCCACCGTGCCCAGCTGAAATATAACAGACTATTTATTGACCTTGTATCCTATACTCTTATTAAACTCATTTTATTAATTTTAGTAAAACTAATTTTGTAAATTATTTGGTATTTCTCATGTAGACAATCATATCATCTTTAAATAATTGTTATTTCTCTCTTTCAATCTGTGCCTTTTAAATTTTTTTCTTAGCTATTATGTGGCCACCAGTAAAATGTTGAGTGGAAGTGGTAAGAGGACATCGTTAAGGAAGAAAGCATTCATCTTTTGCCATTAAGCTAGATCTTAATTATAAGTTTTCATAGATGTCTTTTGTTAAATTTCAGAAGTTCCTTATATTCTTATTTTGCTAAGAGATTTTTATTGTGAGTGGATGTTGGATTTTGTCAGATGATTTTTCTCCATTTGCTGAAATTATCACTTTTTTTTTTTTACATGGTGAATTACATTGATTGATTTTTCAAAAATTGAAATAACCTTGCATTCCTAGGATAAACCCCACTTGTTCATGGTATACTATCATTATTGTATATGTTTGGTTTGGATTTGCTGATATTTTAAGAGTTTTGGTTCTATATTCACAAGGATATTAGTCTGATGGTTGGTTTTGGCAATACTGGCTTTAAAAATTGTGTTGGGAAGCATTCTTTCCTCTTAGGTTCTGGAAGAATTTTTTGTTGATTGTATATTCATTCCACCATAAATCTTAGGTAGAATTCATTCAAGAAACCATCTGGTCTTGTAGTTTTCCTTTGTAGGAAGATTTTTAACTACAAATACAATTTCTTTCATGGATTTTGGGCTATTAAGCTAACATTTCCTCTTGAATGAGCTTTGGCATTTTATATCTTTGAAAGGGTTTGCCTATTTTACCCAAGTTGTCCAATTTATTGTTGTTCATAATATTCTGTTATTATGCCATTAGCTTCTGTGGGGTCTGTATTGATGTCCCTATTTATATTACTGATATTGATAATTTTATTGATAATATTTCTTTTTTGTTTTATCAATGTAGTTGGAGATTTATCAATTGTATTGGTCTTTTTAAAGAACCAGCTTTTGGGTTTACCAGTTTTTCTGTTTTTAATTTTGTTGATTTCTCTTCTAATCTTTCTTAATTCTGTGATTTCTGTTAGCCTTAAGGTTTAATTTGCTCTAAGTAGTTCCTTTAGTTCGCTCAGACTCTTATTTTTATTATTCAAATTATAACACTACAAACGCCACCACCATGTATGCCCTTGCTTTTCACTCCTGCAGCTGATCTCACAAAGGTCACTATGACCTCCTAATTATCAAAAGCATCATCCCAGTTGTCATTTAGTTAGATGCTACTTAAGTATTTGAGTCTCCTTAAGTATTTGAGTCTTTTTTATATGTACATTCATTTGTATCCTAATTCCACAAGGTGTTTGAGAATCTTCCTCTTAATTTTCTATTTACTCTTATTAGTGAGCAGAATTATTTTTCTTGGGGGGTGCAGTATACTGGGGATTGAACTCAGGGTCACTTGACCATTAAGCCACATCAACAGCCCTATTTTGTATTCTATTTAGAGACAGGTCTCACTGAGTTGCTTAGCACCTCACTTTTGCTAAGGCTGTCTTGGAACTCCTGCCTCAGCTCAGCCTCCTGAGCCACTGGGCCTGTGCCACCATGCCCGGCCAGAATTATTATTATTTTTTGTGTGTATGTGGTGCTGGGGATTGAATCCAGGGCCTTAGTGCATACAAAGCAAGTACTCTACTGAGCTGTATCCCAGCCCCTTCGTATTACTTTTGATTGACAGTTGGCTACTGTTTCCAATACAAATTTCTAACACCTTTTTCTTCTCTGCTCAATTCCATAAAATTCCCCCTTGTTCTTCATCATGTATATGATACAAACTGGTTTACCCACAATCCTACAACCCAAATGTAGGCAAGTCATTAGTATATATCATTCCATAAAAACAGACACACCCTTTGTCCAACAAGAATGAGATTAAAACATTAATTACTGCTTTGTAAATTTCCCCACATATATTATCTACATATGTCATCATTCTAAATATAATTTACATTTGTCTTTGAATATGTCATTGTATATTTTCATATGTATGTAAATATATGCATATATTTATAACTTTTTGGAGAGATTTTCAAATATATAGCAGTAAGAATATTATAATGGACCCCCACATATGTTATTATCAACTTTAATGATTATCAACTCAGGACCAATCCTGTTTCTACTGTACACTGATCCACTTCTCCCCTCTGCTGTGTTATATTGAAGTGAATCCTAAATATAACATTTCATCCATTTATGTACATTTATAATGATTGTATGGTATCTGAGGATGTGCCATTATTTATATATTTAGAAATTCCTGTTTTTAGATCATTTTAATCTTTATTCTTCCTCCTTTTTTATTTTTAAATTTATTTTATTATTTATATATTTTTGTAGAACTGCGAATTAAACCCAGAGCCCTATTACCCCTGAGTTACACCCTAACCCTGTGGCTTTTATTTTTATTATTCAAATTATAACACTACAAATGCCACCACCACACATTTTTTAAAATATTTTTTTAGATGTTGGTGGACCTTTATTTTATTTATGTATTTATTTACTTATTTATTTATGTGCAGTATTGAGAATCGAACTTAGTGCCTCATACATGCTAGGCAAGTGCTATACCACTGAGCCACAAACCCAGCATGCACCACCACATTTTTAACTAATGAGGTATCATTAACTTTCTTACATCACTTTTACATGATTTCTTATTTTTATTCTCACAACATTTTTTTTTTTTTTTTTTTTTTTGTGGTACCGGGGATTGAACTCAGGGGCACTCGACCTCTGGGCCACATCCCCAGCCCTTTTTTTTTTGTATTTTATTTAGAGACAGGGTCTCACTGAGTTGCTAAGTGCCTCGCCATTGCTGAGGCTGGCTTTGAACTCGCGATCCTCCTGCCTCAGCCTCCCAAAGTGCTGGGATTACAGGTGTGTGCCACCGCGCCCGGCTTCTCACAACATTCTTTAAGGTAGTTAGAATATGTTATATTATCCCCCATTTTACATACAAGAACTTTAGAACCCATTGGCAAACTATTTACAAACAGTAGAGTAAAAACTAAAACCTAGATTTTTTAAATCTTGTTTGTTCATTTTAAATTAAGCCATCCAGACTTAAATACAATTATTTATAAAAGTAATACATGGATATGGTAGAATAAGCTGCTTTAAAACTCTATAAATATTAGTTGAGGGCTGGGGATATAGCTCAGTGGGTAGAGTGCTTGCCTCACATGCACAAGGCCCTGAGTTCAATCCCAGCACTACCACCACCACCAAAAAAAAAAGTAATAAATATTAATTGAAAACCTACTAAGTATCAGACACTGTGCTGGATGCTTTCCTATTTATTCTTCATATAAATACTGTAAAATAGGATGGATACTCAGAGAAGTTAAATGACTTTGTTATCATTACACCACTAATAAATCTGTGTTCTAATTTAGATCCTCTTGTCCTGAAGTTCATTGCTCTTTCCACTTTCTCCTATATTAATATATTAAGGACTATGCCCTTTTTCTTAAAAAAGCAAATGTGACTTTTTGAACCTGTGCTTTTAATCAACTCCTTGTATTCAGAAACATACACATAATTTTCATGCTCAGTAACAGATTTATTTGTAACTTTCTATAACCAAGGTTCTGTGAATTGCTGAATGTTGTGTGAGTGTTTGTGTATATGTAAATGCTTTTTATTAATGGAAAAAATGTGTTAAGTTTCTTGATACTAAGCTTGTAGAATTTTATTGATTGGTATGTGCAAAGTATGGTGACCCAAAGGATTTAAAGGGTATCACACACATGAATTATTTCTAGCAACTTAAAATGAAGTTAGGAGGGGCTGGGGTTGTGGCTCAGCAGTAGATCGCTTGCCCTTGTGCGCAGCCTGGGTTCAATCCTCAGCACCACGTAAAAATAAATAAAAATAAAGGCATTGTGTACAACTAAAAGTAAACAAATGTTAAAAAAATGAAGTTAGGAGATTTTACAAATTAGGAAGTCAGTGCTACAGAAGCAGAAATATTTGGCACTGATAAAAATAGTACTATGGGCTGGGGTTGTGGCTCAGTGGTAGAGCACTTGCCTAGCATGTGTGAGGCACTCGGTTTAATTCTCAGTACCACATATAAATAAATTAATAAGCACTGGGGATATAGCTCAGTTGGTAAAGTGCTTGCCATGCATGCACAAGACCCTGGGTTCAATCCCCAGCACCACACACAAAAATTAATTAATTAATTAAAGGTTCATTGAAAATTTAAAAAAATATTTAAAAATACTATTCTTCACATATGCCTGGTATTTTACAGACAACAGAGAGCTTTGTAATTTCATCAATACTTTGTAATACATTAAATACCTACTATGTATAAAGATCTGTTTTAGGTGTATAGCAGTGAAGCAAACAGACTTCTGCCCTTCCTGCTATCACTAGAAACTAAATATTTAAGAAGAAATCAGTCAAGATATTTTCATAGTTCTTTTAAGAAACTTTTATTCACTTTTTTCCACTAGCAAAGTTTGACAAAATTTTACTTGCAAATTTTTGTGGATTTTTCTGTTTCTCCTGGAAACCCCAACAATATACAAAAAATCAGTTAAGGATCCAGAAGTACAAAAATTCCTCTGAAAATAGAATGTAGTTATAGGGTAGAGGTGACAAGTATCAGCATATTGCCAGTAATGGAAGAATGTGGTCTTGGCATTTGTCTGCTGGTAGTTTTTGGTTTAAAGAATATCCTAGAAATATCCAAGAGACATAATACTTGTCCAATTGTTTCTATATAGTACCTAATAATAAGTCAGTAAAATGCTTCTAAGCAATAATACTTGCCCATTAGACATTAGATGTATTTTTTTAAAAAAATTAAAGATAAGGTCCAGAGAATGTATTTGGGAAATATCTATTTACATATCCAAATACTTAAAAACTTCTTCCATAATTTAGATTCCTATAGTAAAATGCTTTTTAAAAAGTGCTGGCATAGGACACCAAATGTACAAAATTACAACAGATCTACACCAAGATACATTATAATGAAAATGCCTACAATACAGAACAAGGATAGAATTTTAAAGGCTGCAAAAGAGAGGAATCAGATCACATATAGGGGGAGACCAATTTGTATCACAGCAGATTTTTCTACTCAGACACTCAAAGCTAGGAGATCATGGAACATCATATTCCAAGCTCTGAAGGAAAAGGGATGCCAACCAAGAATCTTATACCCAGCAAAATTAAGCTTTAGATTTGAGGATGAAATAAAAACCTTCCATGATAAACAAAAGTTAAAAGAATTTACAAGTAGAAAGCCAGCACTACAGAACATCCTCAGCAAAATATTCCATGAAGAGGAAAAGAAAAACAATGATGAAAATCAACAGAGGGAGGTATTACACTAAAGGAAAAAACAATCAGAGGAGAAACCACGTCAAGTTAAATACCAAAAATATAAAAAAAAATGGCTGGGAATACAAAACACATCTCAATAATAACTCTGAATGTTAATGGCCTAAACAAACCAATCAAAAGACATAAGACTAGCAGATTGGATCAAAAAAACAGACCCAACAATATGCAGCCTCCAAGAGACTCATCTCATAGGAAAAGACATCCATAGGCTGAGGGTGAAAGGTTGGGAGAAATCCTACCACTCATATGGACAGAGGAAACAAGCAGGGGTTTCCATCCTCATAGCAAATAAAGTAGACTTCAAGCTAAAGTCAATCAAAAGGGATAAAGAAGGACACTATATACTGCTCAAGGGAACCATACACCAACAAGACTTAACAATTATAAATATATATGCCCCAAACAATGGAGCATCCATGTTCATGAAACAAACTCTCCTCAAGTTTAAGAGTCAAATTGACCACAACACAATAATTCTGGGTGACTTTAACACACCCCTTTCACCACTGGATAGATCTTCCAAACAAAAGCTGAACAAAGAAAATGTAGAAATAAAAAATACAATAAACGACTTAGACTTAACTGACTTATATAGAATATTTCATCCTTCAACAAGTGAATACACTTTCTTCTCAGCAGCACATGGAACCTTCTCTAAAATAGACCATATACTAGGCCACAAAAAACAACTCTGAGCACTCTGAGCAAATATAAAAATGTAGAGATACTACCTGCATTCTATCAGAACATAAAGGAATGAAATTAGAAATCAATGATAAAATAAGAAATAAAAGCTACTCCAACACCTGTAGACTAAATAATATGCTACTGAAAGAACAGTGGGTTGTAGATGACATCAAAGAAGAGATCAAAAAAATTCTTAGAGGTGAATGAGAACACAAACACAACATATCGAAATCTCTGGGACACTATGAAGGCAGTTCTAAGATGAAAGTTCCTTGCATTGAGTTCATTCCTCAAAAGAAGAAAAAGTCAACAAATAAATGACTTAAAACTACATCTCAAAGCTCTAGAAAAAGAAGAGCAATCCAACACCAAAAGTGGTAGAAGACAGGAAATAATTAAAATCAGAGCTGAAATTAATGAAATTGAAACAAAAGAAACAATTGAAAAAATTGACAAAACAAAAAGTTGGTTCTTTGAAAAAATAAATAAAATTGACAGACCCTTAGCCAGGCTAACAAAGAGAAGGAGAGAGAAAACTCAAATTACTAACATATGCGATGAAAAAGGAAATATCACAACAAACACTACGGAAATACAGGAAATAATTCAAAATTATTTTGAAAACTTGTACTCCAACAAAATACAAAACACCAAAGGCACTGAAAAATTTCTAGAGTCTTATGATCTGCCCAAACTTAAGCAGGATGACATACATAATTTGAACAGACCAATTTCAAGCGATGAAATAGAAGATGCCATCAGAAGCCTACCAACCAAGAAAAGCCCAGGACCAGATGGATACACAGCTGAGTTCTGCAAGACCTTCAAAGAAGATCTGATACCAATACTCTTCAATTTATTTCAGGAAATAGAAAAAGAGGGAGCACTTCCAAACTCATTCTATGAGGCCAATATCACCCTGATCCCCAAACCAGGCAAAGACACATCAAGAAAAAGAAAACTTCAGACCCATATCTTAATGAACATAGATGCAAAAATTCTCAATAAAATTCTGGCAAAATGGATACAAAAACATATCAAAAATATAATACACTACGATCAAGTGGGGTTCATTCCAAGGATGCAAGGATGGTTCAACATACGGAAATCAATAAATGTAATTCATCACATCAATAGACTCAAAGATAAGAACCATATGATTATCTCAATAGATGCAGAAAAAGCATTTGACAAAATACAGCACCCCTTCATGTTCAAAACACTAGAAGAACTAGGGATAACAGGAATATATCTCAACATTGTAAAAGCTATATATGCTAATCCTCGGGCCAACATTATTCTAAATGGAGAAAAATTGAAAGCATTCCCTCTAAAAACTGGAACAAGACAGGGATGCCCTCTTTCACCACTTGTATTCAACATAGTAATTGAAATGCTGGCCAGAGCAATAAGACAGATGAAAGAAATTAAAGGGATACAGATAGGTAAAGTAGAACTCAAATTGTCATTATCTGCTGACGATATGATTTTATACCTAGAAGACTCAAAAAATTCCACCAGAAAACTTCTAAAACTCATAAATGAATTCAGCAAAGTAGCAGGATAAAAAATCAACACCCATAAATCTAAGGCATTTCTATATATCAGTGACAAATCCTCTGAAAGGGAAATGAGGAAAACTACCCTGTTTACAATAGCATCCAAAAAAATAAAATACTTGGGAATTAACCATAGACGTGAAAGACCTCTATAATGAAAACTACAGAACACTAAAGAAAGAAATTATGGAAGACCTTAGAAAATGGAAAGATCTACTCTGTTCTTGGATAGGCAGAACTAATATTGTCAAAATGACCATACTACCAAAAGCACTATACAGATTTATGCAATGCCAATCAAAATCCCAATGACATTCCTCATAGAAATAGAAAAAGCAGTCATGAAATTCATCTGGAAAAATAAGAGACCCAGAATAACTAAAGTAATCCTTAGCAAGAGGAGTGAAGAAGGTGGCATCACAATACCAGACCTTAAATTATACTACAGAGCAATAGTAACAAAAACAGCATGGTATTGGCACCAAAATAGGCTGGTAGACCAATGGTACAGAATAGAGGACACAGAGACTAACACATATAATTTCAGTTATCTTATATTAGACAAAGGCACCAAAAACGTACATTGGAGAAAAGATAGCCTCTTCAACAAATGGTGCTGGGAAAACTGGAAATCCATATGCAAGAAAATGAAATTAAACCTCTATCTCTTGCCATGCACAAAATTCAACTCAAAGTAGATCAAGGATCTAGGAATTAGACCAGAGACACTACACCTAATAGAAGAAAAAGTAAGCTCTAGTCTCCAACATGTTGGATTAGGCCCCAAGTTCCTTAAGAATCCTGTAGCATAAGAATTAATATCAAGAAGCAATAAATGGGATAGATTTAAATTACAAAGCTTCTTCTCAGCAAAAGAAACAATCAGTGAGGTGAATAGAGAGCCTACTAATTGGGAACAAATTTTTACCACATGCACGTCAGATAGAGCACTAATCTCTAGAATATACAAAGAACTCAAAAATCTTAACACCAAAAAAACAAATGAACCAATCAATAAATGGGCCAAGGAACTGAACTGACACTTCTCAGAAGAAGATATACAATCAATCAACAAATACATGAAAAGATGTTCAACATCTCTGGCAATTAGAGGAAAGAAAATCAAAACCACTCTAAGACTTCATCTCACACCTGTCAGAATGGCAGCTATTAAGAACACAAACAATAAATGTTGGCTAGGATGTGGAGAAAAAGGCACATTCATACATTGTTGGTGAGACTGCAAAATGGTGCAGCCAATATGTCTTTACAGTATGGAGATACCTTGGAAAACTTGGATTGGATCCACCTTATGATTCAGCTATCCCACTCCTTGGTCTTTACCCAAAGATCTTAAAAACAGCATACTACAGGGACACAGCCACATCAATGTTTATAGCAGCACAATTCACAATAGCTATACTGTGGAACCAGCCCAGATACCCTTCAGTAGATGAATGGATAAAGAAAATGTGGTATATACACACAATGGAGTATTACTCAGCAATAAGAGAGAATAAAATCATGGCATTCGCAGGTAAATGGATGGAGTTAGAGAATATAATGCTAAGTGAAGTTAGCCAATCCCAAAAAGCCAAATGCCAAATGTTTTCTCTGATATAAGGAGGCCGATTCACAGTTGGGTTGGGATGGGGAGCATAGGAGGATTAGAGGAACACTAGAATGGCCAATGGGGAGGGAGGAGAAGGGAGGGGGCAAAAGGGTCAAGAAAAAAAAAAAAGATGGTAGAATGAGATGGATATCATTACCCTAAGTGCATGTATGAAGTCATGAATGGTGTGAATATACTTTGTATACAACCAGAGATGTGTAAAAATGTGCTCTACGAGTATAATATGAAATGTAATACATTCTGCTGTCATTTCTAACAACTTAGAATAAAAAATTAATTTGAAAAAAATGTGCTGGCATGTGGACAGTTAAATTGCACATGTGGTGACAATGGCTATTCTACATTTGTATTACCAAAAGTAATATTAGGTGAACTACACATGTAATCTTTTTCTTTTCTTTTTTTAATATTTATTTTTTAGTTGTAGTTGGACACATTTTATTTATTTATTTTTATGTGGTGCTGAGGATCGAACCCAGGGCCTTGCATGTATAGGAGAGTGCTCTACCACTGAGCCACAACCCCAGCCCACATGTAATCTTTTTCTAATGGACAAATGAATAAAATGGAAATAAAACAGATTGTTAATTTTGATAGTATATTTTATTTAATAAAACATATCCAAAATATCATTTCAACAAGGAGTTAATATAAAAACTTATTCATATTTCTAATTTCTTTGTACTGTTTCCCAGTGATACAATATTATTTGGGGGGGATTGCCAGGGATTGAACTCAGGGGCACTCGGCCACTTAGCCATATCCCAGTCCTATTTCTTATTTTATTTAGAGACAGTCTCACTGAGTTGCTTAGCCCCTTGCCTTTGCTGAGGCTGCCTTTGAATTCAGGATCCTCCTGCCTCAACTTCCTGAGCCACTGGGATTATAGGCATGTGCCACTGCACCTGGCTGTTACCCAATAAGACATTATTGTATGATGTGTGTATATTATACTCATACCACACCTTAATTTGGACTAGCCACATTTTGAGTGCCCTTGGACAGTACAGTTCTATTATTTGCCAGCCCTCAGTCATTTTGTGACCCACTTAGAGGCAAGAAAACCAGGGTATTGAAATGATGTCCAAATGCTCTGAGGCTGCACGCGCTACACATTGCTTCCACCTTTTCAAGAGTCAATTCATTAAAAGCAATAGCCGTATCTGAACAGGAGCCTTTTAGTACTTGGTGAGGGTTGTTAAGCATTGACTCTTGAATACAATGCACGCTTGGTTTTGTATTAAACACATCTCTTCCTTCTAATCCTCTGCATTTTCTGCAAGAATGCCTGCATATTTCAGGCAGTTTGCCAGCCTTTTATCGAAAGACAAATCCCAAATCACACCTTGATGTGTATAGTTTCCATAGTTGATTAATCTGGTAAGTTTCCTCATCGACTCTCTATTTAAGACAATTCCTCCATTCATAGTCATATATTGGAGGTCTCCAGATACAATGGTGTGGCCTAAATAGAAAGGTTGTGATCCATCCCTTGTCAGCAAAAGGCATTTAAATTTTCAGTGATGGCACACGTGGTCGGAAGTGCCTGAAAGTACCAGTTGTAGTTGTTGCTATACTTTTCAAACACATACTTGTAAGTTTCACTCATCTGTATCCACTTATCATTTGTTTTTTTTATTTTTTTGTAGTTGTAGATGGACAGAATGCCTTTATTTATTTTAATATGGTGCTGCGGGTCGAACCCAGTGCCTCACACTCGCTAGGCAAGCGCTCTGCCACTGAGCCACAACCCCAGCTGAAGGAGCCCCAATTAGGGAGATGGCTATTGCGGTCAGCTGGAAGCCATAAGTTCTACCTGATAATTATGTATGTGGCACCTGTAAATGCACGTGAGGCACCCGCAAAGCTAAAGGTATATAACCGGGTGAAAGCGGTCGGAGTCAGGAGAAGAATGAATTCATTCAGTCAGTCATGCAGTCGCTCCGTCGGAAGAAGAGTTCAGGTCGGAGAAGAAGAAAAGAATCAGAGCGGCCAGAACATAGAGCGGTTACAGAAGAGAAACCAGATAGAAGAAGTAAATGCTGGTCAGACACAGGCCGAGGCTGCCGAGGAAGAAAGAAGAAAGAAGCTCTAAAAGCTAAGCTCGCTCTCTCTCTCTAAAGAAGAAATCTCTCTCTTTCAAGCTCTCTTTCTCTCTAAGCTCTAAGAAAAAGCTCTATCTTTCTCTCTAAGCTCTAAGAAGAAGAAGAAAAAGCTATCTCTAATCTTTCTCTCTAAGCTCTTTCTAAGAAGAAGAAAAATCTTTCTCTCTCTAAGCTCTCTCTAAGAAAGTAGAAGTAAAAGTAGTAATAGCTTTACTCTGCCTCCGAGAGTTTTCCTCCCGTGGCGTTTGTGGCTGGCCACGACAGGCAGCTTACACCCAGCCCTATCATTTGTTTTTGTATTGAACAAAATGATCCGTTCTAATGTTTGGGCCAATTCTCTTTTAGTGCAGTCCCAAAACTCTCATCTTCGGATTCCCCAAGGATGATACAGAAAACGCGGATGCTTTCGCTGAGCTTCAGGCGCGTCACTTCTGAAACGTGTAATAAATCTTTTCTGTCAAGAGGGCCAAGACGATGGTGCTCGTGGGGTTGAGTTTGACCTCGATGTCGAATGTGGCTTTGGTTAAACACAGTGATTAAAGCCCAGGAAGTGCTCCCAATCAACATACCCTTAAAAAAAAAAAAAAAAAAAAAATGAGGTCTCAGCAGCAGACACCGTTTCCCAGGCGTTGACCCTGCGCCCGGTCCCGGCAGCCCCGGGTCGGGTCCCGACGGCTCCCGCGGCGCGCAGCTGGCGGCCGCCTGGGGTTGGGCCGCTCTAGCTGCGGGAGGCCGCTTCTCCGTGGTGTGGGGAGCTGGCGGGGTCTGACAGCGCGTCTGGAGCGGCCCGGGGGGTTGGGTCTCGGTGAGCCGGAGGCGTGGCCGGAGTCCTGGGCGGCCCTGCTCGCAGCCAACAAGAAGAGCGAAAATGAGCGCGTGCTTGCCCCAGACGGCTCTGAAGTTGGCCAGACTTCAACACTGAGAACAAAGAATTTGAAATCGAGTTATGCTTTTGTATTCAACCCTTGGCACACATCCCTCATGTTAATTAGATTGGGTCTTTTATAGGCTTTTTAAAATTTACTTATAATATTCATTTCAGTGTGTGTTTAATCAAAAAGTCTCTTTACTGTTTCCATCAATTTATAAGAATGAAAATCCCCCCAGAGTCTTGACTTAAACATATCACCTATAGAATTTATGAGAATACACGCTTTCCCTGATATTACTGCGGCTTTTTGGTCAAAACGTCAAATATGACATTTGAAGTCTTTCTTTTCTCTTACACTTATTGTTCTTAATATGATTTGACTAGTCTATTGGTCTCTATCTAGTCTTATTGATGTACACTCCTGTGGCATATTTACATTGTATCAAAACTCTTGGCATTTTGTTTGATGCAAAGAGCCTGTAATGTACTAATTGTATGCGACTTATATCCAGTGAACCACTTTAAATATGCTTTATAAAATTGATAACTCCGAAATCTTTTTGCAAAATCATTTTGCAAAAGGGAAACGTGAATTTTTATATTTTATTTTTTCCCTCACTTTACAGATGCAACAGCTCGAAAGACAAGTTATTGATGCTGAACGTCAAGCAGAGAAAGCTTTTCAACAGGTAGAGTATAATTTTAGTTAATATTTTCCCTGCCTCTATCCATATAAGGGTTGTTGTGCCCAAAGTAGGAGGCTAGTTGTCAGTCCTCTGCATTTTATCATTTTTACTGTTCTTGAGCTTGATCCATAGAGAAAGTGGAAAATCTAACCCTGTTTTGTCCACTAACAAATTTTCAAGAGGAAAAAAGGCCTTGATTGGAAATTTTATCTCCTGAGAACATCAAATGTGACTTTTATAGTAATCCTAATCATAGTTAAGTGTTATATAAAAATATGTTCATAACAATTTTATTTATAGTATTGAAGAGTTGGAAATCTCATGAATGCCATATTATAGAGGAATGAATAAGTGAACTTTATCAACACCATGAGATATTAAACAATCATTAAAAATAATTGTTACCTTATATACTTTGTATACAAGCAGTTGTATGTAAAAAGATGATATACTTGTGCATTATGAATAAGTAAATAAATAATCTAAAAATAATAATAATAATTGTTACCAAGGATATGTAAAAATGTTTATAATTATATCGGGTAAACATATAAAAAATTGTATACTCCCTAAATTAATATGTGTGGGTAAGAAAAGTCAGGTCGAAGAGTTTTTTTTTTTTTTTTTTTTTTTTTTTTTAAGGCTGAGAGGAAACACCCTAACTTAACAGAAGTTTGTTTGAATTGTGGAATTAGGTGTAATTTTTTTCTATATTACTTTCTAGTATTTTAAAAAATATTTTTAATGATGTTTTGATAAGTCACTTAACCCCTTCTGGGCCTTACCAGAAGTAAAATGAGCAGTTTGGGTAGGCACATACAGGTTTGAAGTTTATCTAATGACCCTAAATCCATAGCTTCTCATTTTATGAAAATATCTCTGCCATATTTAGTTGAATCAAGAATTTCCAAAAGCTTAAATACAAAATTCTTTTTTCCAAGAAGAGTATATTAAATTTCTTATACTTCCTCTAAGTTTGTCATGTTTCTTTCTTTAAATCTGAGCCCTACCAAATCTCATTTCTACCTGTTAAATTTATACAATAGAAGCCTGGATTTTTTCCTAAGTAAACACAATCTAACCTAATCTTTGATTTTCTTAATTGTACTTGAAAAGAAATCTTAAAACTTTATTATGCAAAACTTCAGCCACATACAAGAGTAGAAAAAATAATGTAATGAACTCCCATGTCCAACTTCAACAATCAGTTTACTCATGGCTTGTTTATATCTCCACCTACTTTTCCCCTCCATCCACCTCCACACTGGATTATTTTGAAGTAATCCCACACATCATATAATTGTATCCATGAGTGAAATTTTAGCAATTAATCTAAAAGCAAATGCTCTTTAAAAAAAATCAACCACTTAATGTCAGAAAACTTGCCAATAATTCTTTTTTAAAATATATTGTTAGTAGTCAATGGACCTTTATTATCTGATTTATTTATATGTGGTGCTGAGAATCAAACCCAGTGCCTCAACACATGCTATGCAAGCACTCTACCACTGAGCCACAACCCCAGCCCCCCAATTATTCTTCAATACATCTGTCAGTATTCAAATTTTCTCACCATTGCTCCTATGTTTATTTTTTAAAAATATTTATTTATTTAGTTGTACACAATGCCTTTATTTATTTTTACGTGGTGCTGAGGATCGAACCCGGGCCGCGCTCGTGCTAGGCGAGCACTTTACCGCTGAGCCACAACCCCAGCCCTGTTTATTTTTTAATTGAGATACAATTCGCATACCATAAAATCTACCATTTCAAAGTAAGCAATTCAGAGTGTTGTGCAATTATTATTTCTATCTAATTTCAAAATATTTCCATCATCTCAAAAGGAAATTTTGTGCCCATTAAGCATTCATTCTTTCTCCCCTCCCTGCCTCAAGGCCCTGGCAACGACCAATATATTTTCTGTCTATGAATCTACCTGTACTGGATATTTCTTATGGATGAATTCATATAATATATGATTTCTAGTGTCTAGCTTCTTCCCCTCAGCAGGATATTTTTGAGATTCCTCCACACTGCAGCATGCATATCATTATTTAGCCCCCGCATCTGTTGTCATTGACAGATGGATTGTTTCCATCTTTTGGCTATTGTGACTAGTGCTGCCATTAACACGCATGAACAAGTATTTGTCAAGTACTTGTTTTTAATTATTTTATTTATATACCATTTTTCTCTTTTTTTAATAGTTGATTTACTCAAATCAGGATCTGAACTAGATTGACACGTTTGATTATTAAACTCTTATAGGGTTTCCTACCCTTTCTTTCTTTTCTCTTTCAATTTATTTGTTGAAAAATATGGGTTAAATTCTCCTCTAAAGCTTTCTGCATTCAGAATTTTTTGGTTGCACAATTATTTAATGTGTTCCTCTACTTCTGTATCTCCAATAAAATATAGTTAGATCCTAAAATTTTAATTTCCCTTCTCCTCCTCCTCCTTCTCTCTTCCTGTTCCTTTTCCTCTCTTTCCTCCTCCTCCCTCTCCTAAGTCTATTTCTTAGGTGATATTGTGGACCTCTGTCAGGAGGTATATAATGTATAGTATATAATGTATAATAAACTCTTCTTTTGATATATTAACAGCCATTAATGATCCTGCTTTATCAATTATTTCAACAGGGAGGTAATTACGTTTTTTAAAAGAGACATTATCTTTTAGAGAAGTTTTGGATTTACAGCAAGATTGAACAAGAGAACAGAATTCTTGAGTACCCTCTCCCCTACAACAACACATACTCCAGCCTTCCCCTCCATCAATATCCCACACCAGGTGGTATATTTGTTACAGCTGAAGAATCATCATGGATACATCACTATCATCTGAAGTTCATAGTTTATATTAGTGTTCATGCAGTGTTTTGACGAATGTATAATGATATTTATCCACCATGATATTATTATGTAGAATAGTTTCACTGCCTAAAATTCTCCTACGTTCAATCTAATTGTCCTTTCCTGCTCCCAGGTCCCTAGAAATCACTGATCTTTTTACCTTCTCCACAGTTTTGCCTTTTCCAGAATGTCATATATGTCATATGGCTAACAAACCATCTAGCAAATAGTCTGTTTGTATTGACTTTTTTTTCACTTAGTAATATGCGTTAAGATTCTTCCAAGTTTTTATGGCTTGATACCTCATTTGTTTTTAGTGTTGAATAAAATTCCATTGTACAAATTACTACATGTTCTTTATGGCTGTTGCTTTTTAAAAATTAAGACATAATGGATATAACAAAGCACCCTACCATTAGATCAAGTTATAGAGCATTTTATCATCCCATTCTCTTGTTTTCTTTTCTTTCTCAGACAGCAACCCCGTTTTACCGAAGGTAACTAGTATTCTCATGGGTTAGTTTGGCTGTTCTTGATGTTTGTACTTTTTGGTCTTCTTTTCTTTTCCTTTCTTCCTTCCTTCCTTCTTCTCTCTCTTCCTTTCTTTCTTTCTCTCTCTTCCTTTCTTTCTCTGTGGTGCTGAGGATCAAACCCAGGGCCTTGCACATGCTAGACAAATACCTTCCTACTGAACTATATGCCCCACCCTATACTGACTTCTTTTGCTCAATATTGTATCTATGAAAATCATTCATGTTGATGTGTATCAGTAGTTTTATTACTAGAGGTTTATGACATAGTGATTAACAGTACTTTATTATGACTATACCTCATTTTTAACCACTTACCTGTTGATGGACATATGGTTCATTTTCAGTTTGGGGCTCTTATGAAGACTTGTATTTGGTGGATGTGTGTTCTTAGTTCTCTTGGGTATACACCTAGGAGGAGAATTGCTGGGTTATAGATGGACAGATATTTAGTAGGCATAAGCAAATAGTTTTCCAAAGTGAATGTGCCAGGTTGTATTTCTGCTGGAAGTGTATGAGAATTCCAGTTGCTCCACTTCTTTCCAACATTTGGCATTGTTGTTCTTTTACTCTAGCCATTCTGGCCAAGTTAATGTTGAAAAGAATGTTAATCTAAATTCTCCTCATTGGCTTAACAAATATCTATACACAAAACATCCCATTTCCATTATTTAATCTATCTTGATTAAACCTTATCTTTTGATATCTAATAATGCTCCCTGCCTAGAAAAAAGAAAGCCAGTCCAAGACAATGGCAAGTGCTCCCCATAAAGATGTGGATTAGGCAGATTTCAAGTTTAATTCCAACTTTCTACAGAGTTTCTAGAGTATAATTCTTCCCATTTGCACATGATGATATTCTAAACACATGGAATTAAAGTCCAGTGTTTTCTTTCTCTTCTTTTTCTCATTCTTTCTGTTTTTTTTTTTGTTTGTTTGTTTTGTTTTGTTTTTAAAGAGGAATGAAAAAAGGGGAGAGATATAGGGACCAGAGTTTGTCAAGGTAAATTCTATACAAAGAAAAATAAA
This sequence comes from Tamias sibiricus, assembly GCA_025594165.1. NCBI lineage: Eukaryota > Metazoa > Chordata > Mammalia > Rodentia > Sciuridae > Tamias > Tamias sibiricus. The sequence goes on along the minus strand of CM046670.1, from coordinate 61,548,090 downwards.
GATAATTTATGTTCTCTGCTTTGGGGATAGACTTAAATTGTTAACTGTGTTTAAATCCAAACTCTACCACTTATTTGACTGGAAAAGTTTCTTAATTTGATTCTTTGTTTTGTCACTCATAAAAAAGAGCTAACTCATATTGGCAGAGCTGATAGCCTCTGTGTTGTGTTAGAGGTTTATGACATGGTGATTAAGAGCACAGGCTTTGGAGCCAAACTGCCTGGTTCAAAATCTGCCTCCATCTCTTACCGCTTATTTGACTTGGGCCTCAGCTTCCTCTCTTAAAATGTAGTACAATCTATGCCTGTCTCTTAGGATTTTGTAGAAATTGAATAGGTTGCTATGAAAAAAGTACTTGGAATGTTTCCTGGCACATAGAAGTGCTGTGTAAGTGTTAGCTGTTATAAAAATTGAAGCTAATTTAAGGAAAGTGCCTGGCATGCCTTCAGCCCTCAACAAATGATGGTGGTGGTAACACTATTAGGCTAAAAGTGCTAGGGTAATGATCTATGCTGTACCTGTTTTAAGTATTCTTTAGTTGACCGTACCGATTACTCATATCCACACTTAGACTAGAGTGAGACAATAATAGTAAAATCATAAAAGGTTACTCAAACTCTATGAGTAACCTTTACTCTCTATAAAATGCCTTTATCTCCTCTTTCTGTAATGGTGGAGTGAGCCATGTATGTATATTCCTGTTTAGCCCTATAGTTGCACTAAACATTTGTCAGTTTGTCTATTTCTCTTTCATGTCTCCCTCTCTTTTACTTTTTTTTAATATTTAATTTTTAGTTGTAGTTGGACACAATACCTTTATTTTATTTATTTATTTTTATGTGGGGCCGAGGATCGAGCCCAGGGCCTTGTGCATGCTAGGCGAGCGCTCTACCACTGAGCCACAACCCCAGCCCTCTCTTTTACCTTTTGGCTTTGACCTTTCCTAGTGGCATTTCTCTTCACCTCCACACCCATGACTGTCTCTATATGTCTCTCTGTTCTACCTGATCTTTCCATTGCCTTCCTTTTTCTTTTTTGATTGCTACATTATAGGAAAAAGAAAAGTAGTTAAGGATTGTTTTGTCTTGCCTTTTTTAAATCGGAAATTTTTAATTTATATGTGTGGCAAATTTATTTCTGGAAATTAAACTAAGTAATTTTAAATTAATTTTTCCCCTCAGATTTACTGGATCAAGTGGGGATTCTTTTTTTATTTTTTTTCCTTTATTTTATTTGTTTATGTGGTGCTGAGGTTCAAACCCAGTGCTTCACACATGCTAAGTAAGTGCTCTACATTTTTGTATTTTATGAGAGACAGGGTCTCACTGAGTTGCTAAGTGCCTAGTCATTGCTGAGGCTGGCTTTGAAGTGGCAATCCTCCTGCCTCAGCCTCCCAAGTGCTGGGATTACAGGCATGCACTACTGTGCCTGGCTCCAGGGATTCTTAAAAAATAAAGGAAAAAAATCAAGAATCCCCATATCCTCAGCCCCAATGCAAGGGAATCAAAACATGTAGCCCTTGGGGCAGTTCATAGCCACTGATCTTAATAAGTTTAACAGGAAGAACTTATTTGAAGGTGTCCTTGAAGGTATCAGATAAAGAGTCATTTAATTCTAGGCTCTACATGTTTAAGCAAGAGCACACCATGATTAGTTATGTTAGACATACTGCCTTAAATTGAAATGGTAGAGGAGAATTGCAAATCTCTCATAATTTCTGTAAGCTAGCAAAATATGTGGATATTCCTCTTTATCACAACATTCTAAATTTATTCAATGCCTATTTTATTATGCTTCAGAAGGATTTTTCTCTACCTCAATGAATCTAAAAAAATTGACAGAAAATATAAACAGAGAGCAGATGAACTCTTATACACTGATTATGTCACCTTTTTGGCCTTTGTGTTAAGTTAGAGTAACTGAATCTGTGGCTATCTTTAACACTTTCCACTGTGGCCTATCTAATGTTTATGTTCCTTGAATTCAGCCTGTCTTTTCATTGAACCTAAAACTTAAATGACAGTGCTTATATTAACCAAAAGAGAATGTTTCTCTACTAAAAGCACTAGCCCGCCCAACTCTATACTTTAGCTTCATATATCTTTCTCTTTGTTTATTAATGGGTGGCATTACTTCCATAAGCATTAACTAAGTTGTCTGCAGAAGAAAAGATTGCACATTTTGCTAGATAAATCTTGGTGATCTTTGTATTTAATGCTGTAATATGTCTTTATGGTCGCTTGCAAGTTTTGAAAGCAGTATGTACAAATCAACCCAGAACTGCTTAGGAGTAGTCTTGTGAGGCAGTGTTCAATCCCAGGGCTTCGAAGGCCCCAGCGTACTGTTTACCAATCCCAAAGAGAGAATGTGGAGGACTCAGCTCAGTGGAGAGGTTTTAGGCATTTTATTACTCACTCCTTGGCAGTGGCAAGTTGAGATACAGTGGAGGATGGCCCTGTGCCTACAAGCTGGGGTGTGTGTGTGGATGAGGGATACATAGGATAGGTTGCATGCCACTGCACATGATACTCAGATATTTTTAGGAGTACATCCCTTTACTTTACAACCAAGGTCACTCTTCAGATTCTCTCCCAAGAACTGGAGTTAAGGGGAGTGGCCAGCTCCCCATTTCCTTCCTTACCACATTCTTTTAGAGACCTTCTTATCTTACTGCAAATTTTCCTAGGTACTAATTAGTGTTTAACCCGATGAGTAGGAAGGCAAAAAGCAGCACCTTTGGGAAGTACTGGCATTCAGGATTCATTTTCAAGTACCTGATTAGGTGCATTATCTTATATAGTACACTAATTTATGATAACTGAAGAGGGATAGATAATCTCACTTGTCGGAATATTTTGATTTTGGCCTTTGGGGCTCCATTTGGGGCTTTGGTTTCCTTGAGGCTTGGTAGGAGCTGGATTTAAATTCCCACTGGGAACTGGAATGTAGTTCGGTGGCAGAGCACTTGCCTGGCATGTGCAAGGCCTAGGTTGGATCCTATTCTACTATGTGGGCTAATGAGCCTTTCAATAAAGTTATCTTTTAGTATTGAAGCCACTTTTTTTGGTTTTTAAAAAATTATAACTGCTCCATCATCCAAATATCCATAATTTTGTAATGCTTTGCTGTGTGAGGCCTACTCTTCATTACATAGAAAGCAAGGTTATTACTGCTTTTATTGTTCACCTTTGGCAAGAAGGATCATACATCATACATTTTAGAGTACTATATAAAAATAATTATGCCTGGTGATGAGACACCCCCCCCCCCCAGGGCGGCTCGCTCTGGGGATGCGACCGCCTGGCTGCCCCTCGAGGTCGAGGGTCGCGGCGGGCTGCTGCGGAGCCTTGGGGGGGGGGGGGGGGGTTGCATGCTTTGGACCCACCCCCGCCCGGTGCGTGTTGGTGATGTCGCCGGCGCGGAACCGCATCCTGCTGACCTTGGGTGTGCGGTGCCGGGACTGCGCAGCGCGCAGGGTCATGGTCCTCCGCGTTTTCCTGCATGGATGGATTTCACTGTGTAATGTGATTTGTGCCAAAGAGGAGATCCATACCGAAATGCGAATACCTCAGTAACTTTCTTATGTTCGAATTTTCTGGAAGGACCTCTATGCAGTCTGAAAGGATTGATGAGTACTTGTGATTTCTCACATTTTTGCTGAGCTTATAAAAGAGACTGAGATGGTGGATTAACAAGAAAACTGACATTTTGTGGAAAGTTTCCAATTGGAGAATATTGAATTTATACCCTAGTCTAGCAGCTCTGCTGCTCACATAAATACAGATGAATGAAGACCCCCATTCGGAAAGACACCTGGCCAGCGGTCCAGAGCTGATGCAGGCCATGCTGGAGTGTCTGCAGACATGATGAAGAGGAGGACATCTCACAACATCTTAAATCGGCAATGCACAGTTAGCACACACAATGACTGGCAAAGTGGTGGAACATATGTTTGAGTCAGAGGATGGCTCTAAACATGTGTGGCCGGGAATGGTCTTAGCACGGGCACCTGTCATGAACACGTGGTTCTACATCACCTATGAGAAGGACCCTGTCTTGTACATGTGCCAGCTGCTAGATGACTACAAAGAAGGCAACCGTGGCATCATGCCCGGCTCCAGTTTAGGGCGGAGGATCTGCGGTTCTGCGCAGGATGGGTTGACCCGATGACCCCCAATGAGGAAGGCCCGTGACAGCCTTGGAGGATAGCAGTGTCCTTCGGACCCAGCAACTCTGGCTCTGTGGCCCTGTGCCTCTTCGTGACCTGGGAAGCCACCTCTGGGGGCCAGTTCTCTGTTCCTACCCCTCGATCAGTGAGATGTTTACGTTTCTCGGCACCTTGGTTGGCAGCTGCCTCGGAAGCTCTTGTGTCCTGTTGGGACATACCAAGACCTTGAGGGACCTGCAGAGGTGCTTCTTCACAAGCTGAAGGAGGATATGGGCACTGGCTAACTCTTCTTCAATCATTAAATGAGCCACAGTTGCTCTGTCCACACTCTTCCACCAAGAGCCAACCTATGAAGGCAAGTCAATCAGGATGGGACCACATCAGACTCAGCAAAACCGGCTCAGGATTCCCTTTTGCAAAGTCACTAACATCATGAAAGATGAGCGTCCTTCTGCCCAAGAACCCGGATGCCAGCTGACAGTTTCTCTAACATTCACGGCTTTCACGGGGGAACAAGAAGATGACCATCAGAACTTCCTCTTACACCAACAGGAGCCACTGACCTGCTGACCAGGACCAGGCTTCTCAAGCACTGCCGAGGTTCCCTGGAGCCCGGGCGCCACACAGGCTGCAAGGGACACTGACGGGAGACGCCTGGATGTTCACGCCCCACTCGCCGACGTCCCCCTCGCTTTCAGGCTGGCCGGGCTGGGGCACAGCGCATGCCTCTTCCGGGCCAGGCTCAGGGGCCAGCGTGGTGTCCCCGTAGTCCCTGACACAGGAGCACAGGAAGGGCGACCGCCCTGGGTCAGAAGACTGGGCAGGGACACACTCGGGAAGGGAGAGGTACGCGGGTCAGTGCCTCGCGGGGCCTATGGGACTGACTCTGTGGCCTGCCATTGGGAAACCGCCCTCTGAGCTCACGCCTGCACCTTGCCCGTTTTAGCTGCAGTGTTTGCTGGAACTGTTGAAATGTGGCCCCTAAGCGTGCAAATCTAGCCAAGGGTGTGCACATGCGCCGGGGGTGGGGGGGGGGGGGGGGGGGTGGTGGTGGTGGTGCAGGCGGGAAGCCAGGACCGCCCTGCAGGAAGGGGACAAAGTGGGTCGGGAAGCCTGCGATGTGTCTCCTGCAAGGCTGCTGCTCCTCCTCCCAGAACGCTGTGCTGGCTCTTCTTCCAGGAGACTGTCTGAAATGACAAAGTGATTTTCACTATTACAAACCGGCCATGCCTGCATTAGAGACCACCCTGCTGCAGTACTTGGAAGCGCTCTACCCTGAAGCATAGGGTCCTCATTTGGGCCCAGTGTTTTTACCCCCTTCGCACTACTTCCCTTTGATGCCTGTTCACATGTCCAAACCACACTTTGTGCTTTCCTCCTAGTCCATCCATAGGTTCCATTAAAGAACACTTCTGCCAAACAATTATAGGTCTGGGTAACACTCTGAAAAGACCATTCCTAGATTTTGCCTACTACTGCATTTACTGTCCTGACCATATTATTGCATCTGGACAGCTCTCCCAATAGATACAGATGCTCAAATGTTCTCTTTGACAGTTTTACTTATACATTTAATGAAGACTTGGCAATGTTGACCAATTTCCACACACAGCAAATTTATCCTCTTCCTTGTCTACTGCATGGCTACTTTTAGCTGGAACTTTTCAAATGTGCACCATGGATTCCCTTGACCTTTTACTACATTACAAAAACAAAAATCCTTTGGTGCTCTTTTTGAAAATTATCCTTCCTTCTAAAGGATAACATGGAAGACATGTCACATGTGACACTGCCAAGGTCCTACCACCCCTGTGCACACATAAAGGCTCTACAGGAGGCAGACAGGGCCTTTAGCTATTCCACCAATGTTCCTGATGACGAGAACATCCGTGTTCAGAATGGTTTTAATTTTTTTTCCCCTTCAGCAGTCAATGTTAGTTCAGGATTTTACAACAGCAACGGTCAGATGGTAGGAAAAAAGGACATTTCGGTTGTCCTTCCCATGGCCAGTTTGCACAAATTGAATGTGACTACTGTTATTATAGGTGCATTTGTGGTCTAGCAGTTTCAACAAGTGCAAAACTGATTGCATGGGGTAAGGACTGAAGCTCAGAGGCAAAGCAGTGACCAAGAGTATGAATGGCCTCTGAATTCAACCTTGGTCTCGCAAATAATGCTTGCTTTGAAAACCAGGTCTCTATCATTCACTACAGTAAACAATTATTATTTTTTAAAAAAACTGTGGAGAATGAGGAAAATACAGATGTTCTATGCTGAATATTTTATATCACTGGTTCAAAAAATAAACAAATAAAGCCCTACCAGCTATATCATCAATGACATCAATGTGGGAAATAATGAGATAACAAGTACAGGAATAATGAAAGAAGCTTGTTTTTTTTAAATTTATTTTTATTCTAATTTGTTATACATGCTTGCAGAGTGCAATTCATTTCATATTACATATAGCGAGCACAATTTTTCAAATCGCTGGTTTTACATAAAGTATTTTCACAACAATTGTGTCTTCATACATGTACTTAGGGTAATGATGTCCAACACATTCTACCTCTAATGGTAGAAGCTTGTTTTTAGTGCCCGAATACCATGGTCTCCACATTCATTAAAAAGACTTATAATGGAAAAAAAATTATGTCTGACAGACAAGAAAGAACATACAAAAAGTTAACACCAGAGACCCCAAGGATGATGAACTGAAGAGTTCCTCCAAGAGAGAGTCAGAGGCTGCTGCATAGCGACGGGATTTGGTCACTGTCAGCACTGGCTGAGGTGTTTAAAGTCTCCTCTCCTAAATGTTACTGCTGCTTTCCTGCTCCTGCTTCATCCTTGTGTATTGGGTATTTGAGAGGCAGATAACTTACCTTTCACATTTTATGTCCCTGAACTATGAGGAGCCACATCTAGACCTGCAGGAGCAGGCTATAACTAAGACCAGAAGATCCTAAACTTTGAAACAGATTCAATAACTACAAGGAATTGTAGAGCTATCTGTTTTGGTGTAGGGATGGTTAGGAAGATGGATATGCATGGATATTTGGATACCAAAGGGGTGTACTGTGGCAGAGACTGCTAGCTGTCCTTAATAGCCATTGTTTTTTCATAGAAAGGGAATCTTACTTTTTAGCTGGACATTTGGCCTCAGAATAAAAACTAAAATGCTAAATAAAATGTGTTTGAAATGTAGATTAATTAATTTGCAATACATTTTAAATAAATGGAAAATAGTCTGGGATACAAAATACTCTTAACAATTGCTTCTTTAGGAACAATCAGGAATCTGTCATGTCATTGCAACTTGCATAGAAACAGGAACTGCCAAACATGACTCAAAAATAAAGTTGCAAGGACTGGGGGTAGCTCAGTGTCAGAGCACTTGCTTCGCATGTGCAAGGCCCTGGGTTGGATCCCCAGCACAATAAAACAAAAACAAAACAGTCACATCTAAATTACCTATAGTGGGGGAGGGAGGGATGAGATGAGAAAGGAAATAGCAACATGTATAATTACAATGAGAATAATATTTGTAGCTCCCACTTTTCCAATATGGGCAAGAAAACAGAAAAGATCATTGAAAGCCATTTTGGTGTCCCCAAAATACCCTTAGTTGAATCTTCTCCTCCCAGAAAAGCTGTTATACTCATGGTTGTGGTTTATTACAGTGAAGGGTTGCAGATGAAAAACATCAAAAGAACAAGGCACATTAGGTGATGTTCAGGAGAACCCAGGTACAGGTTTCCATTTGCTCTTTTGCAATGGAGTTGTAGGATGATGTGCTTGATCCATATGTCAGTGATATTTGACAGTATGCATGAATCATTTTTTTTTAAATGTAATATATATATTTTTAGTTGTAGATGGACACAATACTTTATTTTTATGTGGTGCCTAGAAGCTTACCCAAGCCTTGGTGTCCAGGATTTTTTTTTGGTGTCAGTCATGGGGGTCTGGAATACCTGGGATTGACCTTTGTTACTTAGACTTGAGTCTCTCCATCCCTTTGTCTCTTGTCAGAGGTAATACTGGTAAAGTGTGGCCCATAGCCCCAGGTAAACAAAATAGGTTTTCACCATCAATCACATTATTAACACTAACTTTCTATTGTCACCCAAGACCTCAGGTATAGAAGGGCAGTCTTATCAGTGAAGCCATTCCAATGGTTTAGAGGTTGTCTAATGGCAAGAAGGTTAGCAGGGAAATGATTAAGGAGTGTGCTGAGTGGATGCAGCCAGAGGCATGCCTAGAAGTAAAGGAGGAAAGTGCTACAAATATGAAGCATTCCATACTGAAGGGCATACATGTATAGGTAATTTCAAGAATTTACTCAAACCAATTTGAATTCACAGGTGTTTGTTATTGGTCGGTCTCTGAGTAGTTAAAATTCTTATATGGTTCAGGTTAAATGAATGGAAAAAGAACTTGGCTATTTTCCATATGCTGTGGTAGGGTATTTTAAAAGACTGCTTATTTTTTCTGTGAGCCTCTTAGCTTTACTATAGACCTCTTTTTTTTTAATATTTATTTATTTACTTTAGTTGTACACAATGCAATGTATTTATGTTTACATGGTGCTGAGGATCGAACCCGGGTCGCACACGTGCGAGGCAAGCGCTCTGCCGCTGAGCCACAACCCCAGCCCCCTATAGACCTCTTATTTATACTAATTACCAAGTGTACTTATTCATACTAATTACCAAAATATACTCTACTGGTGAATCCTATAAAGCTTGGTGATAAAGGACCAATTGATAAGTGGGTTGCCTGTAATTATTTTGTGATCTCTTTCCCTAAGAAATTTTGCACATTTTCCAATATTTTTCTTACCTGGGAAAGTTGTTTTTCTAAAAGTAACAACCAAACTAAAAAGTTTAGATGACAGAGATGCATCCAACAGTTCATTGGATTAGACAAAGGGGAATGAAGGGAAGGGAGGAGGATGAGATTAGGAAAGACAGTAGAATGAACCAAACATAACTTTCCTATGTTCATATATGAATACACGACCAGTGTCACTCCACATCATGTACAACCACAAGAATGGGATTCTAATTAGAATAAGTTATAATCTGCGTATATATAATATGTCAAAATATACTCTACTGTCATGTATATCTAAAAAGAACAAAGAAAAAAAATTTTTTTTTGGTACCAGGGATTGAACTCAGGGGCACTGGACCACTGAGCCACATCCCCATCCCTTTTTGTGTGTTTTATTGGAGACAGGGTCTCACTGAGTTGCTAAGTGCCTCGCCATTGCTGAGGCTGGGTTTGAACTCATGATCCTCCTGCCTCAGCCTCCCAAGTGCTGGGATTACAGGCGTGCACCACTGCACCCGGCCAAAGAAAAATTTTTAAAATAAAAAAATTTTGAAAAAGATGCATCTAAGGAGCTCTGTAGTATTCGTTCATAAAATGAATACAACTCTCAAGTCGTAGTCATCATTGTTCAGAACCATACCTTTCTTAAGTAATAATAGGGAAATTTTATGTGACAACCCAGTGTCTGGAGGGTGACTTGCTCAGACATAATAAAAGGAGACTGTAGCTGAGGGTCTGGTAATATTTATTTCTGTTCTTATTCAGTTACCTAGGTTTTTCTTGAGGTTAATCTTCTCTTACTATGTCCTCAGAGGAGAACTACCATTTTGGACTTGGCTGTACTCGTCTCTCCTTGCTCCAGAGTACCCTATGTACAGCTGGAAGTGCTATCTCCATATTGACCCTCGTTTTTTACTGTCCTGCGTGGGCTGTTGATCATGACAAATCTCTGACATGGACCTTTGTCTTTGATGCAAATCTTAATCCTTCAGCTCATACAGAAAACCCACTCTATTATGTTAAAGAATCTAAATTTAAGTTAACTGAAATTATCATTTGAATAGTGGAATACATTTTTCCTCCTATATTTTTGATCTTTTATTTTCATAGTTTCTAGCCATGTGGGTAGTATTTCAGTAAAACAGTTGGGCATCAAAATTGAATTGGCACTTATACTGTGAATCCTCAGATGAAATCTAGTATTCACAGTTAAAGGAATAAAACCAAACCAACCTTCATACCTTCCTTCTGAAATATCTTATTAGTCAAATACTTTGAACATTGAGTTTAAGGATTCATTTTTATTTTTCAGAGATATCTTAACTATCATCTTTAATTTCTCAGGTGCTTTCACATTATTGCTAAAATTCTTAGCTATTTGGAATATATGAATAAAATCTTAGTATAGTACTCAATACTTTATTTTCTTTCTTGCTATCCTTAACAGTTCCCTGTTTTAGACCTTGTTAAGTCTGGTGAGACTTCTAATCAAGGATTAGGTCTGTGATTCACAGAAAGGTGAGAGAAAAGAAACAGCTACTAGGTGGTATCAGTAAGATTAAAACTTCACTATGAATTGAATAGACTTATATAATCCATGTGGCCAACAACAATCAGGTTTGCAGACGTGTCCTAAGATGTCACATTTCTGAATGTGTTTTGTAGAAAATCCAAGCAGAGCCAATCTCTTAGATGTTAAAATTGAAGCATTTCCCACCCTCCAGCCTCATACCCATTACTTTTGCCAACTCTTTGACTTGCTGTATGATTTATACCTACTTATTACATTTTTATCTCTATTTACCATTAGAATGTAATTTCCATGCAAGATATTTGGGTCTGTTTTATGATTCCTTTCCAGGTACAGAAATAGTTTTGGCACTTGCCAGGTATTCACTGAGCATTGGTTAAGTGAATGAATCAATGAGCCCTCACTAAATGCCTTTTCCTACCTATTATTCTTATTCTTTTTTAATTTTTTTTGGGGGGGGTACCAGGGATTGAACTCAGGAGCACTCGACCACTGGGCCACATCCCCCGCCCTTTTTTTTGTATTTTATTTAGAGACAGGGTCTCACTGAGTTGCTAAGTGCCTCGCCATTGCTGAGGCTGGCTTTGAACTCGTGATCCTCCTGTCTCAGCCTCCCAAGTGCTGGGATTACAGGCATGCGTCACCGTGCCTGGCTTCTTTTGTAAATTTTTTAATGATTTTGTCATTTGAGGGCCTTAAGTTTCTCTTGTTTTCCTTTTCTTTTCCACTGTGTATTTCTTTTTCATCTAAATTTGGTTTTCCCCAAAAATGTGTTATACCAGGTCATCTTGTTTGAGTTTTTTTTTTTAAATATTTATTTATTTACTTTAGTTGTACACAATGCAATGCATTTATGTTTAGTTGGTGCTGAGGATCAAACCCAGGCCGCGCAGGTGCAAGGCGAGCGCTCTGCCGCTGAGCCACAATCCCAGCCCTCTGGTTTGAGTTTTATCTCACTGCTCACATTTTTAATTTATATTTCTACTTTGTTTAAAATATGAAAAAAAAGAAATGAGGGCTAGAAACTTGCTGCTTCTATAATAAACACTTTTACATATTATCACTGCTTTAGTAAGAATATACGTTACATCATAGCAATATTCACATCATCTCCTGTGTACCCTTATGTACCCCAAAGGTAATACCATCTGACAGAATAATCTTTAGAATTTGTAATTATTAAATACATTAACAATTCCTGTTTCATATTTTTATTTTATGATGATACCTTTTAGGAATCAAATTTTACAGTAAAATTCTAAGTTTAATATTTTGATAAGTTAAGTATGTGCACAATTTTAACATATTATCCTCTCAATTTAGGTACAAGTTATGGAACAGAAGTTAAAAGCAGCTAATATTCAAACCAGTGAATCAGAGACAAGGTTATATAAAAAGTGTCAAGATCTGGAGTCTCTACTACAGGAAAAAGATGACATCATTCAAAATTTGGAACTGCAATTTGAAGAGCAGGTAGGAAAATTTTAATCATCAAAGACTTGTAAATGTGTGTACTCATTTGTCCATAAACACAAAGATTAAAAGGAGTCTAAATTTCTAAATGCGGAGGGAAAATCTTACTTAAGTCAACCCACAGGATTGTATCACATGTGCTGGTGAAAGGTTAAGGTAAAACGGCATTCACTTTAAGTCCAGGGTGAATCCAGGCAAGATCTTGCACTTTTTGGATGGGACAGTGTTCTTTCACATTCAGACTTTACAATTTATGTGTAGAGTTTAAGTAGCAAATACTTAGTTATCAGCAGGCATTTATGTTCATAAAATGTTTGTAATCAATCTTGTTTTAGATTGTTACAGTGTTGGAACTATTTATAGAACATTGTATTTTATATATTTATATTTGACACTAATCCTTCTGCTTAAAAATGTATATACTGTTTTAAACCACTATTATTGAGATCAAATACAGTAATTTATTTTAGATTTTTTATTACAAAAATTGTGTTAGGGTTATTTACTTAAGTAGTCATTTAATATAATTTAAATATGACCATTGTGAAATTGTTTTGTTAAGTACATTAAATTGTTGTTTATTTTCAGCATGTTTTTCATTTCTCTGAGGATTAGTATTTCATTGTTAGTGGTTTTAAGCATTCTACTGCCTCCAGTCCCCATTCGTTGTAATTTACATGATAGCCATATTCTCAGTAGTTTTGTGATCATAACCAGATTTTAAGTTTGGTGAGCTAAAGTTTCTCAGTGTATATTTTTCCTAGGTCATTTTTAAACTAGTGCTTGAGGGAGATCTAGCCATGCTCCTGAGCAGATTTTTAGTCTCCTTTCCCTAACCTGGTTAACCCTATTTTACTGTTCCAGAAATGTTTATTTTGTTGATACATTCAGTGTATTGACTTCAGTGTGTTGATCATTCAAAGAAAGAGAAGAGCAGTTATTAAAACTAGCAAAGCTTGCATCTATCTCTATGGATTCTTATTGTATCTGCTGGTTAACTTTTCTCTTTTGAAAGTCTGATAATTTGCAGGTAGATGTCCTAACTTTGAGACAGGTTTTAAGTGGATTTGTCTTGTATATTTATCAGGTAACATTTCCAGACCACTGAGTTTATGTTTGAACTAAACAAATTGCAAATGTTATTTCAGAAACAAATAAGAATCCAAGAAGCTAAAATAATAGAAGAGAAAGCAGCTAAGATCAAAGAATGGGTAACAGTTAAGTTAAATGAGGTATTTGTTGCAATTTTTTTCTTTTCTTTTACTTTATTTTTTTTTTAGTAGGTAAGCAATTAGAATATGCAATCATGTGAGTGAAACAAACAATACTAATCAGTTGATGGTGCTGCTGTCTTTTGGTAAACCTAAGATAGGTAGCTTTCATTTTAACATCCATTGTATTTCAAAAATTAAACAATTGATAGACACCTGATGATCAGTATAAATAGTCTCATTCTAATTACTTAATTTTAGTTATAATTAGTTAATTTTAAATAATTATAGCGCATATATATTTATAAAATTAATATATTTGGTATCTGAAGTACAGATTAAATACTGAAATAGTTTGGTAATAGTTTGGTTTAAAATAGTTTTACGGAGGAAAAATCTTAGTGGGGTTAGGCATGGTGACACATGTCTGTAATCCCAGCAGCTTGGGAGGCTAGGCAGGAAGATTGCGAGTTCAAAGCCACCCTCAGCAATGGCCATGCTGCTAAGAAACTCAGTGAGACCCTCCCTATAAATAAAATACAAAATAGGGCTAAGGATGTGGCTCAGTGGTTGAGTGCCCCTGAGTTCAATCCCCAGTACCAAAAAAAAAAAAAAAAAAAAAAAAAAAAAAGGCTTGGGGGGTGAAAACTTACGAAACTCTCAGTTATAGAAAAATAAATATTGGTGCCATAATTATCTAGTTTGATAGCCTATGATGATAAATTCATATATTTGCTTGTCATTTTATTTGATTGCATTTGGAGTAATGACACATTAACATTTTCTACATATTATTTATTAACATATTTTAGAAATGTTATTCCTATATAAGAGAATATCTCTGTGTTGTTTTAGTTGGAATTGGAGAATCAGAATCTTCGTTTGATCAACCAAAGCCAAAATGAAGAGATAAAAGCACTAGAGTCAAAACTACAAGGTACAAATATTTTCACTGAGATAGCCTAGTTGGATTTATTTGGCTATGTAGGATTTACTATTTTTTGCTTGTGATTTAAAGACTTCATTATAAATACAGTATTAGGAATTATTTTCATGAAATGAAAGAATTTCTAAACAAACCAAAACTTCTGTATCCAAGTGAATACAGTTGGCCCTAAATGTGGAAGGTAATGATATACAAGTTTACCAAAGTTGTCACTACATAGGGTAAAAAAACATGGACAGATAGTAATTTTGCTTTTTTCTGTTCTAAAAGGCATATCATTTGTCCCCATAGTAAGTTGCATAGAGTTAAACTTACTGAAAGTATTGTTTATTTATGTTAGCCCAGGATGTCAGGGATTATGGATAGTGGATACCAGTCTCTAATAATAATGGTGTTTTGGTCCTTCCAACCCATGTAGTGTTCTATCTCCCAGTTTTCTTGAAAGAACACAGAAGACCTATGAAGCCATATAGTAGATTAAAAGTATTCATATTAGAGGTATGTACTTTTCAAAAGGCTGAGAATATTCTGGCCTCTGAAAGAAAAGTCCCTTTTAGTGGGGATTAAGGAATCATGGACATGGTACACTTGTATTTACATGGAGGACTTTGGAGAAAGCTCCTTGGCTTGATACATGTCCCTGAAAATGACATCAACCTCCAGAACTCTTTACAACTTTTGATTGTTTACAAATATTAAATCCAAAGGTATATTGGCTACTCTTCAGATAATTCAAAACAATATTTTATAGGCTCAGAAGTAACTTTTCATAATGTAAAAATTGGTTAACATTGTTAGACCACAAATTTCGTCTTTGAGCTATAAATCAGCATTTTTTAAAAAAAATATTTATTTCTTTGCTTTAGTTGTATACAATGCGTTTATTTTTACGTGGTGCTGAGAATTGAACCCGGGCTGCACACGTGCTAGGCGAGTGCTCTACCGCTGAGCCACAACCCCAGCCCCTATAAAACAGCATTTTTAATAGAACTTTTTGTGATGAAAGAAATATTCTTTACTTGTGCTGTCCAATATGATGGCCACTAGCCACATATGACTATTGAGAATAAAGAACTTTCATTAGTCATGAAGTATGACTCTTGTGACTAAAGAACTGAGTTTTAAATTTTACTTTGTACTGATTTAAATCACCATATTCAACAGTACAGCTAGACATTAGTGAACAACCTGAACAGGATAGATAAACTAATTTGAATATTTAATTTCAGGTGTATTTGCTTTAAAAATCAGTTTTTATTTTCAATTTTTGCTTTTTATTCTAGTTTTCAACAGTGGTTAAAATTCTTAAAACCTGAGTGTTTTGAACAGAATTTTATGATGTGAATAAATTCTTTGCATTTTCCAGTACACGGGGTTAGTTGCTTTTTAACTTCAAAACCTAAGGTTGGGTGGTATAACTATCATTGATTGAGATTTTCTTAGTACACTATTCTGGTGTACTAAGTGCATATCAGGTTGAAAAAAAGGTGAATCCAGCAAGGTGTAGTAAAATTTATGCTTATTAGATACATGACCTAGTATAGAGGTTTTAAAACTTCATTTAGAAACATAATCCTTCAAAGGAAAAAAATTATCTAGAATTTGAACAGGTAAAAAAGGTAAAAGCAGTGTTGGGTGATGGGTCCAGAATTCTGCAAATTTGGCCTCATCCATGCCTCTTCTTGCATCCTCTGGGTCTCACAAAATGCACTGGGAAAATATTGGAATAGTAGGAAGAATGTGGGCTTTGAAGTCACTTTAATGTCTTACTACTTAATAACTGCCATATCCCCTTTAATGTCTTACTACTTAATAACTGTTGTATCTCCAGAGCATTTTTCTTACACTAGTAAAATTGCAATTATAATAGCCTTTTGGTTTCATATAGGAATATATAGACTTATTGATTACAGGGCATTTTGTTATTGCATATTAATACTTACTTGGTATCATTTCTTCTACCTGTATGACCAAAAAAAAAAAAAAAAAAAACCAAAAAAAAAAAAAAACCTCCATGGCTGATCTGGAGTTCCATATTTAGAATTAAAGTTTCAGATTTGTGTGACATTTACCCTTATTAAAATAGATTGAACATACTAGGTCCACTCAAAATTGTTATTTTTTCTGATTTCTTTTTTTTTTTTTTTTTTTTTTTTTTTTTTGGTGCCAGGGATAGAACACAGGGACCCTTAACCACTGAGCCATATCCCCAGCCCCTTTTTTGAATTTTCTTTAGAAACAGGGCCTCACTGAGTTGCTAAGGCTGGCTTTAAACTCCTGATCCTCCTACTTCAGCCTCCCAAGTCACTGGGATTACAGGCTTTTGCCACCATGCGCAGCTCTGATATTCTTGACTTGCAATTTTTGTCTTCATTGGCACCATCTTAGATTTTATAGACTAAGAGATACTGATCATTGGAAACTAGGCTTAGAGTAGAGAAAACATATACATACTAAATATAAGGTAGTATTTAAAAAATATGTATGCATGTACATCTGTCCCTCAATATCCATAGGGGATTGATTCCAGGATCCCTGTGGATACTGGAATCTGAGGATGCTCAAGTCCCTTATTTGAAATGGCACAGTATTTACATATAGTCTATGCATCTCCTTGTATAATTTTAATCATTTCTGGATTGCTTATAATACCTAATACAATGTAAATGTTTGTAAATATTTATTATACTGTATTATTTAAGGAATATAAGAAAAACATCTTTATATGTTCACTACAGAGGCAGTCATTTAAAAAAAATTTTTTTAGTTGTAGATGGACACAATACCTTTATTTTATTTTATTTATTTATTTTTATGTGGTGTCGGGGATCGAACCCAGTGCCTCACTCATGCTAGGCAAGCTCTCTACCATTGAGCCACAACCCTGGCCCCAGAGGCAGTCTTTATTCAGAATTTTTTTTTTTTTTTTTTTTTTTTTTTGGTACTGGGGATTGAACTCAGGGGCACTCAACCACTGGGCCACATCCCTGGCCCTCGTTTGTATTTTATTTAGAGACAGGGTCTCACTGAGTTGCTAAGTACCTCGCCATTACTTGAGGCTGGCTTTGAACTCGCGATCCTCCTGCCTCAGCCTCCCAAGTGCTGGGATTACAGGCATGCACCACCACGCCCAGCCAGAATATTTTTTTATCTACAGTACAGTGAGTCCACAGATATGAAATCCACAGATACAGAGGATCAAACGTATACAACCATTACAATCTTATTGTGAATTAGTTATGTGAGAAATGATCAACACAAAAACATTAAAAGACACATCTAAAAGAACATAATAGAGAAAGATATTTTTCTTATCTGCTACTCAATTATCAGTTGCTATTTAGCTTATCCCCTTGTCCAGAGTTAAGAATTTATGCTTTTGCTCTTACAAGCAGCAGTGTTAAGAGTTCTAGAGATGAATTAAATCCTCGATTAGGTGAATTATTGCATGAGCTTTCTATATTTTATCTCTTTCCCTTTTTTCTCCTAACAAAGCAATTAAGATTCTTTATGTTGTGATCACCATGAAGCAAACCCCTCCATCTGCTGCCTTCTCATTATTGAAAACTAAGATAGGCAAAAATCATTACAGTGACCAAGTGATATTTGTCCCAGTGGTAATCTATATTTCCTTTGGTTGTTTTGGCAACCAGTACCTCAGATAATGGCTTTATCACACAATTTTTAACCAATATTAACTAGTACTTAACAATATTTAACTTGAGAAACTGTAATGTTCTAGTTTTTTATAATGAGGTTTTCATTTGTGTTTTTTTTTTTTATTTGACAACTGCTCTTTTTTTTATATTTATTTATTTACTTTTAGTTGTACACGATGAGTTTATTTGTACGTGGTGCTGAGGATCGAACCCGGGCCGCGCACGTGCAAGGCGAGCGCTCTGCCGCTGAGCCACAACCCCAGCCCTTGACAACTGCTCTTAAAGGGATTTGTTTTCTCTCTGCAGTCAAGAAAATATTTTGGATATTTGAAATATAAAAAACAGACCCATGATGCTCAACATTGAGGATCCCGTGTTACTATGCCTACATAATGATAAACTTGAGACTTTTTTCTGATGTAAAGAGTAATTTGTCTAAAAGTTTTTATATGCTTTTGTTCTATGTTTAACAAGTTGGCATAAAAAATTCAGATCTTAATTTTTATTAATGACCTTTTAGAAGTTCAAGGTAAGAAGTCATCCCTGGTTTCCACTCCAAAACTTTCAGAAGGGCAGCGCCTGAGCGGTTTGACATTTGGGTGCTTTTCATCCCGAGCAAAGAGTCCTCCACAAGTAGTGAAATCTGAGGAAATGAGCAAGATATCATTTAAAGAACCTGAACCCACAGAGGGGAAAAAAACAGAAGGTATTTATGGACCAGAGCAAGTTACTTTTGCATTTTTTAAAAAGGAAAAATCAGTTGCTATGGTTAATTCAAATACAGCTTAACTTTTTTCCTAACAACTTTGATGCTTTGTGAGAATATTTCTAATGAGCAATATATAGCATTGAACTTTGGATATCTGGTTATTTTATGTCTTCTGAGGGCTTTAGCCAGGAATGCACAAGAGAAACTGAGTTTCTCATCTTAACATTTTTCTTTGTAACAGACAGAACTGATACTTAAAAATTTAAAGTTTACAATATTACCCTCAAGGTACTTGGTTTAGCTGAGTTTTAGATTTGAATATTTTTATTCATTATTTATTGAAAATTATCTAACATTAAACATGAAATTACTTTTGGCCTAGCAAACTTATAAAGAAACAAACACTAGGAAATAATTTAGTGACTACTTTGATTTTCCTTTTTTTGCTTCAAAGAGGAAAATATTTGCCTACATATTTAGAGCCCAGGTCCTGTATGCAGGTTTCTACTCTTCCTGTGTGTTACAGCCTCTCCTAATTTTGCTTTGTTGTACAACTGCTGGCTTTGACTCTACCAATGCAGTCTCTTTTGTTGGCTTTTTCCAAATATTTTAGCGAGGTTTGATCTCCTTTCAGTTCTAATTATCTTCTTCAAAAGGAGAAAAATTACAACTCTAAAAGCTGTCCCTCAGCAGGGTCATGACATTTTGAAAACAACATGTTTTTCCAATCTGAAGGCCACTTAGCTACTTATTCTCTCACCCTCCTTGATTTTGCTTTGCTTTCTCAAGAAGACATTTCCATCTCTTTCCCACTGCCTAGCAGTTGAGCACAGCCTAGGTTACCTGTACCAGAACTCTGGCCCACAAGCTGCCTGATGCAAACTTGCAGGGTGTGTTTGTTCAGCCTCTGGTTCTATGACTATGAAGATCATGTGAATGTTTTCAAAGCTCCTTTTCTGCTTTTCAGTCTAAAGTTTTAATTCACTGTCCATGAAGATAGTGGTGCATTTTATTAAGTTATAAATAAAAATAAGCTGTATCTAAAGTCATGTTCAAAGAATATTATTATAAAAATACATTTTGTATTTATGATTAAACCAAGTAAAGCAAGGAAGGCTTTTTTCTGTATATATTTTCCTCATGATATTACATATTTCATTATTGAAGTTTGGGCACCAAGTTTATTTCTTTGTTTTTCCCCAAGTTTATTTCTTAAACTATAGTTTTGTGTTTTATTGTGTCTTGATTTACTTTATGATAATTTTGAAATTTAGTGGAAAGAAGGTCATCTTATTTTTTCTTCTAAAATGGAAATTAAGGTATTTGTTGTTTATTGGGGGGTGACTACTTTGATAGTCGAAATTGCCCTATTTTACATTTTGCTTTTATTATTATGTCTTTTTAGACTGTTGTCAATTTTGTTCCCCAGTATATTTTTTGTAGAAACTAATTTAATCTTAATACAATTATATTGAGTTGTAAGACTCTGTTTTTGTTTGTTTTGTAGTTACTGGGTATTAAACCCAGGGCCTTATGCATGCTAGGCAAGTGCCCTGCCTCTGAGCTGCTTTTTATTTTGAGATAGGCTCTCTCTAACGTGCCCAGGCTGGCCTTTAACTTGCCATCCTCCTGCCTCAGCCTCTCAAGTAGCTGGGAGTGTAGACGTGTGCCATCTCATCTGGCTCCAGGCTCTATGTTTTATATTAAGCAAGGGTTTCAGACTTTTACTTAAAAAAGACATAAAAAAGACAAAGGATAATTTAAATTAACCTTATTTACATGACATGAAATTACTAGTCTTTAGAGTATAGTTACATAAAGCTATATGCATGGAAAGTTTTTATTACTAAAGGCAGCATATCAATATGTTGTATACTTTTCTAGAAATGGAAATTCTGGAGAAGTCTGCTGATAACCAAATTCAAGAAAATGAGAGAGGCCAGAGAACCTTGCATCAAACCCCTTGTGTCTCAGAACAGAATCGTAAAGCAAGAGTAAGTTTTGCAATGGATGATAACATAGCCCATAATTCTGGGGTTCCCGGAATTGACTGGAGTTCTGACGAGGAAGATGAGAGCAAAGGAAGAGCCAAGTCCAGGAGCACGTCCAGACTTTCCAGTCACACATCAGAGGAAGGCATCCCGTGTGGCAGGATGGGGAGCGAAGCGTACTTGACAGCATCTGATGACAGCAGCTCTGTATTTGAAGAAGAAACTTTCAGTGTAAAGAGACCAGAACACAAGAAGCTGTATTCTTGGCAACAGGAGGCACAATGGAAAGCTCACAATAATCTCCTTGGGCAGGGAAATTCTGAGTCAAGTAAAAAGGAGCAAGACAGTTCCTCAGATGAACTGAATAAAAAATTTCAATCCCAGCGGCTGGATTATTCATCCTCATCAAGTGAGACCACCACCCCAAGCCCTATTTTGACTCCTGCTTTAATGCCAAAGCATTCTAACTCACTCCCTGGAAAAGGAGGAACACAGTTAGTGCTTACATCACACCTATCACCCCCAAAGTTAAGGATTCCTAACGTTTTCAGCATAAGTGTGGCACTCACCAAAAGGCACCTAAGCCAACCACAGTTAAGTTCTGACAGGACGTTTGGTACAAACAGAAATGCTATAAGCATGATACGACCCCTGAGACCTCAGGAAACTGATCTGGATCTAGTTGATAGTGACAGCCCAGAAGTTTTAGAGAGTATGGACACGAGTTGTGATGATGGATTGTTTTCCTGTGACTCTCTGGAATCTCCACATTCAGATGAGCAAGAAACCAGTGACTCGGCAAAGAAGGTGGCGGGCAGCAAACCTCCCACTCCTCCCCTGCACCGGTTTCCATCTTGGGTAATTATATTCCTGTGTGCATCTTACACACGGTGGTTTTTGTCTCTCAATACACATTTTCAGGTTTAACTTTCTGAATCTTTTTAAACCCAACTTTGCTCTGGAAATTTCTGGTTTTCAAAATAACAATTGCCCCTTCTTTCTCTCTTTTTGTTTATTTTTTTATTTTCGAGACAGGGTTCTCACTAAGTACTTAACCTAGAGCCTCACTAAATTGCTGAGGCTGACTTTGAACTCGCGATCCTCCTGCCTCAGCTTCCCAAGTAGCTGGAATTACAGGCATGTGCCACCATACTCAGCTTCAATTTCCTCTTTTCTTTCCCTCACTGTGTTCTGAATCAAATGAGAAACAAGCAGATGGAGATCAAAATATTACCTTATTTACTGATAAAATTAGTTTTAGAAAATTGGTAGGTAAATAAACTTTCCAGTACTGGACTTTGGAATTAGCTAGACTTATTCAACCTTTTCCAGGTCCAGGCAGCTCTGAACCATTTCAGGTTTCCTCCAGTGAGTTGGTGCCCTTACGAATATATGATCAGGAGAAATAGTGCAGGGGTTTGGT
The DNA here is from genome assembly GCA_025594165.1 of Tamias sibiricus. Taxonomy (NCBI): domain Eukaryota; kingdom Metazoa; phylum Chordata; class Mammalia; order Rodentia; family Sciuridae; genus Tamias; species Tamias sibiricus. Next base: position 61,526,143 of record CM046670.1, on the reverse strand, counting down.
TCCTGTGGGAGCTACTTCTCAGGAGAGAGGAGAGAGGAAGGTGCTGGCTGTGCATGCTAAGGAGAAGGTGAATGGGTAGGGAGAAATCAGGGTATTTAATTACTAGAGGTCCTTCCATATAAAAGAGAAAAATCAGGGGGTAGGGAAGAAGAGGTTCCCTTTAACTGTGATTCTTTTGGGCAGATTCTGAACCAGGACACTGAAGTCTAATTGTGCAACAGTTTTTTAATATAATCATTTACTTGAATGGCTCAGGAGAGGTTTCATTTTATTCCCCATGAGCTTTTAAATCAATTGCTTGAACCAAAGCATCTCCCTACAGATCTAGAATGGATCGAATCCTCTTCTATTGAGGTAGTGACCATTACTACAGTAATTAACCTGTCAATTGTGTGATACTTCTTAGGAATATCTATCTATATTGCTAGATTTTTAAAAAATTCTTCCTATATTTGAAACAAAGTGAATTGGTCTATTTTATAGATTTAAATTGTCCCTTACATATTGGCACAATTTAACCTTTTGCCTCCAGAGAAACATCTTGGTTGTGGGATCTTTTGGTTTTTGGAGCCATGTTATTTTATAATTTAGTAACCACCCCAATTATATGCAAATCAGGATAGCCATGTTTTCTTAGTAAAATCCAGACCTTGAGATGTATCTGCTTTTATTTGCTTCTAAGAGAACATTTTATTTTGGTATCACTTGAAACATTCTGTAGTACATTACTAAATTCTGGATGGCATGAAAAAAGTAGAAGTTAACAGCATATGCATCTCTGGAATGCCAATTATGTTACCCTTTAAGTAGTCAGAAATTGAAATTTTGCCACAGAGATTTTCAGGCATTTGGGTTAGTCTTTCAAGATCATTTTATTTGGCAAACCATTTTACTACATTTTTGCCTTTCTCACTTCTCCTCCTCTTTGAAACTATTCTGTCCTGGGGGAAAAAAAATAGCATTGCTTTTCAAAAGCCTGCCAACAGACTAGCCAAGTTTGAGATCTAATTTCTGTTTCTCAGGTATTTTCAGGCCTCAAGGAAAAGATGTGTTCTAGTTGTCTCAGTAAGAGTTCATTTTAAGGCATGACCTATCCTTAGTGAACTGAATATCATTCAAAATGCAATAGTCACTCAGGTGGGACAACCTGTGATTCAGCGGCCCCTCTGATAGTCAGCCTCTTAGAAGGAAGTGCCAGCGTTCGCCTCTCCGCAGTGCCTCAGCCTGTCCTCTCATCCGCATGATTCTCCTTCTACTTCTCTTCCTGCTTACCTACCCTCTTCCACTCTCCTGTGGCCTCTCATTGCCTCCCATCTCCTGCTTAGTGCCTTATTTTGTCTTTTTGACCTGCCTGTTCTGCTGTTAGTCTCTGTGTATCTCATAATCACCTGCTCACAGAAACTGCCTCCGATTAAGTCAGCTGCTCTTCAATCTAAAGTGCCCCTAACGATCAGAGATCTTATGCCAGTCTTGAGCCAGTGGCTAGCTTGCAGAAGACATTGGTTGCCTATTATGCCATGGCACAGCCAACGGTGTCCAAATTAGATGTATTACAAAATTTAGGACAAGGTAATCCATGCATTAGCAGCCACCTAGGGTCCCTTTTCTCACAGGAGCAGGGCTAATAACCTTTTCGGTAGCAAGTCTAGAGATCTCTCTTAGAGAAGAGGAGAAAGCAAAATAACCAACTTTTAGAACATAATGTTATAAATTCCATTGCAATTCTCATTCTTGACCTCAGGTATTTTTCTACTTGATTGAAATGTATATTGAAGTAAGAAGATGATGGCTTTTAATACCACTCTAGCTATGCTTTCTGACTTCAAGTTTTTTTTCTTTCTTTCACCATGTTCTAGAATGGTAGAATATTAAAGCATGTGTTTATGTGTAATCAATGATTGTGAATAGTTTCTGTTTTCATATTATGGCCATTCAAGATTTTTCTTTTTTAAAATTTACCCATGTTCTAAAATGGTAGAATATTAGAGATGGTATTTATCTGTAATGATGAATAAACTTCTTTTACTTGCTCCCTGTATCTTCAAAAGAATTTAAAATGTCAACAAACATTTGGGAACTAATAATGGAGTGACAAAGAGATGGAAACAAATATCTACAGTACTATTCACCATGGCCTGTTTTATTGGTACTAAATTCTATAATAATTCTGTCTTCTAGTGAATTTTAAGTGAACAACAAATGAAAAACATATGTATTGAAAGTAATAATTTCTTCCCTTTAAATGCCCTGTTCAAATCTCTTTTTTACATTAGGAAAGCAGAATTTATGCTGTTGCCAAATCAGGCATTCGAATGTCTGAGGCGTTCAATATGGAAAATGTTAATAAAAGTAAGTGCTTTTGCATGCTATGACATGGGTGAGCCTTGAGGATGCCATGCTAAGTGATAGCACTGTACAAACACATAAGACAGGTGCAGAAAGGTGGATGCTGTAAGATTTCACTCTAGTGAGTTAGCCAGTATGGAATGGTGATTACCAAGGGATAGGAGGGGTGGGGAAGGCAGCTTTGTGGTTTAATGGATTTAGAATTTCAGATTTGTAAGATGAAGAAGTTCTAGAGGTCTGTTTTACAATGTGAATATGCTTCACACTATTGTACACTTAAAAATGGTTAAGATGGTAAATTTTATTTGATGTGCTTCTTTACCACAATAAAAAATGTTCTTTTTAAAGTATGTGATTTTGTATTGCTATTTTATGGCCAAGAACTTCCTAATGTCTAATGTTATCGAAAAATAAATTGAATTACATAAACTTTCAGAAGATGATTTGAAGGTTTGCTGATTTATGTTTTAAAATTAAAATTCATCTTCCTTAGTATAGAAACCCCAAAACATTCAAATCTGATGTAGAAAGTACCTCTGATGTAGAAATACTTCAAAGAGACTAAAGTGGAGAAATGGGCATTTCAGCCATTCAGAATCAAAATTGTAAAAAATGTTGGTCTCTGTGTCTTTTCTCTCCTTCCTCCTTTCTTCTTTCCCTCCCTTCCTAAAGTTATTATAGAACTAATGCATGCCCATTACAAATGAATGAATGAAATGAATCAATAAAACCAAATGACATAGAACAGTCTGGAATAAAAGGAGAAATTTTCCTATAGTTTCTGTCTACCAGTCCTCCCAATCCTACCACTAATCCATGTCTTAGAGGTAATCATTGATATTCTGTTCTAATTCAACTATCTTCTGTTCTTACCAAGAAACCATATTCTAACCTTTCAACATTAGGTTCACCTGATAAAGACTTAAAATGATGATGCTTTTATACCAGGTCAACAACAGGGTTGTGAATAGTTAGAGAACATCTTCAGAGGTCCTTCCACCAAATCTGCCAATCAGTAGTTGTCTTACCTGGTTCTGCACAGCCCGTGCTAAGCTCACACAGAGATGCCGAAGAAATGAAAGCCATGGTTCTTGCTCTCAAAGAACTTACAATCTCACTGGGGAACTAGCATACATGAGGAAATAATGAGCCATGTAAAAGGGGTGTCTATAAACCTGTCAATACCATGATTCATAACAGACTACATAATTAATAATCACATGTGTATAAATCCAATTTCTCTTTAATTGGAAATGATGCTAATCCATATTCATAACAAATAGGCCAATGTGCTTGCTAGAAGTTTTTTATTTAAAAAAGAAAATGACATTGTTTTCTGTTTCAGATTCTGCCACCATGCTTTCCTATACCACATCAGGACTTTATACATCTCTGATATACAAGAGTATGACAACCCCAGTGTATACAACTTTGAAAGGGGTAACTCATCGCTGTTACTGTTAAACATGTGATTCTCTTCATGATGCATCGGGAAAACTGTTTGTTCAAGTTCCATATTTCATTCTTAACACTTTACACAGATTCCCTCTTTGTAGAAAGGTCTTAGAAGTTCACAGTAATTTATCATTAAAAAAAAAAGAAGAAATGGAAAGGTCTGGAGCAGATATTTATTCTTCTCAGAGCAGTAGAGGTCTGCATCCATTTTCATTTCTCTCTCTCTCTCACACACACACACACACACACATACACACACACACACAGGCTGTTAATTGTTTAAAGGAAACATATTTTTAGTGATATAATGGAAACTCCTAATTTAGAAAGATCTTTTTATCAGTGCCAGAGTCCCTTCCTTGCCAAAAGTACCTAATTAAAAATGAGGACTGTCAGATATTGATAACCTTATGTTTTCAGAAGTTTTTTATAATTGAAAAATGCCTTGATAATTAGAATGACTAATTCATCCTGGCAAAATATGTTCTTGTATTCCTTAAAAAAAAAAAAAAAAAAAAAAAAAAAAAAAAAAAAAAAGAACATATTTCATGACTTCTTCCTATAAAACCTATAAAACATTCTTTTTTTTTTTTTTTTTTCCTTCTGGTACTAGGGATTGAACTCAGAGGCACTCGACCACTGGGCCACATCCCCAGCCCTTTTTTGTATTTTATTTAGAGACAGGGTCTCACTCAGTTGCTAAGTGCCTCGCCATTGCTAAGGCTGGCTTTGAACTCATGATCCTCCTGCCTCAGCCTCCCAAGTGCTGGGATCACAGGTGTGCGCCACCGCGCCCGGCTTATAAAACATTCTTTGTCTAAAAGAATAAATAACTTTAGAGATGGATACAGGGAGGCTGTTCTGCTTTTCTTTAGAAGGCAACCCAAATAAGTAGCAGCCCTTTTCTGGACGATTCCTCTGGCTCCGAGGAAGAGGACAGCTCCAGATCCAGCTCACAGACTTCGGAGTCAGACGCGCGCAACCGGAGCGGGCCTAGCAGCCCCCGAGCCATGAAGCGAGGTGAGGGGAAAGCGAAGGTGCTTGAGGCAGATCCGTCCAGACCTTTCAGAGTATTTATGCCAGACTTTGTCTCCAAAACAGCATTTTAAAAGAGAATCAAAGTTACTGGGGTTGTGGCTCAGTGGTAGAGCACCCGCCTAGCATATGTGAGGCACCAGGTTTGGTTCTCAGCACCACATATAAATAAATAAAGAATCAAAGTACTTGATCCAAACCATAATGAAAGAAACACTAGCCTAAGACTGAAACATTTATAATCTAGTCATAATTTTCTCAATTCTTTTTGACTTCAGACAAACCACATAGTATTTGTGCGTTCATGTGATCTCTGTAAGAGAAAGCTCAATTTATTGCGGGAGTAAAGGAAATTGGCCAAAATGAGGTTTCTTTGTTATAGTTACCTTGTGGTATTTTGTATAATCTGTGGAATAAACTTATTTAAGCTAAATTTGTTATACTGCTAAGTGTCGGAAAATACACTATAAAATTTGTTGGCTAATCTAAATTCTTTTTTTTTTTTTTTTTTAGTTGTAGATGGACACAATACCTTTATTTATTTATTTGTATTTAATTTTTATTTTTTGGGGGGATAAGTACTGGGGATTGAACTCAGGGGCACTCGACCACTGAGCCACATCCCCAGCCCTGTTTTTGTGTTTTATTGAGACAGGGTCTCACTGAATTGCTTAGCACCTTGCTTTTTTTTTTTTAGTCTGGCTTAGAATTCAAGATCCTTTCTGTCTCAGCCTCCTGAGCCACTGGGATTACAGGTGTGTGCCACTGCGCCTGGCACTATTTATTTATTTTTATGTGGTTCTAAGAATTAACCTGGTGCCTCACTTGTGCTAGGCAAGGGCTCCATCACTGAGCTACAACTTCAGCCCTTGTTGGTTAATCTAATACTAAAGTGGAAACCATCTACATCTTTACTTTGGGCATGCTTATAATTTTGAGTGGATTTTGAAGAAATTTTGTGTAGGTAGAGGTTACAGAGAGATTTAATCCCACTAATTTGACATCTGTATTTTCTGTAAGTCTTTAATGTGGCACTGTTATGTCTAGTGGTTTGCAAACTGTGTTCCATGGAACCCCTGGGTATTTTCAAACCCTTCAGCTTCAATTGGAGCTGCCAGGTGTTCATTGGTTCAATAGTTTGAGCTTTCATCTTGTCCCCCATAGCCAAAGTCAGGATATATCACATTTTTGCTCAGAATACTGCAGTGGCTTCTCAAAATGGCTCTAAGGTATTCCATTATTCTTTTGTCTTTTACCTCATCTCCTCTTTCTTCTCTTATTCAACTGCGATCTCACCACTCTGTTTTTGTTCTTAGAACATGCTTTTATTTCAGGACCTTTTCAACAGTGTTTCCTTCACCTGGTTTTCTTCCCCCAGATGTCTATGAGTGCTTTGCTCAAACATTGCTTCCTCAATGAGACCTACCCGGACCACACCTTCCAAATTGTAGTCCTTGCCCCCCTTATCTTAACAGCTCTTTCTATTGGCTTTAGTCTGCTCTGTGTTTTGTGTTCTATAGCATGTAACTACCTGTTTGGTATCTGTCTCCTTCCACTAGAATTTGTCCCATGAGGACTGAAATTGGGGCTGGGAGCTTAAGATTTGCATTGCAACACTGCCCCTGCCAGGCTATTTGACGTTGGGAAATTCTTTTCATCTCTGGGCCTTCTTCTCTTTAACCAATGCCAGGGCATTAGCCAGGATGACCCTCTGAGGTCCCCAATTTGCGCTTTTCTATGAAGAAATAAAGACTATATCACAACCATTATTTGTCTGAATCAAATAAGAGTAGAGTTACAAGAGTGGCATTATCCTAATATGCTCCTTAAATGTTAAAAAAATATTTTAAAAAAAACTTGCTGGATACTATAATTAACAATAATCTAATAATAAGTATAATATTTCAAAATATCTAATTGTAGTCATCCTCCTGATGTGGATTGCAAGTCACATGTTGTCTTCTACAAAGGCATCTGAATTATTGTGAAAATGTTCCATTGAATTTTACTTTCTAGCAGCTGCCAAGTGAAATAGTCTTATGTCTTTAAAATTTATTGCTTATCTTTTCTGTAATATTTTTTGAATCTATAAACTATTTGGTAGTTTATAATTGACTTGTATGAAAAATACTACTGAAATCATGTTGCTTTTTAATGTGAAGTGACTTTAAAAGTGGTTACAGAAATTAAGTGGTTTAAAATGTGGTTGTGAAGATCTCTGTAAATTAATGTTCAACATTTTTTTGTCTACATGTCAATGCGTAAATATACATATTTTCATTCTTAGTGAAAGATACATTAGTAGACTATTGTGCATATTTTATATACATATATATATATAAAATTAGCTGAGATTGTCATCACAACAAAATATTATTTGCATTCCTGTGACTTCCTTAGAAATTTGCTTGACAGCCCCTATCCCTTCATTGTTTTCAGCTTTAAAAGATTTTTATGGCCAAAGGAATGAGAAAAAATCTAGTGTGAGGAGGTTGGTGATTCAGGAGCACTCACAACCAGTGTTTGGACCACCCCTGTATTAAATGCTGACTTGATGTATTTCCTTGTTCCTCCAGGGGTGTCTGTCTCCTCTGTGACTTCTGAAAGTGACTATGCCATTCCTCCCGATGCCTACTCTGCAGACACAGAGTGCCTACAGCCCGAGCAGAAGCTCCCTAAAACCTGCTCATCTTCCAGTGATAATGGGAAAAATGTAAGCACTAAATTGGACTTTTAAAAAATTAATGAATCAAGCTGGGTGTTGTGGTGCACGCCTGTAATCCCAGAACTTGGGAGGCTGAGGCAGGAGGATCGAGAGTTCAAAGCCAGCCTCAGCAATGGCAAGGCACTTGGCAACTCAGTGAGACCCTGTCTCTAATAAAATACAGAAAAGGGCTGGGGATGTGGCTCAGTGGTCGAGTGCCCCTGAATTCAATCCCTGGTACCAAAAAAAAAAAAAAAAGAAAGAAAGAAAAAAATTAATGAATTAGTTAGTTTGAGCCTCCAAAAGGAAACTTAAAAATTTTTTAAATTTCTTAAAATTAGGAACCACTGGAAAAATCTGGCTATTTACTAAAAATGAGTGGTAAGGTCAAGACTTGGAAGCGGAGGTGGTTCGTTCTCAAAGGTGGCGAATTACTTTACTACAAATCTCCAGTGAGTAGAAAATGCTTGCTGTTCAGAACTGAATTCCTCAAATTATTAATTAAAATGTTCACTGTTTTTCTTTCCTGTAATGTAATTAATGATGCAGAGCATTTCTTATTATGACTATTACTATTAATTTTTGTTCATTTGGTTTTCTTCCTTTCATACAGAGTGATGTAATTAGAAAACCCCAGGGCCATATTGAACTTAGTGCTTCCTGCAGTATTTTAAGAGGAGACAATAAACAAACAGTTCAGGTACTTTAAAAAATTTTATTTTGTATCGTGCAAAATTCAATTCTCAATGGTCCAAGTTAGTGGAAAGGAGATTGGATGATTCACTGTTTCTTATTCACTTTGGAGTCAGTTCAACGCCTCAAAGGTGTGTTAACACTATAAGACATTTTAGTTAATATGGTAATATAAGCTAAATTTCTGTTGGATAATTCCCACTATACTTTCTTTACCTTTTCTTTCTTTACATTCTTCTTTCCTCATATTTAATGTCCCAGGTACTCTCAGCTCTTAATATGTCAAGCTATTTTAGGAAGGGTTAGCTGATAAATGAATTCCCAATAAGATGTTAGTAATATATTATATGATTAAATTCAGGAGTATCTGTATTTTAATACTGAATTAGACAATCACAGTTCTTCTATGAACTTGCTATAACACCTATGTGAGAAAACGGTTGGTGAGCAGAGGGGCTGTCCTGCCTATTCATACCAGAGAGGTAGTAGCTGCCCATTTTACCTACACATAAGGCCAGTCTTGTCTTAAATCTGTTCAATTTAAAACACAGGCTGTTGATATAGTCTGGTTTATGCAATTTAAATTCAGACACTATTTCTGAAATGCTTTCAATAACCATTATTTTCTCATCTTGCTCCTTCGGAGGGTGGAAGACAACATTTCCCAGAAAGGTACATTATCAGTGTTTCCAGTGGACTGAGAAATCCTCAGAAATTTAGAAGGGAAAATCAGGGAAAGCTTTGTCTTGGAGCATGGCTGTTAAGAATCATTTGTAAGCTTCTGAAATATTTGAAAAATTTACAATGTGATTAATTTGAGACTGGAAAATTGTGCGTTCATACTATCTGATCACATGTTATTTCCAAGAATTTCTCTTCTTGTATGCAAGACCTTCTTGTTTTATTTACAGATGACTTCCTCATTTCTCTGCATTTAACAACAACAACAAAACAACAAAAACTCTTCTTTAAAACTGTATTATTTATTATGGTCTCCAGTCATTCTGATCCTCATTTCAACAACCAGGCACCTGTAGCACATTTAAGGGAAAAAAGAAAAATGTGATGGGTGACAATGTAAAATCATGATCCCAAAATTTAATATCTTGAAAACTTTTAAAGTAAACTGAAGTGAAAAAAATATTTCAACAAAGATTTAATTATTATAATTCTCAGAAGTGGTTAAATATGGTACATAATTGTGGAGTCATTTATTTAGAACTTAGGATCCCAGGTTTCGCATGTTTGCTTGCATAAAGTAAATGATATTTGAAGAATGGACAAAAACATGCTAATAATCCTAAATCTTCACAGTTGCCTTTTCTACTGCTTTCTCATCCCATTCTAGTTGATCACTGAAAAACGCACATACTATCTGACTGCAGATTCTCCCAACATATTGGAAGAATGGATTAAAGTGTTACAGAATGTTCTTCGGATCCAAGCTGCTAACCCACTTTTCCTTCAGCCTGAGGGCAAACCAACAATGAAGGGGTTGCTCACGAAGGTAGGAACCTTATGTGCGTAGAAATGACTCAGGCAACAAATTGTAGCCCCGCAAGTCAGGAAAAGTGGGTGGGTGTCAGGGAATGTGAGTATTGAATGTTTATATTATGTGGGGGGGGGGGGAGTGTGTTTGAAGTTTGATGCCCACACCAGAAACCAGAAGGATGACAAATGAAAAATTTTGACTACAATATGTGAAAATATAAATGTGCTATTAAAAGTTCTATGAGCATAATTTCTAAAAGATAGATGAGAAACTTTGAAAAGGTGTGAAAGCTAGTTAATATCCTAAGTATTTAACAAGATGTTTCTGATCAGTGGGTGAAGGATGAATATAAACAGGGAAGTGAGGGGGACAAAGTCACAGTGGGAAAGAAGTAGAGATAGTAGAGACAAACGATCTTATTGATGAGAAAAAAACATTTTACTATCACCAATCATTTTGTAAAAAGCATAAATTGATATATTAGATATCATTTTTTAAATTTGGTGAGAAGAAAGACTTTTTTAAAAAAATTATGAGATCTGTGTTATTCATGTTTTAAAACAAAAAGAAAAAAATCCTAAAGTCTTTTCCTCTCAACTGTACCCATAGAGAGGAAAAAAGACCTTTTTTTTTTTGGTACTAGGGATTGAACTCAGGGGCACTTGACCACTAAGCCACATTCCCCAGCCCTATTTTGTATTTTATTCAGAGACATGAAGTTGCTTAGCGCTTTGCTTTTGCTGAGGCTGGCTTTGAACTTGTGATCTTCCTGCCTTAGCCTCCCAAGCCTCTGGGATTACAGGTGTACACCACCGTACTTAGCTTATTCTATTGTGTGTGTGTGTGTGTGTGTGTGTGTGGTGCTGGGCTGGGGATTGAAACCAGGGCTTGTACGTTACATGTGAGGCAAGCATTCTACCAACTGAGCTATATCCCCAGCATGAAGATATTTTTTTTTAATTTTGAAACCCAGTATTGACACACTTTAAGAAATCTGCTCATGAGAGTATTATATTACTCTTTAAAATAATTTGGCAATGGTTCAGCCCAATTGTTAACTCAGTATATATTTTTGGATGAACAAATGAATGAATGAATGAATGAATATCAAATATTTTAAAAACATGTCCTTTGAAAGGATAAATTTCTTAGTTTATACATTTCTCAATTTAATTTAGTATAAAGTTCCTATGAAATTTATCCTTAGGAAGTGATCTTAACTTATAAAATATTTAATTAAGTATAAAGATGTCCATTACAGCATGGTAAAATGAGGTAATTTTTTTAAAAATGAGGTAAATTAACATACTCTGAAATGCACAGATCTCAAGTATGGTGTTTGATGAATTTGAAAGATAGTTACTGTCACCCTATTAAAGATTTAGAACATTTTTATTATCCCAGAAAGATTCCTTGTACAGCATGGTTTATAATAAAGAAAAATAGGGATCATCCTAGATGTAGGGCATAGAATAACTTAAAGAGATAGTTATACAATCACAATGCTTTTCTGTGAAGCCTTTTATATGTGACAAAAGAATATTTAATGCTATAGAAATATGCTGTGATATATTGTTAGGTGGTAAGGAGAGTATAATTATTACATTCTTATCCCATTTTTATTTTTCTATATTCATAGAAAATTGTCTGAGGAAAATATACCAAGGTATATTGGTTATTTCTGTGTAATTTTCTAATATTTTTGCTTAATTGTTTTCTAATTTTTAAAAAATAATAAATATTGATTATACTTAATATTATAATATTTTAGACATTTACTGGATACAAGCACTATTTTTCCTTTTATACTAGATTGTTAGTTCCAAATTACCTATGCTATTAGGACTATCAATTGATATGAAATTAAAAATGGTTCTACATGTTAAATTCAAATTGAAAATTTCTTGCAGTATATAAATCACTAATAGACTTTTGGGGTAGTCAGCAAGTATACTATGTTTATTAAAGTCTCATAAATGGTTTGGCAAATATCCCAGCCAACTCCTTTGTCCTGGAATAACAGGAAAATGGACATGGGGTTGGACCCAAATGAAGATTACAGGAAAGTTCAAACTCAGGGACTAAAGGACATAGCTAATTGGAGGCCTACAGACCAAGCCAATAGCCTTAACGTTTTTCCAGTATCTCTTTAGCATGAATTTTCATCAATGCCCTACCCAAAAGTTATATGTCTCCAGACTAGTACATTTAAGTGGAAAACTTGCTATCAATTCCCTTTTCACCTTTTGGTGGTTCTCTTTTCTTCTCACTTAAATAAATCCTACTCCTTTCACTCTTGCCAAATGATGATATGATAACAATAAATAAAAACAAAAGGTTTGGCAAAGTGCACAATACAATGACACCACTGGTCTGTTAGAAATCACAGTGAATTACTAGAATACAGCAATGTGATTCTCTATGTGGAGGACAACAGCATGGGGTGAATATTATAAAGGACAGGATCACTTAATATTATCCTAAAATTTTAAGAAATCCTATTGGTTGCTTTTGGGAAAATGCAATAAAACATTTGTACACACATAATCACTCATCACTTATGTGCTATGATTATGTAAGAAGTGAAAAAAAAATAGAGGTTAAGGAGCTATACTATCATGTAATTTATATTTAATAATAATGTGGGAATGTGGTGGGTGCTATTCAGTAACATTTATAGACTGACCAACTGTAGTGAAAGAAAGAAAGAATTCACCAGTGCATTCAACAAAGAGATGTGCTATTTTTTGTGGGAGGAGGGGTAACCCAGGATTAAACTCATGGGCATTCAACCACTGAGCCACATCCCCAGCCCTATTTTGTATTTTATTTAGAGACAGGATCTCACTGATACGCTTAGCGCGTTGCTTTTTTGCTGAGACTGGCTTTGAACTGGCGATCCTCCTGCCTCAGCCTCCTAAGCCACTGGGATTACAGGCATGCACCATTGATCAGGGCAAGAGATGTACTATGTTTTTTCCAAAATATTACATTTCTATGAAAATGTTTTCTCATTTACTGATGGGACAGGGAACTCCCTAATATTGTGCAAATACATTGTGCAAATAATATTGTGCCACTTTAAACCACATTCTTACTACAATTCATGATAATGAGCTTTCCTCTTATTTCAAGGACTTTATCTATCAAACCCTGAGTTCAGTAAGACTGCATGGCTAAGAGTTTGTTATTTTCCCCACAGTTTGTTTTGTTTGTTTGCTTGGTTCTTTTCACTTTATCAGCATGGCATTGTCTGTTTCTGCTCATATTACACTTCTGCAATTCTGTTTCCCATTCAATGGTTGCATTTTAAATGAGTTTAAGTTGATGTGTTATCAGTGACTGAACCATTAGGCTTTATTGACAGGATGCTTACTAAATATTTTCCTGCAATTTGTGAGGACTTGTCCACACCCCTCCCACCTGTGTTTTCACCTTCAAAGGGAAAAAGTTCCCTCAGTTATTCTAAGTAACTTGCTCCAAAATGACATTCAGGCTACAGTTTGAGATACTATAGAACAGCATTTGAATACCTTAGAGGGAAGGAAGGTTTTTCAAGTTGTCATATTGTTATTATTAAGTACAGAAATACACAGCTGGGTATTAAGAACTTGACTAATTTGATTCTGGAAATTCTCTCACATGATTTTTATTTTAATGCTTAAGAATATTTTCTATATGCAGATTAGTTTCTTTAAAAAAACAGAAAAAAAATTATTGAGTGGTTACCTCATACAATACAATAAGCTGGAAATTACTAAAATGAGTATGCCACTTTCCCACTCCTCAGACAGTTTCATGACCTAGACGGACACATATTTACAACATGTGAAAAGCGCAGTTAGTGGATTGTATCATAAGGTCACAGCAAAATAACTTCTCAGAGATGTCCCTGTGCTGAGTCTTTAAGGAAGAGTAGAAGTTAATTACACCAAATGACAGAGGCAGGTAAGGTTCCCCGGGTGAGGAGGCAGCTTGAATAAGGCACACACTCTTCAAGTAGTGCCACCTACACTACAAGTCCTTTGGGAAAAAGCCAGAGGGGCCCAGTTGTGGAGAGCTGTTTTTGTCTGCAGTGCTTTTGTCTCTTCCTCCTAGTGGATCTGTGGAACCCTTCAGGATTTTCAATAGGGGCATGGACATATTCCTGTTGTTAACAGATTACTCTGCCAAGAGGAAGACTACTTTGTGGGAGGCAAAGTAGAGATTCTTTTTTTTTTTTTTTTTTTTTTATTTATTTATTTGCTTTTTGCTTTAGTTGTACACAATTCGTTTATTTGTACATGGTGCTGAGGATCGAACCCGGGCCCGCGCACGTGCTAGGCGAGCGCTCTACCACTAAGCCACAATCCCAGCCCCCAAAGTGGAGATTCTAAGAACAGGAGGAGTGATTGACATGAAGAAGAGTGGGCTTTGAAGGGGTCATGAGCAAAGAGAGGAGAGGATAAATTTAAATAATGGTGGGAGGTAAAATCTTCAGTTCGATTGAATTTTGGGTTAGAAAGTAGATAAAATAAAGATGCTGGGTAAAAGATGGTGCCAGATAAGAGAGAGCTCAGGAAAGAGGAGCAGTTTTAGGACAATAGAACAGTTATGTTGGAATATGTCAATATTTAGATCTTGTACAGACATCTTAACTAAGAAGCCCAGCAGGCAGCGGATCACCAGCTTACATGAGAGAGGGCTGGATTGAAGGGAGGGATCTGGGGACTCAGCAGCATTTGTGTGGCAGCTGAAACCATGTGAGAAATCAGCCAGGAAAATGTGTTTGAGTATGCACAGCACAGGGCTAAGAATGGAACACTTGCTTTTCTAAAATTTAATGGCACACAAAGGGGATGATTGAAAAACCCTGAGAGTTAGCATCATGAAGGCCAGGGAGTGGAACATTTGACCAGGAGGGAGTGATCTCAGTGTCACATGTGGAGTGCTCAGGGAAGAAAGTACATTGCAGTGGGCTGGAGGGAAAATGGGAGATGAGCAGCTGCAATATTTATGTCTGGAGATCCTTTAAAGCTGGAGGGAACAAGAGGTCAGGAGAGGCATTTTCAGGATGGGATGATTTGAAATCAGCATTTTATTATGAGAATTTTAAAACAAGTGAAAATAAAACAGTATAATGACCCCTCCATAGTCATCATCCAGTTTCAACAGTTATTAACTGTGGCTAATATGATATCATTTCATAGAATCCCTCATAAGCTTCCCTATTCTTCCACATTTTTTTTTCCGGTACCAGGGATTAAACCTGGGGATGCTTAACCATTGGGTCACATCCCCAGCCCTTTTTAACATTTTAGTTAGAGACAGGGTCTTGCTGAGTTGCGTAGAGCCTTGCTAAATTGCTGAGGCTGGCTTTGAATTTGAGATCCTCCTGCCTCAGCCTCCCAAGCCACTGGGATTACAGTGCACCACTGCACCTGGCTCTCTTCCCACATTCTGCACTGGATTATTTAAAGTAGTATTTGTTACAAGTATAGAATGCAATTTAATCACAGGCCTTGGAGCAAGAATTGTTTGTGATCAAACATGGAATCCCAAGTTGGTAGAGAAGGAAGAGCGGCCAGGAGGGAACTGAGAAACTAGAATAAAAGAGAAAGACCAGGGGACTTAAAACTCTGAATGAGGTTAAGGAATAGCAGTTGTGTGAGTAAGAGAGAGGGGGGTGTGAGGAGGCTGTGATCAGGGAGCAGAATGTAAACTGCAGAAGTAGAGCAGTTCACAGTGGGGGTCGTGGGTAACCAGGATAAGGAGCTGGGGATGGGGGCAAAAATGGAGGATGGCAAAGGTTGTGGAAATAAAGAGAGCAGGGATGTGGAGGTAGAGTGGCAGAGGTCAGGCAGGGGCAGAGCCAGACTGCCGGTGCACAACTCCTTGGCCACTCATGTGACCTTGAACAAGTTCCTCACAGGCCCTGTGCCTTAGTATCCCCATCTGGAAATGGGGATAATAATAGTGCCAACCTCACACATATTGGGAGGATTAAATAAATTATTTGAACAGGTAAAGTATATTCAGATAGTACCTGGCACAATCAGGTTGTATTAGTCAGGGTTCTCTAGAGGAACAGAATCAACAGGAAGTATAATTATAAAAAGGGGACTTAATGGGCTTGCTTAGGCAACCAGAAGCTGGATAGTCCACAATGGCCATCTGCAGGCTGGAGAGCTGGATGAGGAAGAGTAGCTGCGCAGTCCAAGAGAATGAAGCCCCAGAACAAGAGGCATCAACGGTGCTACCCTAGTCTGAGACCCAAGGCTTCTGGAGAATCACTGGCTGAGTCCGCTTTGGAAGAGTGAAAAAGCGAGAGTCTGATATCCTCAGATGATCGCAGTAGCAATCAAGAACACTTCCAGGAAGAATCAAGCTTGCATCTGCTGCTGCTTCCTTGTTCTTCCAACATTTATTCTATCCAAGCCATCATCCTATTGGGTGGTGCTGCCCATGCCTAGGGAGGGTCTCCATTTCAGTTGGCTATCCTGCATGCCAATCATTCCTAGACACACCCTTATTGACACGCCCATATGCCTCTTAATCCAATCAAGTTGACAGTTCAAATTAAACATTACAAGGTAGTACCTGGCACTTGGTGAACACTCAAAAAAATGCTAAATATTAATATCATGAAAGTTTCACCTAGATATTGAAGTCAGCAAGGCTGGTGACAGGATATGTGGTGGGGAATGCTACAGGGAGTTAGGAGACCATGGGTGCTTATGTTGACAATCACACTTTTAGGAATATTATGTACTATTTGTCTTCAAAATTTGAGCAGAACTGATACGAAGTACCTCTGTTAAGGATACAAGGGAAAAAATTATTCTTTCAATTAATTAGTTTATCTGAGCCTTGAGATTGCCTTTAAACCTTCACAAGGATTCTTCTGGTATACTCTGTTTATTATAATGTTTTCAGATTAAGTCAGAAGTTTTAAGAAATCCTAAGATAACAAGATTTCCATGTGTAGATAGACGATTTTTGAGATACAACCGTTGCAGTGAGTTGGCAACAGTCTGCATTTATTTACAATTCTCCAAAGATAGTCGCTGTTCTATTTTAAAGATAACTCATTTCAGAAGTTCATTGTCTATAGCCGGATGTGTTTTACTCCAATTTGGAGGAGACTTCTTTTGGAGGTTTTTTAAAGACGGAGAAAAAGCACTCCATAACACTATATGAAAGTGCCAAGGTATTTGTCTGTAAATATATGTTTCTAAATTTAATTAAGCTGAAGTCTGTCTTGCCCAGTGAAACTTTTTTTTTTTTTTTTTTTTTTGCTTTGTTTTGTTTTTCTCAAACAACGTTCTAAACCCATCAAACTGTTAGTGGTGGAGTTATTTGTTTAAACCATAGCTTTGAAAGCCCAAAGGCGGTTGGGTTTGTGGGTTTCAAAGAAAATGTATGATTTGCTTCTTATTCATAGTGAGGAAAGAAGCATTTACTGTGTAACTGCTATTATCCTTTATTTTCATTGTCTCCCTTGGTCATCACAACAGCCCAGTGGGGTGTATAACAATCCCATGTTATGACAAAGACACAGTGAGGTCAAGTAGGTTGCCTGGGGATCCATCCAGTATGTGGTAGAGCTGGAGTTTAAGCCTTGGTCCTTTAGACTTCAAGTCTTGGCCTTTCCTACTATAGTGATTTGTCTCCTATTGTGTTGATACTTTGTATTCTTTTCAATGTATTATTACAGTTACTACTTAAATTCCTACTCGATTTAAATATACATCATTACAAGGTCCTGCAAGATCCTGCAAAATTGTATGGTCCCTGCCCCTTCCCCATATCCTCTCCCTTTCCTTGATGAGCCAGAGGCACTCAGGCCTCTTTGCAGCTCCTTGGACTCACTAGGCACATCTCTCACCAGACTCCTCAGCTCTTTCCTCAGAGGACAACATAGCTCCCCTCCCTCCCTCAGGGCCTTACCCAGTGTCACTGAGGCCCTCCCAACCACCATGGTTTTTTAAATTATTGTTGTTTGTTTGTTTGTTTGTTTCTGTGATGCTGGAGATCAAGCAGCACTCCACCACAGAGTCACTTCCCCAGTCCCCATGTTTTAAATTATAACATTCCCCTCCTTTTCCTGAACTTTCTCTCCTTCCCTGCTTCATTTTTCTCCTTAATTCTTATCATCTTGGGCAAGTGTGACAACAATATTATGGGCTTTGGGTACACTGGCTAGTTTCTTATATTGCAGGAGAGTGTCTGGCCTCCAGGCAGAAGTTGGCAGGGCTATGTTGGCAGGGCTGCTGCCAGGGGAGTAGGATTCCAGGGCAAGCTCAACCAAGGACCCCGCATTCTAGGTCTGGGGTGACAGGGCTTCGTTTCAGTCTTACCCATTGGGGGCAATAGGGTTCTTCATGATTTTCTAGAATGGAGGATGTAGCCTAGACTGTGTGGTAAAGATCTTCAGGGCCTGTACCTGGGCAGGATTAGAGCAAGGAGGAACCAGAGCAAGGACCTTCATAAAGCCACCAAATGATGATAAACCTACAATACCCGATAACATTTTGATAAAATGTCTTCCACGGAACTGTATATAAATGGTGCCTCTTTGTATTCTTGATGAAGTTGTATTGTATACTGCTGATTTAATTGTCTATCTTTCTCACAAGGCTGTGAACTCCTTATAGGAAAAGACTCTCTTGTTCATATCTCTGACTCTTCAAAGTCAAGGCCTGTCAAGTTCTATCCCTAGCCACTTAATATAGTGCCTGACATGTAGAAGATAATCAGTATAGTAATTAGCTTTTAATACTATTTTATTATTTTGTATGATTGCTTCTGGAGAAGGCATCCATGTTTTGAATGAATGATTTTTTTTTTTTTTTTTTTTTTTTTTTTTACATTTGGGAAATCACTAGAATTGTTTAGGTTTTAATCTTTTTTTAAAAAATATTTATTTATTTGCTTTAGTTGTACACAATGGGTTTATTTGTACGTGGTGCTGAGGATCGAACCCGGGCCGCGCACGTGCTAAGCGAGTGCTCTACCGCTGAGCCACAATCCCAGCCCTAGGTTTTAATCTTAATTCTAACATTAGGATGCTAAAGTATACAGCCGTAGAGTTTGTTGGAAATCCATGAAATATGGAAACCATGGAATATACTCAATAGTGAAGTTGGCACCTTTTCTTAAATCCTCCTTTGAACACTCAGTTCCAGGCATGGAACTTGATACATAATAAACATTCATTCAGAGCTCCAAAACAAACATGTCGTGCTACTCCTGTGACAGGTAAATTTTTTTTTTTTTTTTATGTATTTTATTAGAGACAGGGTCTCACTGAGTTGCTAAGTGCCTCGCCATTGCTGAGGCTGGCTTTGAACTCGCGATCCTCCTGCCTCAGCCTCCCAAGTGCTGGGAGTACAGGCGTGCGCCACCGCGCCCGGCCTGTGACAGGTAAATTTTAAGCAGCATTTGGACGGTTCAGTTGAAATATCACGTACATCATAGGCAAACTGGATATAGAACTTCAAATAGAATATATAAGCTATACTTTAAAGTTTACAACACTCTGAACTATGTTGTAATTCAATGAAATATGATTTCAGGTAAAACATGGCTACTCCAAGAGAGTCTGGTGTACACTTGTAGGAAAGACGTTGTATTATTTTCGCAGTCAAGAAGATAAGGTATGTATGTGTATTTAATATGCTAATTAGAGGAAAGATTTGCTTGTTGTGGCTTTAAATTTTCCCTTTCATCTGTTGCTAGGTAAAACTTGAGAATTTTTGATAAGGGTGAAATTTGGTGTTAAATTTATTAGTGAGGTAACCACACACCTATCACCTATTAGAGTCTTGATTCTTCTTTTTTTTTTTTTTTTTTCTTTTTTTGGTACCAGGGACTGAACTTGGGGGAACTCGACCACTGGGCCACATCCCCAGCCCTTTTTTGTATTTTATTAGAGACAGGGTCTCACTGAGTTGCTAAGTGCCTCACCATTGCTGAGGCTGATTTTGAACTCGCGATCCTCCTGCCTCAGCCTCCCAAGTGCTGGGAGTACAGGCGTGCGCTACCATGCCCGGCTTAGAGTCTTGATTCTTAATTATAAGATTTAGTGTTGGGGCTGGGGTTGTGGCTCAGCGGCAGAGCGCTCGCCTGGCACATGCGTGGCCCAGGTTCGCTCCTCAGCACCACGTACAAATAAACCCATTGTGTACAGCTAAAGCAAATAAATAAATATTAAAAAAAAAAAAAGATTTAGTGACTTTTAATCACTTAGTACCTAGAATAGAAGAGCCTTCTTCTGCCTCACCCCAACATCACTTTCTCCAGCTTCCCCCATTCTGACAGACTAGATAAGGTTAAAAGAAGGGAATAGTGAGCTAGAAAGAAGACCTGGGGAGGAAAAGGAATTCAGTCCTGTCTCAGGCTCCTAAATACCTGGCTACAACTAACCTGTCCATTCATCTTCCTATTTATAGCCTGTGTATTCAGTTTTAAATTAATCTCAGAATAGAAAGATGGGATATAATCCAAAGATGAAATGTTTGCTAAGTCATCATTATGGGTTCTTTGTGTCACTTGGGGATTACAAAACTTGTGCCAATATATGCCACAGGTGCTTGCATAAAATAATGATGCCCTCTCCAGGTAACAGCAGCCTGTGACTGATGATTGTGTTAATGAGACTAGCCTTCCTGGTCCAGTGACCAGGTGGGTCTGTTGGTATTTCTGTGTTCCCTTTTCTCGGCAGCACCCTTAGGTCTGTCAGCTGTATTTTTAAAAACATTGTTTTCAGTATTGCTGATGGAATGGGAATTGATATCCATTACAAAGGATGCCTCTGGAGAAATGTGGGGAAATGCTTATATATAAATGCTACCTGAACAAACACAATACAAACTGTTTATCCAGCATAGTCCTGATTAACTTATCAGTCAGGAAATGAGAAGCCATTCTATGTGTTCCATGTATAAAAGACTTACTGTAGAATTAGGGACACATATTTTTAGAAAAATTACATAATTTAAATTACTTTCAGGACAATTGAGGAGATAGAGGTCAGGGAATCTCCACTGAAGGTCTGAAAAGTCAGGACTAAAGATTTCAACCTCAGGACCAAAGCCCTGAGGCAGATGGTCCTCAAGAGTTCTCCGGAAGCTTCTGTGCATCTTGCATCAGCCTAGGCATCTGGCTGCAGCTGTCTCAGGAGAGTAACCCCTTACTGCACCCTTAACTTCCAAACCTCATCCTGATTTTCTCATAGGCAGTCTCTAACTTGGAACCAGGCAGAGAAGGAGATGCTGGCAAATGCCATTCCCAGAGGCGCTTCTGCAATTATGAGGAGAACTTCCAAGAGGGTGGTTAGAATACTGAGTTTATAATTCCCAGTCCAGCACCTCTATGTAAAAATACACATAGCAGCTTGAAAAGAACTATACCAAAAATGCTGATTGACTTTTGTGATAATAGATTATGGATGATTTTTTTCTTTCTTTTTAAAAATACCTTTCTGTGCTTATCAAGTTTCTATAATAAGTATATGTTGTTTTTCTAGATTGAAAGATAATTTAACAAATATGAATAGCATTGGTCACAGAAGGAACAAGTCAAAAGAATATAGAATAACAACAGAAATCCACTGTAATTACTGGAAAAGTATTGAGAATACATGTAAATCAGTGTAGGCTGCCTTTGTGTTATAAATTGATATAGATGTTTCCAGAACAATTTTGGTATCTTGATCAGTGTCTTTTTAAAATAAATCAAAATATTTCAAAGCACTAGTTAAATGAATAACCATATTAAATACAGAAGTGAATATGACCCAGATTTTCATAGGATTGGTATGTCTAAAGAACACAATAGAATAGTATGCTTTATATTTTAGCAGAATTAGTTTTCTTCATCCCATTTTTAAAATCTGCATTTTATTTATCAATGCCCTATTATTTTGCTTTGTTTTACTCACTTTTTCCAATTGATATTTTAGAAGAAATTTTCTTCATTCAATGCACATGGTAACTACCAAGTGTATAGTTTTTGTTAATTTAATGTCAGTAAATCATGTTTTGCATGAATTTAATTGCATTTAAGTAAGCTGATTTTCAGTATTAATCAGCTGTAGGACAGATAATATTACATTTTATGGAATGCATACAGGCAAGACCTCACTGAGAAGCTTACATTTTAGTTAGATTCTAAAGGGAAAAAAAAGAGCAGCCACATGGGGCTGGGGTTGTAGTCAGTGGTAGAATGCTTGCCTAGCATGTGTGAGGACCTGAGTTTGATCCCCAGCACCATGTAAAACTAAATAAACAAAGGTATTAAAAAAAAAAGAGAGAGCAGCCACATATTTAGTGCATGAGCATTCCAGGAAGCGGGAACAGCCCGTGAAGAGGACTCAAGGCAACAGCATGCCTGGTGTGTTTGGGAAATAGCAAGAAGATCAGTGTCACAAGACTGGAGTCTGTTAGGAGAGAATATTAGGAGATGAGATCAGAGATGGGACAGGGGCTAAATGATATGGGGTCTCATAGGTCAAAGTAAAAACATGGCTTTTAGGGGCTGGGATTGTGGCTCAGTGGTAGAGCACTCGCCTGGCACGTGCGCGGCCCGGGTTCAATCCTCAGCACCACGTAAAAACAAAGGCATTGTGTACAACTAAAGCAAATAAATAAATATTTTTTTAAAAATCATGGCTTTTTTGAGGAAGCAAAATTTTACCTCTGCCCTTGTAGGGTTTCAGTGGACTGAAGAATTAAACTGACATAAGATAGATTCTAGGAAAAAAAGTGTACAAATTAATTTACTCTTAGTTTTACATGACACAGGAGCCTTCATAAGAAAATGAAGACCCAGTGACCTAGAGTCGAACATATTGAACTGGATAAAGAGTAAGAAGTTGGAAAAACATGCCAAGCAAAGGGACAGGCTAGGAGCATTCACTGGGTGAAGTCACTAGTGAATTATGGGCTGTTTAGCAAGGTTTGTTTGTGCAAGCTACCTTGGCCTCAACTTCCCTCCCTGAGGAGGAGCAGAGTGTTATTTTTCCTTCTGTTACAGGGAGGATCTTTTGCATGTGGGAGTTTTATCTCCTGCTTTGGGAAGAAAAGTGTCAGAATGCCCTTCTTGAATCTGCCTTTTTTTTTTTTTTTTTTAATGCCTTTAGTTCAAAATAATCCTTAGACCGAACAGGTGTCTTTTGGAGTAGTGTGTCATGTCACCTTCAGCTTTTTTATTCTGAGATGAGAACGCCCACTGGAGGGTCATGAAGAGCAGGCACATGATCTTACCCATATCTAGCAGGAACTCTAGCTTGTATTTGGAATTTGGAATAGACTGAGGAAATGAAGAAGAGAATAGTCAGGGACCATTGCAATAATCCAGGTGAAAGATGATTGCAGGTGAGTGGTGGCAATGGAAGTATGAAAAGTGACCAGATTCTGGAACATTCTGAGAATCTTGCTGACAGGATTTGTCAACCAGAAAGGTGTGAGATATGAGAGAAGGAAACGGGTCAGTGATGGGGTTTTTGACTTAAGCAGCTAAAAAGATGAAGTTGCCAGTAACTGAGAACAGGAAGACTGAGCAGAGCAGGGTGTTGAGGTGGGCTTATCAAACTCAATTTGGGATGCTGTTGGACACCTATATAAAAGTCATGAGTCTGGAGTTATGCATTTGGAAGTAGTGAAACATATGCTGGGATGAAAGCCAGGAACTTGGACGGGTTCACCCAAGGAATGAGCGCAGATGGGAAAAGTGTCCAAGCCCTGAGCCCAGGAACTCAGTGTGAAATGTGTGATGGTAAATGTCTTCATGGTTAGAATGGACTTTTTCAGAACTGCAGCTGCAAACCTGGCCAAATGTTTTTAGAAGTCATAAATCTGAAGCACACTCTGGATTTTCCTGAAATAAATATACTTAATTAAAGCAAAAGTTTTAAAAGAGATATATGCTAGACACCCAACATGGCAGATATATTTGTTTGGGTCCATAAAAGGATAGATAAATCAGTGTACATCAGCTTTAGAAAGGTTTTCTTGCTCTTAAATTAAGGTGGAGGAAATCATTTAATTGTTTTGGAACATATTACATACTTTTAATAAATAGACTTAGGACACTCCTCATTTACCTGGGTCTGGGGTGATAGTTAATCTTTGTGCCAGATATCTAGCTTGTTACTTTTTCCATGAATATTATTGTCTATGTCTACATTTGTCCTTTTGATCCAGTAGCTTAATCAAATCACTGATCAATTCTGTGGGAAATACAAATCAACTGAATATTTTGTCTGAGTTATTACTAATTACTTGACTAGGCAATGGATCAGATTATTCAGAGAATAATCTGAATCATTCTCTCTTATTTGTTCCTCAAAAGTTGAATGTTCAGAATTCATATTACAGATGGACTTTTTGTTGCTACCACATTTGCAACAATGTGGATAATCAAGTTGCCTCTAGGCATTTGTTTAAAAAAAAAAAAAAAAAAGTCATGCTTTTTTTTTGCTACCAGGGAATTCTCGGTGCACATAACTACTGAGTCACATCCCCAACCCTCTTTTGTATTTTTTTAAATTTAGAGACAGGGTCTCACTGAGTCTCTAGCACCTCACTAAATTGTTGAGCCTGGCTTTGAACTTTTGATCTCCTGCTTCAGACTCCTGAGTCACTGGGATTACAGGTGTGCACCACTGTGCCAGGCTAAGGCATGCTTCCCCACATCCCAAGGCATGCTTTTTTTTTAATATTTATTTTTTAGTTATACTCAGACACAATACCTTTATTTTATTTATTTATTTTTACGTGGTGCTGATGATTGAACCCACGTGCTAGGCCAGCGTTCTACCACTGAGCCAACCCCAGCCCCCAAAGCATGCTTTTTAAAGATTTAAGTACATCATGCAAAATAATTAATTTATTTTTATTATACTAGGGAAATATTAACCTTTGGTAAAATTTTAAAAAAGCATTTAAAAAATATTAAATAAGCAGTGTTTTTTGTTAATGATTTCAGTGTTCTACAAAATAAGAAACTAGTACATCCAAATGTTTCATATCTTAGAAAGTTTTTAAAATGATGAAAAATAATTTTATATATTGAATTTCATCATATCTGTATTAAATATTTTGTTTGTGTCTATAAAAAAATAAAAATAAAAGATAAAGATGAAAAGGACCATGAAAACTTGTAGGAAAAGACTTAAAAAGTACCTTCTTTATAATTGCTAACCTTCACTTTAGTTTCCTTTAGGTCAGATCAAACTCTGGGAGGCTAAAGTTGAAGAGGTGGACAGGTCCTGTGATTCAGATGAAGATTATGAAGCTAGTGGACGCAGTCTATTGTCTACTCATTACACCATTGTGGTCCACCCCAAAGACCAAGGTCCAACTTACCTCCTAATTGGATCCAAGCATGAAAAGGTATTTAAAGTCTTGTTGGTTAATTTAAAATGATTCAGACTAATGTTATTCAAGTAATAACATTGGTAATTGTTTTCAAATTATTGGTAATAGTTTTCAAATTAATTTTATGGAACTGAGGAAGAAACTTTTGCTAAAGATTCTCAGCTATATTTTTAAAAAATTATTTTTAATTTATTATTATTATTGTTATTATTATTTGCACTGCTGGGATCAAACTCAGGGCCCACACATGCTAGACAAGTTGCTGTACCTCTGAGTTATATTCTCAGTCCTTTTTAGAGATTTTTTTTACACCTTGGAAATGAGGCTTGTTCCAACATGTCATTTTTCAGTCCTATCGATGAAGATCATCTTTAGTTTGAAGCTGGCGCCTAATAGTGGAGGACAAAGGAATCTTATGTTTTAAAATGTAGATATCTCAGACTGTATTTTTTGGTGAATCTAAAGCCTTTACCCTATATTTTTTTTACTCATTTTCAATAAAATCTTGGTTTAGGGCCTGGGGCTATGGCTCAGCGGTAGAGCGCTCATCTTGCATGTGTGAGGCCCTGGGTTCGATCCTCAGCACCACATAAATAAAATAAAGGTATTGTGTCCACCTACAACTAAAAACAAAAAACAAATAAATAAAGAATAAAAAAATAAAATCGTGGTTTAGATGTAATTGAAAATGAATTATTATAGGTATCATATGTATATGTAATCATATATGACAAATATGACATATATCACAAATTGATGGGGAAATAATGGATTTTTTGCTTACTGTATATAGTATTGTGGGTTTATTATATATTGGTGAAATTGGCTATTAAGGAAAACATTATTTTAACTTTTCTTCTCACACATATAGCAAAATAATTTCCAGATTTTTTATTTATATATATATGTTATTTATTTACATATACATATAAATAATATACATATATATATATATTTTTTTATGTGTTGCTGAGGATCAAACCCAGTGCCTCACACAATCCAAGGCAAGTGCTCTACCACTGAGCTACAACCCCAGCCCATAAGATTTTTTTTTTTTTTTTTTTTTTTTTTTTGTGTGGTGCTGGGGTTTGAACCCAGGGCCTGTGCGTATGAGGCAAGCACTCTACCAACTGAGCTATATCCCCAGCCCCAATTTCCAGATTAAAGAGTTAAAAGAGTTCTATGAAACTATTCATTTTTCTTTTGGTGCTAGGGATTGAACCCTGAGGTACTTTACCCTTACCTGGAGCTACATCTCCTTTTTATTTTTTATTTTAAGGCAGGGTCTCACTAAGTTGCTTAGGCCCCTGCTAAATTGCTGCAGCTGGCCTCAAACTTGCAATCCTCCTGCCTCAGCCTCCTGAGCTGCTGGGATTGAAGGTATGAGCCACTATACCTGGCTGAAATTAATTTTTAAAAAGCCTTTTTGTGATTTCTGAATAGAAAGTACTTGCTAAGGAAAAAAAAAAAAAAAAGACAACATAGGAAATCACATAAACTTGACTTTGAAAACTGAATGCAGCTGGGCATGCCTGTAATCCCAGCAGCTCAGGAGGCTGAGGAAAGAGGATCGTGAGTTCAAAGCCAGTCTCAGCAACAGCAAGGTGCTAAGCAACTCAGTGAAACCCTGTCTCTAAATAAAATACAGAAAAGGGCTAGGGATATGGGTCAGTGGTCGAGTGCTTGTGAGTTCAATCCAGGGTAGCAAAAAAAAAAAAAAAATGCTTCTTTATATCAAATAAAATCATAAATATAACTAAAAGATAATACAAAGCACACCCCAATATTTCACAGATGGCTACTATATCTTTTACATATAAATAGCTTGTGAATTACAACCATTAATATTGACAATTATTTTTAAACACTTGTATAAGGCAGGATGCTAAGTACCTGCCTCTTCTTCATCTTTGTGATTCCTGTGGGAGATGATCTCATTAACAGATGGAAAAATGGAAGCACTTTCCTGTGGTCAATCTAGCAAGAGGCAGAGCTGGTATTTAGACCCAAATCTCTGACTTAAAAGCCTGTGTTTCCAAGTACTTGCCTCTGCTGCTTCCCATTTGATTTGAAAAGTACTCTGTTTGCAATAGAAAAATGGGAAGAAGATCCAGTGAACAATTAACTGAGAAAGGTTAATGGTTAATTCATGTGTAGACTCATCTGTAATAAAAAATGCAAAATTTTAAAATGATAAAGGTTATTTTTGTCTCAAATTCTCAAAGATTTAAAAAATTATGTTAGTGCAGTGATAGTGAGGGAAACATTACACTTCATTGGAGGGAGTAGAAATTGGCATAATCACTCTGGGTAGTACTTTGAAATTCGGTTTCAAGAGTTCCTACAGATGTTTGTGCCTTAGTAATGATCATAATTCTTCTTCAAGAATTAAGGAAATTATTATAAATGTAGCCAACTAATTATATTAAATAACTAATTTAAATTTATGTAAATTTATTTTATTAGTCTTTCAAAAATAATTGTCTCTGAAATTTACAAAAAACAAAAAATATGACAGATACATTTTAAATTGACAAATGTTAGATGTCACAGTATTTTTATCAGTGAGAAATTAATAACCATCTAAATGTCAACAAGAAATTAATTACATAAAAATGGTATGTCTATTTAATAGGATATCCTATAAACATTAAAATTTGTTTATAAAGATTTTGTAGCAATGAGAGAGTACTTGTACAGTATTCATAAAATTCAGAAGTTATAATAATCTATTGTGTAAAAAGAGATTAATCTACATATAGATTTAATCCACATATAGATTTAAACTACATATATATTTTCACAGAGGAAATAAACACTAGCAGTTATCTTTAAGGAATGAAAAAATTGAATATTGTTTTCTTCTTTAAATTCTGGATTCCCAGCCAGGCGTGGTGGCGCACGCCTGTAATCGCAGCACTTTGGGAGACTGAGGCAGGAGGATTGCGAGTTCAAAGCCAGCCTCAGCAATGGCGAGGCACTTAGCAACTCAGTGAGACCCTGTCTCTAATAAAATACAAAAAATAGGGCTGGGGATGTGACCCAGTGGTCAAGTGCCCCTGAGTTCAATCCCCGGTACCACAAAAAAAAAAAAAAAAAAAATTCTGGATTCCCTAAGAATTCTATATATATTACTTCAGAAGTTAGATTTTTAAATTTGATGGAACTTATTGTATTTCTTAAAATTATATTAACTTGTATTTATTCTAGTCTCTTAACATGTATTACTCTCCTTAATTTTATCATGCTTTTATAAGAAATACATATAGAAAATAATAAAAATGTAAACATTTTTACATTTTTAAAAAATGTAAAAAGCACATTTTTTACATTTTTTACATTTTTTAAATGGAAAAAGTAATATGAGCACAATTCAAGTGAGTCCACCTCAGATTGACTAATTGGCTTCTAATTATTATTTATAAGTTAAGTAGGGCTGGGGCTGTGACTCAGTGGTAGAGAGTACTTGCCTAGCATGTGTGAGGCCCTGGGTTCTATCCTCAGCACCACATAAAAATAAACAAATAAAATGAAGGTATAAAAATTAAGGAACATGGTTTGTTTTGAGTCTCAGAGTTTCCTACTGTTGCCGCAAATTGTTATTTTCCTGAAGCAATCAAAACTGTACCTTGATTAACGTGTCTATCACTGTGTTCTGGTTTTAAGGACACCTGGCTTTATCACCTGACTGTTGCAGCTGGAAGTAACAATGTGAATGTTGGATCTGAGTTTGAACAACTGGTTTGCAAATTGCTAAATATAGAAGGGGAATCTTGTAAGTTCATAAGCATTGAAGGCTTTACACTTTGTGGAATGCACCATAAACCCCTTAGTTTAATGGAGTTTTCACTTCTTGGGGTCCTATTTCCCTGCAATGTATCCATCTTGACATTGGCTTTGATTGTCATGAGCCAGAGTTCCCACTGGGATACTAAGGCTCCAAAGACACCATCATTTCCCAATACTCTGTGCCCTGTCACACTCTGCTGACCCTGCTCACATTGTTCCCTCTGCTTGGAATACCCACCTTCCTTGGGATCCTCACCAACATAATGAAATCCTGCCTAGTCTTAGGCTGTCCTGGTCACTGCACTCCAGCTCAGCATCTGGCTCATAAAAGGTTAATGATGTTAAATTTGTGTCTCAATGCACTTTGCTATTTAACTCCTTTGTTGCTTTTGTACCTCTGCATTGAAATTAGCTTTTATGGGTAAGGATTCTCACTGAGAGTCTAGATTCTATCCTATGCTACACATATGAACAGAGACCATATTTTATTTGCAGTGTCCAGCACAGGAATTTAATAAACTGATTTTAGGACTGACTTCAAGTTCTTCTTTATACCTCCTACTATTTGGCTTCTCTAGAGAGTCCCCAGATCTTCTCATGTATTGTCATCTCTATACCTAGGTCACCACCTGTTGGCATGGTTAAGCAACATAGTAGTGCCCCGGTGGACTTGTTGTAGCCTAGTAAATTAGGACCCAACTCTCTACATTACTTCATCTAAAACAGAAATGTTAGAGTCACAGTGGCCTGGAAATTGAAATAAAGTAATGTTGCCAAAGGTTTTTCCTGAACTTTGTGATGAAAGTTGTAAACCAGACATGAATGAGCTAATTTCTAAAGAGTCGATCTAATGGGAGACAGAAATAAATAACTGACTCATTCCATTTTGTAGCCTCCCAGATATGGAGACACCCCACTTTGTGTCACAGCAAAAGAAGGAATTCTTTCCCCTCTGACCACACTGCCTTCTGAAGCTCTGCAGACAGAAGCCATTAAGTTATTCAAGGTAAAATTATTATAAATTGGTAAATAATTGAATTGAATTGAAAAAGAATAACAACTTGGGTTATGTAGTTTCATTTTCTCAAACTGAAAATGTGATTATTTTAATTAAGAAAATCTATTGAGCGGCTGGGGTTGCGTAGCTCAGTAATAGAGCGCTTGCCTGGCACTTGTGAAGCACTGGGTTCGATCCTCAGCACTACATAAATAATAATAATAATAACAACAACAACAACAACAACAAAATGAAGGCATTATGTCCATCTACAATTAAAAAACATTAAAAAGACAATCTATTGAAATAAAATTAGGTGAATTTAAATTATTTCAGAGGTGAGTATTTGAGATTTTCTGAAATAAACTGTGTGTGGTTTAATGTCAAACACTTCATATCAGTAGAATCATTTCCCTTGGACTTCTCAAATAGAAAGACTGCACATCACAGCAGCCTCAGCACTGGGAGAGGGGGCAGCTCCTCCTCTTCATGCTGCTCTCAAATTCTTATTCTCCCTCTCTATTAGAAATTCCTCACCACTTGAAACTTGTCACTTAACTATGTCACTCTTTATCCCCATCTCTTGTCATCAGTTACCTT
Source organism: Tamias sibiricus (assembly GCA_025594165.1). Classification (NCBI taxonomy): domain Eukaryota; kingdom Metazoa; phylum Chordata; class Mammalia; order Rodentia; family Sciuridae; genus Tamias; species Tamias sibiricus. The sequence goes on along the minus strand of CM046670.1, from coordinate 61,495,670 downwards.
CTGGTAACTCCTCAAATGGCATTAAGGATTTTGGCTCCTAGCTCACAGTCATCCTCTCTTTTTTAATTCAACTTTTTAAACTTCCATAATAGAATATTTTTAAAAATCTACCTAGAGAATATGCAAAAACCAAAACTAAGAAATACCATACAAATATATTTGAAAATCTGCATAAGTGATCAATTTTATAAGAAAATGTAAATGACCAAAATTATTCAACAGAATTTGCCTCATTTTATTTGTGATAATTTCAATACTAGTTAAATCACCCCCAAATATAGAAAAAGAAGGAAAATTTCCCAAATCAATGTTTTTATTTGTTTTTGGAGCGGGGGTGCCAGGGGTTGAACCTAGGGACACTTTATCACTGAGTCACATCCTCAGCTCTTTTTTACTTTTTTCATTTTGAGACAAGGTCTCACTGAGTTGCTTAAGGCCTAGCTAAGTTGCTGAGATTGGCTTTGAACTTGCAATTCTCTTACCTCAGCCTTGCAAACCACTGGGATTACAGATATGCACCACTGCACCTGGCTTCCTTTTGTTTTTTAATTTGGAAATTTTCTAACCTATAGTAGAAAGTATATCATGAGGCCTAAGTTACCCATCACCCAGACCCATAGTCATGAGCATGTGGCCAATTTTATATTATTTTCCATCTGCACTGCTCCCTGACCTTAAATTGCTTTGAACCAATCTCCAATCATCATATCATCATATACTTTTTGTGAAGTGTTACTTTGATACCAGGCTCCAGCAAGGATTGTACTAAACAGAGAACATTTCATGCAAAAACCGTCAACTATTAGCAATCAAAATCCAATATGGCTGGATGTGGTGACACACACCTCTAATCCTAGTAACTCAGGATGCTGAGGCAGGAGGATTGCAAGTTCAAGGCCAGCTTCAGCAGCTTAGTGAGGCCCTAAGCAACTTAGTGAAACCCTGTCTCAAAACAAAAATGAATACATATAAATAAAAAAGACTGGAGAGGTAGCTCAGTGGTTAATCACCCCTGGGTTCAATCCCCAGTATTCCTCCTAAAAATCCATCATGGCTAAATATTAGGATATCTATTAACATTATTAATTAGGTAATCATCTCTATAGATGCTAGAAACTCATTTGAAAAATTCAACATTCATAAAACAGCAATAGATTATTATTATTAACATGATGAAATATTTCTGTCTTAGCTAAAAGCAAGCATTATACTTTGTGAAGAGGTGTTAGAATATTTTCCATTAAAATGAGAAACAGGACAAGTTTTTTCCCCATTATTATTTTTAAACTTTTAATTAAGGTATAAACTATGTAACATTTATCATTCTAATTATTATTTAACATTTTGGTAGGGAACTAGCTTATATAATTATGCAATAAAAAGAATTTTGAATGTGAAAAGAGGCTCTATATGTGTATTATGAACTGTAATGCATTCTACTATTACAAATACAACAACTTTGAATTAAAAAAAAAAAAAGAATTTAGAGCATATAAACCAGAAATGAAAATATTTACATGTTATAACTGTATACTTGGAAAACTCAAAAGAACAGGCTGAAAAGCTACTATAAACAAAAAGAGAATTCCATAAGATAGTGAGGTACAAAATTAATAAGCATGAACCAAAACCTTTTATAAGTACAAATAACAACCAGTTAGAAGATAAAGGAAGAACTTCTACTTTTGCTATGATGGAGCAACAGTGCTGGATTTATCTTACTGATGGTTCTCATACATTGAACAACAGGCACAGTGGTTCTCAGGGTGTTCCTGAGAACATTTGCTTTAAATGAATTTAAGTCCTATGATTGCCACAGCATAATGATACTGTCTAGCGAGAGTTTCAAAACTGCAGTGCAGGAAGGAGCACCCAAATAGAGCTTAGCAGTCTTCCTGAGTTGCAAAGACAGAATTACAGAATTCAGAATTTGAGGAAGTCAGGATGGTTAGGATTCACAGGCTGAGAAGGAAGAACTAGAGGGTGGGGGGAGGACTCCAGAGATCCATGGAGTGTCCCTCTCGAATTTCCTTCTGAGAATTGATAAGCATATGTATATGAGAAAACTACCGGAGGCTCAGGTGAGAACCACCAGAAAGCAATAGGCAGAAAAATTCCTTGGAGCTCCCTCAGAGCTGGAAATAGTTTGTTTTCCCATCATCCAGAAGGGAAAGGCCTCCCAACACATTGGGCTTCAAGTAGAGTACTCAGAAGGTTATTGCCTCTGTAATGAGCCCAAAGCAGTCCTAGATTAAAGGCTGGTCCTGTGCACCCTAAGAAAACGTAAAAAGAAGACTTGGAAGGATCAAACTGCATCCAAGTAATTTAACTGTATCTCAAAACAAACTCAAAAACATTTGAAGAATTCCAAAAAATCCAGGGCCCAATGATATTAAATTCACAATGTCTGCATCCAATCAAAAATCACCACTCATACAGAGAATTGGTTTAAATATGACATACTGATGAAAAAAGGCAATCATAGAAGTATCTTTAGAAATGATATAGATGACAAGGACGTTTCTGTATTTTACTTTTTTTTTTTACTACATTAAACATTTCTTCAACACTTAGTGGTTTAAAACAACAAATATTTTGTATTTCACACAGTTTGAGAGGGTCAGGAATCTGGAAGCATCTAGCTAGGTGGTTCTGGCTCAGGGTCTCACGAAGTAACTGTCAGTCTGTCAGCTGGGGCAGCAGTCATCTGAAGACTTGACTGGGGCTCTAGGTGGGAAGCCTCTGTTCCTCACTATGTGGCCATGTGATTATTGGAGATGTGACAGCTGCCTTCCCCTAAGAAGGAAAGAGAAGCCAACCAAGATGGAAGCCACACCATTTCCATAACCTAAGCCCAAAGATGACACCCCACTTTCATCTGCCCACACAGACCAACCCTGGTAAAATAAGAGAGGGAATTATCTGAGAGTTTGAGTAGCAGAAAGTGGATATCTTTGGGAGACGTCCTGGAGACTGTTATACTTAATATGTTCAAAAAGATCGAAGAAGGCATGAACATTTTAAGGAAGTTGATGGGAGATATTTAAAAGACTCAAACTTTTGGAGATAAAAATGCAATATCTAAAGTGAGTAATATAATGAATGAGAGGTAACATATTTTTTAAAAATATTTATTTATTTGCTTTTAGTTGTACACAATGTGTTTTTATTTTTACGTGGTGCTGAGGATCGAACCCGGTCCGCGCACATGCTAGGCGAAGCACTCTACCACTGAGCCACATTCCCCAGCCCGAGGAAACATATTTTGAAGCTCTGTTATTGTTTATATAAATGATTAAAGTTGTTCTGTCTTCCAGATAAACTGATCCTTTTATCATTGTAAAATGGCAGAATTCCTTGCTCTGAAATTTTGTCTTTGGTTCTTGTAGCCACTCCATATTTCTTCACTTATCTTAGCCAAAAGACCAAGAAGCGATTCTAGATTTCTTTTGATTATTGTTATCATAATATATGTTTTCCCATTACTTTAAATAAAAATTATTTCTAAAAAGAGAATCTAGCCAAAGCAATCCTCAGCAAGAAGAGTGAAGCAGGAAGTATCACAATACTAGCTCTTAAACTATACGGCAGAGCAATAGTAACAAAGATGGCATGGTATTGGTATCAAAATAGATATGCAGACCAATGGTTCAAAATAAAAGACATGGAGACAAACCCACATAAATAACATAATAATATCTCATAATAAACAAAGGCACCAAAAACATACATTGGAGAAAAGATAGCCTTTTCAATAAATGATGCTGGGAAAACTGGAAATCCATATGTAGCAAAATGAAATTAAACCTCTGTCTTTTACTCTGCACAAAAATCAACTCAAGGGGCTGGGGCTGTGGGCTCAGTGGTAGAATGCTTGCCTTGCATGTGTGAGGCACTGGGTTTAATTCTAAGTACCGCATATAAATGAATGAATAAAATAAAGGTCCATCAACAACTAAAAAATATATATTAAAAAAGAAACAACTCAAAATAGATCAAAGACAGACACTAGAACAAAGACCCTGCACCTAATAGAAGAAAAAATAAGCCCAAATTTTCATCATGTTGGCTTCGGACTTGACTTCCTGAACAAGACTGCTAAAGCACAAGAAGTAAAATCAAGAATCAATAAATAGGATGGATTCACACTAAAAAGCTGCTTCTGAGCAAAGGAAGCAATCAATAATGTGATGAGAGAGCCTACAGAATGGGAAAAAAATCTTTACCACATGCACTTCAGATAGAGCACTAATCTCCAGAATTTATAAATAACTCAAAAACCTAACACCTAATAATAATAACAATAATAATAATAATAACCCATCAATAAATGGGCTAAGAAACTGAACAGACACTTCACAGAAGAAGATATACAATCAATCAACAAACATGAAAAAAAATGTTATAATCTCTAGAATTTAGAAAAATGCAACTCAAAACTACTCTAAGATTTCATCTCACTCTAGTCAGAATGGCAATTATCAAGAATACAAGCAATAATAAGTGTTGGCAAGGATGTGAGGGAAAAGGCACACACATACATTGCTGGTGGGACTGCAAAATGGTGCAACCGCTCTGGAAAGCAGTATGGAGATTCCTCAGAAAACTTGGAATGGAACTACCATTTGACCCACCTATCCCACTCCTAGGTCTATACCCAAAGGATTTAAAATTAGTATACTACAGTGACACAGCTACATCAATGTTTATAGCAGTTCAATTCACAATAGCTAAACTGTGGAACCAATTTAGATACCCTTCAACAGATGAATGATAAAGAAACTGTGGTATATATACACAATGGAATATTACTCAGCCTTAAAGAAGAATAAAATTATGGCATTTGCAGGTAAATGGATGGAACTAAAGAATATCATGCTAAGTGAAATAAGCCAATCCCAAAAAAACCAAAAACCAAATGTTTTCTCTGATAAGCAGATGCTGATCCATAGTGGAGCAGAGGGATAGGGGAGAATGAAGGAATTTTGGTTTGTGTAGAGGGCAATGAGGGGAGGGCGGGTGGGGCTGTGGGGAAAGGACAGATGGTAGAAGGAGACAGACATTATTACCCTATGTACATGTATGGTGTGATTACACTACTGGAGTGACTGTGAACCATGTACAACCAGAGGAATGAGAAGTTGTGCTCCATTTGTGCACAATATGTCAAAATGCATTCTACCTTAAAATAAATAAATATTTTTTTAAAAAAAGAGAATCTAATTCATGCAGAATAAATCTAATCATTTCTCACCTTGAGCATATCGCTTTTTTGTTTAATTCAGACCTGCCAGCTTTTTATAAATGCAGCAGTTGACTCCCCTGCAATCGATTACCATATATCCCTAGCCCAGAGTGCTTTACAAATCTGTCTGACACACCCTGAGCTACAGAATGAAATTTGCTGTCAACTTATTAAACAGACAAGACGAAGACAGCCCCAGAATCAACCAGGACCATTGCAGGTATGTATTAATACATACACATGCAATGTAAAATGGTGCTGTTTTCCTGGTGATAAGAATGGTACATAGTCTAAACATTTGGAAAGTACAAAAAAAAGTGAAAAAAAAAATAGTGGTTAGGGCTGGGGTTGTGGCTCAGCGGTGGAGCTTTCGCCTAGCGCGTGCGCGGCCCGGGTTCGATCCTCAGCACCACATAAACATGAAAACATTGTGTACAACTAAATAAATAAACATTAAAAAAAATAGTGGTTAGTATTTTGATGTATATCCTTCTGGTTTATTTATATATCTGTGTGTTTTTAGATTAATGTAGATGTATATGTAGATGTATGCATACTCTTTTTTTTTTTTCGTTTTACTGAAGTTACAGTGAGCACATCACTTTTTTAAAACTATAGAATGTAATGATTTATTCTATATCCTTAAACATTTTCAAAGCATTAATGGTCATATTAATATCAATCACTATACATTTTTGTTTTTTCAATTATTTTTCCTGTTATAAATAGCTCTGTAGTAGGATTATTTGAACCTAATTCTTGTGTATGAATTCAATGTCTTTAATAATATTCAGTGTAATTCTTTTATATTCTTTCCAAGTAAGAACTGGTAATTCATTATTAATTTGGGATTTATTTATTTAATTGTTAGTGTAATTGATTGTATTTTTTAGGTGTTTTGTAGTCATTTGCTTTTACTCTTGATTAAATGCCTATCTTTATCTTTGCATATTGACTCTGTTTTAACCAAAGAATAAAACAGAAACTTTTTATTGCTATTGTACAGGATTCTCAGGGTTGGATCCAAATTTTGGGAGACTTGAAACTTAAGACAATTAAGAAAAAGAGCACAGGGGATGGGGATGAAGCTCAGTGGTAGAGCACTTGCCTACCATGGGTTTGATCTCCAATACTGAAAAAAAAGTACAAAATATATTACTTTCACATATCTTTAAAAACATAATGACCATTTAAACATGTTGACTTTTGCAGTGCCTTGGGAAGGGCCTGTGCAAGAGAGTGGTTCTGAAGCCAAAGCTCATCATCCAACTCCATTGACTCCTCTTTCTTCTCTTCCAGCTCCCAGCTTATAGTGAATGAATAAACCACACCCCCTGTTCTTAAAACATACCTTGCACCTGGCATTATTCCTGTTACTTGGATTTCCCCTTCTTCTTTCCCACTTGTAAACTTTACAGTCCAGCCAAGCAACATCCTCTGTGTGAATCCTTCTCTGACTCACCTAGCAGATAGACACTCTCTCCATTGGTTTTACTTCCAAAAATTAGTACAGGGTGTTACCATGTTATATAATTCACTGTTTGGCTACGTAACTATCTAGTGGACTGTAGGCTTCTCAAAGACATTCCTCCCTCCTTTTTTATATTGTATTTTAAAAATCACTGACATTATACTTGCTTTATGAGGAAAAGATATACAGAAAGGAA